>ML677332.1:49774329-50244483 GCA_007922305.1 Dermatemys mawii | reverse complement strand
CCCCCCCCCCCTTTTCCAGCAGATGACGGCATACGCGATCCCCCCCCCCCCCCCCCCCCCGAGCACAAGTCTCAGCGCTTTAAAGCGCTAGTGTGGACAGGCTCCAAGTGCTGGGAGCTAATCCTCTAGGGGAGGTAGATTACCAGGAGTTTTGGGAGAGCTCCCTTCCAGTGTTCGCACGTGGTCTCACTCACACTTCAAAGCACTGCCGCAGGAGCGTTCCGGTGGTAGTGCTTTGAAATGTCAAGTATAGCCAAGCCCTAAGGATGTTAAGTTTTAGTGAAAGGTATAAGGACTGAGATGTCTTACTGCTTTTGTGGGTTTCATTTCCACAGACTAGTTTACTTTGTGCAGTACTAAAGTAATTTTGATAACTTGTTTTTAATGAGAGCTTAAATTGCAAACTGAAACAATCAACCCACATGAAGTGACTTGTTAAATTATGCTAACAAATATTCCATGGACAAGAAGTCCCTGCTAAGTCCTAGTGTTGGAATCTAGGTTCTTATATGTACGGAAACCTAAAACTCAATCATGGTCATGATTATACTATATTCACCGTTCAGGCTGTATCTTGTGAGTTAGATGATGTGTTTAAAAATCAGGCAAACACATTTTTCATTCCAAATGTAAATTCAGTGTGTATTGTACGAAATTACTAAGGACCTAAAGACCTCTGTAAGGAACCTCTCTGCTCCATGTCATTAGGTTCCCAAGAGAAGGTCAGGTGAGAAGATCAACTGTTAAACATTACAAGCTGAAAGAAATTGAGCAAGAAATTACCCTTTAAAATTTAAGCACGTTTAACTGCATACCTGAATGCTTTGCTGTATTGGGATCGAAGGCTAGAAAGAATTGTGTATGATGGCATAAGGAGTTGTAATGGATTGAAACTAATTGAAAGATGATTTAGGAATAGTGTTATAAAGTTGCCTCCGGCTATGTCTACATTATAGTGGTGCAGCTGCACCAGTGCTACGCGCCTGGTGAAGACACTTTAAGCCAACGGGAGAGAGCTTTTCCATCAGCTTAGTAACTTCTGCCTCTGCAAGTGATGGTAGCTATGTTGGTGGGAGAAGCTTTCTCACTGACAGCATGGTCCACACCGATGCTTAGGTCAGTATAACTTATGTTGTTCAGAGGTGTTGAGGGCTTGTCTACACTAGTCCTTTACAGTGCTGCATTTTTCTTGCTCAGGGGTGTGAAAAAACACTCCCCTGAGCACTGCAAGTTTCAGCGCTGTAAAGTGCCGGTGTAGACAGTGCATCAGCGCTGGGAACTGGGCTTCCAGCACTGGTAGCTATTCCCCTCGTGGAGATGGGGATTTTTAGAGCACTGAGAGAGCTCTCTCCCAGCGCTATGTCTTGACTACATAGCTACGTTAAAACGCTGCTGTGGTCACCACTTTAATGTTGCTAGTGAAGACATGCCCTAAGTTATACCGAAGTAATTTGTAGTGTACACATAACCTTGCAGTCTACTACAGGGGTCTCCAAACTTTGAAATGAGGGCCATATTAGATTTTTGAAGGGACTTAGCGGGCCGAAGAGACTGTGAAAAAAATTAAATGTATGCAAATCGTAAAAAAACCCACTACCCTTTGCCTGCTCATTTCTCCCCTGTTGGTTGAGGGGCCGGACAGCAGGCCCTTGGGCTGTAGTTTGGAGACCCCTGGTCTACTAGACTGTGGAATAATAAGTCAAAGGGAGGAGAAGAAACTCTATTGTTTGCCTGCACAAAGCCTTCTATTATACTATAGTGATAAAGTGGGATGGACAAGCATTGAGGAGTCATATTCCATTTAACTGTGGAGATGGAGAAGAAAACAAGCAAGCAGTAGGAGGGAGAAATGGAGAAAAGCAGTGACTGCAGATAGAACAAACAGAGGATGAAAACAGGGCTTTCTCTTTTATAAAAAGAGTTGGAAAGGATTTGATATAGAGAAAAGTTTGAACTTACTAAGTGGGGGGAAAAAAAACAGATATTCCATCTGTATTACTTTACCACCTCGTTCACACCACCAGACAGAATGACAAGATGTTAAGTGAGTCAGACTTAACTTTGAGTCTTGTGGACTTCGTCTTGCATAACCTTAAACTAAAGTTCTTTTAAAAGATTTTGTTGTTTGGCCTTATTGTTGAAGAAATGTGTGAATAAAGTGCTGAGAGTGTGGAATCGTGTTTCATAAAGCATGACACTTATCTGTATTTCCAAGTGTTCAAAGGAGTTTGGACTGATTATACTAAGTTGGCATAAAAACTCACTTTAAGTTAAACTGATACAATTTTCTTCTCTAGACAAGGCTTAAATAGCTGTCTTTCCTCCTCTTTCCTCATTTAGTAGTGCACTGAAAAATGTTGAATGTGAGAATATTCTATTTTTTTTGTATGGCTTTTATCTAAATCTGACATTTTTCATTTTAAAATTGTCACAGAAAAAAACTGATCTTCCAAGCACTAAGTCAGAGAACCAACAGAAGAGCAAAGGAATAATAAGAATTCACTCTCCCTTTCTCTCCTTGTCACCCACCATCCCCTTTTCCTTCCCTACTGTTAGACTCTCATAATCAATCTCAGAGCAACTCCTGCTCCTGAGGGAGTTCTGCACCAAAATTTTTTCACTCAATATTTTAAAATTCTGCAAATTTTATTTATCAATAAATAAATGTGGCTCCAGCATGGCAGTGGGGAGCACAGGCCACTGGCTGCATTGAGGTGGGAGATCACCCTGAAGCCACCACCTCCCCTAATACTGGGACTTGGCAGTGAGGCTGCACCTGGCCCTGGCACAGTGTAAGGCCTGAGCCTGCCGCAGAAAGACCATGGGGCCCTGCCTCTCTGTGCCGGGCACATGTGGTGTGGGTTGGGCAGGCTCAGTCCAGCAGGATCCAAGTGTGGAGGAGCTTAATATGGGGGATCCAGGTGTGGGATGAGAGGTTTCTGTGTGGGATAATCTGGGTGTGGGCAGCTCAATGGGAGATCTGGACGCACAAGGGCTTGTTGTGGGGTTCTGGGTGCAGGGACAATGGGATTCTTCAGGGGATCCAGGTGAAAATGGTTGAGGCTCAGCAGGGTGGGGGGTCTAGGGACATGGGGCTCGGCAGGGGGTCTGAGTGTGGGGGGCTCAATGTGGGGGTCCAGGTGAAGGGTAGTGGGGCTTAATGGGATGAGAGGGAAGGTGCAGCTCTTGGGCTCAGAGGGTGGAGGTCTGGGTGTGAGGGGGCTCATTGGAGGAGTCCAGGTGTAGCGGGGGTTGGGCTTATCAGGATGAGGGTTCGATGGGCCTGCTTATCGAGGGAGCCCCACCTGCTGCCAAAGGGACACCGCATGCTGAGCTCCTGCTTCCCCCCGCAATTCCCCCTATCCCCTTTTCTTCTTCCTCCTTTCACTCCCACATTCCTCTTCCCCCTCTGCGTCCTATTCCACCTCCCTTCCATCTCCACTGCCTCTTCCCCCTACCTCTCTTCACTCATTTCCATCACCTGCCTTGCCCAGCCCAACCACGGGCACTCAGTGATGCACAGAAAGCAGGAAGGCTCTCAGCACGCAGAAGGGGAGCATGACTAGCACTGGGACCTAGGAGGTGGTGTTCAGCTGCAGAGTCAGCAGAGCCTGAGATGCAGCTTCCTTCCTTCAGCTGGGCAGCTCTGCGCGTGCAGAAATGAGTGGGGGAGCAGTGGCACATAATCCCATGTGCACCCCCTATGCCTCGCCTCTGTGTTTGAGGGGTATAGCGATGCAATGTCTCACCCCTGCAGCACCTCCTGCTGGCCGTCTGGGAATTCGCTCTTCCTGCTCAGAGCGCCCTCTTCAGGCCAGTGTCTCACCATCCGCTGGCCCCATGTCCCTCCCGGACCCCGGTACCCTTGTTCCTCGGATTCTGCCCCCTGGCAATACCCCCACACTCTGCCTCTGGGTCTTCCCTCCCTGGAAAACCCCCAACCCTCTAATCCCCACCTTGCCTCAGTCTGGATTACTGCCAGTCATCATCAAGCTCCCGCACCCTGGGGCAGACTGCAGTGTAACAGCCAGTCATCACAGGCAAGAGGGTTTGGACCTGCTCACTTTGCACCCCTCTTCCTTCCCCACTGCCTGTTCTTAGTTCCAGTACCCCCTTTAGGCCTCACTTCAGGCCTGCAGGCTGGGGAGTTGCTAGGCTAGAGCTCTCCAGCTCCCTTGCCTATTCCTCCAGCACTGTTCTATGTCAGGTATTCTGTCCTGCAGGCAGGCCCTGCTCCCTCCCAGCCTCTCAGTGCCTGGCCACAGCCTTCTTATAAGGGCCAGCTGTGCCCTAATTGACCCAGCCACAGCTGCAGCTGCTCTTCCAATCAGCCTTTTTGCTGATTTCCCCAGCCACAGCCCTCTACAGGGCTGCCTTTTAACCTTTCTAGGATTGGAGTGGATAGCCACTCTGCTACAGGGGGGCAATCTCCCCCCTCCCCCAAACCGCACCCATATTCGCATTCCCCTCACCCCACCTGGCTTCCTGTTGCTTTCTTGCTGTTTTCTGCAGGGAAGCGCAGGGATTTTGCTGTGGGGTGGGGAGGAAGGACCATAGCATTTTCTGCGAGCATGCAATCACATAAAATCACCCAAGGAGTAAACTCTTCACCCTAGTGAAGTGCTGAAGCATCTCGCTCTCTGCTACCAAGACTAAGACACTTCTTCACAGGGGAAGGAACAAACAGCTTCAAATGCCACAGGGTACTAACCTCTGCCCCAAATGCTGCAGAGACAAGGATCATTGTGCTATGTGCTTAACTTTATTATAATCCATAGTTTTGCTCTTGTACTAGACCCTTTTAAACTCATTCAAAAACAACTTTTTGAAGTATAAATGTGAATTTCTGAACTTGGTTTTTGTCCTCTTGTTCTCCATCCAACTTTTTTTTTTTAAGTTGCAGTTTAATTTGCCGCTGCTCCCCATACAATGTTATTGAATGTGGCTTCCATTTCCCTTGAAATGTTTCAAGTACCACAAATACCACTCATGTTGCAGAACAGCATTGCTGGAGGGACCATTTATTATTCTTGTACAAAATATTTTGAAGTTAACAGTTGCTGTGGTATATAATCTATATGCAAAATACTAAGGTTTATGCCATTAAAAAAATTAAGCAAAGCAAAACAAAACAACCACTATAACCTTAAATGTGTGGAAATAATGACTAACTATGACAGTCAGAGACACTTCTAGCTCATCTGCTAATCAGGACGTTAAATGACAAATTGCGATAACTATCACGGACCCACTCCCTTCAGTTACAGTACCAGCATGAACATCACATTTCATTATCACTTCCACTACTAATGATGCCCATCTCAATCGCTTATTTGCTCCACTTCTCCCATAGATATTTGTTTCCTTCCATATTGTTTCTTGCTTATGGAATGAAATCTCCCTTACTCAGTCATAAGGTCACAACTCTCTTCTCCTTCAGCAGTTGTCTGAAAATCCACCTCTGCTGAGAAAGCTGACAGAAATTGGCCAATTTTTAATAGCTAGATTGATATAGTTGAGATTACTTTTTTCTGTGTATGCACTAAGATATATAATAAAATGCCTCTTGTAGCCTGACTGATTAGCCAATATGTGGGTCTTGGGGGTTTGTTTCCATTTGGAGGAGAATTTGATTATAAGAGCCTGGTATTTCTTTGATGCAAGCCTTAGTGTCTTTGTGGATTTGTTTTAAATATTTCCATGATTTTGTTGCTTCTGCAAGATGCTCCGTTGTGGCAGCACTGAAAACAGAAGCTTTTTAATTTTTTATAGGGGGCAAATAAATATGGCAGTCACCGTGCAGACATGTTTACTATCTGTGCCTCAATTGTGTCTAATGCTCTTAAGGAGGCTATTACTAGGGCTTGGGGGGCAGGTCAGTTTCCATGTCCAACCTGCTCCTTGGATCCTATCAGCAAGAATGCCAAAGACGATGGCTACATGTGCATACGTATCCACATCATACACAAGAAACTGGAGTAAGACTAACTTGCTTCAAGTAGGCCATCAGAATGAGCATCTGAGAGCAGCAATTTGTTTCAGGTCACTCCTTATTAGAGGTCTAATGGGATTTACATCCCTTTTGAAAATGTGACTTTGAAGCCTATTGGCTTGTCTGCATTTAAACTGTTACAACACAGCTGTGGTGTTTCAGTGTAGACACTACATATGTTGATGGGGAGGGGTTCTCCCATTGACGTAGGTTATCCACTCTCCAAGAGCCACTAGTTAGGTCGGCAGAAGAATTCTTCCGTTGACATAGCTTTGCCTATATGGGGATTTAGGACTGCTTAACTATAACCCTCAGGATTATGGATGTTGTTTATACCCCTGAGCAACGTAGTTATGCAGAGCTAATTTCCTAGTGTAAACCAGGCTTCAGTCACTTAAATATTTTTTGAAAACTTTGCACATTGTCAATTTGTGGTGTTAAGGGGTGTGGTTGCTTTTTGTTTGCGGTCTGACTTGTCTTTTTTTGACCTCCATATTGATCTCCCCGCCCCCCTTTTGATACAGTTAAAATTGAATTTCTTTTTAGCAGGCTACATGTATTGATCCTATCCTGAAAAACAGCACATGCAATTTATGTTGAAACTGTAAATTCTTCTGTCAGTGTGTGTGTGTTTGATTCGATGCTATTGATATTTAGTATTTTTTTTCTCTTCACAAAGGTTTTACATTCTCCCCCAAGGACAGTCTGTAATTGCTTTATATCATATATTTCTCTCCCTCCCCCCACTTCCAAGTACACATGAGTTTAGATCAAAATTGGATGCCTGAGGTACATCACTTTGATCTGTGGCCTGTTTCCTAGAGGTGCTTAACACCTGCAGCTTTTATTAGGTGTAATGAAAGCTGTGTTGCTCAGCACCTCTAGAAAAACTGGTCAGTTAGTTGACTGACAATGGATTTTGGTGCCAATATAGGTTTGAAGAAGTTGGTGTTAGTAGCTAACATATATTATCCTGTTCCTTCTGTGTCCAAGGTATGAAAGATACTTGGCTTACATATTCATTTGTTTCTAATTGAGGAAATTTTTAGTCAGGAAAATAGCTTTTAGGGTTCCTGACCACTCTTTCATCTTGGATTGTGATTACAAGTATTCATCAGTGCAACAGAACATTTTAAAATCTAAATACTGGATTCAGAAATATTATTGTTTCGCAGGGGTAAGCAACTTATGGCATGGGCGCCAAAGGCGGCACGCGAGCTGATTTTCAGTGGCACTCACACTGCCCGGGACCTGGCCACCAGTCCAGGGCACTCTGCATTTTAATTTAAATTTTAAATGTAGCTTCTTAAACATTTTAAAAAACCTTATTTAGTTTACATACAGCAATAATTTAGTTCTATATTATAGACTTATGGAAAGAGACCTTCTAAAAATGTTGAAATATATTACTGGCATGCAAAATCTTAAATTAGAGTGAATAAGTGAAGACTCGGCGCACCACTTCTGAAAGGTTGCTGACCCCTTTTGTATCCTATTATTCAGTAGTGAAGGAACAAGACTTTTTGACCTTTTTCAAAAATAGTCACTTATGTAGAAGGAGTTCCAGATTCCTAGATTCTTCCAAAATGTGTGTGTTGTCCCCAACGGATAGACAGTACATGGTATTGTTCTGAAACAGGAAGCATTAATATAGTAAAAGCTGTGTTATATGGCACTTTATCAACCAGAAAGCTCTATTAAATGGCATTCCTGATAGTATACTGCCCAGGAGATTACGCAGTTACACATTCTGCAATCTATTCTTATGCAAAAGAGGAAGAAAAGTAAACAAGTTCACTTCAGGGTTTTATTCAAAACAGCAGCTTCCAGGTATGCCATTGGGCTGAATCTGTAGTGACTCTATCTCCTGCATCTTCTACATCTATAATGATAATTGATGTTGATAACGATGATCCGGAGGCACTGCAAGAAACTGAAGTGTTTTCTGAATCATCAAAGAAAGATTAAATTACATTCAGCATTGTTTTAGTGTTAAGTGTATTTTTAGTGATCTGAGTGTATGCCATGCGCAGCCCATAGTGGTATGTAGTGTCATAAGATAACCTACTGGTATAGAAAACTTTACCTGTATGCTTCAAGAAACCAACCACTCTATAGTACAGTACTACTACTGGGCTGGTGAGTTCCTGTATACTATTTTATATTTTATATTCATTTTATTGTAAAGTCTTTGAAAATTGTTATTCCATTGGTAAGTATAACTTAATTAATCAGAATTTTTGAGTAACCGATACTCCCCATTTTCCCAACATTCCAGATAACAAAATTTTTACTCGCTCGGGACTTCCCCCACTCACCTACACAAATAGATCTAAGTCACTGGCTCAGCTGATCTCTTGTGTTTTCTCCTGACTACTTTGCTAGGCCAATATCCAGGAGAAGAAGGTCCTCTATATCAGAATAAGGGAGCTGAACATCACAATGAAGGGTTATTTCAGCACAGCTGAGAGCTGTTGCTGGAATGGGTGTTGGAAATTCCTTTCCAGTCCATCTTTCAGTCAAGCAGATGATGGATACTGCACAACCATCTCATAGTGCAGTTTGGAGTTGTTTGCTAGGTAGGCCCAAGGGCTATATATTTGCAAAAAAACATTGGGGTTAAGTAGAATCCATTCTACTAGAGTAGAGCTGTGGTTACATCCTTTTCAAATAAAGCAGACACCAATATGGAGTTTAATATCAGGTGTAAGTGTCCCCTTGAATGTCATGCTATGTTTGAGAGCTGTTAATTAATCAAGTTAGTTATTGGCAGGCTGGTGTCTGCCTTCTGTGTGACAAAACTATGGCAGTGTGCCAAGAGAGAAACTTCCAAATAACATTTGGGGTTAAAGTAGAGTGTAGGAACTATACACAAAAAGACGGGCAGGAGAGTAAGATTACCTGTTTTGATGGCTAACTTCCTGCCATGAAATTGTGTTTACTGTGGTGTTTAAAAGCTATAGGAAATGGATACAAGACCCAATTATGCATTGTGGTAGTACTTTTGCTGGGGCAGTGTCTCTTGTATCAAGCTTTCCAGATGGTGGGGAGCTCTATTTGCAATACTGGACACGAAGTGTCACAAATTGTTGAACTTCAAACCTAATTTTTATTGGATTAATAACTTTGTATTGTTTCCTTGCAGCTGCACTGTAGAAGGTGGTTATCTCTCAGATACTGTATTGTTACATTATTAAATAATCATTTCTGTTTAAAAATAAGCTTTTGAACCTGCTTGTCTGTCGCCTTTTTTCCCTCTTTCGTAGTCTTTTCTAGCTGATAGACTTCATTTTTAGATCTTGATATTTTTACTGTATATCAAGCTGCATGTTAAAGAAACTAAAAGAAGCAAGCTTCTTTCACACATCTGCTCTTTTGAGCTTTGCATTGAGTATTCTTGAATACAGAACAAATAGGAAAAATATATGGCAAAGGAATCCCTAGCTAAATTAGAGTGCTATATACAGCATTTTCACCTGCTAGATTACTTTTTGTTGTTTCCTTAAAAAATTAATAATTCACTCTTGAACTTGGAAAATCTGTGTGATATACAGTATATAATATCTTTTGCAAGTCAATTTAATAGTGAAGGAAAAAGACAGGATCACATTACTCAATTACCTTCTGCAGATGATGATTGTCCTCTACTCCTCCAGCCTTCCATCAAAGAAGGGTCAGATTCTAAATGTGCATTGCTTCACCCTTTAAAAATCTATTTGTATAGAGCTGTGCTTCCCAAACTGAGGAATGGTTTCCTTAGGAAGCCACAGAGGATTCATGGGGGAACCACAAACAAGTGTTTGCGGAAAAAAATGGTGTCTTTCCTAATTAAGAGAGACAAGGGGGTGAGCTAATATCTTTTGTTTCACTTTTATTTCTGTTGGTAAAAGGAAAAAGTTTACACAGAGCTGTTCTTCACATCTGGGAAAGGTACTCAGGGTGTTGCAAGTAAATACAACAAGCGTGGCCAAGCTGTGGCTCCGGAGCCACATGCATCTCTTCAGAAGTTAAAATGAGGCTCCTTGTAAAGGCACCAACTCCGTGGCTGGAGCTACAGGCGCCAACTTTCCAAAGTGCTAGGGGGTGCTCACTGCTCAACCCCTGGCTATACCACAGGCCCTGCGCCCACTCCCTCCCTCCCCCACTCCCCGCAAGCCTTCTGCACACCACAAAACAGCTGATCAGAAGGTGCAGGGAGGAAGAGGGAGGTGCTGATCGTCGGGCAGCCGGGGTGGGTGGGAAGCGCTGGGAGCAGAGGTGGGGAGGGAGCTATTGAGGGAGGACTCCTGATGTAATACTGTTGCTCTTTGACAATGTACATTGGTAAATTCTGGCTCCTTCTTGGGCTCAGGTTGGCCACCCATGAAATATAAGGTGAACAGATTGTTTAGCATAAGTAATTATCACATATTGTAAGAGACCATTCAAGGTGAAGTGGCCCATTAACACCACTGCAGTCATAGGACAATAAAAGGAGTTATTTGTTTACAGATTATTGCAATGAGTGTCCTTATTAAATTCATGCTTTTTAGTGTCTAACAGAGTTATGAGTTAAAGCTCCCAGACATGTATTTTCAAGGTGTTGTGTGGGTTTCCTTTGAGGACAAGAACTTAGAGACTGGGGGAAGCATTCAACAGGAAGTCTCTGGGCTGAAATCACCTGCTGGCAAAAAGGTCAAAGAGAGGCTCCAAGCCCCAGCAGCAATACTGGTGCTTAAGCAGCCAGTTCACATGATGACAGGATCTGAGAAACAGAGATTAAGTAGCCTGTCTGACATCAGTTCACATAGGAAGACTGTGGAGGAGCCAGGAATTGAACCCCGATCTGCTGAGTCCCAGTCTCATGCCTTAACTACCAGACAATCTCTCCTCCTTTTCCCTCGTGTTTTGACCTTATAATAGTGAATCTGAAAGTATATAACTATAGGAAGCATTAGACCTGCTACTGACAGAGTGGATAAAGATACAAACTATGCATACTTTTCAACATCCTTTAAATACACCTTGTGTTCATGAGTAAGATCCTAATAGCCTTTGTCTCACCCTAATGCCTAGGGTGGATCCATATTTAGTAAGTGTTACCACCATTCCCGCTAGGTTCATTTTACTCTTCTATCCTTGACCTCTCTTGAGCAAAGGGATCTGAGAGCTCTCGCTTTAGTGCAGGGGTTCTCAGACTGGGTCGGGACCCAAAGTGGGGCATATCCATTTTAATGTGGTCACCAGGGCTGGCGTTAGAGTTGCTGGGGCCAAAGCTGAAGCCCGAGCCCCACCGCTTGCAGCTGAAGCCCAAGTCCAAGGGATTCAGCCCTGGATGGTGGGGCCCAGGTTACAAACCCCTGCTTGGAGTTGAAGCCTTTGGCCTAGGGCCGTCCTCACCCATACGCAAAATATGCAGCTGCGTAGGGCACCAAGAAATTTGGGGCATGAAATTTGGAGCAGCTGCATGCTGCTCCTGCCCTGCCTCTCTCCCAGTTCTCTGCTCCGCTCCACCCCGCCTCCTTCCACCCCTACTCCCACTTTCCTGAGCTCTGCAGCAGGGCCAGGCCTGCACTTACCTGTGGTGGGAAGTGCAGCGACCCGGACCCGGCTGCGCTGCTGGTGAGTGCTGGGGGGTGGTTCCCCCCCCCCCCCCGGGTGGGCGCCCCCCCCGGGGCCCCCCCCCCCCCCGCCATGGAGGCCTGGGGCCAGCTCTCCCCTCCCCCACAGGGAGGCTGTGTAAGGCCCTAGACTAGCTAGGGATAACCCTGCTTTGGCCCCCTCCTAGAGCAATGGGGCTCAGGCTTTGGCCCCCCCACCCCAGGTGGTGGGGCTTGGGCGAGCTCAAGCTGCAGTCCTCCCACCTGATATCATGTAATATTTTTGTTGTCAGAAGGTGGTCTCGGTGCAAAGAAGTTTGGGAACTCCTACTTTAGTGCATACTGGTTGTTTGAATTGCCTGGAAAGTCCCTGCTCTACTCTTTCCTTTATAAAATGCCTTAGGCTGCCTTCAGTATGAAAAGCAAAGTCTATCAATCCAACATCTGCCTGTAGCATTTGTTTACTTTTGAATTAATGCTGTCTTAAGCCTAAACACATGCAAATGTATGTCTCAGTACTTCCTTGAAAATGTCATTTTCCTATGGGAATATCTGTTTGACATTTTTCACAGTTGGGTTGCTGCTTCTCTCCAATGCTAAATGAGGTGTAGTTATACCTTGGTGTAACTGAAGTGTATGAGTTATCCTGAGGTAAAAAACACTGCAACCACAAGGCACTTTAATTTTCCTGCTAAGTAAAGTAGGCAAGGTTAACCCCAGATTGGGCTATAGTTTACTCAGTTTTACTGCTAAAGTGCCTTGTCTTTGATGTGTTTTTATCTTAGGATAGCTTATGCACATAAGTTACCCCAAGGTAAAAAATGAACTCTTTAGCAATGAAGACAAGGTCCAAAGTGATTAGTACAAGATTTGCCCTATGTCAGCAGTTCCCCAAAGTTCTATGTTCACACCAAAGAGCAGTAAACTTTTTATTCTTATCCTCTCTTCCCATCCCAGTTATTCAAGCCTTTTGTGTGGTCCTTGGACCCCTCAACCCCTCCACCATCCTGGTGGTGGACATGCTTCCCTGATCAAAAAACAAAGAGGATGGCTGATGTGATGAAGGAGAGAACAAAGAGAGAATTAACTTTTTTGTGAGATTTTGTTCCAGAGGTGGGCAAACTACAGCCTGTGGGTCACATCCTGTCCGTGGGACCATCCTGCCCATCCCTTGAGCTCCCGGCCCCTCCTGTGCTGTGCCCCCTCCCCCACAGCCTCAGCTCGCCATGACACCAACGCTCTGGGTGGCACGGCTATGAGTGCTGCTGGCCTGCCCCAGTGCTCTAGACCAGGGGTCTCCAAACTGTTTTGACCGTGCACCCCAGTAGAAAAAATAATTTTTTTAGCAGGCACCACCACGGCAGAAGCTCCGCCCAAGCCCTGCCCCATCCACTCCCTCTCACTTCCCGCCCAATTGTCCCCCTCAGAATCCTCCCCCGTCCCCTAACTGCCCCCCCCCCCCCGGGTCCGGTCCCACCACGCCCAGCTCCTGGGACTGGAGCTGCAGCCATGGCACTCTGTGGGTGGTCTCATGCACCCCAGTTTGCTGACCACTGCTGTAGTCCGTGCAGCGGCGTGGCTGCCAGTTCTGCTGCTCTTATTGGCATGGTAAGGGGGTGGGAAGCGGGGGAGGGGAAGGATTGGATAAGGGGTAGGGAGTCCCGGGGGGCAGTCAGGGGATGGGAAATGGGAGGGAGAGGCTGTCTGGGGAAGCACAGCCTTCCCTACCTGGCCATCCATATAGTTTCGGAACCCTGATGTGGCCCTCAGGCTAAAAAGTTTGCCTAGCCCTGGTCTATCCTATTGCATTCAAATCTATTGCATTAAAATCCTCCTTGGACTACTCTCTAAGCACCTGTATATCTGGCATTGCTTCACTGGGAGAGTCAGCTACCCCCAAAATACATATATTTTTATATTTTCTCAGACCAGTATTGCTCTCTATTCTGTCTGTAGTTCCACCATATAGAAATGGTGCTATGTCAGCTATACTTGAGGAAAAGGTCATCTGCTCTGAAATCTGAGTTTCATTTCTCTCCACCACACAGGTCAAACACCTGGCTTGGACTTTGTCTTTATGATTACAGTTATGACACCTAAGTAACTTTTCCCAGTTGAAATCATACACCAGATTAGCAGATCACCTTTTGGTAAATAACTTCCTCTTGGCAGGTGGACAGTAAACCTGCACAAGAGTGTACCCTTACTTCACTGGTTTGTCCTGTCTTAAGAAAGTGCCCAGAAGTATCCCCAAAATCTAGCAAGTTAATGTTCAATCTTACTTAGAAGACCTATTCTGTTAATCAATATATTTGTGTATTTCTTGAGTGGTCACTTAATACAAGTTTCACTCTCTTCTTATCCAAACGTTAAGGTAAGGGCTTGATTAGACTGAACAGGAGTATATTTTCACTTTGTATATATGAATAATTGTCTTAGCATTCTGAGACATTGAAGAGAGGGAGAAATTATGGTATGTCTTGAGACATTTTTGTTACATAAGAATCCTAATGCAGTTTCATCTCTTGAGTCTAGATGGATATTAGAAAACCTTATTAAGAATCTAGTTGTGTATGTAAGTCCTGTCTTCTCAAATTTTGTCTTACTGGAGGCAGTATCAGATGAAAGGAAGTTACACATGGGCTTTTTTACCAGATGAAGTAAGTATTAAATGCTTTCCATGGATAATAATTTTGGTACAATAGAGTTCTATTGTATTCTGTTTTTTCACTAAGTCTCACCTTTACCTCTGTATCTAGAACATAATTGTGGTAAGAGCTGATTTCCGTGAGTGGACTAATGACTTGTTTGGGAACTAAGCTTCTAAGTTTTATCACCAGGATATCCTCAAGTGCAAGAATTGTTTATACAGTATACCCTTTCCGAGACAGATTGAAAAAGATAGATTTAGAAAGCTTAAATAGCCAAAGGCTTTTAACTCTCAAGCATTATTTATGATTATTCATCCGGAATAATGACATTCATACAAAGAAATTTAGAAAATCCTAATGCCTGGGGTTAATAACCTGCATATCTAAAATTAATTATGCAAAATATCACAAGATGGATCTTTAGCTGCAGATTTTTGGCAGCTGAAATTTGTTAAGCCTACTTAAAGGAAAACTGTAGAAGCAACTTTAAATCTTTAAAACTTTAAATCAGCAGCCGAAATTGAAATTCTGCCACCTTTTCTTCACACCTCTTTCTTCTCCTTTGCTCCCAAAACCACACTGCAACTCCTTGAACCTACCCCTCTCTTTATATTTTAGGTTGTGGTGATAAATAGTCCAGTTTGGGATCCCAAGTGAAAAAGGTTTAGACCAGGGGTCTCAAACTCAAATGACCATGAGGGCCTAATGAAGACTAGTGTACTGGCCCGAGGGCAGCATCACTGACACACCCTGCCTTGCTGCCCCCAGCCCCACCCCCACTCCACCCCTTCCATGAGGTCCTGCCCCACCGCCTCCTCTGAGCATGCAGCTCCCTGCTCCCTCCTGGAAAGCGCTAGGCATCGCCAACAGCTGTTTGACAAACAAAGCGAGAGCAATATAGGAAGTACAGAGCTGGAAACATAAGCAAACAAATCTAATTTAACAAGAAATTACCAGCCTCAGATGATTCAAGCTTTTTTCAAACATAATATGGTGATAAATCTGACAGAAATTTCAGTCCATCTCAACCTAATATCAATTATAATTTTATAAAGTCTCCCGCTCTAAAACTGATTCTCATAAGCCTGTTCCCCATCCCCACTTACCCCGTAACCCAGTTTTCTGTGCCCCATCCCCAAATCTCCATCCACTCACCCCTATTACTCAGCTCCCTGTTCCCCAAATCTCCCCCACTCATGCTTGTAGCCAGCTCCCTGTGTTCCATCCCCAGATCTCCCCCACTCATCCTCATAACACTGCTCCCCATCCCCAAATCTCCACCCACTCACACCTGTAACTCAGCTCCCTGTACCCCATCCCTAAATCTCAGCCCACTCACCTCCCATAATTATGTTCTCCATTTCCAAATGTCCCCACACTCATCCTTGTAACCCAGTGCCCTGTCCCCAAATCTCCCCCAACCCTACTCCCCAAATCTCCCCCCACCTCCCCCCAGCTTCAATACCCTCCCACCCCTAAGCTGTCCCTCCCCGTCTCCCCGTGTCCTCTCTCCGTCTCCTTTCAGCCTTCCCAGACTCTCCTCCCCCCATCCCTTGCCTGAGCCTGGCACTCTCCACAGAGGATACCGGTAGTGGAGCATGGTGGGCAGGGGGTGGCGCAGCAAGCCCAGGCAGCTGCAGCTGGCCAGAGAGCCGTGGCTCGGCGCTCACCTCTGGCTGCTCACAGGGCAGCGGCACCCACCCAGGGGTGAGGAGACTTCTCTGCTGCCTGGCTGGGCTGCTGCCAAGCCCCAGTTTCCAGTCACTGCGGCTTCAATTAATGAGCTGGGGCAGCACTTTGCAGGAGCCCCCTGCAGCAGCGGCCAGGAGTGGTAAGCCAGGCTACCCGCCTCCCTCTGCGGGAGGCTTACCGGTCCTGGCCGCCACAGCAGAGGACTCCTGGGGAGCACCGCCCCACCTCATTCATTGAAGCTACAGCAGCAGCGCCTGGAAGCCGGGGCTCAGCAGCGGCCCAGCCAGGACGCTTCGCAGGAGCCCTCTGCAGTGGCGGCCAGGGGCGGTAAGCCTCCCACAGAGTAAGACGGCAGGGTGGCGGGGAGCCTGGCTTACTGCTCCTGGCCGCCGCTGCATAGGGCTCCTGGGAAGCGCTGCCCCACCTCATTCATTGAAGCCGCAGCAGCAGTGCCTGGAAGCCGGGGCTCGGCAGTGGCCCAGCCAGGCTGCAGAGAAGCCTCGGCTTCTGGCCCCTCCCTCCCAGAAACTGCTATGGGGAGGGGGGCCCAGGGAGCTTGGCGGGCGGCCCATGGGCCGCATGTTTGAGACCCCTGGTTTAGACCCACTTGTTTAGAGGTTATTATACATGTTTGGGATGGAGGGGAGTGAGTCTGTGTTTTGCTTTTATTTTGTCCCCATCAGTTATTTAGAAGGAAGAACTTTCAGAACATCCTGAAAATTATAGCAAATCTGAAGCACTGATAAATGGGTATAAATAGCGCAAAAAAAAACCAACCAAAAAAAAAAAAACCCAACCCCCCAACAATCCTCCATTTTTCCAAAATGTACACACAACCTCTAGCCAAAGCAGCCCCGACCACTTTGTGGTGTTAGAGAACACTTTCTTGTAAAATGTTAATATTGGCATCTGAGCACTACTAAATTCCTGGTAGAAGATAGACATTGAAAAAAAGTTAGTCTTCTAGAGCTCCTGGAATTGAAGGGTTTGGAGTCTGTTAAATCCTGCAAGGGATTGGGAAAGTTTGGGGTATGGAATTGGAAAGTTTGCAGGATAATAGGTAGATTGTTATACTTGCTGAATAGTAGAGTCTCCAAAAAGCACTGTGATTTTTGTCTCCACTGGAGTCTGAAATGCTGTTCTAGAAAGTTTATTTGTAAACTAAATGAACTGCATGTGATGGTCAAACATTTTCTGCAAAGACATCTCTGAAATCCAAATGAAATGCGATATTACTTTTTACCTTAGGATGTCCTGAACAATGGGCTGAAATAAGGATTCATGCTTCCATGTTCCAGGATGCTGTAGACTTTTTATGTTTATCAAGCCAACGTTTGTTTTCTAGCAGGAAACTGATGCAACCCAGTAAGCTATTAGTCATTAGTGGAAGTCTGGCTGAGGTTCCTGAAGGGAAGAGTAGCCAGGGAGTTGTGGGTGGGGTGGGCAGAGTCAATCTATATAACAATACAAAGTTGTATAACAACATAATCCTCTTGTACTCATGCGTAAAGTACAGCAAAGAAAAAATTAATGTTGCCATTCAAAAATGCTGTCTAAAGATCATAACCATGCACAATTGGATAGCTTGAGGACCATGGCATTCTTATTTTATCATTAACCTCTTATTATAAAGTTTCTGTCTATGATCTTGTGGATAAATATCATTTTTCATCTTGACTATTAACTGTGTACTGATAACATAGGAGACATAAATATGTTCCCGTAGTCTATGGGTATGTCTGCACTGCAGTCGAAGGTGTGATTGCAGCTTGCGTAGGCTTTCCCATGCTAGCTTTTACTTTAGCTAGCAGAGCTAAAAATAGCAATGAAGATGTAGCAGCACAGCCTTCAGTGTGGCCTGCCCAGAATCTTGGATATGTACTCAGGTTGCTGATCTGCACTAAGGTCTGTGCTGTCACGTCTTCACTGCTATTTTTAATCCTGCTAACTAGATCAGAGCTGTGGCAGATATGCCTACGAGAGCTGCAGCCACGTGTAGACAGCCACAGCTGCAGCAGTGTAGACATTCCCTAACACTTGGTCCAAGATAATTTCACCGTAGGAGTGATAGTTTCTTTTTTAAAAAGAAACTGTATTAGTAATTAACTTTCCTGTATTAATGTATCCTGATATTGCATGATACCATGTCTTGTTTATACAGTTGGTCATAGGGATTTTAGCTGCTATATTAGTGCAAATACTAAGTATTGAGGAGGGTTGATAAATGATGCTGACAAAGTGAACAAATCCAATAGCTTGATGTTAAGTAAGTTTTTCAGAAATGGTCACGGTGTGAAAGCTAACCATTTTTTTTGTTTCTCCCTCTCATTCTGTGCTTTTCTCTGAATTTTTAAATCTAATCTTATTTCTGAAGTTCATTTTAAGAGCTGTGTAATATGGTATTTCATGAAGTGACTGAGTTTTGTCACGTTTTTTTACATAGGTGATAAATATAGTTGGCATTTCCAGAACATAAATCTTGAATGGCTAGTGGCTTAAAAGCGACTATACAAAGGTGAGAGAAAACCTTCTGCTGTCACTTTGTTTTATCTCCAGGTTGTTAAGCCATAAAGGCAACATGTGATACATGTTCAGGTCAATTCACTGGCAGAGATGCTTTGGAAATAAGTAAACACATGGTAAGGTGTGCTGCAAATAGCTTGTTGACTCTGTGTAAATACTGACATCAGGAAATCCCCTGAAAAGTGCAAGGTACACACCTAATGTATTTTCTTGCCATAACCTTTTGTCAACTGTAAGGATCAGGTGGCCTTGGGAATTACTCTGTGCAAGTCTTGTGCTTCCATATTCAAAATATGTCTCCGAACTTTTATATCCTACCGATAATTAACTATAGCAGTGAATATGTGGCACTATCCAATGGAGTTGAAACCAGAGAAAGAATTGCAAAAATTATCCGTAGTGAAATTTTTGTTGATGGTTTGATGTTGATGATCACTTAAGAAATAAGTTGGCTTGTTTTGAGTTTCACCTTTAGGTTTTTCCCAAAGATGAGTTGTTGTTGTTGTTGTTGTTGAAAGGATTGAGTTCAAGCTAACAAGTAGCAGCACTAAATGGAAGAAAGGTATTAAAAAAATCCCAAAAGTTACATTGTTTTTGTTTTCAATATCACTTAAGTTTTTAAAGATCTGTTGGGTTTTCTGAGAAGAAAACACTTAAAAAAAGTGGTCAGCTTTTAAGGATGTAGAGAAACTCTAGATAGATTTATGCTTAGCTAATATGATGCTTAAAGATATTGGTGACAAGCAAAGATAAATCTTACAGAATGAGTAGACTGTGCTGCCTTGAGTATATATGACAGACCTAGACATCTTTTTTCTCCCAGTGCTATACATACAGTATCGAATAATCATTTAGCTCAAAAGGAATGTCTCTTAAAAGCCATGTATGGATGAAGGTGAGAGCTGAGACTAGGATGAAAATAGAGCTTTATTAATATAAAACTATAAAAAATGGCAAATTTAAAACTAGGTCTAGTGAATATGATAATCAAAAGTATGATCTAAGTGCAAAGAAATACCCATTTGGATTGTGATAGAGAGAAACTATTTCTTTTTGAATAAAAATATTTAGAATTTCAAAATTACTTGTGAATAATTTTTAAATCTCAAGTGTTTTGATGGAATATGTCTGGATGTTGAAGCTGCCTTTATATCTCTTAAGATAACAATACTATGTTTCTAACCTTTTGAAAGCAGGCTCTTTAACAAGTTTGATCCTTTCCTTGTCAATTCAGACTGGGAATACTGGAAAAAAATCCAGAAGTGAAATTAGAAATGTACAAAAATTTGGGTAGGGTATTAGAGCTCAATTAGATGTCCCTCAACTTCCAAAAAGATTCAGGTATATTGAATTTTTTGGGTCACCACTTTTCTTATCCAAAGTGGTTCACTTATTCCTTATTCCGGAATTTGAAGGATAGGTGATCAGCTAAGAGTAACTCTGTCAATCTTCCTTAATTATGTGCCCTTTGAAACCTCTCAGCAGGTCCATTGCTGTAGGTTCTACCTGTCACTGTTACTACCAATAGTCACTAGGAAATTCCAGCTGGTTCAGAATATACCTGCCAGCCTTTGAGCAGGTGGACTGATAAAAGTAGATCACGCCTGTATTCTGGTTCTTGCACTAGCTGCCAGTTATCATCAGTTGATTTTCATATGACAGTTAGTTACTATATGCCAAGCCCTAAATGAACTAGCACCATATTTTTTAAAGGATTTCTTTACCATTTCCAGCTCACTGTACACTCTGTGCTCATCCAGAATAGTCAGACATTATTCCAAAGGGTGAAGGTTGTGAGAGCTGGAGGCTGGGCAGTGTCAGTAAGAGACTCAGGTCTCTGAAATCACTTCCTTACAAGATGCAAATAAAAGCTAGTATTTTCCATTGCAAGATTTACCTCCTTATCCAGACCTTCCTGAATAATTAATTCTTTAGCAGACTGGATCATATTAAAATCCTTCAGCAGCATGTTTTTTTTTTAATTTTTTCTGTGTGTGCATATGTATCTCATTAAGATCACTTGTGTCTTGTCTCAAAGTGTATTAAAAAGTTCCAGTTAGAGCAATGATAAGTGCCCCTTAAAAGCTTGTAGTAATGACCACAAGATAGGGGAGTTTTATAGGAATAAGAGCTAGGAAAAAAATCAATTCACATCTCTTAGTATAGGAAATGAAATCATTGTCGCCCAGGAGATATCTATATCACAAGGATAAACCAAGTTCTCTCTGTGATGGAAAGCAAAAACTTCCATTGCCTTCCAGAAAGCATGGCTGGATGTTTACAAACAAATTGTTTGTAAGAATATATTAATAATTTGACACTGTAGTTTATCAGTGACTTCCACAGATTTCAAGGTTCTGGGGAAAGCAATTAACATGAATATGTTTTAAAATCCAGGTAACAGGGACTGCATTAAAAGATTCCATATCAAACAAACACAAAAGCAAGGACAAGTAGACTTAAACCTCCAATACCTTGAATTAATGTGGTAAGGCCAAGTAAAGAATACTGAAGTCGAAATTAAACTTGTCAATCTGCTAAGGTTAATGTGTTCATTACTGTATAGTGAACATGGGGTTTTGCGGATGATGTGAGGACACCTGCTGTCTGCCATTAGTGAGCTGTGCTGTAATACTTTTTACCATTCAGATCTCAAAAGTAAATGCAGCCAGTTCACTTAAGGGAAACTCCCTATAATGTAATGTCTGTGCTATGCATAGTGTCTCCTGAAACTTGTCATCAGTGCCTTGGCTTTTTTTTCTCCTATCAGAAGTTGTCTCCACCTAGGGTGACCAGATGTCCCAGTTTTATAGGGATGGTCCTGATTTGTGGGCCTTTTTCTTATATACGCTTCTATTACCCATTCCCATTCCCTGTCCTGATTTTTTTCACATTTGCTGTCTGGTCACCCTATCTCCACCTACAGAGCAAAACAGTCTTATTGTAAGCATTGGCTATGTTTAAAGTGAAAGGTGGTCTTTTTATAAGATTGACTTTCAGAGAGTGTTGTGATCTGGCCCGGGGACTAGAGTAGAAGGTACAGGAGCTAATAGGCAAACTGCCACAAAATTTTTGAAAGAGGCCCTTTGATTGAACTGGCTCTGGATCCTTTTTAATCTCGATTCACCACTGGTTTTAGTCCGAATATAACAGTGCTTGTCCATATTTTTGACTGTTAGAAGTCTATTTTATGGGTTGGATTTGTTTTGTTTATTTCCAGGAAAAGTGTATTTTGATGTCACCATTTTATTTTGACTGATATAATCTTCAGGTTACAAGGGAGAGAAAAACCACAGATGTGCCATGATTAGTGTTTTACATCACTTATTTCCCTGTGTTTAAGAGCAGAAGTTTTGTGTGACGTTCACACTGCTGGATTCAACAGAAGAATTTTCAGTGTCAGATATTTAAAATACAGTTTTCATTTTCCTGGGTACATGCATATACAGATAGGGGGAGGGAAAGGAGGGGGGAAACCACACACAACCAATAAGCAGACATCTATTTCAGGCTATGTAGAATTAGAGCTCATTTAATTTCAGTCTTAATTGTTGCGTAAGAATGGTGACGACTTTGTTTCTTAAAAAAAAAAAATTATGTTCCCTTGCCACAAAAAAAGCCACAAGTTAACTCGGCATGAATGAATACATTAACCCATTTTTTTAGATGATAACATTATTTTTTTCTGAGTTCCAAGCTATAGGCTGTAGTAAAAACATCAGAAGAAATTCATTAGCTTTTTTTATCCACTTAAACCTCAAACCACTAAAGACATGTAGGACTCATTATTTTGTTTTGTGTGGCGTTTTTATACACTGAGAAATTGCAGAAGAGTTCTTCTCATTTTCAACTCCTTCCCCTTCCCACTGCATCTGAAGTATAGAGTCATGCCCCACTTCCATCACTTATTTCCCAACGCAGAAGACACTCTTGATTGCCTTTTTTTCCCCTCAGATGTCAACCACAACTCTGTGAAGCAGCACTACAGATTGATCAGTCTTTCCAATTCTCTATCTCCTTCTACCTTCCTTCTCTCAGCCAACTCCAGTTTCCAGCAGGGAATGCTTGTTGATCACCTGTTGAAAATGGTTAGGGAAGTGTGGTGTGGGTACGGCAGAGTGGGAATAAAAGAAGTCGTCTAACATCAGGAAGGTGGGAAAAATTGGAAATCAATCTAGATAAGTCTCAACTTGCGTAACTTCAGTGAATTTCCCCTCATTCTCAGTGTAAAAGCTTGTCAAAATTGTTTTCTAATTAAAAGCTCATACATACATACACCCACCCACCCACCTACCAATTCTATAAGGCTCTACTTGCCTTTTACAGATAACCTCCAAAATGGTAAGTTTGGAGTTCTCTCTAATTTACCTTATTTAATAATTGTTTACATGTGAGTTTTTCTGTAACAGTAGGAAATAACAGGCTGTCCAAAAATTTTGTGTCAAGACCTTCTCTCTATGTTAAATCCCAGGCAGTCTGTTAAGATTATTCAGATCAACAGTGCAAATTATGGTCAAGAACTTTACCAGCCTAGCTTCTTTTGGAGGTCTGAGCTCCCTACAGGTCGGAATTGTCAGAGCTGTATGCTTCATATAACTTTAGATCTGAAACCTAATCGCTAGGAGAAATCCATGTAATAAAGGACTTGCGAGAAATTTTGCAGAACCTGAACAAATTATGCTGTATTACCTTGTTGCTAACAATATTCCTGTATTTTGGACATGGTTTAATTGGTAGATTTTTTTTTTTTAACAGCATTTGAAGGGCCAGAGGATGAAGGACAATGTGAGATGGAAATGGTGAAGTTCAGAGCTTCTGTCAATGGTTTCATTTCAAAAAGCAGTTCCATGGTGTTCCTCTCCCTTCCCTTTTAGCCTATCTTAAACACAATTTGTGTTCAGATAAAATCCTTTGATGATCATGATCTGTACAATTGCTCATCAGAAAAAATCAGAGTCTATAAGGGCAACAGAATTTTTCAGAAGATTGAGTTTCATGACTATGTGAATATTGCAAATTTTTGCCAAGTGCAGGAGCCAGGAAGCTGCTAAACTGAAAGATCATGTTTAGCGTGAGTGAAGATTGGTTTATGATGGATGGCTTCCCTCTGTCCTGCCTCTACCCCCATACCCTGCCACTTTGGAGCTGAGCCTGAGTTACTATGTCTGAGTGACTAAAAGGTTTGGGGCAATAGAGGATAGTATGCATCAAAAATAGCAGTTTCTCATTTCTCAAAATGTATCCCAAAAAGTTGTGTTAAGATTTTGTTCTATGGTGTGAGACACCAGAGGAAAAAAAAAGCAAGTGGAATGCTTATTTTAGATTTTCTTAGGACATGTTGAGAAATTGAACAATAGTGTGCTCTTTTCTAGAGGTATTTATATGCATCATATCAGTTAAAGTGAATGCAAGATGAGATAAAAGTGCCATTTCACTAAGGTTTTATGTGTTGCTATCTTGGAGATGGATTTCCTTTTATGATACAGCGAGGTCCATTTTTAATTAGGCAGTGGTGAGGAGTGGAGGGACTTACAAACCAAACATTTTTCTCTTGTTTTGACAGGTGGGTTCTCTCTAATGTACATATTATGGGATTTTATAGATATTACTTTCTTCCACCAATTACACCTTTGCGACCCCTGCTGAATCTTTGTCCAGCACACTAGAATATATGCTGGGTTTGTGTTTTCACACATACTTGCTGACAATTTAGAGATTAGAGTTGTATGAATCTCAGTAACCAATCTGTCCTGAAATGAGCATCTTTGAGAACTTAAATTTCAAGAGGAATGTTCATTTTGACGTATGCATGCCTACTCAGAGTAATTCAGTCTACTTTGGAACGAGAAGTTAATTTCCTATTGACATGTATGGTGGTGGGGGTGTGCGCGCGTGTTTATACACGTCCCAGTTAGTTTTGTGTTGGAAATTACATCGTCTTTATTTTTAGTTCAATTCAGATGCTATTTTCACCAGCAAGGAGATGAACACCTTGCCTCAACACTTAATACCTTTTTAAAATCTCAGATTTATTGAATGCAAAAAGAGAATAAATTCTATGTTAACAAAGACTTCCAATGAAAGATCCCTAAGTAAATGAAAACATTTACCATGAACTTCTCTTTCAATTACATCTCTCGCTTACACATAGAGATTGTGTGTGTTAGGATTTATATCCCCCAAAAGCAGATTTTTTTTTTTCTTTCCACCAGCAGTCTTAAGGGAGGCCAGACTTTGTGGTTTCCCCTAACTGATGCTCTACTTCCTGTTCTCTTAGTCATTTTCTTACTTTGCCACTGTTTGCCAGGCAGCAAGGCAGCTGTGCTACCTTCCATTTTGTTCCTGTTTTCTACCTGTCAAGAAAGGAAGTAAAGGCAGTTAACAGATGAGACATGAGCAAAGATCAATAGAAAAAACAGGTGTGTATCACAGGACGTTACCTGGTGACTCACTTTCACTCTTTTTCTTGTGGAAGGCCATTTGTCCTGAACCTTGTTGTTGTGTAGGTGAGCCCCCCAGCATATTAGGGAGATGTGTCCCAGGGTGCTGAATGTGGATAGTGAGAGGAGTGCTCTCGCTCATACTGCATCAGGTTGGTGCTGATAAAGTCCATTCGCTGTCCCAGGGTTAGTGTGCCACTATAATGAAGAGAACCTTGGAGAATACTGTGTGTGGAGCAGCCTATATCAATAATGATCCTGTTCCAGAGAACAAAGGTAACAAAACAAACACTACTTATGCTCATGACACAGATAAGGAAGGGACAACTGCTCCTTCCTCAGAGGCCAAAGGTGGTAGAGAAGGAAGTGAGCGGGGTTCACCTGTGCAGAGCTAAATAGCCTCGAGGCAGACCATGAGGTAGGGAGAGCACATGCGTGGGCTCAACAGGACACTGCTACCAAAAATTTCCAATTAGATGTGCAGGAGCACATAGACACCTGGAGTGGAGCACCCATAGGGGACACATCTCAACCATCGTTACTGCACAAGGTGAGTAACTTCCTCTTTTTAAGGGTAGATAGTCTTTCACTGGAGCAAATGATGATGAATGTTCATTAAACAGCTCTTTGAGGCTGCTTAGCTAACTGGAGTAAGAAACACTTTGAAAATGTTATTCCTTGGAGAAGTCATCAATTTCACACAATCTCAACCCCTCAAAAGAAAGAGATACTTTTCATACAACCTCGAATTCTGAAATCACCATACTATTTTAAATTTTAGGGCAAATTAAACCCACACACCTTTAGTATGTACTTTATTTCCTCTTTCTAATAGTCATTTATTGGAACACAGTTGACAGCACGAGGCTAATAGTCAGGTGAGCCTATTCAGAGAGAAGGTAGATGAGAATGAGTACATAATGTTTTGTTACTGTCAATCCTAACCCTCTAGCCAGTAATTCAGAACACATCAAAACAGCATTCTCCACGTAACTGCTAAGCTACATTATGACCTCTTGGAGGGGAAGAAATACACAGAAGAAACAATCAATTTCAGAAACCCTTTGAAACCAGGTCAACAAGCAGCAGACATTCACAAAGACAAAAATAGACCTTCATTACTTATCAATTTGCAAGCATCTGGTTTATCAAAAGGTCACTTAAGGGCTTCCTGCATCAGAAAAGTTGAAAGCAGATGATCAATTCAGGCCCAAAACATTTATCCAAATATAAAAATTTCATAAAATGTATCTGTGTTCAGGAGGAGACTGAAAAATGATGTGGATTTACTAAAAAGTTTCTAGTGTTTACAAAATTCACATTTACTGCTTTTCTTTTGACAGCCTCCTACCTTAACCTTCAGTTTTGGACATGACCTTTTACCATACACTACTCATTCTTCTCTTTGTAATTCTGAATTCCTTCTTTGCCTATGACATGGTCTTTTGACCTCTTCCCCTCACTGTTTTTGCAGCCTACACTACATGAGCTTCCATGCTGCTCTCAGCACCTTTACTTCCCTCGTTTGAGGCTATGTCTACGCTTAAACCGCTACAGTGGCACAGTTGCAGCACTGCAGTTGTGCTGCTCTAGCACTTCAGTTTAGACATCACTACGGTAATGGGAGAGTTATCCCAATGCTGTAGTTAATCCACCTCACCAAGAGGTTTACACTGGAGGTTAGCTTGGCTTAGCCATGTTATTCACAGTGTGGATTTTTAACATCTCTGAGCAACATTTTAGCATCTCTAGGTCAACCTAACATTTTAGCGTAGGCCTACCTGAGTCAGAGGTTCCTAAACTGTGGTCTGAGGAGAGCTGCCTGATCATGTGCAGTCTTGTATTTGTTTGTAGCCAAAAATATATGAACTGCTCTCCCTATATTACTTTTCAGTATAAATAGTTGCTACAGAGGTGTAAGGGATTGCAGTGGGCAGGGGAGGTACCCACAAAACAGTCTGTTTTATTTAATTTCTACTTTCAACTGAGACCTTTTCTTTATACATGACTCATTTTGCTTCCCTTTCCCACCATTGTGCCAGTCCCTCTAACTTCTCAGCTGGTCTTCTCCCCATTTCATTTTCTACCTCCTTGTTATTTCTCGGGCTGCAGCAGCGTAATTTTGGAGAAAATCTTGTGACTATACATCAAACTCATTCAACTTTGCTCTTTTCTTTCCTAAAATTTGATCACTGGTAACCATCTGCTGCCAACTCTTCTCTTCATTGACCTACTTAATGATTTTTCTATCCTCCCCTGCCTCTGTACAAGAACTTGCCAAATGTTTTTAAAAATAAAACTTAATATTCTCCAGTGCCTCCTTTCTCCTCTTCCACAGATAGTCCCAACCTCTCCTCTTTCTAAGCCTTTCTTTGACACTGTCGAATATCTCCTTTCAACTTTCCCTCAGGATTCCAATCCTTTTTACCTTCATTGTTTCCTCTTTCAGCCGCCTTTTCTCCCTTATTTTCAATGGCCCACTCTCCTCTGGCTCTGTCCCTCTTACCTACAAGCACATTTTTTACCTCCTAACTTCAAAGTTTCTTTTGCGTCTTCAGTTACCATTATTTTCTCCTCCCACTTGTTTCCGGAATCCTAGGGCATGATGTCAACTCAAGCAGCCTATACTTCTACAGCTCTTTTTGAACTCCTACCACCTGGCATCATTTCTCATCTAGGACCTCTAAGCTAAAATGACTTTTAACACAATTGATTACTATCCTCTTTTTCCTTGCTTGCTCTTCTCTTCGGATTCGGTGAGCATGTGCCCTCATGTTATCTGTACATAGCAGACTTACTCCTCCTAATCTGTCCCTGGTGCTTCTGATGTCCTGCCTGGTTCTGTCTTGGTGACTAGTAATGAATACATATTTTTAATAGTAGGGTGTGAGAAGAAGGATAGATCTAAGAAGTATCAGATTCTTTGCTTCAGTATCTAAATGTAACTTTTCTGCTTCAGTAGATTGTGTGGCCTTGCTGGCCTTCAGAGCATTACTGTATTCATTATAGCACACTTTTTTTTTTCCCTTTAAGGAAGAGGTTCATGAATTATTTGAGTTTCTGCAGCGTTTCTGGATATTGCTTGATTGCAGGTGTTCTAACATATATCCCAGGATATTAAAATGAAAATAATTAGACTGTTGATATGTTCAAAGAAAAGTTTTAGAATGGTCTTAAAAACCAGTTATCCCATTTGGATAATCCTACTTCAACTAGGTTACAAGCAGAGAAATGGCATGACAGTGGATCATTAAGACTGTAGTAGAAGAGTATCTGCTGTTTCTCATATTGGAATGTAGCACTAATATGCATTATTCAGGAGAGATTTGTTCAACATTACTGAGTGTTCATGTAATAAATAGCAATAAATAGCGGCGGCAGAAGATTTTGTACAGTACCAATTTAACTAATTTCGCTTAATTTGTTCACCCTGCCACTTCTTCATTGCATATTAAAGGTATATACTTCTATAGGTTGCTGTTTTTTGGAGCACCATTGCATAGCAAGTTATACTTTGCTTAAAACAAGCTTGGGTCCAAAAATCCTCCTATTGGATTTTTTTTTCCTGGAAGGCAATGAAACTTGAGTTCCTGAATTTCTGGCAGAGGAGGGAAAGAGAGTGTCTATACCATGAGCTAGGGGTATAGTGTAGACATAGTGATTGTGCAGACATAGTCATTGTCACATTGTCTAGGGTGGCTCATGATTCTGTGCTTACTTCGGGGCAGACACCCCAAGCTGATGATGTGTTCTGTAATTAGATTTCACTAAGCCAGTAACAAATGTGAACTCCTGGATTACTATAACAATCTTCCCATGGGGTCAGAGACAGTCCCCTTAGACCCTCTAGTTTATCTTGCCATGCGGACAAACTGGACTTAGTGATAAAAGGTCACTCACATGAAAAATCACACCACATTCAGGTTGCTGCCAATCCCAAGAGACCAGTCACTTACCCAAGATCAATTGGTATTCTAGACCTTACACCAAAGAATGCCTGTACCCAATCCTGTGTAATAAACTGCAAGAACATCCCATACTGGGTCAGACCAAAGGTCCATCTAGCCCATCCTGTCTTCCAACAGTGGCCAATGCCAGGTGCCCCAGAGGGGATGAACAGAGCAGGTAATCAAGTGATCCATTCTCTGTCACTCATTCCCAGCTTCTAGCAAAAAGAGGCATCATCTCTGCCCATCTGACTCATAGCCATTGAGGGACCTATCCTCCATGAATGTATCTAGTTCTTCTTTGAATCCTGTTGCAATCTTCGTGTTCACATCCTCTGGCAAATAGTTGCTCAGGTTGACAGTGCATTGTATGAAGAAATTCTTCCTTTTGTTTGTTTTAAGCCTGCTGCTTATTAATTTCATTTGGTGACCTAGTTTTTGTATTATGAAAAGGAGTGAATAACACTTCCTTATTTAGTTTCTCCACACCAGTCATGATTTTATAGACCTCTATCATATCCCCCTTTAGTTGTTTCTTTTTCAAGCAAAAATGCCCAGTCTTATTAATCGTTCCTCATATGGAAGCTGTCCATAACCCTAATCATTTTCTGAACCTTTTCCAATTCAAATATATATTTTCTGAGATGGGGCTACCACATTTGCGTATAGTATCCAAGATGTGGGCGTACCAAGGATTTATATAGTTGCAATCTGATGTTTTCTGTCATGTTATCTATCCCGGCAGTTCTCAAACCAGGGGTCGCGACCCCCCAAGGGGTCGCCGTCCGCTTCCTGGGGGGGTCGCGAGTTCCTGCCGCAACTGAAAAGCCACCAAATAAATTATTTCCGCATTCGGCTGCTTTTCGGCGGATGTGGCGAGCGCTCCCGAGGGTTCGTCGAAGTGATTATTTCCGGATACGGCGGACACTTGGGAGGGCTCGGCATGTCCGCCGAAAAGCCGCTGAATGCAGAAGTAATTCATTCAGCGGTGTTTTGGTGGACATACAAGGGTCTCGCCACCGTGCAGCTAAACAAAAAAGGGTCGCAGTTCAGGGAAGTTTGAGAACCGCTGATCTATCCCTTTCTTAATGACTCCCAACATTCTGTTCACTTTTTTGACTGTCGCTGCACACTGGGTGGATGTTTTCACAGAACTATCCACAGTGATGCCAAGATCTCTCTCTTGAGTGGTAACAGCTAATTTAGACCCCCATATTTTTTATGTATAGATGGGATTGTGTTTTCCAAATATATTACTTTGCATTTTTCAACATTAAATTTCATCTGCCATTTTGTAGCACAGTCACCCAGTTTTGTGAGATCTCTTTGTAGCTCTTTGCAGTCTGCTTTGGACTTAACTATCTTGAAGTTTTGTATCATCTGTAAACTTTGCCACCTAACAGTTTATCCCTTTTTTCCAGATCATTTATGAATATGTTGAACAGGAGTGGTCCCAGTACAGATCCCTAGGGAACACCACTACTTATCCCTCTCCATTCTGAAAACTGACCATGTATTTCTACCCTTTTGTTTCCTATCCAAGGTTTACTAATTAGAAAAAAGGAATGAGTTTTTTACGTTACCGCACGCAAACACATACAGACAAATGAACTACCATCTAAATCCTAAGAGTGACAGAATTATAGTGATCTGTCTGTTCAAAATGTCTTTCAGGGCTGACCCAGGAGGTAACAATTGGTGTTGTCTGGCTTTGATTTAGTGTGTCTGACCCTTCAGAGTTCAAAAAGAAAAAAAGATGCAGTTTCTTCTTGTTAGGGATTTTTATTCCCTTCCCCCAGTGTACAAGATGATGGGATGAGTTCATGTGCCCGTCTCCTCTTCATGGGTAGTGGGGGAGCAGTCCAACAAAATTTTTGTCCTCTGCAGATCTGCTGGTTGGTTGTAAAGGTGTAGTCACTGGGACACGTACCTGTGGGGACAGGGCATTGGAGCCAGTTGTATTCTTCTCCCTTTGACTGCTTGATCAAAATGTCTGGCTGTGAGGCTTGTGGAGCAGCCAGAGCTGCTATTGCTTTCCTCTACAGAGAGCCTATGGCGTCATTCCCATTGAGATCTGAGGAAGAAAGCTATTGTTGGAGATACATTATAGGCTCCTTCCCTTCCTTATGCAGCCATGTGAATGCATTCTGTAGAGCCTACAATACATATGGAGACTTCAGCAGACTTCAGGAGGAGGATTATATTGTTTAGGTAAAGTTCCCTCCTGATGTAATTTGGACCACTTCATGATGTTTTCAGCTATTTTCCTGCCCTGTGTAAATCTAGATTTAGCAACATAGTGGCATCTGTCCTAGTTTCTGTGGTATCAGTTGTGTGGAGTAATCTGTCTTTTAAAGATTACCAGTAACATCATATAACATGGTGGTTTATCTCCGGCCACCCGACCAACCTAACTGCCTCATCTCTTCATTTGGTAATATGCCATATTATAATGATACACTCCTGACAGTCATCAGAGAGCACAGGATACAGGCTAAAAGAAGAAATATGAATTTTCTAGGCATTTAAAAGGCACTCCGTCAACATGCAAAGGTAATTTCCTCCTTAGGTGTAACAGGCATGCACTAGTATGTAAACTGATTAAAACACTGTGAAATTATTTTTCTGATAATGTAACGTTTTAAAATCAAATTCAGTTGCAAATAACCTAGGAATTTGGCTAGAATCAGTTGGGGTTCAAAAGATTTTGGAAGTTTTAACTGTAAATATGACTTGGACAAAACGTTACTCAGTTGCCAAAATCATGTGGTTGCTAAAAGCTTAATTGGCACAATAAAATTGCCAGAGATGGGTTTAGACCAACCATACACTCAGACCATCTTAAGGACCAATCTAGAGATGATCCAAGTAGTGCTTGATCTGTGAGGAGGCTATTACCCTTTGAGATTTGCCGTAGTGGTAGTGGCCTTACTATCTCTTTAATGTTGATAGCTGACAATAAACATATGATTGTTTTCACTATAAATTTATGTTGGTGCTGTAGTAATGTACAAGGAATTGATCTTGATTTGAGTCAATCAGGCTGGTGTGAATAGTATTCCATTGCTGGTGGTATTGTAAGTGTTCAGTGGATAAGGTGCTGAATACTACAGGGGAGTGCTTCAGGGGGCCTTGGGGAGTGGGATGCATGTATTAACCTACAAGGCGAAGTAAGCACTGACATAGCTGGGAGGAGATTGTTTGGGTGGTTGACAGGCTGGTGGTGTCAGGGAGTTGACGCCCAGTTAAGCACAAGCAAATCTCTCTCTTGCTGGAGGAAGCGGAGGGAAGCGTAACAAGGTGACATAGTCCTGAGCACCCCAACATCTGTTACGTGCATTATATGTAGCATGTAATTCGAAAGTGTAAGTAGAACCTAATAAGTAATAAGACCTAACTAGTAAGTAACCTAATAAGTAATAGACCTAACTTTAAAAAAGTGCTTTTTTATGAACGTTTACACTATTTTCAGCAAGTCCGTATCTTGACAAAAATTGTTGTTTTTCATTCTACTTTGACCAAAAAAGGCAATTATCACCTAATTCCTTGTGTGACTGTAAACCTTGGTAGGAGGCTGCCTCTTGACAGATGCCTACTAGTGTTCTGTTTAAAATAGCATTTTACCAGGATCCACCAAAAAATTTTTATACTCTCCAAAGAAATAGGAGAATGTCATGCTTAAGGAATACCTTATTTTTTGTTTTTGAAGGCAACATGCTCTGTTGTTAAGTGCTTCTGTTGATGCAGCTCACATAAGAATTGCCATGTTGGATGAGAATGGTGGTCCATTTAGTGTAGTATCATGTTTGACAATGACTAATAAAAGATTTTTCAGAAGAAGGTACAAGAATCTTGAAGTGGCCAATTATGGTATAGTCTGCTCATAGGAAATGCTGTTTCCCAACACCCTAATAAGTTGGTTTGTGCCCTGCAGTATGAAGGATTATTAATGTTTCACTCCCTTTTCTTCTTGTAGCCAAGAAATTTTTTTGCTGTTGATTGTAAATTAACTTTTTATACCAAATGAAGGCAGACTTGTCCAAGATGAAAAGTTAGAAGCTGAATTGTATCCAGAAGCAAATAGGATGATGAAGGGATATTAAGTTTTAATGTAGACACACAACGCATCTTAACAAAACTTTAAAGTTGCAAAGTCAAGGACTCAGAACTTAGGAAATACCAGAAACAAGGTTTTCTGGTCAACCTTAATTTAGCCCCTTTGGGCTTTATTTAACTACATTATCAAATACCAGAGGAGCAATGCTGCTTAAAACATTGGAGGTATTTTTCCTTATTTTCAAGAGGTTCTTATCCAAGCAGTTCTTGTGGTGTCTTTTGTGATTTTGAATTTGGGATGGAAGGACAAGGAGCTAAAAATAACCTACGAAGGGAATGAAGACTTGTCAATATTGCAACTGACGACTTCTTCTGCAGGATCTCAAAGTTTAGATGACCAGTGGATGTACAGTATTTCTGAACATTTGAAATAATGTTGGGCATCTTACGATCTTTTTTTAAAAAAATACAGTCATAATTATATTTGGCAGAGGAGTGGAGAAAGGAGTAATGGAAATGATGAAGCAGAACGCTGTTCATTTAATTTTGTGAGGTACTGGGTTGAATAGGTAGGTCAAGGCAGTTGACTGACAGGAAGTGGGAGGTGAAGAGGTGAGATGGATTTAGTTTATAATTACATCTAAAAACATGTAAATGTGTTGGTGGTGGTGAGTTGGTGTCTGGAGAGGTACCATAATGTTTGGGGAAAGTAGCAAGCTGTTAAATTGACATCTTGCAAAATACGCTGCTGCTTTTTTTTTTTTTTTAACGTTCAGCAGACATAATATATGTCTTTCCCCTTGTATTTGAGCTCATCCAGTACTCTTTCGTTGTTTGAAATGTGTGGTGTGTTCTAAAATTATCCTGCTTTTTCCCTTGTGTTTTTGTTGGATTTCTAGCTTTCAGCTGATGACAGTAATACCATTGCTTTCTGAAGGGACCTTAGAATATCACACTATTTTCTTCCAGCCTGTGTGTGTCAGTCATTTCTAGGGGGATTGGTAGGGGTGTCAGAAAGCATTAACCAGTCGGGGAGTGGTGAAAGAGAGAGAGAGTAGTTATATTTAGAATCTGCAGCTTTGGTTTACTGCTGCCAGACCAACTTATCTATAAAATTAAATTCATATTAATACAAGACACAGTTCTAGTAAATCTCTGTATCTTTATTTTATTTTATATCTAAAGTAGGGTGTCTGGACTTGCTCAGGACATAGTTCAAGAATGACCCAGCAGCTTCAGTGTCTGTGATGTCTGGTATTTGTATTAGAGCAGGGTGGTAGAATACTGAAGTGCTGGCATTAGTACCCTTTAAAATTATTTTTAAAATAAAGCACTGTGTTGAGTGTCTTCCAATTTTTGGTCAGACTGATTTTTTTCATGCACTGCACTCTGAAAATATAAGATTCTTTTTCCCAAGTGGCATCTGCTAAGCCCACAAGGTGTTTTGGGCCCTGCCTCATTTGAGTGTATAGATATTGAGTGTTTTTGAAGTACCATCTGGAAATGCCTTTTTGGGAGCTGGAAGTGCCCAACAATTTGGAAGCTTAATACCCTTCAGTGGGGGAAATGATACACACACCTAGTTTTTGTTGTTTGACAGACTAGTTTTGAGAACTCCATCTGGGATTTTATATAAGCCCTTTTATTATATATATAAAATAAAAATTACCCTTCTTTTGAAGATCCATGTGTGATGACAATAGTACATCTATGGCCCTATGAGTCCTGGGCCTACATCAGAGAGAACTTGTGTGATCTTCAAAGTAACCTCGGTTTACAGAGTTGATTTGCATATTATAATAATCCAAAAAGGCTATGTTCAATACAACTCTTGAGAGATGTATTTTTCAAAATTGGTGTCTCTGCTGGACCTAGTAAAACCCAGCATGGCCTAGATTCTCCAGTTGGTAGAATTGTCTATCAAGTTAATGCTGGAGTTGGCTGGGTGAGCTTGCCTAGTCTGTTCTGAAATACAGTTGGGTGAAATTCCTGGTAACACAAGGAACAGAACAAAATACACCAGCCACAGACAGTTATGAGATCGCGTGTTTGATTCTTTCCTCTCTTTTCTCATTTTATGATGTCACATCTTTCTAAGTAGAGAATGAAGGAGTCTTGTGGAAAAATTCTTGAGCAGCTTAAATGGAGAGACAAGATCAACCCAAATGTTCCAAAACTGATTGAGTTTTTCATTTGTAGAAGTATTAACAACATTTAATATGGTGTATTTATAAGTAAACTTGAAAAAAATAGCACTGCTATAAACACAATAAGTTTCTTAGCTATTCGGAATTATCTGTGATTACATTGTAAACATCCTTGGTGAACACCCATATTCACCACAAAATTGAATAACATACACAATGCAGCACTCTTCAGAACAAGTTAGTATATGTGAGACTGAAGCTACCAGCCTACACTGTAATACCTTTGTGGATCAGAGATTCTATTGCTTCACATTCTGTTGTATTCTCTTGATTTAGATACACTCTTTATGTGCTATAGTTTACTGATAAAATAACAATGGAAAGGAAACCTGTTTCTGAGGATGGATATCCCATGCTTCTCAGCTTAATGTTTTTAAGCTATTGAGGTACTGAGTCTGGAGGACCTTTGCAATAGTGGATCAGAATGAACAGTGATTGAATATGATAGTTCTAGTTGCCACAGAACTGTACAACTTGGAATCTGAGGATGTTTACTGCGTTGTTTTTTTATTAAAAAAAATTATAAATACAGAATTATTTCAAGTAGGATAGGAATGGTGACTCCTTAAATATTGTAAAATCAACAAAGAGCTGGAAGATTGGTGTCAAAGGGTGAGAACATTGTGCTATTCCATTTCTTAACAGTACAGGGCTGGTACAAGACTAATAGATTGGTAGCAGAAGAAATAACAGCTTTATGAATTTGAGACACTATTAATATCACAAATCAGTCACATAATATATGGCTTAATAAGTACTCTGGGAGAGCACAGAAAATAGCAAAAGACATTGTTTTGAAAGACTGACAAATGTAAAGGTTAGTGAGGAAGGAAATTAATATATACACACTCAGTGAAAGACTAAACCACTGCCAGCACAGTTTTTGTTGATTCTGTGTGTCCATTTGTATTTGGTTTTAAATTTCAGCAATATTAACAATGTACATTTTTCCCAGAATACATCCCCCATTGCTTTACCCCTTCCAGAATTAAACCCAGAGGAGTTTCCTAGAGATAGTAAAACAGATTTACCCAATTATGGCATGATTATGGAAAGTACTGAACCACACATGATTTACAGGGATTTACCTGATTATGGAAAGTACTGAACTAGGCTCTGTATCGTATGGGCTATCCATGTGGTAAACTCAGATTAATGTGAGCTAAATCTCTGGCTGATCATAACATATTTCTAACCTGAAAATTGGAGAAAAAAACAATCAAAGTTTGTTCTTATAAGTACAAGCACAAAAACTATTTTATTTTATTCAGATAATATATACAGATAAAATAGTTCTGAAGGGAAAATATATTTTCTACAGAAATGAGTTAATGTTAGTCATAAACTTTAAGGGGATTTAAAAGCACCTTGGCAAATATAGTGGTGAGAAAACAAATACTAATTATTCTAAACTGGCTGAGCTACAGAGCGACTTAAAAGGAAAATACTTAGATGTTATATGAGCAATTTGGAAGTATTACTATCAAGGCTATACATGAGCTTCAGGGTTTTGTGGAGGGAAATCCCTGTGATGCAGGTCTCATGCTATCTGGAATGGCTCCTGACCATGAGTGCATCCCTTAGGGCAGACTGTCAAAGCAGAGTGGCACCCTAAACTGGTGGCATTTTCTATAATTAGATTTCATCAAACCAGTAACAAATGTGAATTCCTAAAGTTATTCCTGGGGGGATTCTGCAGGACTGCGTGTCTGCAGATCACTCCCCGCCCCACCTCACTCCCACCCCCCGCCCACATTCTCACCGCAAAATGATTGACCAAGTATTATTATTTCATCAACTACCATTGGTTAATAACATAGTAAAAGCATCCTGATTGGTTAGTAACTGTGATTGACTATGTGATAGATGTGATTTTTGGTGTAAGTGATCAACATTTTCAGCTTGCATTCGGTCCCATGAGACCAGTCACTCATCCTAGTCTGTTTGCATCCTAGATCTTAGACCAAAGACAACATTATTAGCCAATTCTATAGTAAACCAACTAAAGGTTTATTATATAAGAAAAAAGATTGAGAGTTACTGAGATGTGATGCATAAAAATATGTGTACAGGTGGGTCACTGTGTCTAATGCCAAATGGTGGCAGAGATGTAGTAACTGGTCAGTTTCCCAACATCACTCTGGGCAACACAGAATAACTCTGGGGATCTCCATTTTCTCATTCAATTATTCTGCCTTGTTAGAATTCAAACAGTCCAGAGATGAGTTTTTCCTTGTGTTCACACTGAAGGCATCTTGTCATAGAAAACAAGCTGACAGGATTTCCACCCATCTTTCTTTGATTGGCAGAGGGACAGGAATACATTTAGAGTCTTTGATCTCTGATCATCATACACAATGACCACTTGCTGTCACATGCACAAGAATTAGTACTTTCCTGCTAAGGCTTTTCATTTGCATTACGCAAGGCTTCTTTCTAGTTTGATGGGTTATTTAGTTATAGAGTATATACATTATAAATGTTTGCTATTATTTAGAAGAGGATACAGCACCCCATTAGTTTTCATGAACTTTAAACACCAAATACATTTATTATACATTTAACAATCATTTTTATCTATATTATTTGTACATAAGTGAATTGGCCTGGCTTCCAGCTGTGAGTTTCTGTTCTCAGCTGACAACTTGGCTTTGGCCAGAGCCAGCACTTGGCTTAACAGAGTCACATCAGGAATACTGTAGAGCTCTCATTAGTGTCCCTGTCCTATGGATGGTCTGGCAATGCAGCCCGTAGGCCCGCTGTAGAGAGATTGCTGTCAGATGGATCAGCCTCCAGGGCTGCTCTGGTTTATGCTAAAGACTGTTTCAATTATTACAAGCCAGAATCTAGGCAGCAAATGTGGCATGAATTCACTCCCTGGCCTATGCCTCCTGGGAAATTCAGCACACACTGTCACTGTCTGTGTCCATGGCACTGGGGTGACTGACCCTAGACTACTACAGTGTACAGTCCTGAATACCTCAATACCAGAAAGATTATTCAGTGTGTGTGTGGGGAGGGAGGGATTGCTTCTCCTCCAACACATGTGGGGATCATCAGCTTCTTAATATAGTTTTATTTGTTTAGAAATTTATGGGTGAGAGGTCAGATCTGTTGTTGTGTACAAACATATGACACTAAAATACAGGTATAAAGGAAATTATGGCACAAATATGTGGGAAGCAGTGAGTGTTTTAACCATTGTATTTCCTGTCAGTAGTTTCTCAAGTTAACTCAACTGTTCTCACATCACTATTTCTTTTCTGGCCCTGCTATTAGCTAATTTTAATCCCATTAGCTAAACTAATTCCTGCTCCATTATTAGGAGCTGGAGAGAAAGCTCACATGACAGACAAGATGCCTCTAAGGAGGGATTGGTAATTGCCTGGAATGCAAGATGCTAAAATCAGTAGATAATGGGGAATAAAAGAGTAAGGATAACTTTGTTTATCTGTTGCCTGGATTAGAACGGGGACATGCTCCCTGTTAAAGCAGCCTGGCTAAGGCACCAAATCAGCAAAAGAGATCCAGTTAAGAGTAGTGTTAATCTGGGGACAGAACCCAACACAGAAAGAGCTGCTCCAGGATCTGCATGGGTCAAAAAGATTAAAGTAATGAACTGCAGAGGGAGGAATTTCTATCACAGGCAAGCTAAGGTGGTGGATGTATTTCTCCCAAGATCAACAATGACCTGGAAGTGCAAATGGTAGGAGATTAAGGGAACCAGAAAAACCAGGAAGAAAACCACTTTTCCAGCAGTTAGTAGGCAGATTATCCCTTTTCCCCCTAGCATCTGCTCAGAGCTTTAACTGCGCCCCAAAATTTAAAACAGACTATTAGAAAAATCTATTTATTTTTTCAGTATAATATTGATGCAATTTATAGGCTCTCCCACAAAAAACACCAATTAGACAAAAAGCTCATTCATCTCTTAAGACCCTATCTTGTAATTTCCAGCCCCACTTTCTATGAATCCCCAATCTACCCAAGTGCCTTCATGAAAACATTGGGTTATGCAGTGTGCATGGAAGGTTAAGAAATCCAGTTAATCTTGTGCTGAACTTCTTGGTTTCTCCAAGAAGCTACAGAATTAAAAACATTTTTAAACAAGTCAACATGATTTATTAATTACCTCTAGTCCAATTGTTCCAGAAAATTGATCTCATTCAGGTTTTACAATATATTTCAAACCATGTTTATATATAATACTGTGGTGGCAACTCTCAAAGACTCTGAATTTGCTGTAGTGATGGGCGCTCAAGTGAAATTTGGGGTGATCTGGGGATTCAGTGGCCAGTTGAAGACCTATGACTTTGTTTTTAAAAGTTAACCTGGTAAAACAAAAAATAAACAAAAGCACAAAAAGTTGAGCCACTAGTCTTTTGATAAATCTATAATACAAACTGGTGAATCAACAGTCTGGGTTATAGGTCAGATAGTCGTGTGGGGAAACTTTTGAAAAAAATGGTTTAATCATAATTTGGGAATATAAACCAAGTTTGTGTTTTGTGTGTTAACTTTTTTCAGACTTAACCTTAAAATGAATCTTTGTGTCTTTGAAAATTTCCACTTGTGTCTAATTATATTGGTTTATAATGCACATTCCTTCCTCATGTATAAGATGATGATTATAGTTACATGGCTTTTATAAAGCTCTCTGAGATACCCAAATGTGATGCTATATACTGGAGTTCTGCAGTTTTAGAAGATGCACCATAACATTTGTAAAAAACAGAAGTATTTGTGGCACCTTAGAGACTAACAAATTTATTTCAGCATAAGCTTTCATAGGCTATAGCCCACTTAGCCTACGAAAGCTTATGCTGAAATAAATTTGTTAGTCTCTAAGGTACGACTGTTCTTTTTACAGTTACAGACTCACATGACTGCTACTCTGAAACATAACATTTGTGAGTAATACTGATTGATATGTCTTATTCTGATTGGGTCTCATGTCTAATAACATCATAATGCATTCTGTCATGTCTATTGAATTGGAATGCAAGTGAAGAGAAATTAAGAAACCACTACTCAAACACTTAGTCTCTTTCTCACTTGTACGGTAAAGTTAAGTTAAAAGCATTGTTGAAACCATACATTTTCTGATCTTTATCATGATTTTAGTTGTCCTTATTGTACTGACAGTTAAATCTGGATGTACTGTAATGGGGGTATTTGCATAAAGCTAAATCAGACTGTTTATCGTGCAATGAACCTATTCTATTCCAATATCAGTAATGTTCCAGTAATTATGCTAATTCATCCACTCGTAACTTGTAGTTGATTCTCTGATTTTTCTAAACTTAAAATCTGCCTTTTAAATAGGGAAGAAAATGCAAAAGGTTTATGCTTCATACTTCAGAGCCTGGTGCCCGCACTGATCCAATCACTCTTCCAGAACTCTGAAGTACTTAAAGGACTTAAAATGAACCAAAGCTTATTTTGGGTGCACCCTTACACAGACTCTGATATTCACATCCAGACACACCCCTTTCCTCGTTTCTTTGGGAGGAGAGTAAGTGGTACAGTCAAACCAAGGACCCATTGATACCACCTTCCTGCAGAGCAGGGGTGGGCAAATATTTTGGCCCGAGGGCCACAAAGGGTTTGCAGAACTGTATGGAAGGCCAGGTAGGGAAGGCTGTGCCTCCCCAAACAGCTTGGCCCTGCCCCCATCCAACCTCCACCCACTTCCTGCCCCCTGAGTGCCCCCCTCTTAACTTCCAACCCATCCAACTCCCCCCCCGCTCCTTTTCCCCTGGTCACCCCCTCCAGAGACCCCCCCCGACCCTAATAACCCCCCAGGACCCTCCGCATCCAACTCATCTGCTCCCTGTCTCCTGACAGCCCCAACCCCAATCCACACCCCTGCCCCTTGACAGGCCCCCTGGGACTCCCACACCTATCCAACGCCCCGACCGCCTCCCGAGACCCTCTGCCCCTTATCCAACTCCCCGGCCCCCTTGTCATGCCACTCAGAGGAGTGTGTCTGGCTCCAGGCAAACATGCTGCTTGTGTGGTGTGCTGAAGCTGTGGAGGAGGGAGGACAGCAGCGGGGAGGAGCTAGTCTCCCCAGCCGGGAGCTCACGGGCCAGACAGTGTGGGCCCTGTGAGCCGTAGTTTGCCCACCCCAGTTGCAGAGCCATTGCACTGGGAGCAGGGAAAGTGCTTTGGGCAACAGCTCAGGACAAGGTTCCAACCTCTAGCACAGGGGGGCTCACCATCTAGAAAACTGTAGTTGCCAGTGGGGATTTTAAGCTCTATGGGGAGCAGCCTCACAAAAGGCAGAAGCTCACCCAACTGTAGAATGGGAGATGGTTGTCCCACTTGAACTGAAATCACTATAGCAAGTAATTTTGGGATATCACATAGCTATCATCTCTATTGGTGTATTAGAGATATAGGTAGATTTCTTAAGGCAACAGTAGTTAATCAAAATTTGTAAATTATAATAATTGAAGGGCACTAAGGTACCTTTGGAAATGTGCTTGATGGCTCCAAGCATGTCCATATAAAATATTGCTATTTCAATCTTGTATGCCAAGATGGCACAAATTCGGTGGCATAGTGCAAATTAATAAAATGCTGTAGGATAAGAATCCAATCACATATGCAGGCTTAATGTGGTAAGAAAAGCAATCAATAGTCTATAAAATGTTTTAAAATAGGCTGATGGGGTGATTTCCTTCCTATAAGACAATGACTGTAATTTAACTCCTGACAATTCCATGACTGTTTTAAGGTGGGCTTTTTGGTTTGGTTTGTTTTTCCCTTCAACAGGCTTTTCAAAGACTTTGTGCTAGATTAATTAGCCTTTATTCTAGCTATAGATGTTAAGGGCAAAAATTGCAAAAATGCTTAAATCAGGTTGTAAGCCACTTTAAATACGTGTTCTGTTCTTTACAGTGGTATGACGTATTTTTTTGAACAAGTACAGCCCTAAATAAATTGTGTAGTTGGGTAGATCTGATTGAATTAAGATAGGTATATAGCTTGTTTCTTTCAACATTGTAAATAAAGCAACGTGTGGCATAGTGAACTAGATGATTATGAATTCACCAGGTAAAATAAATCTTAACGAATGATAACATTAAGCTGGTTATTGGATTGTATAACTGAAGCACACTTCTGTAGCCATAGTACTGCATTTATAGAATTCAGGATTAGAAGTATATGCTAAAATCATCTAGTCAGACCTCCTGTAAACACAGAGCATTGAGCGTCACCCAGTAATTTCTTCATCCAGCCCAATAATTTATGGTTGAGCATATCTTTTAGAAAGACAATGAATCTTGATTATGAGACTTCAGGTGATGGCAAATATATCTCATCCCTTGTAACTATTCCACTAGTTACATAGAATCAGAGGGGTAGCCGTTTTAGTCTGGAATTGCAGAAGTGACAAAGAGTCCTGTGGCACCTTAAAGACTAGCTAAAGTATTAGAGCATAAGCTTTCGTGGGCTAATACCCACTTCGTCAGATGCATGCAGTGGAAGTATCCAGGGGCAGGTATAAAAGGTAGGTAGACCTGGTAGGTCTGCTCAGAATTCTCAGGCACACCACAATTCAATTAAGACCCATTTTCTTTCAGACCCTGCCGGAGACTCAAACCTTCCAAAGCCAGGGGACTTATTCAGTGACACAAACTATCCATAGACAAATAGTCATGCAGGGAATGCCCATTTCACAGTTCATATAGAAGATGTGTGTTGTTTTGATCTTATATTAAAATAGCTCAATAAATAAAAGTAAGATTGTCTCAAATATTGTTTTCAAGTCAGATTTTTTTTTTTTAACCTATTCAGCATGGTAATTCGTGCTTAAATACCTCACCTTCCACCTTCTTCCTCATCAAGAAAATTATTGATTCAGAGTGATCAGTAAATTGTGTAGCGGTTAAGGCAGGGAGAACAGTGGTGTCGTCTGCTTTCCTGCTAGATTTTCTGTTCCTTCTAAATGCCACAGTGGAATTGAAGTAAAGATCCAACTGCCTTTGTGGGTGAAAATAACACGTGTGTGTTGCTATGTGAATTTGAACAAAAGCTCCATAGCTTGAAGGTACTTATTATCTCTCACAGGCGACTAAAACTTTCCCTTAAGGCAGCAGACTGGTTAAAAACAAATGTAAGCCTCTTTTATCTGCACAGAGTTGACAAAAGTGAATTGGTGAGAGAGCACACTCATATTTTGTCACTCTTAAATATCTATTATGTATCACTTAGCCAGCAGGTGTTTCACAGCTACCTAATAGTCCACTGCACCTACACTTAGGAGAAATCAACAGGTACAATTTAGTTATTGTAAGCATAGAGAATATGGGGCCCAGATTCCTTCCCGTCCCCACTCAGTGTGTAGTGCCTTACTCTTAGAGTAGTCCAGTCTAAATTAGCAGTCAGGTGGCAGCATTTGGCCCTTAAAAAGTCTAATTGAGATTACCTGGACTGTTGTACTCTGGGCCACTCCTTTATGTAAGTCTATTAATAGAAACCTCACCTACCGCTCCTGATCCTACACTTTCCTTGGGGCAGATTTAGTATTTGGCTACATGAAATATTAATACGAAGGAGAAAAGGTAAAAATAAACTTTCTCAGTGAATGTGTACCTCTGCTTGATTACTTTCTACTCCCCCCGGCCCCCCCCCCCCCGTGGTTTTTACTTTCCCTCCCTGACTATAGGACACTACTAGATGATCTGTGGTTGCCAGCATTCCCAATAGTTCTAATCCTTCCAGATCACTGTGAAGATTGGTTTGGTCTTCCTGAGTTGGCTACTGCTATGATTTTGTTATGTTAAGTAAAAATTTTGGTGGTGGTTAAATGGATGCCCAAGCAATGCTTGATCAACTAATTAACATAGTTCAGTTCCTGTTCAAGCATTTCTAACAGGAGAAAGCATGCAGGGGAGCTCTGGCAAGTGACAGAGGATAGTGCTTGAACACTGATGCCTGTGCAATTGAAACTTTCTAGTACACGGGCCGCTTTTTTATTTCAATCACACGTTTCACCAGTTTGGATGGAAAGCAGGTCTGTGAATCACCTGGAAGTACTGTGCATGGACCCTGGTTCAGGAACCTCTTGTCCAAATGATTTGACAAGTTGCCAGTTTAGGTATTATTTTTATTAGTGAAGCCCTAATTTTTCAGTTAACTGGGAGGGAAGTTGCTGGCTTTAAAGCTCTGTAAGTTCATTCTTGGTAGGGGTTGAGTAATACTAAGGTCAACAACTGTCATCAGCAACCAAACAGGTTAGTCCTAGTTTTTGACAACTCTTAAAACCAGCTGTCATGGTAATGATGAATGGATGCACATACACTGCACATCCATTGATGTGCCACTTCGTTTGTCTGACATTCTAACATCACATTTTATCATTTCATGAAGAGAGAACTGAATGCTCAACAGAAAGTTGCCTCTTCCTTAAGAAATGGATGGCAGGAAAGAAGATGAAGACTTTAGGGAAAAGAATTCTAGTTAGGTCAATATAACTGATTTTTTTTTTTGTTTTTTGTTTTTATTTTTTCATTTTAATTTTAAGCACATAAGTGTCTTGTAAAATGTTTGATTTTTTTTTAAATCACATCCTGTGGAGATTTGCCTTGGAAAGGGTTACTACTACTTTGTTGGATGCATTTCAGGTGTTCTCCATTCAGCATCACACTGCAGCATTGCCCATTTGTTCTGCTGCTGTTAACTTTCAGCAGCAGGTTTCTTTTCTGAGCAGCCTATCAAATGAGAGAGCTCTATTCTAATGGTTCCTAACAAATTACTGGATATAAATTGCTCAACAGAGACAAGGCAGCAGAAATAGTCTCTTTGTGAAACAAGAGTGAAAGTCTGCTCATTTGAGAGGATTTGGATGAAGAAGAATCATTTGGCCTTCCTCTAAGGTCCGTCTCTAACTGCTGCTATTAATGTATAATTTAACTAACCAAATGTTGATGAACTTTTAAAATACACATTGTCCACTGAGGATTTGTATTTCTTCCACTGGCTCAGATTGCTAGCTGGATAGATTTAAGAATTCCAAAGGCCTTATTTCTTCTTTTCCATCTCCTTCACTCTTCACTTGGACTGGAGGTGAAGGAGGTTTCCTGCTCTTTATGCTAGTTAGGGGTAAAGGTAAACCTGCAGAAGTTTTCCCACCTGCTGCAAATTAAACATTACTATTTGTATCATCAAAAGTGAAATCTCCGTTATACGGGTTGTACAGTCTGATGGATATTTTTCCCTGGAGCTAAAAAGATGTACTGAGTGTTCTGAGGAGTCTTTAGTACCAAGGTCTGTTAATTTGCACGAGTTTGTTTTTGGCTCAAAGCACTGTTTTAAAAAGCTTAGGGTTATACGGTCAGTGGTTTATCATAATTTTTTTAAAAAAACAACCTGTATTGAAGGAAGTGACATCATTGTTGTGCTGATCTGTGAAAATATATGATGCAACATTTTAATTCAGTGATTAAACATAAAATAAAATGAAAAATATAGTAGTTTTGTCCATAATGAAAGTTCTGAAAAATAATTTTGTTTTGCTTGGTTTTTTTGAAATGAAAGATACCTGCACTTTACCCATTCTAGGAACTAAGTCTGCATGTGATCCCTGGTGACTTTCTTTTGAGTCTGTTTATACCTCGTATGGCTTGGTTTAGGTATTTCTGTCTATACACAAGGTTTGCCTGTCTGAGGGAAATGTTGGATGTTTTTTAGTAGCGTTTAAAAGCTTTTTGCACAAAATTTTATTCCTTGCATTAGGCAGCAAATCATAAGTTTAAATAATCAGAAAGTTTGTAATCCTCAATGCTCAGTGCAGGTGTGTCTTTGACAGATGCAGCAAATTCAAGCAATTCAGTAATACTGAGACTGAGGCTAACTAGTGCCAGGAATTTTATTCAACATAAAAATGATGAACAAAAGGCATTAGCCTTAGGCTAACTACATAATACTGTTTCTGGAAAATATATTTCCTCCCATAAACTAGCATCTGAAGGCACAAGGTTCAAACAGATAGCTGTTGATGGCTGACTACTAAATCGTGCAGAAGAGGGCCATTAAGGAAAAACAAATTATGCCAAAATTGTTTATTTTATTCCTCTTATCTTGATGTTGAAGGTTGTCATGCCATTGGTGCAGGCCTCTGATCAGAAAGAGAAGAGTTTCAAGTCTGAGCTATAGACAGTAGTGGTATGTAATACAAATGTGCAATTTGGTTAAATCCTGACAAACTGATAAATTGCTCTCGTCCCATGCTTCTCATCCCCAGCCTCTGAAACTGGACAGTGAAAGTCCCATCAGTGTGTTAAAGAAGTTCTAATAGTAATGAAGAAGGGTGAGAGACACACTTACTTGGTAATACATAATAATCTAGAAATTCTTCCAACTTTCAGGCTATTCCACAGATTTCTTTCTGGCAGTAAAGAAAATCATTTTTCGAATGACTGGATGATAAACTGGTCTGGTGATTATAAGCCATTTAAAAATATACTTTTATATTTTAAATGCTCAAATTCTGCTTTCTCTGGAAATGTATCCAAATACAGTTAAGCTCTTTTTGTAATTTATCACTATTTACCAAGTTTCAGTCTCTGTGTTTCTAACACAAAAACACAAATCTCAGATTTAAGAGCTACCTACTATGTTTGTTTTTCTCTGTGTCTCTAGACAGCTTGAAAACATTAATTGGAGTAAACCAGCATCACTACTTGGATTTTACTTTAGCTTAGACTTTTTTGCTATGTAAAATCACAACAGTGATTTTAATGCTATGAAGAGCTGGCAATGAAGTGAGCACTTACAGACAACAACCACAAATTTGATAGTTTTTTTAAGTGGATTTTTTTGAGAAGATACAAGAATTAAAATTACACAAATAGCCTTAAAGGTTTTAGTTGTGGTGATGTGATTTAGACCATTAGGGATTGTACTAAAAAATCATCACAGTACCACAAAAAATTGTCCTTTAATAAGTGCCTTGGTACTGTAAATCAGTGGTGCACATAGCCCTTAACTAATCTTTCTCAAAGTATGGGTGGCAGTAGCTGCTACATTGCAGGAGGAACAGCCTGTTGGCAAATGTAAGCCCTTTATAGAACCTTCCACTCTATCAGCTCATTGGAACTAAAAGGAGGTGGATACTAAGGCCCCTCCTACACAGCAATAGACAAGCAAAACTGCCTCTTTGGTCAGTCTGTGTTCTGTCAATTTCAGACAGAGCAGTGAGATAAGAGAACTGTAACAAGGGATCACTCTGCCAAGCACTAAATACAATTTGCCTTGACTTTCTTTGATAAATTAACTTCCCTTCCCAGTGAAAACTCCACAGTAGTTTTTTATTGCTGCAGTTTTTTGCTTAACTCCTAGAGGTCATTGTTTGTATTCTTCCTGTGACTACAGGTTACGGTTCATGACTTGATCATGAATCCTACTGAGTCCCTGTCCCATTATGGAGAGATTCTGACACTGAGTGACATGTTTAGCTATTTGAAAACAGAAGATCAAGACTTTGAAAGTGATGAGAGTGGAAAGCTGCTCTTGCTCATTCCTAACTGACAAAAAGGGAGAGGTTACACTTGTTTACTTTTCACTGTACACAACAGAGGTTAGAGATTTTATAAGTCACCTTAAAACTATGTTTTTAAACTAATACTTCCAGCAAAACCCCTCCTGTATTAATGGTAAAAACATGTTCTTTACTCGTACCTGACAACTGTAAAATTAGTTGAAGTTTAACTACAGTGACTGGTACATGTGTATGTCTGGAATATAGGTTTGGCTTCTCATTGATGGATTCTTCATTGGAGTAAAGCAGGGGTGGGCAAACGTTTTGGCCAGAGGACCACATCGGGGTTGCAAAATTGCATGGAGGGCTGGGTAGGGAAGGCAGTCCCTCTCCAAACAGCCTGGCTCCTCCCATTATCTGATCCCCTCCCACTTCCCATTCCCTGACTGCCCCCCTCAGAATTCCTGACCCATCCAACCCCCGCCGCTTCTTGTCTCCTGACTGCCCCCTCCAGAGGCCTCCCACCCCAACCACCCTCAACCCCTATCTAAGCCCCCTGCTCCTTGTCCCCTGACCGCCCCCTCCCGAGACCACCCCTGCCCTGACCCCTTTCTACCCCGCTGCCCCCGACAGACCCTCAGGACTCCCACATCTCATCCAACTCCGCCTGCTCCCAGACTGCCCCATTATGCAACTCCCCGGCTCTGGCCCCCTTACTGCACTGCTCAGTAGCGTGTCTAGCAGCTGCGTGGAGCCAGACAAACTGCCCCGCCCCCCCAGAGCTTTGCCTGCGCAGTGCACAGAGGCTCTAGGGAAGGTGGGGGCAGGGCTGGCAGCAGCCTCCCCGGCTAGGAGCTCAGGGGGCCAGGCAGGACAGGCCCGCGGGCTGTAGTTTGCCCACCCCTGGAGTAAAGCATGATAATTATTTTGAGTTTCAGTTTTGGTTTTTGCAGTGCATTGCTGAGCCTGTACAAATAAATATATTTTCATAAGAGCAAGTAAGATCAACATACTTTCAGAATATTAATTTCTGGTCAGAACTATTGGGAAGAAGGTATCCATGTGCCATCCATAATTGCACCCAGCTCAGTGCAACTTGTATTTCATGTCATGAGCCAAACAAGCTGCACTGCAGAATTTAAAGATTCTAATTTTCAGGCTGCACATCTGCAGTGCTAGAGGTGGTTATACTTAAACACCAGAATTTAAAATGTATGCATTTCAAAACCCCTCTTTAATTTGTCACGTTACCAATGTTGCTGCTGACTGCCAATTTCACTTAATACTACACCTCTTTGTCCCTTTTTAAAAATAAGGCAACTATAAATCATTATGTAGATTGAAGAATGAAGTATGTAGGGTTTTAATGAATTGTTCATATGATAATAATGCTGTCTAATTGGCTTGTGTGATGAGTATTTAAAGTGACAGTGGGAATGTAGAAGGTATTCCAGCAAAATGTACAATACCAGTTTCCCTTTTTTCCAGGCACTTTGCTTTCTATATGCAAATATGCAGCCTTGCTCTAGCCTGCTTCTTGTCCCCAGATTGTTTAACCTTTTTTTGTAATTTAATGTGATCCAAAGACACAAGCTGCTGTTAATCAGCTCAGAGATATTGTCATCCAAGTACTGTACTAGCTTCCATTAGGGCTTTCTATTTCTTAAATTGTACAAGACAATGTTTGTTTTTGTATTGTGTAGCTTTATAACTTTTTTTTTTATTTCTCCACTTTCCTTAAGTGTGAGACCTGTTGTGTGAATGGCCTTTTTGATGCAGTAGGATGGCTGCCCTCCTTAAACACCTTTGTCGAAGCCGGCTCAGGCAGCACGTAGCTCCACTCCTTTAAGGAATCTTAATACCAAACTATCAGAGTGATTCCCAGCTATGGGGCTACTGCCTGCCGACAAAAGTGCTCAACTGGCTGAGGGTCCTGGCTGTATAACTGTTACTAGAGGAACTGCATAACTATTTTGGTTCCCTGTAATGAATCTCTTGTTTCTTGCTTCTCCAATATTAATTTTTCTTGCCCTTTTCTGTTCTATTCTTGCCTCCTTCCTCGACCTTCTCTGTTTTGTTCTTCTTCCCTACCTCCAGTTGCGAAGTTTTATTTATCTGCTTTAAAAAAAAATCTCTAGTTGCTAACCTTTAAAGGTTAATGAAATCAGGATCTGAGAAACAATTATTCTTTCCTTCACCTGATTTAAATTCATTCATAAATGCATAGCTCGTATGCACAGATTGCTAAACAAAATAATTGCTTTTTTCCCAGTTGCTGATATTAATGTAGTGTGTCCAAGAATGTTGTGAATACTACTATACGAAGAACATGCTGTACGTTGTGTGTGTGTGTGTGTGAGTGAGATGTTTCCTTTGTCTTATCCTGTGTGTGCTGTCACCTTCCCTGGATATTCATTAATTTCAAAGCCAGGGATCATTGTGATAATCTAATTTGACTTCCTGTGTAACACAGGCCATAGAACTTCCTCAAAATAATTCCTAGAATAGGGGTCGGCAACCTTTCAAAAGTGGTGTGCAGTGTCTTTATTTATTCACTCTAATTAAAGATTTCATGTGCCAGTAATACATGTTAACATTTTTAGAAGGTCTCTTTCTATAAGTCTATAAAATATAACTAAACTATTGTTGTATGTATAATAAATAAGGTGTTAAAATTTTTTAGGAAGCTTCATTTAAAATTAAATTTAAAATGCAGAGCCCTCCGGACTGGTGGCCAGGACCTGGGCAGTGTGAGTGCCACTGAAAATCAGCTCATGTGCCGCCTTTGGCATGCCATAGGTTGCCTACCTCTGTCCTAGAACATGTCTTTAAGAACATCCAAATCTCAATTTAAAATATGCTGATAAATTGGTAAATTGTTCCAGTGGTTAATTACTCTTATTGTTAAAAGTTTGCAACTTATTTCCAGTCTGAATTTATCTAGCTTTCTAGCCATTGGATCATGTGTTAGCTTTCTCTGCTAGACTGAAGAGCCCATGCTCAAATTTTGTTCTCCGTGTTCATACTTATAGGCTGTGATCATATCATCCCATAACCTTCCTTTTGTTCAGTTAAATAGATTGAGCTCCTTGGATATATATAATCCTTGAATTGTTCATTTGGTTCTCTGAACCCCCTCCAATTTATCAACATGTTTCTTGAACTGTGGACGCCAGATGTGGCTGATAAGAGATATAATGTGGGGACACCATGGGGCTCACTGCACCATGGGAAATGTAATGTTCACTAGGGAGAAAAATGTGTTCCTTTGTCGCAGATACTAAATTGATCGGTGTCTCAGTATACATGCGTGTAGATGTATCTGTCTCTATAGCATAGTTGTCTTTGAGCTTTTATATCTTTCTAAGGTCCCTATTGATCTGGTATCTGACTGCTGTAGACAATTGTGTCAGCGTTCTTAACAAAATCTTTGTTTTCTTGCAACCAGGGATGTGAGTTTTGTTTTGGTTTTGAAAGGGGATATGTTCAAATATAGGTTAATTTTAAAAGGTAAATATACTTTATTGTTTTTGCACAAAGCTAGCCATGTGTAATATGAGGAGTGAGACTAGCAAACTCTTTAAATTGGCTAGCATTTGATTGTACCTTTACAAACAGTGGTGTGTGGAGATAGCAGTGCATAATGTGTTGTGTTCCTGAGGTAGTTTTAAAAATCCACCCACGGTATGTTGTTTGACAAGTTGGTTCATGGTGGGTTTCGTTGTAGCTGTGAACATGGAGACAATAACCTCCTACGATAATATCAGGATAGCATGATCTAGTTTAATTCTTTTAACTTTAAGAAATTTTTTTACCACCTTGCTCCTAAGCTGGAAAGAACAGAACATGAAATCAGGGAGATATGTACCTAATGTACTCTTCTAAAAATCTATGTGAACTTCACATTCATTGATAATTCAGATGAAAGTAGTCGCTCTTGATTCTATTAATTTTATCTTGATTGTTCCTCTTGTAACAATAAAGTAAGCTAAGTGGCTAATTTCTGAAGCTGGGCTATCCAGCCTGTGAATTCAGTTTACCAGATTTTGTTTTTCTGTGACTTGAATTTAGAGTCGTTATCCCAGCAGTGTGCTTTTTCAACCATTACTGCCAGAAAGAAGTGGCAAATCAGAAACAATTTGGGTTCAGTAAAACTTTTTGCATGAGCAAATTTTCCCTGTCCTCCAATCTCATGTCAAGTGCCTCCAGCAATGATTTAATAAGCTCTGTTTGCTGAATGAGGAAAGAAAAAAGAATTGTAATAATTTAAAGTATAAACCCATTAATGTTTCAAACCATTGAATGCTAAATCTACAATAAATAAGCAGTTTAGATTAAAGGAAAAGAGGAAGGTCCTTTTTTTAAAAAAGGAGGGAATTGGCTATTTCTCAAAAACAATGTTTTGTAATTCCACTGTGTAGGCCGAAGTTCAGACTACAAATATTTTTTGTACATTTATTGATACCTACCAAGTATCTTCATCACCATGCAGTGTTTTGTCATAAGCAGTCATTTGTCTTTGTGATGGTCCCTGTTGTATTTTACTGAGGGTTACGCATGCGTCTGAAGTGGGGAAAATTTGAAAGTAGTGTCCATTGGTCTGCACATACACCATGGTTCACCTCATCCTTCTGTCTGAGGTGATAAAGTGCAGGATGGATCAACCACATCTTCAATTCCTTCTCACTGCCCCATGGTCCAGATCTTGCCTTGGACCTTCTAGAAACGATAGATGTAAATAGTTTTTAAACAGTTTTTACAGTAGTTTGTTTTTATTTTTTTTACTTTTAAAAAGTTCCTAATAGCTACTAGCCTCAGTTGTTCTAGATAGACTTGAGGGTTTTTACCCTCCCTTCCCCCAGTACCATAGGCGTGCACAGCACATTTCATTAGGGTGTGCACCCAGGGAATTTTATTTAATTATTTTTTTAAAAGTGCTGCACTCTGCATTGAAAGGCACTTTTTTTGAAACATTAGGGTGTGCCTGGGCACACCCTGTGCACACACCTATGCCCAGTACCCAGTGCGGATACTGGACTATGCCCAGGACTCCGGGCTTCAAACTCTGCCTCCTGCCCGTGATTCTTCTTGGTCAGTGAGAACCACTAATGTTGCCTCTACTGCCTGGGAGAAGCTCACATCTCGGCACAGTGCAGTCCTTCCCCAGCCACAGCTAAGAAGGCCAGGCACTTCATCTCTGAAAACATCACATGGAGTTTGCCATGTGACCATACTCAGACCCAGGCAAGGGACATTCTCCCGCTGCCCCCCATACATTGGTCTAATTCTATGAGGAGTGCACCTTTTGCTACTATATCCAGTTCCGGTGGAATGATCCCCTCAGGGCCTAGTTGGAAGGTAAGGAAGAACTCCCATAAGTGTGGGGCTACGTCGTCTTCCAAATCAAACAAGTTAAACTCTACTTCTACCAGTTCAACCCAAGGGGCTGAAGCATTATCTGAGTCCCACAGGCATGAGAAAATGACCCACTAACAATGGGACCCACTGGTTCTGGGCACTCACCCATCAGTACTACCATCTCCAACACTCCACAAGGCTCAGGACCCCTCCCGGATCAGGGAAGATCCCTGTGCCTGTTCATATGACCGGAAAAGGAGAGAGGGCCTCTCACATCAGGAAGATCAAGAGCCAGACCTGCTGCCCATGAGGTCTTTGCCTTCCCAGAGTCCCATTCTCTCTGCCAGCAGCATCGAGCCCTTTCACCTCTAGAGAGATTATATCTCCACCAGTGGACGTGGCCTCTCACCTTCCACACTGATAATCTACACTCTCTCTTCCATTGGCTGTGAAGGTATCACTATTAGAAACAGGATCTGCCTTCTCCTTCCCTGACAACTCAGAAGCGGGAGAAGAACCACCTTTTGGCTTATCACTCTTATGCACCATGGAAACCCCTTTGTCTGTGGCCACACTTAGTGGCCCAACCACCACAAAGTAGATGGTACCCTATACCGTGGGGACCCCCACAATCTGTCGGATCTAACCTACTAGCCATATTGAGACCCTGGACACACTACTCTCGCTCAGAACCTGCCCAATCCATGAGGGAACCATTGTCTGCTTCACCCTTGAGAGACCCTTCCACTGGACAATGGGACCTGAATCTAGTTGTCTTTATGCTAACAAGGCCATCCTTTATTCCATTAGCGCTGTGCTCCCTCTTTTCCATGAAAGCTGCCCTCCTGGTTGCAGTTACTGCTGCGAGACAAGTTGAGAAGTGTGGAGATATGATGGCAGACCCATGCTTCACAGTGTTCCACATGGATAGTCTCCCTATGTCTACACCCCAAACTTTTGCCAAAGGTGGTCTCCCAGTTTCACATCAATCAGGCCATTCACTTACCTGTTTTTCCCCCCAAAACCCCACACTTTTGCAGAAGAATGTCGATGACTCCTTTCCCTCAACGTATGGTGAACTTTGGCTTGAAACCATTCAGGCAGTGTCCTGGACTATTCTGCAGTAGCAGAGAGGCTCAAGGGACAAGCCAGCTCCACCCGGAGAATCTCCAAAGGGATTTATGGTTGCATTAAACTTTGCTACCAACTGTCAGGCCTGCCTCACCAAACAAGGGTGTGGGCTCACTTCACGGGGGCTCAGGCTTCTGTCATAGCCTCCCTTCAGGATGTTCCACTTGTAGACATATGTAGAGTGGCCACAAGGAGTTCAGTGCACACCTTTGCAGCTCACTACATGGTAGTGCAGGACTCGGCGGCTCTTTTGATATTAGGAGACCAGATAGTCAGAACTGAATAGCTGACCAAAGCTGAAGTGATCCCATAAATATCTTAGCTCTATTAATTTATCTTGGTGGAGGTTTCTATGTTGGTGCTTCTTATTTTCTGAAGACAATGTGTTTGCTCACTAGTAACTGGTATTTGATGTAGGAAAACAAAAAGTCAAAGAAATGATCCTGTTGAAATACTGCACCAAGTCAGTTCATATAAACGTAAGCTAATGTCAGGGGGTTAGAGATGATTTATGATACTGTATAACAAAATATAAATTTGCTTTGCTGAAAATGTTTGTAAAGTAGCCACTTCAATCTAGTCTTTAATATTGATTTATTATAGGTGGAGATTTTAATAAAATTCCTAAGTTAAAATTTCGTGCATCTCTACTCAGGCTTGCCTCTTAACCTACACAATCCTTCAAGAATTTTGATCTCTTTAGGTTTAGCGCTTTATACTCCACCATACTCTGCATTCCTTTCTGCTCAATCTCTGTATCTACAGTGAAAATGACCTTTTCTCCATTTCCAGCCAACCCTCTCATGGTGGGTATTTTCCTTGTGTCGTATTTGTAGCACCTGTTGCCAGTTTGAGAATAAAGAATCTAAAACTGCCTTCTTTCCATTGTTCAACGGGCAACTTATTTCCTTAATGATCAAATACACTTTTCTGATCTCCTGAAGATCAGGAATCCTAAAATCACTCAAGCTTGCTGTTTTGACCTATACATGGAGGGTTTATTTTTATTTTTTGTCATAAGTGTGGCCTCTCCTTTTTGTTCAAACCTAGCAGTGCAGGCTCATACTGTCTTAATGTACAAGATGTTGCGGCCTAGCTAGAGCAGAGCAGCTCATGTGGTGAACTCATCAATTTTTAAACAGCTACACAAGAACAAACTCAGCATTTGGCTTTTTGTGCCTTCAAACTAACAGAAAAGGTACCTTCTTGCTTGCAGGACTTTAAGACATTAAAAATAAAATAGGATGTTTTAGTGATTATCCTAGTTTAGCCAATATTTTACTTACATTAAACTATTGAATGCAGTGTGTATTATGTGTGTTCCTCCAAACCTCAAATATCTGAGTGTGCTCTTGTAACCCATACAGCGTCTGGGTGTGGTGGTCTGTTCCAGCTAGTGGCACCGAGATTACATAGAAAGAGAGAGAGATTAAGTGTGTTCTACAGCCTTTGCCCACAGCCAGTTGGCTTTTAGCTCACGTGGTAGAGGTTCATGCACTAAGCTCCAGAGATCCCAGGTTTGATCCCACCAATGACCGGAGTCTGTTGGTGTTATACTCTGTCATGCTAGATATCCTGTGGCACAACTTTTTGTTGTTTTTAGTGTATGAAAAAGAATTGGTAGAATACCTAAGTATAGACTGATATTACTCGGTAGAGAAGAAGGCTAAATGAGATTCTAGTTACTCCAAATATCTGCATCTTTTTCAGATGAAGTGAAACAAGGTTAGTGCTGTGTAACAGTAATAAATCAGTTATGGTAAAGAAAAGGTTTAGAAACATCATTCTTACACAATTGAATGAGGAGTTAGGGAAGTAAAGAATAGTGGGAAAGAATGCAAAGAAATACAAAGTAAATATTCAACCCAGGTAATTTTAAATACATTATTTAAATGGCATAAATGGAAATTTAGTTTATATAGGACAAATGTACTTGCAAACTGTATGAATAATTTCTCATTCCTTCAAAATATGAGGAGCAGTTGCTTTTTCCAAACTGAAATTTCTGATTAACTAACTACATATCAGTGAAAAGAACAAAAGTTTTATACCTGGATATATTATTTACATTTTCCCAGTTGATTATTTAGGCCTGTTCAGCAAGATACTTAGAGAAGAGATGTACAACACATCTCTTCACATGCTTAGAGATAGGCATGTGCTTAGGTGTCTTGTTCAATCAGAGACTTAATCATGGTAGTAATTTCTTTCATGTTACCTCATTTGACACTTGATTTTTTTTTTTTTACATTAGTAGTACTTATATACTGTCTTTCATCCAAGGATCTCAGTTTGCTAACATTAATTTTCACAAACAGCCCTGTTGTGTTTTGGTAGGTGAAAAATATCTAGAGGTGACTTGCCCCATCATTGAAGTGCTGCTTTCTCAGGGCTAGAACACAGCAGCAGTTAAACAGCACACAGAAGTACACACACACATTTTGACAAGATACTGAACAGTATCACATTTTATAATTGAAACTACATGAGGCTTTGAGAACGCATAATAAGGAACCAGAGTTACTAAAGTGACCAAATACCAACTACTCTTACGGTGTCCGACCCTGTCCTGTTGAAGTCAATTGAAGCTTTACTACTGAATTCAGGGGGCCCCGAAACCAAACCTGTGAAGATCTCTACTGCAAATGGGTAGGAAGATGGTTTTATGAATTACCAGACAGGCAGCCCTTTCAGCAATATGTCCTGGGGTGCTGGATCAATAGAAATGGTGCTACCTGTTGAACTGCCAAAATAACTTCCTTAATGCTGATGTTTCATGGAGGTCTCCAATCCAAGCACTGGCCTGGCTTAATCATAATTAACTAGTAAGGTGTAATAAGATCTCAATTCACGGCTGAATTGCTGCAACTTTGTACCATGTAATTAAATCTGTATGATGGGTATAATAGAGGTTAGGGGTCTAGTTCAGGAATGGGTAGGTGAGGTTCTGTGGCCTGCAATGTTCAGAAGGTCGGACTAGATGATCACAATGGTCCCTTCTGACCTTAAAGTCTATGAATCTATATTTGAGAGAAATTTTATTTCATTTGTAATTTTAGATGATAAAGATTGGGCCACAGTGGATCAGATGTCAAGATTTTACTTTTCAAAAAAATCTTATCCTTCAGAATGTCATCTCAACTTATAAAGTACATCTAGTAGTAGTATAGTATAAGTACCTTTTTTAAAATATATATATATATCAGTCCCAAATATAACACACATCTCCTCCATGTGCATCATGGTGTAACAGTGCAGTTTAGATTCAGATCATAGTCTTCTGTCTCTGAAAGACAGAAAGGATTTAAATAAATAGGCCAGTTACGCTATACCACAGTGCGTTATTTTAACTAAAAATTGTGGAGGCCGGCTTGGTCACTGAGTTGGCCTTCCCCTTTTTATGTCATCTTCCATCCAACAATCTATGGTCTCTTTCCTTCTCCTTCCTCTTGTTTGTCCTCTGATTTAGTCCTTTCAGACTCTTCATTATTCTTTCATTCATCCCCTTTTCTTCAGGTTACTTACACACTCCACTCCTTATCCCTAGATTAGGCATCATCTCCTTATCCTTCATCTGTTGACCCTCAGTCAGATTCATGATTTGTACAACCAGTTCTTCCCCCACTCTTGTAAATGGTTTTCCCCTTCTATTTATTTATTTGGTTGATTGTCTGTCTTTTCTCCCTTCACATGGTAGACTTCAGTTTAAGGCCTGACTTCTATTCTCAGTGTGGAATCATAGCTCTTATAACTCCCATTCTGTGAGGAATAGTATGCTTATTTAAACTTCAAGAGAATGTTAAGCAGGCAGAATAGAAATATAAAAATAGACTCGCTGTCTAGCTTAATACCTAACTCAGCAAGTGCCGCTGGATCTTTGAACATAAGTGCTCAAGTGGTGAGGGATCTGTCTCTCAGCTCAAAGGGAAAAATAATTACTAGCAGCACAGTGCCATCTCATAATGGTGCAATCTAGAGAATCATTAGCACAACTTCCAAGAGCATGATCAAAGTATTGACCAGGCCAGATTCTGCTTAGATTGTAGGATCTGAAAAGGTCACAGTCTAGACCGTACCACAGTACTAAGACCACCAAATTATCTGACCAACAGTTTAGATGGAAAAGTATTTCCTAATGCACTACCTTTTAGAGCTGGGCATTTTGTTTAAAATGAATAGTTTATTCACTGAAGAATATAGTTTTGGTTAACCCGAAGCTATTCACAATTTCAACACTAATTCGTCTAATAGTTTTGGTAAAGCAGAATTTTTGGGTACTTATGACATGACTACATGTTGGGATAATGCACTTTAACGTGTTGCACAAATTGATCTGTATAGACCCTGCTGATGTGCTTTAACATAGTGTTGTTTGAGAGAGTACTAAGTCAAAGAGCACTGGGGAACCTGTTAATGCTTACCAGCAGGGTCTGTGTGGACAAATGAATGTGCAACATGTTGTCCTTTAGGAATCGTATCTCCATAGAGCACATTACCCCACCACGTAGACAAGCCCTTAGGTGATGCTCACAAAACAGGGAAGGCGGGTGGGGTTTCCCATCTTTCAGTTGTTATCCCTCTGATTAGGGCAGTGGCTTGGCGTGTGGGAGACCCAGGTTCAAATATCCCTACACTGCAGAAAACCATTGTGTTTAAAAAGAGTGTAGAAACCAAACCATTTGTTTTGTGTCAAATTAAATGTTGCAGTCAACCCAATACAAAATTATTGCTGACTTCAATTCACTGATTTTTTTTTTATCAGAATGTTTGAATTCTGTTTGATCTGAATATTTTTTTTCCAGAATGGCTGTGCTAGTGAACCAAAAACTCCATTATTCACCCAATTCTAGTACTTTTAATATGCATTGCCTAATTAACTGGAGCATCTAGCTTATTTTCCTTAGTCTTTTCCTACCCTTAGACCTCTTTCTGCTATAAAGGTCAAGCATTGTTTTCAGAATGCTGGTGGGATAGTTCCTAATGTCCTGTGCACTTAAGGATGCACATCTGTTTGACTCGAATAGGAATTTTGCCAAATTCCACTTAAACTATAGAGATCTTCCTGGTGTAAATTTTAAACACTTTTCCAGAGGCAAAACTTCTGATCTTAAAATTATTAAGAAAGAAAACATCTTTAAGCTACTCTCCTAAGCATCCACTGGATGTCACGAATATTAAGCCTTAAACTCTAATTTAGTTTGAAATGGGATTATTTTAAATATAAATGACTAAATACTAGTCTTAATTCTTTTTATTAAATATTTTTACTGTTCAGAAAAAGCTATACGAGATGCTACTCACTAATACACTGTCTCTGTTTAAGAAGTGCAGAGCCAAGGGGTGCAGAGAGTAAAGCACAGTATTTGTAAGCAGCAGAGAGTTCAGCTTGTCTACGCAAAGACAAGACTTTTGTTGTTTGTATGTGAAGAAACTAATCTAGCAAGTTTGTTATTCCTGAGTAAATAAGCAAGTGGCAAATTGTGAATGGGGTTGGTGTGGGGAGAGGGGCATACAGTTTTGAGATCAAAATAACAGGACAAAGAGAGACAATGGGTTTGAGGCAGACTGTTGGTCTGGGAATGAGAGTTTTATTGAGACTTTAGTCAAAATGCCTCTAAGAATCAAGATCTTGAGTAAATTTTTTGTGACAAGTTGTAGAAAATCATATTTAGCTTACGAAAGGGAAGTTGTATATTCAGTTGATGTGAGATTTTGAATTTCTCTCCAAGGATTTGCAACTGTATGCAAGTAGCATCTAAGGAGCATTGCTAGGAAATAAATTTGGCGCAGTCCTTACTGGTGACAGCCCATGACACTGTGCGGATCATCAGGCTAACTGCCAAGCTGCTGCAAGTTATTCCTTGTAGGCCAATGGTGTGGTTCAGTTTAGCCAAGAAATTATTGGTAACTGAAACTTCATCGTGCAAGTTGGGAGAACATAAGAATGACCATACTCGGTCAGACCAAAGGTCCATCTAGCCCAGTATCCTATTGTGTCTCAGTGGCCAATGCCAGGTGCTCCAGAGGGGATGAACAGAACAGGTAATCATCAAGTGATCCATCACCTGTTTCCCATTCCTCGGCTGATCTCTTGACACTGTTTTGGTATGGCAGCTCATACAATCCTGGAAAAGAGCGCTACTGGCCTTTTACCATGCATAGATAGCGCTTCCAGAGAGTTTAAAACTATGTTCTTATACAATTGAAGTATTGATGGGGAAAGAGAGTCTAACACACTAAATAAATTCAGGAATCCATTGCTGCACCTGCCTCCTTGTCCACTTGATCCTACTCCAGGCTCAACAGGCCACGCTTTGGCTTGTCCAGAGTTTTCACAACTAAACACCAGATTGACATAGTTTTCTGTGCATTCTGTGACTGTTGGGCAGCTTCACACACAACTCATGTGGTAGAAGAGTGCCCTCGACATCTGGAGGGCAGTGTACAATGCCTAGCTTTCCTTGAAACTGAGGCCATCCTCTGGTTACGGAACCCGGACATTGAGCTCAGATGTCTGCATACAAGAAGAAGGAGTTGGCTAAGAAATTAGCAGTTTTGGAAAGGCCACACTAATCTATTGAAGATTAATGCCAAAGCTAGTTTCATCAGACTACTTCAAGTCTTCCATTTCAATATCTGTTTTTTATCGGTGTCAGTTATGTAGCTATGCTAAAAAATGGTAAACAAAGTAAATTAGCAATGTCTGGATTTCCTCCCATGATCTTTCAATTGCAGTACACTTAGTATACTGTGTGTGAAATAATTAAGACCAACTATGAGTTTGTAATATTGAATCTGATATATTTTCTCCCTCCAAGCATTTTAGAAAATTAATAATATGACTATAATAATAACAAATGAGTCATATTTGTCAATCTGGAAGGACTAAAATATGTACGGCACACTGGATGTCATAAGTTTATTCGAATAACTCCACAAGGACTAGTGTTACCTATCGTTGAGAGTTCATACTATCTGATTCTGCAATGTACTCTAAGGTCCTTGTGAGATTGGATTCAGAACAATTATTAAGGAAAGGAAAATCTTCACAAGAAAAATAGGTCAGATTCTGCGTGTGCTTTGTGGTAGTTTTTCAAAGAAGCCCAACAGTATGATACATGCACATTTTAAGAGTTTGAGACATTTCACATGCTGATTTTCATAATCAGTAACCTCGGGTTTTTTAACATTTTTCTTACATAGATATTTGTTAATAACATTCTGAATAAAACTAACTTTTTTTGTTATGAAGGCCAGTGAAAACTGCTTTATTCAGCTTTTTCTTTCAGGAAAGTAGTATGTGATTTTGATCTGACGACTAACCAGTTTTTACTTTGAGGCCTAGCTAAAAAGGAAACAAGTTTGATTTACAACATGGTGTATATGATTATATAAGGCATAAGATGAATGTTACAGGAAACAAAAGAAGAAATCTTGTCCAAAAAGAAAAAAAAATATTAAAAATTCACTATAGATTGAAGAAAAACAAAGCAAATCTTAGTTTAGGAATATAAATTTATTCTAATCTCATACTTTACCTGGAAGGGTTATGGAAGTGAGAATGAAAGGTTGACATGCCTAGCTTAATGATACAGATACAGTAGGTGCTAAAACAGACAGAGATCAGTGTGGTGGGGATGTTCATTTGAACCTTTGGGAAGGGGTGTGGAGAGAATGTTTAGATTTTTGGCAGATGCAGCTTGTGTCTGTTTTATCTGGAAACTGCCTTCAATTCTTTTATACAATTTCCCTCCATCTGTTGCAAAATACACTGTGGATGGAAGAAAGGAATATGGTTTTTGGTGACATTAAACCATACTGTACATACTGCAATTACTCCCAAAATGTTAGAGCCCCCAGAATACTATAGAAAGACTATTGATAAAAATTATGTTGTGTTTTCTGCTAATTTGCTCAAATATCCTGAGCTAAACCAGATTTAAAAAAAAAACTCCTTCGGGGAAGGAGAGGAATCTAGGGTGGGGAAAATAAACTGCTAAACATACATTCTTTTGTTACATAAACAGTTGGCTCTCGGTTTTAACTGGTAGGAAATAGTGAACCTAGCAACAAGTTGAAAAGCATAAGGAGAAAGTGGGGAGGAGGAGGGAGGGTGGGAAAGAATCTGTTCCTTCTGATAAACCATTAAAGCCCTTCTACTAAATAAATATCTTTTAAGACCTATTCAATGAGGTCGTCGCAGGTTAACAATAAAACCAACCTAGCAAGCTACAAAGTGAAGCTATTAAAAGATTTTATTTTAAGCTGTGTGTATAGTGGACCCACTGCTACTACTGCTGTTTGCTGGAGACTACTGTAAATATTCAGCTTTACAAGCTGATAAACCCAGGAGAAGCAAGGATATAGTAGTATCCTATATAAATGCCAGGAGGATGTTGGTACATGTGGTCTACCTAGCCAACTGGCTCATCTGAACAAAAAGCTGTCTAGGAAATTTCCAGAGAGCAGTCACCTGCAGTTGATTCAAGCCTTGGGGCTGGTTGTGAATAGGGAGAAGAGCTTCCTGATATAATATTCACAGAGACTGACTGTCCTGGGGGCAGATGTCAATACTAGAGAAGAGACTTTTTATTCCAGAAAAAGATCGTAAAACTGGAGTCTGCCATCAGGGCAACCTCAGAATATCTGTCCAGTCTTTTATGTCACTGCTGGGTCTTCTGGCCATATTTGGGGGCCTAGTTCCACTCCCATATCTTCCAACCTTTCCTCCTAGCAATGTCAGGGGATGACCAGATGATTTTCATACCTGTTGGCTGGACTGGATGAACACACTGAAGGGAAATTATCTCCACAGTAGTTATCTGTTTGCTGGACTGGGGAGGCCACTTTAGACTCCAGTCAGTTTCACAGTGTTATTCTCTTGTTTGTATGGATCTTTTAAACATAGAAACTGTGTTTTTACAACAAAACAACATTGTAATGTCAATTCAGAAGCAAGTGCAGAACTGCACGTTTCTTTATATGAACTAGTTACAAAATAAGTACTGTCATGTTAACAGTACTCTTGTAGAAAGAAAACCCCCAAAATCTTGCAAAGTAGAAAAATAACCATGTACAAATAGCATTTCCTAAATGAACTGTGGAGCCTATAATGTTCAACTGTGGAACACACGGAATAAAACTGTTTTGATGCATACAATAGCAATTTCACTTTGTTTTTTTGGCCACGTTAAGAGCTCTGTGAGGACAGGAGGCTACATTCACAAAAATGACTAAGAATCTGGATAGTAGAGAGGCATTCTAAATACTTATAAACATATATACATGATGCTGTAAAGCCAGTGTTTTAAAGTACAAAACTGCAAAGTATTAAAATATTAGCACAAATATTAACTAACATTAATATTCTTTAGCAATCTAACAATTCATTCAAAGAAATGAATACAAGTAGTTTTATAAAAACTAATTTTAATTACCTCAGCTATTCTGTGTAAACACAACACAAAATGACCTGCCAAGTTCAATTAAGAATGTGGCTCTGTTTAATTGTCAAACTTTCACTCTGCGAATAAATCTAACTTAATTTATTCCTAAACTGAAATACAGAGTTCTAGCTGTAAAGAGTTACTTAAGGTTTGAACTTCTCGTAGCTATAGTATAATTAAAAAGAGGGGGGAAAAAACAATGGGTTGCAAAATTGTCTTGTTCTGGCAAATGTATTGCTCTTTTTTTTTTTTTTCCCCCCACCACTACCAGAATGTTAGCAGCCAAATACTAAGTCTTTCATTCTGCTTTTTGAATGCTGAAGTCTCTCTCCAAGTTCCCACCATAGTCATGAGTCTTCACTGGAGACACAGGATGCTTTAATTTCATGCATCAAGTCTTCAAGTGAGTTCAAGGATTTCTTTTCTGTTTCTTTTACATTTAAAATTGTACCACAATTTGTATAATTTTCCTCTTCCCATCATGAACTGCGTTTAGGAAATATTCATCATCAGCAGTAGAACATTTAGTAGAAAGAGTGTTTCTAGTATGTAAACAATTCAGCTAATTGTTACATGTTGGATCTGGAAACCATTTCTCTCTACTTTCATCCCATGTCGTTATTTGCAAAGTTTTATAAAGAACTGAAAAGAGGATTGTAATGAGGCACAGCCTCACCACAGTGGCACCTTCTGCTGGCTGGTTTGGGAATTAGCTCTCTGAGTGGTGTGCCTTCGCTAGTGGTGTCTCGCTCACCATCCTCTCAGTCTCCATCGTTGTCACAGTAGAACCCATGTCACTTCTGGACCATGGTGTTCGCTTTTGGACAATGCCCTATGGCTAAGCCCATTCTCCCCACTTCTGGGGGGCTGGCAGCTTCTGGCTCTGTCACTCGCCTCAGTGGCTCACTGCAGTCCTCAGTCTAGCTCCTTCCTCCAAGGGCAGACTGCAGTCTGGCTTAGCCACTCTCATCACTGGCAAGTGGGGGGAAAGGGTGGAGGCAGGCCCACCCACTACTCTGGGCCCTGACCCAGGGACCTTCTAGTGGCAGCCACTTACTGCCCTCCTCCAACTCTCCTCTGCTGCCTGCTTCCCTGGGCCACTTCCCCATAGCCCCAGCACCTTTTCTGCCCCTTTGCTTCACAATCTATGTATTTATGCTTGCAACACCTTGAGAGGTAGGGAAGTGCTACTATTCCCATTTTACGGATATGGGGGGAGGGAAGAATGAGGCACAGAGAAACTCGGCATCGTACTCAAGGCTCCATTGGAAGCTAGGGGTGAGGCAGGGAAACTAATCTCCCCAGTGGCATGCTCATGTCCCAATGACTGGACTTTGTGTGTTATGTGCATGCTTTTTACTGCATATGCTAATACTGTGATTGATATCATATGTCATTAGTTCAGGTATTACAGAGTTGTACTTTCTGTGCATGAAAGACAGTAATTCACAAGACTGGTAGCTTTCAGGGACAGATCATCTCCATACACAGGGTCATTGCCACATAAAATGCATGGAGGAAAGGGATGTATGTGTGAATACTAAACTGAAAATTACTCAAATTAGTTATTTGGGAAAGAAGCACAGTTACCAACTTCCACAGGGTAAATAAGCACCCCGGCTTTCACAATAAGCCAATAACCAAGCTAATCCTTTTTCAAAACAAGCCATTCCCTAAGAACCCCAACACTCTGTGACTAGATTGCCCCCAGTGTGCAGTCTGGTACGATGGTGGACTTGCTGTGCACCCCTGAGTCTCTCCCTCCTTGCCCCTGCTTGTTGGGAGCCAATCAAAAATAAGAAGCAACAAGCTGCTACGAGCCCAAAAAGCTGCTACAAGCGCAACAAGCCAAAAACTAGCCAACAAGCAACCCGCAAGCCAAGTAAGCCAAAAGCAAGTCCAATTTCTGCCCCCCCCCCCTTTTTTTAATGGGTTTTGTATGTCTGGAAAGATGATAATGAAGGAGCAGAAGGTCAGATATTTAGACATGGGTAACACTATTGCTAATGAAAATTGTCTTAACACTGCTGAAATTTGCAGGCTTTTTCTTCTGTCATATTCATAGCTAGTTTACGCAGGGAGCTTCACTGTTCTTCTGAAAACAGTTAACCTTGAAAGTGGAGTCTTTTTTCCCAGATACACTTCAGTGTTTGCTATTCTGTGACATTCAAATTTAGAAGAGTTCAGAAATATAATCATGCTTTCTTCCCACCTCCAAATACCCATGCTGCTGATGGTCTTGAACTTTTTACTTAATATATTGCTATATATTGTATGTGTGAGAGAGAAAATCTTGGGTATTAATGTCAGAAGAGAATGCTTCATTGCTTTCATGTAATCTGGCGGTGTCTTCGCAAACTGTTTTATTGTGAAATAGAAATAAAAAAATCAGGCAATCACCTGAATAATAAAATAACTTTGCTTAAGTTTGAAAGTTTTTAAGGCTCTATTATCCTATAAGCAAAGTCAGTTTAAAAACAATGCATGCACACATATATACACGTATTGTTCTTAAATATATATTCCCTAAATTTGAATAACTAGCTCTCACTATTGGTCTTGGTTCATTTGTGGGTTGTTTCTTTAGAAAGCATCATCTTTTATTTGATTTATACATAGACCGCTATTGTAAAAGCTTCATAATTAGAAAGAGAAAAGAAAATAAGGTTGTCTAATTTGAATCCCACGTTGCAATAAACTAAAAACAGAAAACCATGAATACAGACTAGTGTTACTTCCAAGGAATAATGTTCAGGTTTTATTTCTAGAATATCCTTCCTCTTTTATTTATATATAAAAAGGAGAACTTGTCCAGCTGTGTCTGGAGGGGAGTTTAATCTATTGTTTGAATTGTACTGTGATTGTTTGAACAGTACTGTGATTAAGTATGCATCTGCGGGGTAGCTTTCAGTCCATTGTTGATTATCACTCATCCATATGACGGAAGATTATGTTTTAGTCCTTTGTTTCTTAAAACTTTAATTTATACAATTCTGGAAGCTGCAAAAAAATCTGCTACAGACCAGTTGGCATTGTTCTGGCAATATATTCTAACGTGTTAAATCAGTATTGACTGAGGCTCTGATCCTGGAATTTACAACACAAGGTTTCGCTGTTGGGCCTCCATGGAAAAATGTTGACTTCAGGATTGGGGCTAAAGATAGTCAGTACTACCTGGAAACCAGTGTCAAAGTCTCAAGTCTCTAGGTTATGTTAAGATTATGGATTTAACGTAGAACTGTATCAAGGTAATGATACCTAGATTTTAATGTTACCATATTTGCATCAGCAAGCCTTTGTTGGATGATGCTGACTCTGGGTTGGTACTGTGACCTTCTGATAGTCACTTGGTATAGCATAGTCCGGAGAAGGAAAAGTAGCATCCATACTTTTTTTTTTTGCGCACAGGAATATCGTTGATGTATGTGCCAGTTTGCAGCATGACTAGCTGCTTATCAGAGTTAATTTCAGGCTGTTATGTTGAGTCTACTGTTGGAATTTCCTAAATTAAGTGTTCCCCTGCACATTACAGTCACTTTTCAGAGTAGAATTGCGCTTCTCACTTCATGTGCATTTTCAGAGACTTACATGTTTGCACTTCTCTGAGGCAGAGTTTTCTAGACTTGTCTTTCAGTTTGATGGTGGACACCAAAAACATAATTAATGTGATCCAAGCAACGGTTAAGGTTAGGGTTCTTATCCCCTGTCAGAGGTGCACCAACCATATTACTCTGCCATTGGGATCTGATCGATCCATAGCTCTCTTGGTGACTGTTGTCCAACTACAGGATTAGGATATGGATGAACCAGTAGAACATGCCCACCATCTGTTGTCCACAACCAGTGAAGGTTTGGCCCCTAGGCACTGTCTTACCCCTGCATCAGCCCCACAGATCGCTGTTTCACGAGTGATCTGCAACAAAATTTTAGCTATTCTAATAGTGCAAGAGTTATAAAATAGGATCAGAACTCTACCAATTGCAGTGTAAGAGGTTTTTGTAGCTATTTACATGGCTGTGAGGAACACTAAGAGGTCCTTCTTTGTCACAGGAGTTGTGAAAACTCAACCAGCTGATTGTCAAAATGGCCTGGCTTCATCCAGTCTAGTATTTTAATATCGCCCACTGTGAGAATTTCTCCTCCTGTTCTGCAGAAAAAGGTGGTTTGCATTCAAGATTCATTCCTTCTAGAAGCAGGATCTAACTGAAAATGGGCTAGTGACCCTCTTTCCCTTAACGAGCTTCCCTTTCCTTCCCATTCCCACAGATGGATTATATCGAGACTGGGGGGGAATGCCTCACTGTCTGAGGTGAAACAGACCCTCTTATATGGTGAAAAATGGACTGGATGTAACAATGACAAAGATTACCAATGCTTCCTAAGAAGCAGAAACTTATTAGTAACCCTTTAACACACAACTGTCCAGTTTATGCTGATGAAGACATCATTCAATATTGATGGTCTAACCAACTACTATCTGACCTCTAATCTCTCTTCCTTGGGTTAGAATGGAGAAGATAACATCAGACAATCTCACATCTTTCATGATCTTGTATTCATTTCAACGAGCAGTGGGGACCAATACAATATTACTGCACATTCTCAATCTGTTGTTGAATTTGACACTAGTAAGCAATGACTGCTGCTAAGATGTCTAATGGATCTGCAGCAGAAAGCAGAGTCACTTTAGGATAAATCTGTTTATTCTTTGCATAGAACTCAGGGGCTGTCTTCACTCTAGTACTCTGAACTTTACATTGCCAAGTCAATTTCAGATCATGTTCAATTTTCTGCTCCTAATTTATGAGATTGGGAGACAGTGTTCTCAGCAGAGGGCTGGGAAACTTCATGATCCCAGGCCTTTCCACTTCTAGAATCATACTGCAAACAACACTTCACAATGCACACAAATTAACTGTCAAAAATTGTCCTTGACAGTACACTTCCAAAATGTGGTGTGACATTACATTCTATATGTTTATGGAAATATGTCATATTTACATTCCTAAGCATAACTGGAATATGCTTTATCCAAATATGCCATGTAAAATATGTAGCAAAGGTTATGCTCTACTGAATATATTCATCATATTTGTATGTGTATCATTTTTATATATGAAGTTATGAGCATTGGCGCTATGCTTGTATTTGAAGTGTTTGCTGTAGGAAACTCATAAGGGAGGTTTGGCCAACCTATTGTGAAGGGTCTGTTCAAGTAATTGAGAGTATTTAACTGCAGTGGACTTCGAGAGACACCAATCTACATCTGAACTTTCTTGGGAATGTTCAAACTAACATGTAAACAATGACATTGGCCTGCAAAAAGCTGAATCATTCATGTGACTTACCCAGGTGGCTACAAGCTCTGTCTTGTTGCTGTGATTTTCCACAGAAAAACAAAGAGAATATAAAAGGCCCTGGAAGCCTCTCCATTTTTTTTCTTCTGCTGGCTCAAGAGATGGCCTCCTCCACCCCAAAGAGATTCCTGAAAGAAACTGGAACAAAGGACTGTAACTACGGGGTGTGAGTGATTTGCTGGGCCCAGTCCATAAACTACAACATTGGTCTGAAAAGGATTGTACCTGAGACAACCTCTAGGGTGATGTTAGTATTTGTAACTAGATCCTTAGTGTATTAAGTTAGCCATGCATATTTTGATTAATTTTACTTAGTACCTTACTTTGTTCTGGCTATTATTACTTGAAACCACTTAAATCCTACTTTTTATGTTTTAATAAAATCACTTTTGTTTATTAATTAACCCAGGGTAAGTAAGTAATACCTGGGGAAATAAACAACTGTGGATATCTCTCTATCAATGTTGTAGAGGGCAAACAATTTATGCGCTTACCCTGTGTAAGCTTTACACAGTGTTAAATGGATTTATTTGGGGTTTGATTCCCATTGGGAGCTGGGTGTCTGGTTGCTGGAGACAGGAGCACTTCTTAAGCTGTTTTCAGTTAAGTCTGCAGCGTTGGGGGCGTCGTTTAGACCCGTGCAGCAGGCCTGCATGTCTGGCTCAACAAGGCAGAGTTCTAGAGGCCCAAACTGGCAGAGAAAATGGGCTTAGAGTTAGTCGCAAGGGACTCTCTGTGACCAAACCCATCACACAGTACATGGCCTCTTTGGGCAGTGATAGTGCAAGTTGCTCCCATGCTGCCTTGCTAGTGTTATGAGGTTTGAAGGAGCTTTATTTTCCAGAATTAGGATGACTTAGCTTTTGAATCCAGGATAGCTATGTAACTGAGAGAAGAAAGGAGAGTTCTTTCTGCCTTTGAGAGGAATAAAGGTACATCTCTTTTCTGAGAGTTCACGTACTAGAAATGATTTAAGAATCTCAAAGAAGAATTGAAACCTCTATGAAATCCATATTGGGGGCATCTTTTCTTCTTACAGACTGTGTACTATATAATCTTTACAAGAAAGGATTTGTCATAGGGTCTCTGAAACTTTTGTACCATTTCAGCACGGTCACTTTTCCCCCAACCTTTTCCTTCTGAATATAAAAGTGGACCCAGAAAGTGGTGTGGATTTGAGTGAAAATTGGACAAATGAACAAAAAAGATACTGTGTTTGAAGGTCACAAACCACAGCTCCCTTTAGTAAATGGTAATATTGTATATATAATTCATCACACAAGTTTTGAGAATTTGCATTTTAGAATTTCAATTGATATGCTGTCTTTGAAAGTTTGTAAAATATTATATATTCCGCAGGGGTTGGACCTGACTTCATTTGAATTAGTTGCAATGACACAAAAGTTTGAGGAGAGGGAGTGGAAATGCAACTCTTGAGTACTGAGTTCCCTTGTATTTAAGGATGCAAATCTGCAATTTAACTTTCAATCTCCATGCATAACATCAGTGATTTAATTTAAATCTTCAAATCTGAGATTAAAAAAGCCTATTAGAAAAGTATTTTTTTCTTTCCTGCTGCTGCAAGATATATCTGCCAGATACAGACTGTATCTGGTATTAATCACTGCATTATGAAGCCTGATGTGTTAATTCTGATCGTGAACTGAAGATACATATATATCCAGGATACTGCTAACCATTTTTGCTGTATGAATTTCACTAGAATTTGTATCATCAACTTTTAGGACATGCAGAAATTCACACCTCTCTTTAAATGTTCTATTTTCTTTTTGAGGGGCTGGGAAAGAGATGGAGGAAAGTAGGGATAAATAAAATTTGGGAGTAGAATCTGTATTATCTACTTGTGCTACACAATGGAAGTCCTATTATACATGGTGGGACCTGAAAGCCGGTAGGAGTATTGTCTTCATAGTTTATTTTGTGATATTTGTAAGGAGCAGCACTATTACAGTTAAGAAAGAATTATAGAAGCATTCTGCAATATGAAAACTAAAGTTATCAGCCTGTCTATTGTCACCTGTTTCCACTGTGATGATTATTTTTTAAACTGAGCCATAAAAATCTCCTATTGTTAAAATGAAAGGAAATTTACTTGTATATTTACAAATGTTCTCACTCCCTCAAATGTCAGTATTAAATATGTTTACTTTCTATTATATTTGAGGCTTTGTATAGTCCTAAATCAAAGAAAAGTCAACCCTAAATAATTTAATTTGAGGAGGGGAAATTAAGGTGACTAACTGGAAAAAAAATCCATATTAAGAATGTACACTTTGATTTTCATAATTATTAAACATAATTTAAATACTGTACATATCTCCGCAATGGATTATAGTATATAAGGTTTGAAGGAGCTATTAAGTTTTCACATGAACTCTCATATACTAACCCAGAGATAGGCAAGCTATGGTCTGCAGACCACATCCAGCTCATGGGACTGGCCTGGCCTGGCAGGTTAGCTCTGGCCCCACCCCTGCTGTTCCCCTTCCCACACAGCCCCAGCTCATTGTAGCACCGGCACAATGCTCTGGGTCGCGGGGCTGCGAGCTCCTGAGGCAGCACAGCTGCAGAGCTGCAGCCTGACCAGGTGCTCTGTGCTGTGCGGTGCACAGCTGCCTGTCCATCCTGGCGCAGCTGCGCCACCAGCTCCCTGTGCTCCAGGTAGCATGGTAAGGTGGCAGGGAGTGGAGGGGGGAAGGGTTAGATAGAGGGCAGAGGAGTTCGGAGAGTGGTCGGGGGCAAGGTTGTAGATAGGGGTCGGGGTGGTCAGAGAATGGGGAACAGGGGAGTTGAACGGGGGCAGGGATCCCGGGGGGCGGTCAGGAATGAGAGGATGGGTTGGATAGGATGGCAGGAGGCAGTTAGAGCAGGGAGTCCGGGGGCGGTCAGGGAGAAGGGGTGGTTGGATAGAGCAGGAGTTACTGAGGGTCTGGGGGGGTAAGAAGCAGGGACAGTCGGATGGGGGTGGGGGCTGTGCCCCTCCTGGCTGTTTGGGGCGGCATAGCTTCCCGTAACCAGCCCTCCATACAATTTTGAAAATCCAATGAGGCCCTCAGGCCGAAAAGTTTGGCCACCCCTGCATTGACCACTCATTGCCGGTGTCTTTCCTTAGACAAAATTGCTATTCTAACCTGTCTGCGATTCCATAAATGATCTTTTACAAGGAATTAAGATTAGCTAAGCCTGACACTACGCTACCTAAAAACCTTAAAACCAAGGAAATGCCGAGTTAGAGGTATTCTTTTAACCACACTCTTAACACTCACAGATTACATTAACAGGGACAAATTTCCCATCTTCAGTCACTTTTAAAATAATTTTAATAAAATAAATATAAAGTCATTTTTTTTCTTGTAGTGGCATTATCCCATCCCTGTTGTTTTCAGTATAGGTATTTTTAAAAAAGCTTCTAGATTTAAAAAAAAAATAAAAAGATTTAAGCAGTGTGGCCATTTTCTTCTGCATTCACAGTGAAAGCTAAAATTCTTTTGTTAAAATATAAACAATTGTTGCAATCATTTCCTTTATAACTGCTCCCAGACTTCATACACTAATGCTTTGCATCAGTAGTTATTTGATGCATTCAGCACTTTATAAATACATAGAATTTCCAGTTGTATTGCGAAGAGGCAATCAAGCCACTTGTCACAGAATTTCTGATTAGCTAAAGGATTTTAGAGTTTCACACTGCGTGCTGTTAATCTTCAGCAGTCAGTACATTTGAACTTTTCATACAGTGTATTTTGAACAAAAAGAAAATGAATTTTTAAATGAAGATCTGTTATGCCAAAGTAAAGACTTGCAGAGCTTAACATATCAACCCTAAATCCTCAAAAGCAATTTTTTTTATAAAAATAAAATAAATTCGCAGCAACAACAACCTGTATGTCAAAACTGGCCAGTTACAAAAAAAAAAAAAAAAATTTGATCCAGAGCCAGGATTTAATGAAGTCCATTTCTCTCTTTTCTAAGGCTGTTGGAGTGGGGGTATTCTGAGATAGAGATATATTCATGGAGTAGTGCTTTTGCATTATTTTGCGATTCTCATTTGGGAAATAAGTGCTTGTATTTACTGTCACAGTTACAGGGCTAGTTGCACGATTGATCCCTTGCCTCAAGTCTAAGTACACCCTTCAGGTATGAGGCCTCTTGCCTTTATCACCAGGGGCTGGAATCCCTCTATTCTCCCACTCTCAGACTGGGTGCTACAGTACAATGTGTCCAGCCATGCTTACCCAGCAGATTCCATTGCGTTCTTCCCTTCAGGAGCTTGTGAATAGAGTGACACCAGTCTTCCTTAAAACAAAGTATCATTTAATCTTAACAGTCGGAGCAAGGCAAGGCATAAGAGATTTTATATAGACATAGACACACATATAGACTGTTTATATCTAAATCTAATATCTATTTATACCTGAAGACTTAGGTAGATATATTTGACGCTGGCATTTGGGGTCTGGATGTCTGTCTGTTCCCCAGTGGTGTGTCTGTTGCTGTCCTTGGGAGCTTGCCTTTTTGTCCAAAGTCCTTTGTCATCTCCTGTGTCTCCTGAGTCTTGTTACACTGGTTTGGGTGGCTCAGCAGGGTGTCCAAGGTGGCCATTGAGAGAGAGAGCTCTTTATTGTCCTGAAGTGATTGTAGAGAGAAGTGAATACCAGAATCCCTTCCTCCTCCGCATTTCTGGCTGCTTTTCCAGACAAACCTATTAGTGAATTAACTCAATTTGTGCATACCTCAAGCAGGCTGTATTATTCATAAATTATTACAAACCGCTTCAAATCAGGTAGTTAAAGTTTAGAAAACAGAAGAAATAAAATTGATTTCTTCTAAATGACACATGGGTCAAAACTGGAGCCTCATATCTGCACCACTTTAATATTTTGGGTGGCAAAGTTTGCATTTGCTGCTTCAAATCCAGAATTAGAAGAGGTTTCTGTTTCAGTTTGTGCCAAATTATCATCACAATTTACAAGATTTTGGCACAATATGAAGAAGCTAGATCTGAGCTGTATATTTCTACCTCTGTCCCTGATTAGGTTTTGAAACAATATTCTTCTTGGATCCATGTCTCTTAAACCTATGCAACCTTCTTACATTTGATACTGTGGCTTATTTTTCATCATGTGACTGATGCAAAAACTCAGGCTAATGTCAAGAAGCCTGCACAATCTTTAACTATAGAATGACTTTTGCCTTTTCATAATAGATTTCTGCTGTTTTCTGATGTATATTAACCTAGTTCAGAGTTCCAGATCAAGTCACCTTGCCTTGAGGTTACCCTCAGCCCAAACTTCTCATGCCATAGCATAAAATGCTGATGTTTAAACTATTCAAATCTTCATTTAATTTTGATTATACCAGAAAGAATTGGACATGTTTTTAAAAAATAAAGACTAAATGAGTTAAAATATTTATTTGTATTTGTCTGAGCAAAGAGCAGAAATAAAACAATCTTGTGTACTGAATGTGGCCGCAATGTATTGATGGATTCTAAATTAATAAAACATTGTCCAGGGATTAATACTTCAATCAGTTTGTCTTTATACGTTTAATTCAAGGTGCTAAGTGATGTTACCATATAGAAACTGAAATTGACACACAGTTAATTCTGTTTTCCTATAGATTATTGAAGCTGGTAACTATCATGAAAGGCCCTAGCTGAAGTGGATGGATAATTTGTTAGAGTCAAGACTTAGCTTGGAAAGTATATCTTTCCCCTCAAGTTCATCCCCACTCTGTAGCTTGTGTGAAAGTACTACTATTGTCCCTAGCTTCTTTATGGTGTTCCTAACCTCTGTTTGCCAGGAGCTGGGAATGGGCAATGGAGGGATGGATCACTTGATGATTACCTGTTCTGTTCATTCCCTCTGGGGTACCTGGCACTGGCCACTGTCGGAAGACAGGATACTGGGCTAGATGGGCCTTTTGGTCTGACTCAGTATGGACGTTCTTATGTTCTAGTTTGCAAAGGAATGTATTGAGTACTTAGCATGCTTCGGCCATCTGCCAATACGTTTGTAATGTCTGTCATGCCACTGTCAAGCTGTAATGGACTAAAGGAAGTTTTCGTTATTTTTAAATATATTTGTGGGGGACGGGAAGATTGGTTTTGATTTTGGGCCTTCTGGAAGTTCTAGCTTAGGATTTGTTTTAACTACTAACACACGCAAGGAGAAATAATAACTAGATCTGTTCAATCACATGACAGTTCAAGGTCAATGGGACCCAAAGAAAGAACAGCTAGTACTCCAAGAGTATCATGCCAATTAAGATAAAATTGAATTTCTAGGAAGTAAAAGAATTGCTAACATTAACGAGCTGTATCTTCGAACATTCATGTCTCCACAACATAGCCTACTACAAAAAGTGGTGTAATGAGGTTGATTGAAGAGATCAACCAACGTGTGGGGGGAGGTTTGGTGGGTTTCCTTTCTCCACCACTTATAGATCTCTTTTCCTATTAACGACCTGCCCAAATATCATTTTTTGAAACCTGTCCTTTTGATTACTCTAATTTAATTAGCGTGAATCCATCAATCCACAACCTTATGAATGGAGTGATATGAATGCTGTGCTAAATTCGTATAGAAACGTTCTCCTGACTCTAGGACTATCCAAAGTATGAGACAAGTAAGTATCCTATGGAGGTTTGTCTTGTCCTCTTCCTTCTGCAGAGTCTCAGCTTACTGGAGTTGTTTCATACTGATGAACTTCAAATGGCTCATTTGTCAATAGCATGTGGTGTTGACTTATGGAACACACTTCCAAAACTTTTTTTTTTTGTCATCTGAGCTGGAAACCCCATGTAAAGTAGTAGTAGATAGTCTTGAAAGAACGTTAAGGAAACACGTCAAATAATCGCCCTTTTTAATACAGTACTATATCACCTGCAACATCAGCACTCGATAATGGATGTTTAGTGTCACTACTTCTGTCCTGATCTGTCTCCAAGGATTTCATTTTTCTAATATTATTCAGTATTGGCTTACATCAGCTGAATGAACAGCATCAACAAGATTCCAGTATTATGCCAGCTATCTTTTTTTGTTGTTGATTTAGGCAGCATGGTGTTTTGTTGTTTTTTTTAAAAATGACTATAAATCAAAGTAGTCGGTCATCAGATTCTAAAACAATCTAATGTTTTTTGTGGAACATTGTTTTTCCGGTTGATATACCATGATGGCTTTTGGCTCATGTTGCAAATGAGGATTTAGAATAATAGTGTTCACGTACTAAGGTTCTGATCTATGAAAGTAGAAGTGCTGCTCTTCAAAACTGGACAAAAAGTGGACCAAAAGAAGGTAAATTAATAGGTCACAGATTGTTATACTAAAACACAAATCCTGTCTTTTTGTTAAGACCATGATTTTTAGTGTCAAGCAAAGTTACGAATTTTAAGTTCTCTGGCTCATGAATGTGTTGGCAAGGTTTCCTTTGAGGATGAGGACTGATAGAACAGATAGAGCAGGGGTGGGCAAACTTTTTGACCCGAGGGCCACATTGGGGTTCAAAATTATGCTGAGGGCCGGGTAGGGCTATACCTTCCCAAATAGCCTGGCCCTGCCCCCTATCTGACTCCCACCCACTTCCTGCCCCCTAACTGCCCCCCTCAGAACCCCTGACACATCCCCCCCCTTCCTTGTCCCCTGATTGCCCCCTCTGGAGACCCTCCCACTCTAACTGCACCCCCAGGGCCTCACCACCTATCTAAGCCCCCCTGCTCTTTGTTCCTTTACTGGCCCCTCCCAAGACCCACCCACCCTAACCACCACCCCTGGAACTCCAGCCTAGCTAAGCCCCCCGTCTTTGTTCCCTGACTGCCCCCCCGGCCCTCCCACCCTAGCCACCACCCCAGACCCCACCATCTAAGCTTCCTGTTCTTCCTTACTGTGCTCAGCTGGGTGCTGGGCCCGTGGCTCCATGCTCGGCTGGCCCCTGGGCGGGAAACATGGCTCCCAGAGCTGGGCCAGGCACCCGGGGTGGGGAGTGTGGGGGGACCTGTGGCTCCCCGCGCTCCACCGAGCACCACAGGCAGGGAGCAAGGGGCACCGCCGCTCAGCCCGGCACCTCCGGCGGGGACTGCGGGCCCTGCAGCTCCCCGCCGCTCGGCATTCTGGCGGTGAGTGTGGGGGCCCCGCGGCTCCCCTCGCTGCTCCGGCACCTCTGGTGGGGAGCGCGGGCCCCGCGGCTCCGCCTGGCACCTCCAGTGGGAAGCGCGGGGCCTCTTGGCGCTCCCCTGGCCCGAGGGCCGCGGGAGCGCGGGCCCCAGGGCTGTGGGCGGGGAGTATGGGGGCCAGTGGCACTGCTCCCCCTGCCCTTTGCGGGCCAGATGAAAAGGGCCGGCGGGCCAAATGTGTCCCACCGGCCATACGTTGCCCACCTCTGAGATAGAGAGTGATCACTTTGAAAAGTGTACACCCATAGGTGACATGGTGTTTTTGTCTTTTATCATTGTCCATTGTGAGTTCATTGTTGTGATTCTCTGGTTTCACCCACCTCATTGTTATGGGGGCATTTAGTGCACTGGATGAGGTACACCATATGTTGTGGTAGGAAAGCGTAGGACCCATAGATCTTGAAAAGTGTGTTGATTATTGTAGCAGTTGAGGATTTGCATCTCTTGTTCTGGCAGGGTCTGTGGTCACTTTTGAGTTGGTGTGCCCTAGTCTACGGAAGCTTAGAGAGGTTGAGGGCTTGTTTGAATTCAGAAGAGGGGGTTCAGGAAAGATTTATTTCCGGATGAGTATGGGTTATAATTGATGATACCCCTTATGGAATCCAATGTGGAGTGTAGATAACAACTAGGGGTGTATGATCAGAGTGAGGATCATTTCTGTACTGAAGCAGGTTTTCTCAAGGTATTTGGGTGGCCCATTCCATGATGCCATCTACTTCTCTGGTGGAGCATCCTTGTTTGGGGAAGGTGGTTTTGAGTAGTGTTAACGTGTGTATCCTCTATGTTCTCCGCCGAGTATATTCTGTGGTATCTGAGTGCTTGGCTGTAGATAACAGATTTATTGGTGCGTTTGGGGTAGTTACTGGATCTATGAAGATAGGGGTGGTGGTCCATCGGCTTTTTGTATGTAGTTGTCTGTAAGGTGCCATTGCTGAAGCTGATCATGGTGTTCAGGAAGTTGATGCTAGTGTGGAAGTGTTCCAGAGATAATTTAATGGATTGGTGGTGGTGGCTGCCATTATGGTGGAAGTCTGAAGGAGTTTAAGTTGTTTTTCCATTATCTTGTAAATATTTGAAGCAGGCGTCTATGTTGTCATTGTGAGGGATGTTGGTGTATAAGCTAGTGACATTCACAGTGGCAAGAATGGTGTTCTGAGTTAAATTGTTAATGTTGCAGAGTTTGTGGAGGAAACCCATTTTGGTTTAGAGAAAGATGGCCTTTTGTGTGGTGAGTGGTTTGAGAATGGTTTCCATGGGTCCTGATATTACATCAATAAGAGTACTATGGCCAGCTATGATGAGTCTGCCTGGGTTCCCTTTTCTGTATGCCTTAGTAGCAGTGGCATGGTGCGGGTTTTGGACTGTCCTTATTCTCCCAGAAATGGATTGTCTATTATTGTATTGAATCTCTCCTGTAACTGGGAAACTATAGGTAGGTTGTGGTGTGTGTAAATCTGAGATAATGTCAAAAGAATAGAACTTTTCATATGATAATGGTCTTCATTTGTTACTCAAATGCACGAGCAAAGCCATGTCTCTTTATAATCAAATACATTGATTTGTGACAATGTTATAGTAAAGGTAAATGACTTCTTTTTTTTCCCTAACAACTAATCAATGTGGATGTAATCCCTTTATCTGATGCTAGGTGAGGTAGTGGAAGACAGGGTTTTTGGCGGGGTGGGGAGGGGTTGTGGTTTTTTTTGTTTTGTTTTAAGTATTATGTACTAATAGAAACTGCCGGACCAAAGCTTTGGTTCTTTATAAAACTTTTTAGTATTGTTCAGTTATTCAGTAATATGTTTATAGAAGATCTGATTTAAAAGGTATACTTCTGTAATTTCATATGCTGCTTTGTGTACTATCTCAAAAAGGGAGAGATTTAAATGTCAACGTCTGAAAACAAAAAGCACAACAAAAGTTTCCCTAAACTTCACAGTATCCGCTTCAGGCACATTAGGGGATAAAATAATTTTAGAAATATAGGTAATCCAGAGGACAAGGGGAAAACAGCAGTAACACAGTGTTATTAAATAACCAGATTGTCCAGCACGTGAATTTACAAAATAGCATTGAGAGAAATGCAGGGCTGATAATATAATGTACTTTCAACTGAATGAAGAGAACATTAGTCAATAGAAGAGTGAAGTAGGAGACAGGAATAAGATACAACGAAGTATTCATATAGTTATTTAAAAACTGTAAGATGGTTTCTAAACTACTTATTGAGAGGTCAACAATATATGATTTACATAAACAAAAAGACATCTCCTTTCTGTGTTTAGGGAGTGATTCTAATACAGGAAGCCTTTTTTCCTGTTGTTGAAAGTTAGCTTTAATCTTTTCAGCACATTTCAAAACACTGAGGATAATGTGTTTAAGTTGCATGGTTTTCTATATTTTAAGGTTAATGGCAGTCTAGTATGGTGTGTTCCCACCACTCTTAATGCTTTTGGAATATAGTTAGTATGTTGTTATAATTGAGCTTGTTTTTTTATTTACGTGATCTCTTTTATTCTGAAGTATATGGAACCTATTTGAACAAGTGAGAGAATTTAAGGAATTGTGTGTTAGAATAAATATATTTTTATCAAACTGTATTTTGCCTGTGGTTCAGTTACTTCCTTTTTTAGTGCAAAATTCAATTAAGTTTATGAAATATCCAGGGAAATTGATAGTACTGTCATTATTATATATAGTTTACTCTGTGTATTGACTATATACTGCCAATAAGTAACTAAACTTTTTAAATGTTGAAGATATTAAGTCAGTGTAGGTTATTATGTTAGGGACTACAGGCAGATTCTGTAGGGCTGTGAATCAATCACTGATGTGAAAGTCCACAGTAGCATTAAAGGACAAGTGAAGGTGGACAAACAGCATGTGGCTATTTGAAGAATTTACAATCTAGCTGCTTCACTGTTACAAAAATACAAGAAGAGAAAGAAATGAATGAGTGGATAGACCAAGGCCTGGGCAACAAGCTAGTGAAATGGTATAGGAATAAGAATATTTAATAGGTAACAAGGACACAGGTGTATAACTTTTTGGTTCTGTTTTCAGAAGCATTTAACAGCATATAAGGAACTTCGTAAAGCCTATGTACCGGAGAGGTATAATGTTTGTTTTACCAGTAAGGAATATGTATCCTGACATGGCATCAGAGAGGAAACAATTTTTGTCACATTGTATGTATATCGAAAGAGGTTCTCTGTAATTTCCACTTAGAGTTCACTCAGGAAAAGTTACCAAAAGACCAGTCAATAATGCATTGAATTAGAGACAATTTTACAGATGTTCACTGGCATATTCTTGTACCAATATGAAAGCCAGAGACTAAAGTAGGTGAAGATCCTGGTTGGACATATGGTCCATGGCACTGGAGTTAAAAAGTAAAGAACAATGTGTAAATATTGCAAAACACAGTTAATAAAAATGCTAATCAAATATTCATATTTCCCTTTCTAGCGTGCTAAATTTTGTTGCTTGTCCAATTTATCAGTTAAAATTGAAGACTGGAAATAGGTTATGTATATGGCAAGGCTTTGGCTTGCTGTCCATCTCCTGTAGCGCACACAGTGTGATATTTTTGTTTAGAGACTCAAGGAAGTAAATTTATCACTGTGGTGTCAGAGAACACTGTAAAAAGGATACACTGGAATAGAAGTAACTTTGTCCCCATCCCTTTGGAGATTTTGAATATTTCCATTACAGGAACTAATATAATACACTAGAGCAAGAGAGGCTGCTTACAAGAGTATATGGTGTTGAACAATGAAATCTCATATCCGTATTAAGGTTTAGGTGGTTTTTGTCTAGAACAATCTTTTAAGTTTTGGACTCTTGGTGGGTGGGAAAGAGAGATTTCTCCTTCTGCCCATCTCTGTCGTCCACAAATGCTTCCTCATTGCTCACTTTCCTATCCCAATGCTTGTTAGAAGTACTGAGATTCACCAGTTGAAACCCCTAACTAGGGACACTGATTGGCAGGTTCCAAGGGCATGTGAACGTCAATGCCCAACATCCCTTAAGTACTATAGGAACCAGAAAACACAGAAACACCTTGTGGTACATGAAACTACAGCATATGATATTTTTAACACAAAACTATAGACTGTTATCCTGTAACATATTTTTTTAAAAAGCCTATTTAAGGCTTTGAAAGTACTTGTGCATTTGGACACATCACTTGTGTTAAGATACTGCTTTAACAGACTCCTGGTACTGTGCAGAGTTCCCATTTTCACAATATGTGGTGTCTGTCTTTAAGTGCCAGTTCTAGGAGTCATGTTATTTCACGAGAAGCCCAGCTTTCAGTTTTTTAAAAAGATCTGTTTCTGGCCCTTATGGTTCTGTAGAAAAGCCTGCAAATATGAAGCAAATATGCCCTAAAGTCTTCAAAACCAGAAGGCAAATACAGTACAAGAAAGCTAAAAAATTTTCTTTCTAATCTGATGATTTTTAAGTCTATCTCCTAATTTTTCAAGGCCTGACTTGTGATTTTTTTTTTTTTTGAATGCTTGGGGATGTATGCTCAGAAGGACCATAATCTGAAACTGGCAGTGTTGTAATATGAATGCAGATCTTCTCATCTTGAATTGTGAAAGGCTTTTTTATCATTTAGCATATACAAAGTTCAGTACAGAGGGTCAAATCCTGCTTGAGGTTGTGGAAAGTAGTGCCTTCCTGACAGTTTTATCATAAGTTCTATAAATGACACTTCTTTACTAATGCTATTCATACATGAGTGTGTATTGTGTGTGTGTGTGTGTGTGTATTTATACTTTTTTGCTTTCTTTTATGTGTTCAGTGACGAACAAGAAACCCTCCCAGGCGTCTATCACAAAAGTCAAGCAGTTTGAAGGTTCCACGTCATTTGTAAGGCGATCACAGTGGATGCTTGAGCAGCTTCGCCAGGTTAATGGTATAGACTCTAATCGGGTGAGTACATTGTACATGTCAGGAGAAGGTAACTGTTTGTCACAGGTCCATGTATTTTGCCTTGTCACATCAGGAAATTCCATTAAGTGTAGATAGGCGTCTACCATGGGCCGTTGTCAGTTAAACATTCTTTTGATGGGCCACTCAATTTGAATAGTCTCTCCAAGACGTGCTGGGCATTACCCCAGGAGCAAACATTTGAAATCCAGATATGGAGCCCATATTATAACTTCAAATACAAAAATGATACATGCATGCAGATAGCATAATCATAACCAGCAAATCATAACCTTTTCATAGACACCTCACTTGACAACGTTTGTACAAGATTTGCTGCAAATATGTAATAGTGGTAGCAGCAGCAATGATCTATATGGTCATATTTTAATTAGATAATGTTACAGTCCTAAAGAGCAAAGATGCAGTTTTCAAGGTGGTACATGAATGTAATTCAGCATAACCTTTTTTATTATCTGAGGATTTCTTCTTTCAGAATTTCTAATGTTTATCTGTGTTAAGTACACTAGACAGTTTTGCAAGGGACAGGCTACTTAAAGATAAAACCTTTTTAAGCACGAGCTAGAAATTAATATGTGCAGCATTAGGAGTTAGGGATTTAAATCACATCTTGTGATCATAAACATTACGTGTATGAAGTAAACAAATACATTATACAATGAAACATGTTCATTGAGTATGGCTGAGATCCTAGATTGTCTAAAGTCTCATTCTGATTGGTTATATGATCTTTTTTAATGATGATGCACCTGTGTACCAACTCCTCTCAGTGCACATCTGGGACCTCATTACTGAAAAACACACAAAAAAAATCCGTACACCCATTCTACTAAGTGTGTGGCGGGGGAAAGGATAATGGAGGCTGCTGTGTCATTGTAGGGGTGATGTATGAAGAGAGTATAAGGGGGAAGGAGAGGGAAAAGTCCATTTAAAAAAGATCGCCCCTGCCCAAAAGTGCTAAGCTGTCCTGTCAGCAGCAGTTTGGAAACATTTAACCACTCGGAAACTTACTGTTAAATATATTGTGACGGAGTTAGACCAGAAGGCTATAGGAGAGTGCTGGAAGGCAGGTATATCAGCCTCAGGACGTGCAGGTCCCTTTTCGCTGGATAGCCAAGCAAAGACTACTCCAGGCCAATCAGGAACCTTCTAGAAAGGAGTAGAAACAGCTAGCCTGATTGGGACACCTGAAGCTAATCAGGGACTGGCTGAAACCAGATAAAAACCTCCCAGTTAGTCAGGTGTGCTGTGGGTGTCAGGAGCTGTGGGAGGAAGTTGTGCTGTTGGTGCGACTGAGTGGTGGACAACATATCATACAGAAGGAAGGAGGCCCTGAGGTGAGAGTGAAGTGGAGTTTGAAGAAGCGGGGACTGCTGAGGGGAAGTAGCCCAGGGAATTGTATTGTGTTTTGTGGATAAAAGTTCAGCCATCTTAGCTGATACTATTAGGGTCCCTGGGCTGGAGCCCGGAGTAGAGGGCGGGCCTGGGCTCCCCCCTTTTCCATCTTCCATACTGGCCTGTGATGAAGTAACTCACTAGGCGGTGACTCTTGCCAATTATACTGAGAAAGGGAGGTCACTCTGGGGCCTAGATGAGTTTCTGAGGCCTCTAAATCTGCCAGGAAGCGCAGGACCCACAAGTACAAACTTGGAGCTTTGTCACAATATTCTGACCAGAATGGAAAATACGCTACCATTTTCTCTTGTCCAACTACCAGGAACTATTTTTCTTAGTGGAAGAATACAGTGCAGTGAACTGCTCTGTTTAATTTTCAGTATAATCAGACACTCTAATAGTTAGACATGCAGGGCATACATTAGTAAATTACTGGAGCACTTTGTAGACAAAAAGCTAAACATGTCTGAAGCCTGTACCAATGGCCTACTAACACATGTCCTGTTGTTGCTCATTGCTATGCATCAGTGCATATATCCTATCCTGTCATTGATATGGATGGATGGATGAAGAAAGCAAATCACTTGATCAGAGTCGGTTTCTTTTTGCTGTTGACAGTGTCTGGAATGTGGCTATATTTTGTTCACTGACTGCTTGCTGCCAAATTTGAATCCAGACTATCAGCCCTGCAGCCTCTTAGGAAACATGACAACCTACCCAAGCTATGACTTGTAGTTTGCTTCCTGTGTCCCCATTACTCCAAATGGGCATTCCAGGCCATTGAGGAGAATCTCCTCTAATGCCTCAAAGCCAGAGAATCCATGTTGCCACCCCCACTTCCAGAAAGGGGAGTCTGTGTTACTTTATGGGTGGTATATTATAGTCCACTCATAGAAGAAAAAAGGCACACCCTCATGAGGCACTACAGCTCTGATGTTTGGCTTAAATGTCTCAGTTTTGAGTTTTTATTGAAAACTTGAAAATACCACTGGAAATTTCCATTAAGAAATGTTCTTTTCATTTTCATCAAAAATTTCTTCAGGAAAAAGGAATTTCAGACAAGCTGTAAAAGTGAATGTCATTTAAATTAATTTATTTTAAATAGCTTTCTTTAAGAATGCCCCTTGCTATATGTAATCTTAAAATCAGTTTTAAAATATAGTACCACTGATTCAAATGTTGTTTTCCTCCTAGGATTCTCCAGAATTTGATTTACTATTTGAAAATGCTTTTGACCAATGGGTAGCAAGCACGGCTTCCGAAAAATCCACATTCTTTCAGATTCTTCACCACACTTGTCAGCGCTACCTTACAGACAAGAAGCCAGAATTTATCAACTGCCAGTCTAAAATTATGGGAGGTAAGTAAAGGTAGATTGAAATGCTTCTGGGGATTGAACATGAATTAATCTGTGTTATATTGTTTTTATAATGTAGACTGTATACACAATTGTGTTAATGTGTCTGCATTGTTTTGAACATACAAAGTGCTATATAAGTGTTTTTTGGATTCTGTAAGTAAAAACTGTAGCATATATTTGCACAAAAGAGCAATAACCATGTCTAGTTGCTGTAGAAGTGTTCTTTCTACTGGAATTGCTCAGAACACTAGTTACGAGGTTATGAGCTGACATCGGTCATCCTAAAGAGCTGGTTTTCTCAGCAGAATAGACAACCATTCAACTGCAGCCTTAGTAAGTAGTTTGGTCTCTAAGGAAGTGAAGTTGTAACTTTATTGGAAAAACCTCCCTGCCCCCACTCCCCAGTTTTTAATTTATTTTGCTTTAAGATGTGTGAAATGTAAGAACAGTGCCCCATTTTTTAATTGTGTCCTTTCCTCTCGGTTCTTCAGAATACCAACTTAAAAGCTTGAAAAATTAATTCCTTTCCCCACTGATTTTGTTCTTTTCCATTTAGCAAATATTGATTTTCTCCCCACCTTTTCTGAAAGAGCTAAATTAGAATAACTATTGTTAAACAATAATCACTTCCATTCAGTGGTCTATTGTGCCAAAACATCTCTGTTTGTGCACCAGCATTACTGATGTCAGCACCGTTCTAAGATGTGTCAGTGTGTGTTAGTGAGTTGCTGCTTTAGAGAGCAGAAAGCTCTCCCAATAGTTGCTGGCTCTTTTTTTGTAATTTCTTATGGCAAATATATAAACATATATTTGATCTCTCAAAAAAATTACACAGATCACTGGAATCTATAAGACAAAATATTGGCGCCCCAGTCCTCTGGTCTGTCTGAGTTTTGTGTTAGGTGTGAAAGGGAGGTGGGTTTATTCCACTTCTCTGGTCCACAGGGCTGCTGCCTTTAACTGTGGCAAGAGCAAACTCAGAGCTTTTTTAACTAATTGCCCAAGGGATCATTGCAGTGCCTGGAGATCACTGCCATGCATTGCACTTTGGCCATGCCTCCTCCCTTTGTTTATGCCTCTTTTATGTTGGTGAGGGGAAAGGGTGGCATAGGGCTGGCTGTGCCAGTTTCACGCTCCCCAGGGACTCCCGACACCAGTATCTTTTCAATATCCACAACAAATGTTGTTGACTCTCAGTGGCATTTTCTTCACTAGTTTTTGGTTTTTTGCAAAGCTTTTCGCTGTTGCTAACCCTGATTCTGATCCAGCAGTGGTAGTGATATTGAGAGTGTAAACATAAGCTAGGGCAGCATTGTTTATAACACCATGTCATTTTGACTTGCTCAAAAAAGTGTGATTCAAATTAGTGTGTTAAAATGATGAGACAAGTATGTGGAGTTTTTTTCTAAAGTAAGACTCCCACTACTAATATCCCAAGGATTTTATTGTCCAGTGAAGAAACTTACATTTGGGTGGCATGAAGAGTCAAATACGTCTCTTTTAACTTTGCTAAAAATCGTTTGTAGAGCCTACAGGTGTTACATCATGGTAGATCAGTGAAGTCATCTAGATATACATATTAATACAGTACTTTTTTCCTTTGCCTCTACTACCACTTCCTCCCTGACCCTCTGACATCTGCTAAATTAATTCTTCAATCCAAAAGGATTATTGGGGATTGGAAAAAATGTTACATGGTAAATACAGTCTCTATCTTACTTTTCTGATCGGTTTCAATTTGCACATATACTAATGGCAGATCTAAGGTACCCAAACAGTCAAACTAATTTCAGAGATTCAAGAATTTGTTGCATCTCTTTTAGTATATAAATTGAGCTTCTGAGAATACAAAAATGTTGCTTGTAATTAAAAACATTGGGCCTAACACGACTGTTGTGTATAATTACCAAGATGGCTCAGTTACTGTCTTTTCCAACATCTCTTGCTCTAGGGCAGTGGTTCTCAATTAATTGACCCCAGGGAGTGGTTAGAACTCAAGAGACTGACTTAAAAAAACACAATATAATCTTTTCTTTTAAAAATCTCATTATTTTGGGAGGGGTTCAACTACTCATTTTTCATCCCTTGAAGATGGTAATACTGTGAGTGTCTTGCTTCAACTTAATGCAAGTGGCATGTAGCCAAAATTAGCTGATTTTCTTCTATTCCAAACCATTACCCCAGTTTTCTTAATCTTGACAACACTAGCATTTGCTTTGTCACTCAGGCTCATAATCCTGGAGCTCATTTGACTTGTACCTCTCCACACCTCACACATCTAAAATGTGTCCAAATTCTACTGCTGCTTCCAACACGTGTCTAATACCTCTTTCTTCACTTCTCTGAAGTTAGCTTTTGTGCAGACCCTCATCTGTACTCTTGACTGATGCAACCTTTTCTCTGATTTTTCTAACATCTGCATTGTTTCACTCTGGTCCATACAAATCAATTCCTTCATACTCATTTTCCTTGACATGTCGTTCTGACCATATCAGCTTTTCCTCCACTGGTTTCCCAATCCTCCGTAATAGCAGTTTGAATTTTCTGATGTTGCCTTCAAAGTCAAAAGGTTAATCTGTATTTTAAAAGGCACTGCTCTCCTAGGTCTTAGCAAATCTCTCCACCTGGTTACTGTACTTGTTGTTCTCTTTTCCTCTAGCAGCAATTTCTCATTTTAGAGTACGAGCTCTTTTGCAAGGATGTACCTCCTTTTTGTGTTTGTACCAAGCTGTAGCTGCTACCAGAAACAACACAATAATAATAATAATTAATAAACTATGCTAATAGTGTGGCCACAAAACCCAAGTACCGAGATCTTTATGAAAACCTGAATGAAGTCAGTGTTAGGAAAAGGGTGCAGATGCTATTAGCTTAGTTGGTAGAAAGCTGTCATATAAAATGGGGCTGTTGTTTCTCACTGCTGGCATTTGGTTATTACCACCGTTTTATTCCTTACATGTATAATACGTGGAAAAAGTATTAATCTTTTAATCTTTATGATCATTTGAACCAGTGAGCCTTCTCCTGTAAGGAGTCAACTTAGCAGCAGTAGCATAGAAGGAGAAGCTTTCATAGTATTAAAACCAAATGTTTTGTTTTGTATTACAATTTATGGTCTCACCTTTTTCCTACAGAGTAAGAGAAAAATTTTGTCTCAAATATCCTTTAAGATTTTTATAAGCAGAGATTCTTAGTAATATGGAATAGAATTTGGTGTTATTTAGTTTCCTTTATATTCATACCTGTGCAAACCCAAGATGCATTAGTAGGTCAATGACTTCAAAGGCAAACAAAACAGCTATTCAGTGACCAGAAACAGCCCCATTCATTGAGGTTAGAATCTGTTTTATGAAGCAAGAGACTATTTGTGGCACACTGGGATTATCCACAACTCTTTTAGAAAGTGAAGAGAAATCTTTACTTCTGGGGATGAGCCCATTATATTTCAAAGGACCTCTGTCTGAAACCACAATGTTGAGAGACACTAATAGAAAATGCAGTGATGTATATCACAAAGTTCAAAATGGGGGGAAAAAGTAGAAATTGGCCTGAACTAAACATCATGTGTAAACAACTCAGTTTAGGGATTGCTGGAGGAGGTGTTAGAATCTAAATTCAGAACAGACTTTGCAAATGACCATTTTTCAAGTAATTTGCTGAACCAAAACAGCATATCCAAGTACTCACTAATTTTGGGGTGTTCAAAATCCTCATTGAAACTTGTGGCTTCGTCGAATCTCTTTAAGGTAGCTTATGTATGGGACAGGCATTGGTTATTGGCTTATTATATGGAGTATACAGTTCCTTCAGAGATAGTCTATTGTTTAAAGTCTAATGCTGGCTGTTCATTTATTTTTGTCATTTGATTACATTAAAATATGTATTAACATACATTTCATCTTCAATTGTATTTGTTATTTGATAAAATGTAAGTGTCTCATTTAGTATCGGGTATAAATACATTAAGTAGAGCTGGTCAAAGAGATGTGTGTATTCAGTGTGCAAAAATGCCCTCACCTCAAAAAAACCTCACATTTTTCTCTTTTTTACACACCCACACATTCTCACCAGTAAACATGAGTGTTTGCCAGAGAGTCCTGAAAGCCTCCAGCAGCTGTTTTGCCATCAGACCTCAGCAGCACCATCTACATGTTACTGAACAAGTTTTTGAGACAGGCAGAGCCAGTCAGCACTGCTAGCAGGGCCGCTCAGAAGTTTTTGGAGGCCTGGGACAAAACCTGAAAATGAGGCCCCCTCCCCATGCATCCAAAATATTACCAGCAAGGAGTGTCCCAGGGCTGGGAGTTGGAGAGCAAAACTCCACTGTAATCTCCCTGTAGTGTGACTTGGTTCCTGTCCTATGAGGCTTGGCCCAGCTCTACTCTCCGGGCATTGCAACCTGGCATACAGGGTTGCAGTGACATTGAGGTTTGCCCCGATGGCCCATCTGTCACAACAGAGGGACCACCAGGCCAAACCCGAGTGGCAGTGCAACCCTATATGCCAGGCCACAATGCCACTCAGTTTGGGGGCCCTCTGAAACAGAAGGCCTAGAGCAAATTGACCCTTCCACCTCATCCCCGGTAGCTCTAATCACTAGGGCTGGGGCCTGAATCACAGATCCTTCCTATGTATTCAGACATTAATGCAACATGTTAAAAGGTACCAATTGGTTGGGGGTGGGGGATACACCTCCATCTCTGCTTTAAACAGGGGTAGTACTCCTTCCATTTTTTAAGAGACTCTTGGTTAATGTTGATTTAGTGGTGAAAGTAACAAATAAGGTGGGATTATTTCTGTATTGCTGACTGACAGTGTTCTGCAAATGATATGGTCATTTAAATGGTGAAATAATCTCCCCTTCACTTGAGCCATTTAAAATGAGAGAGGACAAAGGTCTTCACAGAAGGGTTCAAAATTCCATTTACCAGTGTAACTGAACCATACAATACCGTTTTTCTGAATCTGCACTTTTCAGATAGCTCCAGTGCCTTTGCTGGTGCTTATAGCCTTGCCTAGTAGCAGCTGATTAGAATTAAACAAAACTAAGTGTATGTCTATACTGCCCGTTGGATCAGCAGGCAGCAATCGATCCACCAGGGATCGATTTATCACATCTAGTCTAGACACGATAATTGACCCCCCCGAGCTCTCTCCTGTCGATGAGGGAGCATCAGCAGTCAACTCACCACAATGAAAACACCATGGTGAGTAGATCTAAGTATGTCGACTTCAGCTAAGTTATTCACATAGCTGAAGTTGCGTATCTTAGATTGATTCCTCTCTCCCCCACCTCCCCGGTATAGACAAGGCCTAAGACAAGTGTTGCCAGTGCTAGTCAGTACCAGGTGGACGAAATGAAATGGACAAAAAATGTGTCATTTCATTCTGTTCTTTCCTGAGAAAGCTGTGAACAGCAATTGACGCAGGTACTTGCGCCATTAGCTATTTTGCCGATTTGAGTGTGTTTGGTTGTTCCCCACTTCTTGTAATGATATCTTTTGAGTCTACATTTATTAATGGTACATCAGATTTTACCTATGACATACATGGTGTTAGCAAGAAAGAAAATGTGTTTGATGTCAAAATTAATCCGTTGCGTATCTGCAGAAGCTTATCTTAAGTAACAGCATCACAACATGTACTGCATTAAATTCCAAGCAACCCTTGTAGCAGTCATTCAAATATTCCCAGCTGAGTGATTTCAAACAATCCTTTGTCTTAAGCAAAAATATTTTTTTCATTAAGCTGGTTCTTAGTGTCTCTGAAGGCAATAATTATACAGTTTCATTGGGAGATAGCCCTCTAATGTGTTCTGATACCTCACAAAAATATTAATTTTGCCCACTTCTACCTAGTAAGGTCTGCAATTCTAATAGTCTCTCATTTAGTACAGGATCTTGCAAAAAGTGTGTAGATAAACAATGTGTAAATATTTTGATATGGAAGAAAATAGTTTTGTTCATATCATTTTTTAAAATAAACAAAATTTCTTCCAAACTTATCCTGTAGATCAGTGGGCTCCATCTTTTTGTTGTGGCAATGTAAAACTGATGTGAGATTATTCCACCAGTTAAGAACAGTCAGCACAAAAGATAGTTCACACCCTTATGAAATATGTGCTACTTTTGCTGTGTATTAGAACAGCTTTTATAACTTAGACACTCCAAGCTCTGAAGTTATTCAAAATATCTGGAAGTAGCAGGCTGGCCAGAGATAAGTAAACTTGGAAACTTTAGATAAAGAAATAACAGAACTAGAAATCCTAGAGCAAATATGAACAGTGGTAAAACTGCAGGACCTGATAGCCTTCTTGATGAATTTGACAATGTATTAACGGAATTATTAGTGGATCCATTGAGAGTTACCTTCAGCGCTATCCTGTGTGGGGAGTAAAAGAAGCTACTGTGATTGTTTTCCTAAAGACGGAAAAGACCTTACTTTGCAGTTCCTATAGACCCATATCATTGCTGAATCATGACAAAGATTTTAGCAAAAATATTAGCTAGTTGATTAGTCTGTGCTCTCAGCTTATATAATTCTAGATCAAACTGGATTTACTGATAGATAAATATCAGACAATATTCAGAGAGTACTTGAATCATGTACAATGGAATAATTCATAATGCCAGATCATAAAAAGATCAATTTCTTTTGTCATAACTAGACACAGAGCTATGCAAATTAATAGGATTAAAACTCTCCTGTTTGAATTAGACAGAGGGACTAAGCAGGGGTGTCCAATGTGTCATTTACTTTTTGCACTAGTTTTGAATCTGTAATGGACAATGGATTCATCTCAGAAACACATCAGAAAACAGCATTATATGCAGATTCTGTAATATTTTTATCTAAACCAAATATTTCCCTAAAGTTAGTTTCTAAAGAAGTCCTGAACTTTGGGCAGATGTCTGTGTTTAAAGTAAAATTGTTCCAGATCTAAAATGCTAGCTATAAATTTGCCTGACTCTGAAAAGTCACTCCAAATGGACAACAAATTCTATAAGATACCCGGAAGTTCAAATCTCAAACATCCTTGAAGAGCTCTGTGACTTAAATGTCAAACCGCTATTTCAGCAAACGAAAAAAGCTCTGAAGTGCTGTGGGAAATATGCAATGTCTTGACTGGAAAGAATATCCACAGTCACCATGAACATTCTACCAAGAATAGCTCTCTTGTTTCAAATCATAGGAGTGGAAGGGACCTCGAGAGGTCTTCTAGTCCAGCCTTCTGCACTGAAGGCAGCACTAAGCATTATCTAGACCAGTGGGGAACAACCTGCAGCCTGTGGACTGCCTGTGAACTGCACGCGGCCTGTCAGGGTAATCCATTGACAGGCCACCAGACTGTCTGTTTACATTTGCACGGCTGCCTGCAGCTCCCAGTAGCCGCAGTTCACCATTCCCAGCCATCACTGAGATAGACAGTCACTGACAGATGTTTGTCTAACCTGCTCTTAAAAATCTCCAATGGCAGAGATTCCACAACCTCACTAGGCAAGTTATACCAGTGGTTAACTACCCTGACGGTTTAGGAAAAAATCCTATGTCCAACCTGAACTGCCCTTGCTGCAATTTAATCCCATTGCTTCTTGATCTACCCTCAAAGGTTAAGGAGAACAATTTTTCTCCCTCCTTCTTCTAGCAACCTTTTTTGTACTTGAAAGCTGTTATGTCCCCCTTCAGTCTTCTCTTTTCCACACTAAACAAACCCATTTTTTCTATCTTTCTTCATACATCATGTATTCTAGACCTCTAATCATTTTTGTTGCTCTTCTCTGGACTTTCTCTAATTTGTCCACATCTTTCCTGAAATGTGAGGTCCAGAATTGGACACACTACTCCAGTTGGGGCCTAATCAGTTCAGAGTAAAGCGGAAGGATTATTTCTCTTGTCTTCCTTACAACACTCCTGCTATACATCCCAGAATGGTGTTTGCTTTTATTTGCAAGTGTTACTTTGTTGGCTCTTGTTTACCTGATGGTTCACTATGACCCTCAGACTCTTTTCCACAGTACTCCTTCCTAGACAGTCATTTCCCATTTTGTATGTGTGCATCTGATTGTTCTTCCTGAATGGAATACTCCCCATTTGTCATTGAATTTCTTCCTATTTACTTCAGACTGTTTTTCCAGTTTTGAATTTTAATCCCATGATCCAAATTACTTGCAATCCCTCCCAGCTTGATATCATATTTCTGTGATTATCTTGGATAAAAACCTAGCAGGAATAATGAGGACGATGATGGAATTTATATGAGATAAGAAAAGACCAAGAGTAAATGAAAATACTTTGTACAGATCAATCAAATAGGATGGACTGGCTGTTCCAACAGTCTACCGTACTATCAAGCCAGTCAGCTCAAAGCAGAGTGGCACTCTAACCCAGACTCTTTTGTTGAGCACCTGCCAAGAAATGACATATTATAGGCATTGTAAATATGAAGATCTGATGACTATATTCCTATATAGTGTCTTTTTTTCTTATGGCCATACTGGGTCAGACCAAAGGTCCATCTTCCCCAGCATCCTGTCTTCCAACAATGGCCAATGCCAGGTACCCCTGAGGGAATTAACAGAATAGATAATCATCAAGTGATCCATCCCCTGTTGCTCATTCCCAGCTTCAGGCAAACAAAGGCTAGGGACACCATCCATGTCCATCCTGGCTAATAGCCATTGATGGACCTATTCTCCATGAATTTATCTAATTCTTTTTTGAATCCTGTTTATAGTTTTGGCCTTCACAACATCCTCTGGCAAAGAGTTCCACAGCACCCGGCACCCTGTGCCTTGGATCTTTTAAATTGCCACTGGAACCCTGGGTGCCACAGGCCAGGCAGCGCTGAAGGGATGAGTCTGGTCACCTCCCCTTACGCCGGAGGGCCCACCCCCCCATAACTGCTGTACTGCTTGTTTTGTTTCTGATATTTACATGAGAGAGGTTTGTAAACTTGTTAAAATTTACTAAATAAATACAGATACAAAAACAAACTGCTGTGAGATCAGTATCAAACCCAATGTGTATTTCCTTTAAATACGAAGTTTGGTATCTTCATTCACATTACTGTTATGATGTAAATTGTTGGCGAGCACATTAGGCCAAACTAATTCCTGTAAACATTGAGCTTACATTAGAAACAAATTTGACCCTTATGATTCTTGGCTATATTTTTTGAGAGCTCCGTGTTATATTTCAACTTTTTCAATCAAGACTGCAACTGCCCTTCTAAGAGCAAACAGTTGCTACGACCTATAGATAAATATGAGAACTGCAAAATATACTGATTCCAGTGGCCCCAGAGTGATGATACATGGTACTGATGATGATCTGGGACTTTCTGCTGCAGCCTGCATGCTTCACACTTTAGTCTCAAAGCAATCTCTCTGCCAGTTGAATTAAAAAAAGCAGCATCTTTGGCTTCTGTAACCTTTGCTCCACGGCAGCTGACAGGAGTTACTTATGGAACATCCAGTTCTTCCTCCTCAGAGAATAATTTGCCACAGTAATAGTGATAATGAGTCCTTTGATTTTCATCAGCTACATATTGGCTCAGATTAGCTATGCACAAATAGCACAATATGGTGCTTCTACTAGTCTCATGGGCTAATCTTAAATATTTATATGTAAAAACTGGTCTGCCTTCAGGTTCATAGCGACATTTTAACAATTGGGTCTTACTTGAAAACACAAGAAAAGCTGTAAACATTTACCTTGGGCTTTGCAGTCTCGAGGTTGTATGTTGGGAAAACAAACCTTGCATACAAGATAAAATGTTTGGCTAGCAGTATTGCTAACAGTTGACAATATAATACTAAAATGTAATTGCTGTCATATTACTTTAAAGCAAAAATTCTCAGTAATACTTCTTTCTAAGTCTTTCCTATTCAGCTGTTAACAGAGGCAGTCATGAGTGAATGAAGAGGAAGAACTAGAAGTTACAGAATAGTGGTAGGAAAAAATAATTAGCTCTTTTGCATTAGTGCATAAACCTGGTGATTCTTTTTCCCCCTCTTTAGTCAGTAGTGTTTTTGATGGCATTAAGCAATATTATTTCCTCGATGTCTTCTCCCTCCGCAAAATACTTTAATTTGTGTTAACTTTGCATCTTTCTTGCATGCTATTTTTCCTGACTTTAAGACACAGCACATATTTAATTGTTTATGGATTTCCACTCATAACTGAACTTACAAAAATGTATTCAAATATTAATACCTATAGTTTGATGTCTTACTTTGGTTAGAGCTTAATATTAATTAGACAGAAACTCTGCACCTTTATATGTGATGGAAAAATTCCATTGCATTTCATTAAGATTTTATTTATCATCAGTTTATAACAAAATATGAGTAACATGGCCTCTAGGTAGAAGTACATCAAAAATACTTTCACTTTAAAATGTAGCCATGGTCAGAAGAGCAACTGTAAAAATGTCATCTTATCCAAGAGTTTCATTAATAGCAGCCATGGGAGAGTGAGCTGGATTCTAATTTTGCTAAGGTATTTTCAGTGGAATTGTTAACAAATGGCAATAAAAATCTCTCCATTGACATCGATGGGCTTTGGATCAAGTCCCAAGTTCCAACTGCATAAATGATGATTGTGGGATGAGAGCCAAGAACAGCAGCTTGACCATTGTAATGGTCAGCTTGACCATTGGCTGAGTTTGCAGGCCTGGCAATTAGAAAATAAAAATCTATTTTTACTTTGATGTAGAAGTGATTTAGACAAGATATACGTAGGACTTCCCAATAACATATTTTATGAAGTTGTAGTAGCTGTGTCCAAGGTATTATAGAGACAAGGTGGGTGAGGTAATATCTTTTATTGGACCAACTTCTGTTAGCCCTGGTCTACACTGGATGAGGGGTTGACCTAAGATATGCAACTTCAGCTATGAGAATAGCATAGCTGAAGTCGACGGATCTTAGGTTGATTTACCTTGAGTCCTCACGGCGCAGGGTCGCTCCCCCGTCGACTCTGCTTCCGCCTCTCATCTTGGTGGATTACAGGAGTTGAAAGCTGAGGGATCAGGGTTCGATTTATCGCGTCTGCACTAGAACCAGCAGGTAGTGAAGACATACCCTTAGCGAGAGAAACAAGCACTCAAGTTTGCACAGAGCTCTTCTTCAGGTCTGGGAAACTAAGATCGTGTTTACACTACAGACTTAAGTCAACTTCAGTTACATTAACAACTGTATGCCACTTTACTTACATCAGATGTGCACAACACACCTTGTGTCAAGAGCACTTCCACAGTCGGTGCTCTTGCATTGACAGAGAGAGCGTTGCATCGTGGGTAGCTATCCCACTACTCAGCATACCATCCTCTGCCAATGGAAATGGATCGCAGTGCATCATGGGGGCATGCTCACCATCCCACGATACAGTTCTTTCTGTCCCATTATTCTATGGTCTTACAACTTCCTTTTGTATAGTTTTTAACAGCCCTTTGTAAACTGTGTGCCTGCTATCCCTTCATGAAAGCATGGATCCTGACCTGCTGACCAGTCTGGTGGTGAGCACTGTGAACACAACACCGCTGACACTGCAGTATTTCAAGAGCAGGAAAACAAAATGAATCCCTGGTGCTTGCTGTGTGCAATGAAAAGAAACAATTCAAGATTGCTGTTGGCATTCACAAAGCCACTGCACATGGTGGGTTGTCGGTACTAGGCTTGGGAAACAATCATTGAGCGGTGGGATCGGACTGTGATGCTGGTATGGGATGATGAGCAGTGGCTGCAGGATTTTGGATGTGCAAATCCACCTTCCTAGAACTGTGCGCAGAACTCACCCCAGCACTACAGTTCAAGGACACCAGAATGAGAACTGCCCTCACAGTGGAAAAGCCAGTTACAATCGCTGTGTAGAAGCTGGCAAATCCAGACTGCCACCAGTCAGCCGTGGATCACTTTGGAGTCAGAAAGCACACCATGGGGGTTGCAGTGATGCAACTGTCCAGGGCCATTAATCGCCTCCTGCTACGAAGAAGTATGACTTTGGGTAATGTGCAGGAAATAATTGATGACTTTGCAGCAATGTGATTCTCTAACTGCAGTGAGGTGATAGATGGCGCATACATCCCAATTTTAGCCCCAAACCATCTTGCAACTGAGTCCACCAACCAAAAGGGCTATTTCTCTAGGGTCATGCAAGCACTGGTGGATCTCCTGGGCCATTTCACTGACATCAGTGTGGGTTGGTCAGGGGAAGTTCATGCTGGAGCACTGGACTTTATAGAAAACTGCATGCTGGGACTTCCAGAAGATTGCACTTAGATGTGCAAAGGCCCATAGTGATCCTAGAAGACCCCGCCTACCTTCTGCTCCTGTGGGTCATAAAGCCATACACCAGGAACCTACACAGCAGCAAGGAGCATTTCAACAACAGGCTCAGCAGGTGATGAATGACCATTGAATGTACCTTTGGCAGATTAAAAGGTAGCTGGTGCTGTCTTTTCCTTATTTCTCAATGAGGAAAATATATGATGGTCATAACAGCCTGCTGTGCTCCACATAATATTTGTTAAGAGAAGGGGGAAAAGTTTTCCCAGGGGTAGTGTGCTGAGGTGGATCATACAGCCACTGATTTTGAACAGCTAGCTACTAGGGAAATTAGAGGGGCTCAGTGGGAGGCTATTTGCATTAGGGAGGTTTTGATGGAGCATTTTGACAATGAGCACCAGTAACGTGTCTTTTATATGATGCATTCAGCCAGGCAGTGTGCCTTTAGCACCCTTCCAGTGATGGGAGCTTAAATTCATAACTTTACTAGACACTAAAAATCATTAACTGAACAGATGTATTGAATTTGTTTTATTACAACAATCTATAACCCGCTAACAACCCTTCCCCCTGCCCACACACACACAACTGCTTCCCCCTCATCCTCTTGCCTCTCTGTGACTAGATGAATGTTAAAGGGCCACTTCACTTCGAATGGTCACTTGAAATACGTGTTAACTACTTTTGCTAAACAATCTGTCCCGTCTTGACACTCTGAGGGCTTGTCTTCGCTACCCGCCGGATCGACGGGTAGTGGTTGATCTATCAGGGATTGATTTATCGCATCTCATCTAGACGCAATAAATCGATCCCCAAAGATACTCCCTGTCTACTTCGGTACTTCAGATCACCGAGAGGAGTAAGCAGAGTCAACGGGGGAGCCTGCTGCCACCGTGAGGACTCCAGGTAAGTCAACCTAAGATGCGCCAACTTCAGCTACGCTATTCACGTAGCTGAAGTTGCATATCTTAGGCCAACCCCTTTGCATTCCCCCCCACTTCCCCGTGCTAGTGTAGACCTGGTATGAGTAAGTTTCCCAGACCTCTGTTTAAGCCAAAAAGCTTTGTCTCTCTCAGAAACAGACATTGGTCCAATAAAAGACATTACCTCACCCATCTTGTGTCTCTAATGTTTTACAAAGTCACTTTTCAGAATAAAATTACACAATAACTGCATTTTAAATAAAGAATTCGAGCTATTCTGTTCTTAATATTCCAGGAGTTCTCAAGCTAAAAAAATGTTTAAAATGGAAAACTGATTTGTACTGGACATAGTACCTCTGTCCTTTTCTCACAGCAATTGTGGTGCACATAAGAACCTACTCTCACATAATTAAAATACCAAAAATAGGATAAAGGATAAAGATAGTGATAGTATTATTCAACAAATAGTTTTTAACATAACTGCTTTAGTGCTATACTTGTATACAGTGAAAGCAAGCATTAAAGTTCCTAAAACAAAACTAAACAATTAAAGAAAAGGTTTGATCTTAGAGTAAACTTAAATGTCCATTAATAGTAGGAAAAATAGAATAAAGTTGAAAAAATAATCTGGATAATTAATTCAGATTTAAAAGTGGTGGTACAAGTTTTTATCCTAATGGGAAAGCTATCAATATTGTCTTGCCCTTGATGCAGTGATAAATAGGCAAACAATATAAAGCCGTCAAAGTCTTTTGAATTTATTTTCATTTCTGCTCCTACTGTTCTGATCAAGAAGTAATTTGAGTATTTTTCGGAAGTACTTTTTTGTGCCATGAGTTGCAGTTGCTTACTCTGGTGATAATTATGGCTGCTGTGAAAGTTGAGATGGAAACAAAGAGCAATAGAAGATGTACATCCAAAGAGCATTTCTTAAAAATATGGTGATTTTTCTTCACTACTGATACAAGTCAAGGTTAATCAACTTCACCATTCTTTGATTTAAGGACACTGTATACATTAACAGATAAAACTTCTCAAAATTTGCTGGGGTTTTTTTTGCCAAAGCTGATGGCTTGTGCTGAGATAAAATGCATAAGAGTAGGACCCAGGTTTCTCATGAAAAGTGGTTTACCTAATCAAATCTCAAAACTGCCTTCCTAAAACAAACATATGCCAGGGTAATCAAATAAACAGTATGTTTTTTCTTATAAAAATTGTGGAAAAAGATAAAATAAGTCAAAAGGGACATTCATAATGAAAGAGAGGAAGGTAAACTGCTTTAATGTATACAGAATTTAAGCCACAAAACAGTTAGTTCCGTAATATTATCCAATAATTTTATAACAGTGTCTTGGTTACAATAATTCAATGGGGTGTCACCTTCGTGATTTACAAAATCTTTTTTTTTTTAATATGTACAGAGCACAATTTGTATCCGATTGTAAATAGCAATGCATGACAAAGTTAGAGTGACAAGACAGGTGAGGTAACATCTATTGGACCAACTCTGTAAGCACGCTGTGCCTTCCACTCACTGTAGCAATGTCCACATGGGACATTGTTGCATAGCAAACTCATGCACTGTAGATTCAAGGTCTGGCTTGCAGCACAGTAACTTGCTGTGTAGGCAAGCCCCTAGTGATATTGGAGGCAGTTGAATGGTCTGCATGTTCTCTGATCAGTCTCAGTGCTTAAAAACAAGTGGAATGGAGGAGAGGAAAAAAGATTAGCTCTTTTCATAGTTTTATTTATTGCCCACATCTTAGTTTAACCTCTGTATTTTGATTTGGGGTCTGATCTCCGGGCTAACTTAATAACAGAGCAGTTTCCTGAATGATGTTTTGATGAGGCTTAATAATGTATCTGTCCATTCTTGGATAAAAAGGTTAACTTTCATAAACCTTCAGAAGGGCAGTACAATATAATGTCTGTTAAATGTATGTATATTTTAATGTTTATATTGCCTGTATTGGTGAATGGAGGAACATCTTTTGAAAAACAAACACCTGTAACTAACACCCCCAAAAAACCTGAAAGTCCCATATTCCATTTTTTAAGCATGATATGTACCTGTTAATACAAAAAATAAGGGCACATTCAATTAACTAGAAAGGCAGCATTTTAAAAATCAATAAGAAAAAAATTGTTTACACAACACACGGGTGGACTGCAGAACTTATTGCAACAATGTATCATGGAAGAAAAGAGGATTCAAAAAGGAATTGAGATTTATATGGATAACAAGTTTGAGTGGCAGCCGTGTTAAGTCTGTATCCATAAAAAGAGGAGAACTACTTGTGGCGCCTTAGAGACTAACACATTTATTTCAGTATAAGCTTTCATATGTTATAGCCCACTTCATCAGATGCATGGAATGGAACATGCAGTAGGTAAGACACACACACACACACACCATTGGTCAAACGGACAGTCTCTACGCAGAAGAATAAGTGGACACAAATCTGACATAGGAATCATAACATTCAAAAACCAATAGGAGAACACTTCGACCTCCCTGGTCATTCAGTTACAGACTTAAGGGTGTCTATTTTAAAACAGAAAAACTTCAAAAACAGACTCCAAGAGGAAGCTGCCAAACTGGAGTTAATTTTCAAATTGGATACCATCAACCTAGGGTTAAACAAAGACTGGGAATGGCTGGGTCATTACACTAATTGAATCTATTTCCCTATGTTAAGTATCCTATATACCTTCTTGCCAACTGTCTCATATAGACCATTTTGATTATCACTGCAAAAGGCTTTTTTTCTCCTGCTGATAATAGCTCATCTAAATTAAATAGTCTCTTAGAATTGATATGGTAATTTCCACCTTTTTAGTTTTTCCACGTGTCTGTATATATATCTTTCCTACTGTGTGTTCCTTTCTAAGCATCCTATGAAGTGGGCTATAGCCCACAAAAGCTTATGCTGGAATAAATTGGTTAATCTCTAATGTGCCACATGTACTCCTTGTTTTCTTTATGTATAGCAAGAATATCCAGAGTTGAAATAACTATATAAAATATAAACTAAACCTTTGGAACGGATATATAAACCCTTGTGTTTCAGGGCATAAAGAAATCTCTAATTATTAGGGTTTCACAGGTAACTTTCTTTGGGATGGGTTATTCCAGCATTTCTTCCCATGAAACAGCTGATACTGACACAGGCTATACTAGGACTAGATAGACCTCTACTCTGATCCATTTTGGCAATTCCTATGTTCCTGTAGACTCATTTCCTCTTAAAATAATAAATAAATTCCATAATTAGTTTTAGGTTTTGCCCCTGAGCTCTTGTTCAGTCTGTAGTGAATATGGGAATTATGAAACCTTTGACACATACTGCTGTGTATTTTGTTTCACTGTGTTTCCCCTTAACTATCTTTCTAGAAATATGAGTTGAAAGTGAATTATGTTGTTGATTATGATGTAAGAAGTGACAGTCTTGTAGGTTTTGGTGTGTAACAAAGTCCTTGTTTGAAGAGACGCTTTTGTCATCTATTGTGAGAGAAATCAGTGAACAGCCTATAAAAAGAAACATGAGCTAGAAGCCAGTTTTTAAGCTATCAGTCAGTCCACGGTCCTAGGCAAAAGCATAAGTTCATCGTATTTGCAGTGTATTCTGATGAAAACAGGAGCAACAAACCTTTATGGATCCAGTAATCATTATAACAATGTAAAAGTATATTATATTAAAAATAGTGGAGGGTGACTGAAAAAAGTGAGAATCCTGTAGATGGAATATGACTGCCTGACTCAGTCATGCCTTAGTGTGTGTGTTGAGTTTTGAAAAATCTTTTAAACCTTCCTCATTGGTAGCTGATGTTCTGTTTGGCTTTACCAAATAGAAATTGCTACCAGTTTAGCCTAGAAAAAATATTCTTCACCTTTAATGTTACTGTGTACTAGAGTGAGTCTGAAAAGGCCAAATAATTTATTTTATTCACATACTCACATTTGTAAAGCTTAGCTGATGAGTGCCAAGGTGCATTCTGCTCAGGAGGACAGGTATTTATTCATGGCTTCCTCTGATGGCTCCAAAGTATTATGGATACTGAATTTTCCTTTCCTGAAGGTGGTATTCTTGCCAGTGACAGAGTGTATAAGCCTCACATCTCTCTTCTCAATGGTGCAGCCACCAGCAGTTTATTAGTCAGAGTTAATTGCACAGTGTGGAGTACTTTGAGTTTATTTTCAGTGTTAATCTAGTGGATAATAAAAGTGGATAGTCTGATATGGCTACTGAACATTGTTTGAATTTAGTGTACTAAAACAAGAGAGAAATGTCAGTTTTTCTGCAATGGAGATGACAACTCACAATTCATGTAGCATGAGAAAAAGGTATTTATTTATTCTGTTGACTAGAAAGTTCATTGTAGTCATCAATGATTTGCAAAGCTAACAGAAAACAGCTGACTGAGGAGTTAGTGTTTACTCTGAAATCCCATTTTCATTTCTCCTCTAGCAAAATTTTATCTTGAGGACTAAATTGTGTCCTTAGTGCCCTTCACTGGAGTAGCACAGAGGGGTCATGCTCCAAGGGAAGCCCAGCAGAAGTTTTGACTGAGTCAGGCAGAATCTCCTCTAGCATAGTGCCCCTGAGACCCTTGTGATTTTATAACAACTTGGAACACCAATTCAGGTTTCCTTAATCTTTCTTTTCATCTGGGACTTGAACTTTTGTAGTGATTAGACTATTTTCTTTGAAGACAATAACCAGGAAAGGAGACACTAACTGTATTCCCTGACCTTGGATAGCTCTGCATCAAATTTTCGAATTCTGAATTACAGTTGGGCATGGATACTGGGAATGAGAACAGGTGGAATGGGGGAAAGGAGATGAAGCGGGAGGGCAAACTGACCTGATGAAGCGTCTAGGTGTGAAGGGAGAACTGGGACTGGTTGGGCAAGGAGACTGGGGATAAGGAGCTGGGAATGGGTGGACAAGGTGACTGTGAGACTCCCGTAAGACTGGTCCTGGGATGAGGAGTCTGGAGCAGTGAGACTAGGACTTGCTGGGCAAGAAGTCTGGGACAGTAAGGAGAAGCCTGAGGTGTAGAGACTGTGACTGGCTAGGTGAGTACAAGGAGCCACCAATGGTGAAGAGACAGGACTGGAGTATAAACTGGTTGGAAGGAACGGGGAAGAAAAAGGTTCCAAGTCTGCTGATGTGAACGATGTGGGTGTCAATATGATGCCATATGGTGGAACTTTTGCAGGGGGGAGAGGAGTTAACTTTTTTTAAAAACAGGAAATTACACACTAACGTTTATCAAACATTTCAAAATAATTGAAAATGAAGTAGCATGCAAATAAACAGGGTATGAAACTGTTGTCTGTGATGCCTCTGCTGCTACCTAGCCACCTGTTGAAGGCTCTGTTCCAGTGGCCCCTAGGTGTGCGTAGCCGTACAGGACAGCCACAGTCTGATCCTCCGTACAGCTTTTTGTAATCTACTTATTGCAGTCTAATCCACTGTGTTATGGCTTGGAAAGTTCATGTTCACTACAGCACTGTCAGAATTAAAGTTGCTTGCTTATCCCTTTTGTCACCATCTTTAAGTAAAAGGCATAGACAGGGTATGGGGGGAACAGTGGAAATCATCTTCATGCTCAGTTGTACCCAAAGGCTAAACACCTTTTCTGTTTCAGTAACACAATTCCCTAGCCCATAGGTTCCTTTTTGCATTCATGGGGTTTTTTTTGTTATCCTGAAACTTTGGCAGAGGCAACTGAACCTGTATTCCCCTTCCATGGTCCATTCCAGGAGTGTCCAGTCAGGTCTCCAGCTGTCACCTATCTCTGAGCAGGGACTCTTGTCCCACTCCCTTCTAGCCAGATGTTTTTAAGGCTCTACAGCTCACTGCCTTATGCTGTGATATCCCCAGTAAGCCAGTCTGCCTAAAGGCCAGCACCTGTGTGTTTTCTCTTCAATGGCTTCATATAGTGTATTGCTGGTAGTTACAATCTATCACAAAGCTCTTTCTAAGAAAGCACATTTATTGTTAAAGTAAAGGCATTACATAGCAAATATATTAAAACAATAAAAGTTCCTGTATGCATGGTAGAGGCTCATCAGAGGTTACCCATCAGTCTTATGGGGCCCTAATCAAACTGTCCAACCCTACCACAGGGGTTGTGCACGCATGCACATACATACACCCCTATCTTGGACAGATGATCCTCTGTATTTGTGGTATCTGAGTCAGTTTAAACCCAGCCTTTCTGTATCAAAATCCCTTTCTTTGTTTCCGATTTGCTTGAAACAAGGCCATTGGAGTAAAGCGTTAATTAGCAATGGACGTTGGAAAAGCCCATACTACAGGTTCATCTTGTTAGAAAATGATACAGTGCATAGCTCACTTGAAATGCATTGCTGAAAACTGTCAGGTGTCATATTAGTCAGAGTATTGTCACCGAGGTGTCTTGTGTGCATCACGTTGAGTATTCAGTCATTTCAGTTCCGTTCAAAGTAACTACAGTCTGTCTCCAGAACTATCATTTCAAACTTTGAGCCAAATCCTGCTTCCCTTATATATGTGAGTAGTCGTGTTAGAAGTAGTGAGGGTTGAAGGTGGTAAATATATTTGTCCCTTTTTATATACCTGACAGAAGTAGGGTGACCACTGAGTCTGAATTGCCTGTGGTCTTGTGACTTGCATTTCCAAAGGATGAGTTCCAGTTTCAAGACCCCACTGTAAAATGAAAAGAAATTAATCAGTGGTGACATTTTCCATCTTGTCCTCGAGTTTGTCGTCTTGACATGCATAAAAATGATTCACTATCTAATTATACCATCTGGTACCATAGTGATGGGTTTTTTAGTTTAGTTTTTCTACCTTCATTGCCATACAGATAATTTTTCTTGTGAAACAAATAGTAAAATATCCATCTTTTACGACTGGACTCTGTTTATGCCAAAGAAAATTATATGTGAATGATTCTTTCTTTTGGATAGTATATTTATTGGTGCTTTGAGTGTTACATATTACAACTTGCGATCTTTGTGGATTTTATAGCACACAAGTTGTTACATTTTAAGTAACTACTTATATGTATTGGCTAGCTTGTGTTTTTAATTACTTGAGTAATTAAGCTACATGGCCTGAATTTTGTATTCTCATAATGCTTTGTGAACTGTTGATCATGCTGTCGGTATATGTCACTGATCTGTTGAACAGGAGTTGAAAAGAAACAACAAATCACCCTTCATATAAAATTTTTGTTTATGTAAACAGAGTCCAGCCATAAAATATGGATATTTTACAATTCCTTTCAGAAGCAAAATTATCTGTGGTGATTAAGGTAGAAGACTCAAAAACAGATATGTTACGTATATTCCAAGGGACAGAAATGCTCTCTGATAAGCAACTCTTGTGCTTCTGCTTCGTATCCCATTTGCTAGTTCTTCGAGTTTCTCTTCTTGCTAGCTTGCATATACCATCAGCAGTTCCCAGAAGTGAGTTGGAAGACCAGTATTTAAATATTGGAAATATTCAAAAAAATGTCATGTTCAACAAAAGAAAATTGGATAAGTGCCAGCAAACTCAACATTCTATCAGAAAATGCTGCAGAATTGAAAATTAAGTATTTAGTAGCACGGACACTTTGAAGTTATTCTCTAACGTCAAAAACTAGTGTCTCACAAGTGTGATGTTTTGCCAGTGACTTAGGCGTTATTGGAGTTATTTGAACTGGCAGTCCTTGTTGATCTCACAATAGCAAAGGTCTGTACCCTTAATAAAGGGTCGGATGTAATCTTCATGACCTACCCCATTGTGACTTTCCCATATACTGAGTCAGACTATCCAGCATTGAGCACTTACCTTCAAGGTGCATAGAAGGAAAGGCAAGTTGGGTTGAGTGGAAAATGTAGGATCTCCTGGCTAAATTTATTTAACGAAAATGCAAATTAATGGAAGGAGTGAATACGCCCTAGAAAGTAGATTTGACTATAACTACTGATTCTGGATTAACGACTTCCAGTACTTAGAGTTCTTTTTAAAGCTATCCCTGTTCCATTTTTACATAGCCTGCATCAGCCTCATGGCTAAGATGTCACCTCCAACCAATTTGATCTCCTGTTTTATTGGGCATGTTGTTAACTGGCTTTTGTGCTTCATTATCTGTGATAGATGAGTACTATGTTGGAGAAATAAATGCAACTTTACTGCCTTTTTGCTAGTATTGCTTAACTTGGTGAACCTGATTACAACTGGAAAATTAATGAGGAGAGGATGCAGCTACTATATAAGACTTGTCAATTGACTCCATTAGTCTCAGAGTTAAGTGAGTTGGGAGGACAGCCAGGATGACCTAAATGGGTTCTACTGGTGTATGTCTAACAAACCAAGGGATTGTGGACAACCGGACAGCATTGTAAAATAAGGCCTGTTCACCTCCATTGAATTTGAGCACAAATGGATCTGCAATGCAAAGCTATGTTTCCTTGAGTCAACATACACCCATTATAGCAAGTGACTAAATACCACCTTGTGCTCTGGTTTCTCAACTGGCTCTGCTTGATGCCCATTAATAACATCCACACAATAATACACAAGGTTCATATTTTAAAAAAACGCAATTACATGGAATCGAAACCCTTGATCTTGTACATTTCTGCATATTAAACATTCTCAAGTAGAACCAGCTTCCTAGCTCCATCCTTATGATTTTCATGCTTTGTCCTCACAGCCTTTTACAATTTACCATTGCTGGTGTCGTGTGCCTTCTGTTGTTTCAATTACAGTGAGCTTACACTTCTGAGGGGCCCTACACTAATAAGATGACACATAATATTTCTTTTGAAAGGCAAGATGCAAAAGAGCAGTTTAACAAACGGAGAGAGAGTTTACTGCTTATAAGATCTTGAATTACCTATATCTGGATGCTCCTTTATTTGATGAGGGTAGTGTCCCTCAGTAACAGGAAGGAGGAGCATGTCTGCATACTCTTTTTTCAGCACTGTCCACTATGTTGCCCGTTGCTTGTATTATACTTGCAAGAAAAGAATAAACTAGTGACCAACACAAACTTAGTCTTCTCTTATTGTTTATACCCCATTGCTCCCATTTTTCTACCGCAAAATTCAAGTACATTTCCTAAATATTGTGTGAGGCTAAACTTGAAAGATCTTCACATCCAACCTTCAGGCTCAAAAACATGGAAGAAACAAACACGATCATTAACCTGGCAATAATTTTCCTTATTATTCAACAAAATTAAGGATACATCACTAAAATTCATTCAGGGTTTTTCACTATTGACCGTGGCTTCTTAATGTTATCATCCATCTGTGGCTAACTTTCAGTGTTCTATGAAATGATATCTGCAGAGAAGTTTGTTTTTAAAATGCTTGTATCCTTTGAGATTTAAGTAGCTACAACAGTGTAATTATTCTTACTTGAACAGTAGTACCTATTATGGTCAAAATGCTTAACTACAAGTATACATTAATCATGTATGTAGAAGAAAGATTATAAATGCAGTCTTAGTTAAAAAAAAAAAAAGTGAAACAATTATATTGCTTGGTCACATTGCTTCATAAAATAACTAAGTCTTATTGCACTACTCTGAATAACATTCTCCTCCATGCCTCCCTAAATTTAGTATCCATTAAATTTTGGTATACTTGTATTATCTCCTCTAGACATTTAAACAGGAATACACGTTCCTGCTTTTCCTTGGCTTACAGGGCAAAACTGGCTTCCAAGTGTCCAGCATCAGCTTCTCTCCAGACATAACTGAGTGACAGCAAGCAGCCACTGGCTAGCTTCCTCAGTTATTTAGATTTAACTACCACTGGAATATGAAGCCACTGGCAATCAGTCCTTGATCAGCTGAGAGTAGAACGTGTCTTCCAGGCAGTATTCATAAACTCAAGCCATTTGAAAATAGTCTCCCTTTCTAACCCCCACACTCTCCCAAAATTAGCTGTTACCTGAAGTGTGTTTATAGATTAGAGTTGCTTATTTTATTAATGAATATAAATGAAATAAAATATTATTACTGTTTTTAAACAAAATTTGAGGATATATCATTGTATCTGTTTTTCATGATAACACAATAGATCAAAAAAGTGCTTTTTTCCAATTACATAATTACTTTGCTGATTAAAAATTGTGACTAAAACAAGTATTGAGGATATGGAGCATACTCCCCATCAGGCTGTCATAGTTGAGGAAATCATAAATTAGTGTGTAAACACAAATTCCTTTTTAAAGGATGCTGCTGCCATGGCTAGCAGCTCTATATTTATAGAGCAAAACAACAACAAAGCAGACGGCAACACTGAAGTTTGCTGGCAATCAGTGAGCCTCATTTCCCCAGGTTGTTTGCTGATATTGTTGCCCAGCTGAGCAATTAGGATGTTATCAGTGCAGCAGCCCTTATTTTCCAAGGTATGTTATTCATAACCAGTAGGGCTTTTATTTTTTTAATAGAATTGGTTGTGATTCAGGAGGTTAGATTTTTTTAATCCTGACAACTTTGCTAGATTTAATCTATTGAGGATGTGAAAATTATTATCCACCAGCAGAGATGAAATAAGTTATCTCCTATGAACATAAGTGTGGTACCGTAAACCTGGCATTTTTTATTTTAAGTGCACAATTAAAGATACAAAAGGAAGTTGTATGTAAATCTAAATTTAATGGAGTCCAAAACAATGAAATGGCAAATTGGACTGTATAAAACATGCTGTTACAATATTGAAATCTTCTAAATTCTGAAATTAATATTTCATTATATAGTATTCAGCCAAAATGGGTGAAAATTATAACATTTAGGGAATAATTGTGAAAGGTAGGGGATCACATTTTAAGGGACTATAATACTGCAACTCTTTTCTTTCTTTTTCCACAAGTGTTAGGCTAAATATAAACATATGTTATTACATCCTGTCTATTTTAAATTCCCCTTCATTTACAACTGGGTACAATATTTTTCTTCTTTTCCTGTACTACATTTTTCTCTGTTATAGTCAGAATTGTTAGGTGCTATTAAATTGGAGCTATGATCCACTTCAAAATGGACACTTTTGTGGTGGGGGAACATGCCTTGCCTAACTCAAAAAGGTGAAGATGGGTTAATTACTACTACTTTGTCAGGTGATTCAACTTACCACAACACTTGTGGGTCTTCCCAACATAGAACTGGCTCTTCTGGAGATAATGCCTCCTATCTGTCTCAAAATCAGAAGTGCTATCGCTAGGTCAGGACACGTTTCATTTGTTGGCCTTTTTTCCCCTCCTTCCTTTCTCCTTGTTGGACTAATTGGAAATAAATGTTGAACAATCAGAATTTCCCACCTACTGAAAATTCTAATGTTTTTGATGAGCCATAGTAGGGAAGTGTTAGTGATATGAACTTGTTCTGGAATGTAGGGCAGCAGCCAGGTTACCACTGCTCAAGAGTAGACTATGTGAGGTAAATTGTGGTCTATCCTGGGGCACACCTCTTCTTATGAAATGCCTGTGGGATATTTAATGGCAGAGGCAGTAGTCCTCCATTATTAAGGAACCTCACAATAAACTGCATGGAACTTAATTTATGCATCTTGCATGGATGAAGAGATAAGTCAATAATGCTCAGATTCAAACCTGTGCCTTTCGTGAGGCTATTTCAGACTAATAATTAGAGCACTGAAACATCCCTTCAGGCTGAGAATTGGCATACTGGAAATGTTTTGTTTGCAAGCACACTGTGTACATGTCATATTAGAATTCTTCATTAATAACACAGGAGAGTATTAGCATATAAAATTTGCATGGGTTGAAATAACATTTCTCTAAGATTCTATTTGACACCTGTACTTTTTAAAATAAGACTTCAGTAAGTGATGCACATAAGCTCACAAGTCCTCTGCTACCTGCATTTTCATTGTCAGTAATTTTATTATTTATTGAAAAATACCACATGAGCTGGTGAAATGCAGCAGATAGACCAAAGATAACATGACAGTCGCATGTATAAAAAAAAAAAAAAACACCACCACCACCAAACTAGCATTTGGAGAACATAGTTCTTGTCAAGTGTTGTCACTAACCATTATACTGTATTGGAAGTGAAAAGTCTTGGGTAGAAGGAATTTAGTAATCTAGAAAACATAACTCAGGTAATGACCATTTCAAGAACAAATACAAATGCAGCGATCCTTTGTGAGAGGGAGGGTTGACTTATGGAGGCTGGAAATATTTGTATGTAATGTTCATAATTGATCTGTGTATGTCTGTTTTGAAATACCTAATCTTCCTGGAATCATAAGTTAGAATCCTGGGGTTTAATTCAGTCCTTTATCATTCCATTGAGGTCAGTGAAATTAGTGTGTGTGAGGCCTTTCTGATGAGTCATTAAAAATTGAGACCAAACTGGCGCTTTGTGGACATCAACAATTCCGTGATGCTTTTCACAAGAGGAGGATTTGTCTGAGTGTCCTGTAACAAGTTTCTATTTTGCCTACTGTTGAGTAGTGTACTGTAAACTATCTACCTGCTACTACCATCCATTCTAGAGTTCGCTGCATTGCAGAGGTGATGTGATACTGCTCTACCATTCTGTGACATAGATTGTTTTGCTCAGAACAAAATTGAGCATTACTTGCTGAGGCCTGTAGTCTGTGGATCACCATTCTGGAATTAAGATGCAGAGCGAGATTTTCAAAGGCAAGAACGTATAGGTGCACTGCTTTCACTGGGAGTTGGGCACCTCACTGACCTTCTGACCTTTTAAAATATCCCTTCTAGGCAGCTGTGGGATATTGTGTTTTGTACAAATTGGGTACAGAACTCAGGCTCCTGGGAAATTACCAAATTTGCCCTCAGGTTGGGCTCTGGTCAAGAATATGTCAGCAGATCTTGTTTCTGTTGCTGTCATAGTGGTCACAACACTGGTTTGATTTTGTGGAGTGATGTTTTTCTGGTATGGTAGCAAAGACTGACTCTTCTACAGTAGCTGCTATTATTTTAGTGGAATTGTGAAGTGGTCCTTAAGGTAGCAGTTTCCTTCTTTCTGAAGCTTATGTCTAGTGATTTATACACGTACTTTACCTTCATATTCAGAGGTTGAACGTATATTTGTCTGTGTTTCTGGATAAATGCATATATGTGTGTGTAAATATTTACAGTATATAAATAAATGTCCAATTATTGGAATTCAGCTGAGTGATAGAACTGTATTATCTGCTTTCACTAACCTGGTTAACTAACTTAAAAGTATATACAGCAAGTAATACAGTTTACCAGTGATGATGAAAGAATAATTACATAGGCCGTCAGTGGGGGGGGGAGCTAGATCTGATAGTCTGGATTATTTTTGCTCTTTGCATTTATAGTAGTTAGCTCTTATTTATTAACCAAACATGACAGATGCATTTAAAAATGTAAGTGTTGGATTGGTAATAAATAATGGTATGAATCTGTTCCTAACAGTTTACATTGTACTTAGTTATATCCTTTTACTATTTCCCAAGAATAAATGCAAATGAAAAGTGTAGAGTTATCCCAACTTGCTTTTTGTTACATATTGGATGGGATTTTCAAAATCACGTAAGTAGAAGAAGTAGTCCCATTGCAAATAAAATCAACCCTTCAGTTGTGTCCCTTCGGTTACCTGCTTTCATCATTGGTGTGATTCTGTGTTAATATAAATAAAACATTGGATTACTAAAAGATTACTAAATCAAACATATCAAGGTAATTAGTGTAACTAACATATTAGTTCAAATGTTCATGAGCTAAAGGATTTAAAATATCTGCAAGGTGAAGCAATCACCCAAATTTTTAAAGCTAAAGCCAGTAGGCTGATGGATATGATGAAATGTATAGTGCTTGCAGCTGGAAGTGCTTAAGCCTGTGAGAGGCACATCTTGGCAGTAAAAAAGCTTAATTATGCTCATGTAAATTTTCACTTTTGCCTATGAAATATCTAGTTTTAGTAATTCCTTGCTTTGCCTTCCCTACCCAGCCCTCCATAAAGTTTCACAACCCTGATGTGGTCCTCAGCCCAAAAAATTTGCCCACCCCTGTTCTATGGAGTAGATGCTGGCTTCTGCTCCACGGGCATGGAGTGCTGTCTTGCAGTACAGGTATTTAACCATCACATGGGGTATGTCTACACTACCCACCGGATCTATCAGGGATCAATTTATCGCATCTAGTGTAGACACGATAAATCGATCCCCGAGCGCTCTCCCTGTCGACTCTGGAACTCCTCCGCGACGAAAGGCAGAAGCGGAATCGATGAGGGAGCGGCAGCAGTTGACTTGCTGCTGTGAGGGCATCCAGGTAAGTTGACCTAAGACACTTCGACTTCAGCTATGCTATTCACATAGCTGAAGTTACATATCTTAGGTTGACCCACTCCTTCCCCCCAGCCCCTTATGTAGACCTGGCCATGGAGAGCCCAGCTTCATGCAAGCTCAGTATATACCACAATGCACTGGGAATTTGGAGTTGAGGCTGGTGGTGGTTCCATGCAAAGACTCTCTTAGTCCAGAGATTGGAACAGCAGCACTATAATGCTCTGTTGCAGCACCAAAGTCATAGTGATAGAGCTGGAGAGGGTTGCTGTTCCCCAGCACAGTGAGGCTGTTTTAGCTTCCGCTAGCTTCCCAGCTTTCAGACTTGGGAAACAACAGTAGCTCTGCCATTATTTCATTCTAAAATGGATATTAATGCTTAAAATAGCAATCCATTTTAAGTAAATAGACGCTTAATTTTTTTTGCCTTTCTAAAGACTGCTATTCTTTCACATCTATTATTTTTCTGCCAATTCATTAGAACATTTTAAGCAAATTTTAAATAATCTCAGTAATGATCCCATTGCTAGTACAGTCTGGTAGATTCTTGCTGCCTAGCACTTCATGGGAAGGTCCTTTTGCAAAAAAAAAAAAATTAAAAACAATCAAGTAGAATCATAGTTACTAAAGGCATTTAGCTGGTAGAAAATACTGTTTAGGATCAAGAGCGTGATTATTGTAGTTTGCAACATTCCCAGAATTTGTAGAAATAAGAAACTGCAAACTAATTTTCTTAAATTTTCAAATAGCCAAAGTGCTAAGTAATGAAGCTGTGTTTACTTTTTAAAAAATATGACTGTCCTCATAAAATGCAGAAGAATGTGACATCTGGTTACTAAGAGTCAGCATAATATAGTGACCGACATTTTGTGTTGTGCTGTAGCAAGATTTAATAGCATTTCCTTTTATGCAGAAAGTAAAACTGATCTTTAGTGTTTGGATTGCATTGACACTGGACCAATTTTAGCTTCAATTTACATGGGAAAACAGGGTTTAGTGACATATTCATGTACTTCAATCTTTTTTATGAATTTAAAATCAAATTGTGCAGATAAACATCCATATCTGATAGGAGTTTGAGTTGGCTGATGATGATCTGCAGAGGATTTTAATGGCCAGGTGGTTTGAATTAAGTATTTTTCTTTTTTTTAATAAAATCCTAATAAGTTATGGCAGTTCATTAGCAACTGAATGAAATCTGTTAAGAAATTAAGAGGAATTACTTGATTTTAAAGTGAGGTCCGATTAGAATTAATTGAATAACTGTTGGTAGTAGTAACTAAAGCAAGAGTAAATTGATGTGAATGCAAATCTCTTTCAAAAGCTTAAAAACATCTAAACTTGAAATATGACAGTAAATGGAATCACAGTTGTAATAGAGGAAGGTGCCAAGTGGTAGATGGTATTCAAATATATAAATAATAGCCAGATCCATCTCTCTCACAATTGTATACCCGTGTAACCCCACTGCCTTCAGTGCTGTTATGCCTGATTTATGTTGGTGTAGATGGGAGAAGAAGTTAGATGTATGTAAATATTGTAATCAATATTGTAATCAAATATTGTAATCAAACTTTTTTTCTTTGGCTTAGCATTCAGAAATATTAGGCACCTCTTCACAAATGACCCATTAATAAGTCAGAACTCTTAGAACTGCTGTGAAATTTTATTTTTTTTGTTTTTCATAAAATGACTGAACTGAATTTGAAACTGGGTATTTGTCGCATTTTAGATCCTGTAAGAAGATGTGAACTTTCACTGTACGCCACCTGGTCAAATTCCTGCAGAGTTTCTGTTACCCAGACAAGCTGAATAAAGCATCAAAAGCAGTTAGACAGCACAATTATTTCCAAACCAATGAACTCCCTCTTGGAATCTGTATACAATTATTAAAACACACTGGTATATTCTTTATTCTGAAAGAGACTTTCAGACTGTGAAACGTGAGAATTTGTATATTATAACAGTTCAGTAACTTTCTGAATTCAATGTCTATTGTCCTGAGCTATTTATATTCCAGCAATATTATTATCTGGCCTGACCCAAGTTCCTTCAGTTAAAACCTGTGGTGTATTCACAAATCTACATTTGTGGCATCAGCTGGTTGCCCATGAATAATTACAGGATCATGCCTCCAGAGCACATTTAGAACCATAGTCTACCTTTTATTCTTTTTCCTCTGTTTTTTGGCCCCTATGATTATTTGCATTATGGTAGAGAATAGAGCCCCCCACTGAGAACAGGGCCCCATTTTGCTAGGCACCATACAAATACATCATCATAAACAGTCCCTGCCCTGATGAGGTTACAGTTTAAAAAGGAAATCTATGACAGAGCTGGAAACTGAACACAGATCTCCTGAGTCCTAGTTCAGTGACTTTACCATAAATGACCAACCTTCCCCTCTGTAGCAAACATCTTAAATATAGATTTTCTCTTTAAATTTATATATTGGTTCCAAACTCCTCTGATAGTTTTATTTTGTAATAGCTACAGCTCATAATCAGATTTTTTTTATATCTAACTGAGAGGATTTATATGCAGTACTTCTCTTAATGAAAGCTGTCTCATTTTTGTGGGTTAATTAGCCAGAAAATGTACTTTGGGGTTGACTGTGAATTCAGCAAATAGTTTTGGCCCCAAAAAATGGGAGGTGAAGGGCGAGGGGAAATTCTGAAAAAGTCAAAATGTTTCGTGTCAATATTTTCAAAACAAATCATTTCAACTTTTTGTTTTGAAATGCTGTTTAAAATTTTTAGCTAGATTTAACCTAAGTACATGTTAAGGGTCATACTAGGTCAGACCAAGGATCCATCTAGCCCAGTATCCTTCTGACAGTGGCCAGTGGCAGATGCTTCAGAGGGAATAAACAGAACAGGTGATCATCAAGTGCTCCATCCCCTGTTGCCCATTCCCAGCTTCTGGCAAACAGAGGCTAGAGACACCATCCTGGCTAATAGCCATTGATGGACCTACCCTCCATGAATTTAACTAGTTCTTTTTTGAACCCTCAGTCTTGGCCTTCACAACATCATCTGGCAAAGAGTTCCACAGATTGACTGTATGTTGTGTGAAGAATACTACTTTGTTTGTTTTTAAATCTGCTGCCTATTAAATTTCATTTGGTGATCCTAAGTTTTTGTATTATACGAAGGAATAAATAATGCTTTACTTTCTCCACACCCATCATGATTTTATAGATCTCTATCATATCCTCCCTTAGTTGTCCCTTTTCCAAGCTGAAAAGTCCCAGTCTTATTAATTTCTCCTCATATGAAAGCCATTCCATCCCCCTAATCATTTTCTTGCCCTTTCCTAACCTTTTCCAATTCCAATATATATTTTTTTGAAATGGCCTGACCACTTCTGTATGCAATATTCTATATGTGGACATATCATGGATTCAAACAGAGGCAATATGATATTTTCTGTCTTATCATATATCTGTAATGATTTCCAACATTCTGTTTTCTTTTTTGACTGCCGCTGCACATTGAGGATGTTTTCAGAGAACTATCCACAATGACTCCAAGATAGCTTTCTTGAGTGGGAACAACTCATTATGACCTCATCGTTTTATCTGTATAGTTGGGATTATATTTTCCAATGTGCATTATTTTGCATTTATCAACATTGAATTTCATCTGCCATTTTGTTGCCCAGTCATCCAGTTTTGTGAGATCCCTTTTTCTACCCTTAATTCAGTCCAAAGCAGACTGCAATCTTGAGAAGTTTTATGTTAACTGTATTTGTATTATCATGGGATAAGAATGAAGGTCCACTCATGGATAGGTAACATGGCTAAAGGATAGGAAACAAAGGGTAGGAATAAATGGTCAGTTTTCAGAATGGAGAGGTAAATAGTGGTGTCCACCAGGGGTCTGTACTGGAACCAGTCCTATTCAACATATTCATAAATGTTATGGAAAAGGGGGTAAACGATAAGTTGGTAAAATTTACAGATGATACAAAACTACTCGACAGTTAAGTCCGAGGCAGACTGTGAAGAACTACAAAAGGATTTCTCAAAAACTGAGTTACTGGGCAACAAAATGGCAGATGTAATTCAATATTAATAAATGCAAAGTAATGCACATTGGAGAACATAATCCAAACTATACATATAAAATAAGGTCTAAATTAGCTGTTACCACTCAAGAAAGATCTTAGTCATTGTAGATAGTTTTCTGGAAACATCCACCCAGTGTGCTGCAGCAGCCATTAAGAAGGGATATATAACAACACAGAAAATATCATATTGCCTCTGTATAAATCCATTGTACACCCACATATTGAATACTGCGTGCAGATGTGGTTGCCCCATCTCAAAAAATATATATTTTATTCATGGAAACCAAAGTTTTTTCTCATTGCATATTTCCAGAATGTTATGTAGACAACAGGAGGAGGAAAATACAATTTGTATGAGGAATTTATTCTAACTGTATTTTGGTCTTTTTGGACTAGTTAGTCCTAGAAAAGGTTTGCTGATATAGCTATGCTGACAAATCCTCCTTGTGTAGACACAGTTTATACTAGCAAAAGAGGTTTTTTTACCAGTATATCTTGTACCCATTCCCCAAATCAACAATATATACAGGTTTATACTGGCAAAAGCATTATTTTTGGCAATATAAGTGAATCTACACCAGTATGAAAATATCTTGCAAAGTCAGATGTCTCACTGACATTAGTGCAAAAGTTTTGAGTAGACCTGGCATTTTTATTGGGACGTGACTAACCTACTGTCTGGGGGTGGGGAGACCAAATTACAGAAAGGGAAAACAGTCAAATGAAAATACAGACCTCAAGCCTGGGCTACCCTAGCAGTGGGGCTGATATGCAACTTCAGCTACGCTATTTGCTTGGCTGAAGTTGAAGTATCTTAATTTGACTTACCTGGCCATCCCCACGGCCGTTAGTCGACTGCGGCAGCTCCCTCGTCGATTACTCTTACTCCTCTTGCGGAGCGGGAGTTCGGAGTCAACGGGAGCATGATTGGGGATTGATTTATCACGTCCTGACGAGATGCGATAAATCAATCCCCGATACACCGAACACTACCCACTGGAGAGGCGGGTGGTATAGACGTACCCTTAGATACTACAATGGAGAAAGACAAATGAAATTGCTCCAGTCGCAGGAAATGTTGGAAAGAACTTTTAGCACTGGTCAATACTCTCAAATATAACCTATTGTCAGTAATATTCGTGCCATAGTTTCACGCATGTTGATGTCCTATTACTGAAATCAAATCAGTATATGCTGCATGTCCAAGTACCCACAGAAGCCCAGAGAAAGTATTCTGCATTCTGTACAGTTAAAGGTATGGTGTTATTGGTCTACCCTTTCCGGCTGCTTAAATATTTGGTTTTCATGTATAAATATACTGTATCTACACTCCAGCAGGAATCCTGCTACTGCACCTCTTGTGGACAGCAGAACGCTTGATTCCTATATTGTGTGGAAGTGGCTCTTTGCACCCACAAATCACACTTTCCACTCACAAAAAGCAGCTGAAAACATTCCCCTTCCCTACAAAGGTATTTCCAGTTTAATTGGTCAGCTCCTTTTTCAAACCATATCACTTTAATTTCACAACTGATACTTAACGTTTTATATGGTGGCTGATGTCTTAACAATATTATATTTAAAACTGTTGAGAGGTACTTGAAGTAATCTGGAGGGAAGACTTATTATAAACTACAGAATTTTCAAGGAAAAAAAAAAACACATGCAGGATTGAAATCCTGGCCATCAAACTCCCTTCGATTTCTTTGGGCCAGTATTTCACCCTAAAAATTTATCTGTATATACTTAGGGCTTGTCCTCACTTGGCGTGGCAAAATCGGTCTTTTCGCGATCAATTGATTGCGTCTTGTCAGGACACGATAAATCGATCGCCAGCAGCGCCGCGGTCAACTCCAGAACTCCTCCTCGTGGCGAGCTGTAAGCCGGAGTCAACGGGGGAGGACGGGAGGTAAGTCGGCTGTAGAGACGCCGACTTCAGCTACGTTATTAACATAGCTGAAGTTGCGTATCTATAGTCGATCCCCCGCCCTAGTGAGGACCAGCCCATAAAGTGTACAGGTATATGGAATGGATGTATATGGAGTATATGTTAATGTGGTATAAATGTTCTCTCTGTGAGTTTGGAACAGCTGCTTTATTCATGGGTTGCAGAGCCAAGAGGAAATTATATCTGTAAAGAATCCTTATTAATTAGCATGAGTCCAGTTTTACAGGGTTCAGAGGGAGTTATAAATGACTTTAAATGCTTTTGTCATGTGTGTTTTACTAATGTAACAAACTCATTTCTTCTGTCTACATAGCTAACTGCACACATTTCTTCCTCAAAACAGACAGGAATCAAATCAATTAAAATGTTTTTGATGATCTATACACAAAAGCAAACTTCAATTCTTTACAAAGCAATCCATGTAAATAATATCATTGACACATAGTTAAAGCCCATGGGTAAGTCAGACTGAAGTGTTTCATGACATGGCTAATGGAGAATGTTGTTAACTTTTTATGAATGTGTTAAAACAGATCATGCAAACAAGCAACAATTACATTGCTGAAGACCAATTAGTCTCTTGATCTGAAAGACTGACTTCTATGCTGATAACATCTCTATATATATTTTTCTGTGTGTATGATGTGTTAAGAGCTTACTTTTCTTATGTTTGATAAATGACCTAAAGCAGTTACACAGGGGGTTGTGTCCTTGTACTATTGCTGTTCATTAGGATCATGATACATTTTGCGTATCATTTAGAAATGCTAATAGAAGTTGCTGAGGGATGGAGAGGGTTTTTATTTCTCTGGTTTATATCACACTACAAGGAATTAAGAAATGAAATGTCTAGATCTGTGCTAAACAAATTGGATTACCAATTTATTTGTGGCTATTGATTTATTTGTAAAAATTCATGTTGGCTTCTTGTGAGTAGAGAATTGCAATAATGAGAGAGGCCATTAAAGATAGGAAAAGCTTCATTAAAAGCCATCTTATTAAGCCACTTGCTTAAAGTAATTTTGTAGGCACTAAATTTGGATCTGGTTGTGCTTTCATGTACAGTGAACTATAACTGAAGAAGAGAATTAGCTCATCATCCTCTGCTGATTTTCAGGCTGAAATTGTTGGCCTTATCACACACCTTTTGCTAATATAATTTAGTTAAAATCACTATAAAATACATATTTCTTCATTTTATCTTATAGTATGCAGTTGAGATAGATAAAATTGTTGGTCTGCTCTTCTCAGAATGGTAAAATAGGCATTTTTTTCAAAGAAAAAATAGTAAGACATTCACTAGTTCCATCTATAGCAACCTGTTTTACTGGGCCACAGAACCTAGAGGTTTTGATGCGGAATTTAGGTTGGATTAGTCACCTGGTACATGGGACATTGGTGGTTATTTTAAAAAGCTCTATTTTGGACCCCCATAGAAACTTGCCTCTCTGTGCTTTACTTGATAGTTGTGACCAGCTGCAGCATCTGTGATAACACATGCACTCAGATTTAAACATCATGGAGCTGCAGGCAAGATATTCCCAGTATCAGAGCCTCAGCTATGCACCTTAGCTATTCCACTGCACTAGTCTGATAGTGCATGATTACGTTGACATCCAAGATTCATGCAGGCTTTTTCCTTCGGGGGGGGGGGGGGGAGGGGGAGAAGGAAAAGGAGTAGATAATCTTACAGTTGGGGCCTTTGAGGCTATGATTTTCAAAGACGTGAAAGTGCGCCTGATCCATTTTGAATGGATAACTTTCAATGGAGCCAAAAGAGAGATTAAATATAACTGCTGCTTAGTCTTCTGTACAGAATGGGAGAGGACCCAAAGTTAAGGACCACCCTCTTTCCAGAGAACATAATAGAAGCACGGACTGTCTTGCTATTTTTTTAATGCTGTAGTACTTGTAATACTGGCTTATTGACAGCATTAGATGTTAACTCTGGGCATGCACAGTTCAGGCAGATCCTCAATTGAGGAGCTGAATTTTATGGGGATTTCCAGTCATGTTGGTTATCTTCCTAGCAGCATTTTAATACTCGGGATCGGGCAGGGAGGAGAGAGTGAGTTGTGAATATTAATACTCCTAGAGCCAGTGATGGAAAAGCTTTCCTGTCACACCTCTCCAATAACCCTTTGCTATGAAGGGAATGGGAGCCTGCAGTATCATCAGCTATTTCAGCTGTCTGGTCACTAGCTCCAAATAAATTTATTTTCAGATTGACGCTAAACTTCCAAATAAACTGCTGTTCAAATGGAACCAGTAGCCAGAAACTAGGCACCAAAGTCAGTCAGATAATAGCTGCCTCTGCAGGACACTGGATACAGCAAAATGTAACAAAATAGCACCTGGAGAGAATACAATGCCATAAGAGCTAAGAAGAAAAATAACCTAATTACTATTGCCTGCTGACAAAATCAGAGCCATATTATTTGCTGAAAAGTATTAAATATAGAATTTTGACTTCTCTCTGAAAATATTTTGAAGAATTTCTAGGTGTGCTACATTTTTAGATTGAAAGTAATACAAGTCGAGCAAGATATCCATCCTAATAAACCATTTCAAAACACTAGGGGTTGCATTTTTCAAAAGCACTCCGTGGTTGTCTAATTCTGCTCCCATTGAAATCAATAGTCATCACTTCAGTGGGTGCAGAGTTAGCCCAACACTGAGTGCTTTTGAAAATCTCATCCCAAAACCCAACACTAAATAAGTACAAGAGGTTGGAATGCTGCTGACCACACCGACATAAAAAGGGAGATTATTTCCTCTAGTATATTGCCCAGTACATGTGTTTATAGGACAAACCACCTGAGCAAAAGCCAAAATAAGCTCTCAAGAAAAATCAGTAGTTTTACACAAGCAAATTAGCCACTAAACAAGAATTTCTGAGAAAAATGGAAGCAGATAACTGCTCTGTGAAATCGGATAATTCTTACTACCAAAGTGTTCTCAATGTCCTGAAGGAGTCTTCTTGAAAAACAAAGTTTCTCTCCCCCTCTACTAATTTCCAACTCTAGGTATCTTTACGCATCTGTCCTCCCAGTAATCCCAAGCTGCTGGGTAAGGGGTAGTTTTGGAAATTATCTGAGCAGTATTTGAAATAATTAATTTCCACCAGACCGATAGCTTATCTAGTGATTAGAGCACTCCTGACTCCATTCCTGACTGTCAGCAGCTTGCTGTGTGACTTAGGCAAATTACTTATCTTCTGAAATTTTAAAACATTTTGAGGCTGTCTAATGAAAGCCACCAAGATTAGAATATCAGCAGTATGATAGGAATGGGAAATACCGAATCCTTATTAATTTGTTACATTAAAGAGTTAAATAGTTAGCTTTTAATCATAAATCTATGACAATCTATTAAGAGTATAAAATCTACAGGTTTCGTATCTGGCTTTCAATGGGAAGAAGATAATTGTAGTATAATGCATACACAACACAAGCAACTAGTATGTTCATGAGCATAGAACCCTGTATTGAGGAAATCAAGGTAGAATACCTGGAGTTTTAAAGATTTGGAGGGAGTGGTAGTATGTGGACAAGAAATGGCAGGTTGTTGCAAGTTTAGGGAATTGCATCAAAGAGTGCAAAGTCATACATAAGAAAGGAAACAAGGGGGTCTGTAAACAGAGCTAAATCAGAGAAGATGGAGACTAGGAAGAAATGAGCACAGAGACAGTAGATAGGATGAGTCTGGGCAGCACCATAAATGTGATGCTTGAATTTGATATGATAAGACATGGTGTGGAGAAGACATGATCAAATAGATAAAAGATGACTGCAGCGCCATTTTATATGGAAAGGTGAGAAGACAGATTTCCAGGTTTGGCTGAGGGTTTTAGCAATAAGTATAAAGAGGGAGAGTACAGTTCTTGATAGTGAGAAAGGGAGAAAAGCAACAGGATGTAATTGAAAGCCTGGTTCCGAAGGAAAGAGAAAGGAATCATAAAAGAGGTTATGCGCCTAGGGCATGACAAAGGCATGGAAAGAGTGTAGAGAAGGGGAAAAGCAGACAGTAATTTGGAGGAAAGATGATAAATTCATTATTCTGAATATAATCTTGATGTGCGAGGAAGTATTATTCAGAATTGCAAGACTCTCGACTCTCAAGGAGCACAGCATTAGATAACCTTACATAACAGAGATATTGTATAGAATTTTAAGATGAGCTCTTACATTACTGTGGTGAATTTCTGTGAACAGCTCCATTGACTTATTCAGGCAGTATCCTGAGATGAACTACCATCATATGGTTCTGTAATTTAAAAGATGACATGCCACTAGCAGTAGCACACCATGTTCATTTAGCTATTAGTCACAGGAACGCTTTATGTTCCTAAATCATTTTGTTTTAATATGGTTTGGTCATAATCTGTTCATCATCTGTTTGGGACAAAATCATACTGGTGGTCAGGATTAAGACAACCACATCCAGATTAGCTGAGGATTCGCATAACTAGATGTAATGTAGTTGGGATGGATTAGCAGCCATGCTATTCTAGAGTGAATAAATTAAGGGGTGAAAATAACTTCTTTTAATATTTGGAAGAAAAATCTGGTAATGTGTTCACATTTTTTTACGCTGCATTGTGTGTTAAATTTGGTTGCTAATGATACATCTGGCATTTCAGGAAACAGCATACTCCATTCAGCAGCAGACAGTGTGACCAGTGCAGTACAGAAGGCAAGTCAGGCTTTGAATGAGCGTGGCGAAAGGTTAGGTCGGGCAGAAGAAAAGACAGAGGATATGAAAAACAGTGCCCAGCAGTTTGCAGAAACTGCACACAAGGTAAGATTCTTAGTGGAATGGGGCTCATAGTAGCTTAAAATGGTGTTTCATGTTTGTTGATGCTCCTCTGCAGGGAACTTTTCAAGTGATCACCAAGAGTCACAAGTGAGTGATTCCTTTGTCTCACAGCTGTCCCTCAATGACAGGCAAATTCTAATTTATAATTTCTCTCTCCTATGCAATAGATCTGGTGCTCTAATGCTTTCCTTGACTAGTCGTAACTTCCATGTTACAAAATCAGAACAAAAATGTTTAAGTATTTATTTCATCCCCATTCCATGCACACATCTTTCAAACTGATGTCCCCAGATTTTTCCTGAGAATTGTAACCAATATTAGTTACTATAGTACGAGGGTTACTTTTGTTGATGTTTAAATGAAAAAAAATATACAGTGGGAAGGATTTGATTTTATATTCTTACTGTCCATTTTATAATGTGAACATCAGAGGAGTTGCAAATGATATTTCAGCAATATCTTTTAGTCTGTTTCATATTTCAGCCTAAAACTGAGATGAGAAAAGAATAAATTTTCATTCTGATTTAAGAAAATGACTACTTGTTGCTGGAGATACGATTGCCCTGCAAGCTAGGAAGGGCTTATCTCTTATAATGCTGCCTACAGAGACCCTGTGCTGTTCATACATGATGGAGAGTCACTGCTGAAGAGTATGCATTTCTTAATCTGTCAGTTTCTGGTCTAATTCTCTGATCTGGCAGTCTCTTGGGGTCCTGGTCTGGCTGTTGTATTCAAATCTAGCAGTCGGGGCACAAAATACATTCAGAAGTGCTTCTAGGATCTCCCAGGGTGGTAAGATATGACTGGAACTAATGGCCAAGGCACATGAGAGAAAGAAAGAGGGACTACCTGATGTCAGACTGCAGCAGTATCTAGTGTTGGAGGGTAATTTTCCAAAATAATTAAACAAAACTTTTACAGAACTTGCAGTTTAAAGAGAAGGTTGGTTTGCTTTTATAAGCAAATACACCTATCCTATGTCATTGTGGAGAGTAAATGTGTTTTTATTAACTTCAGCTTGGAGAAGCTGCATTCTCCGCTGACAACTGTTACAGGAAGTGTTCAAAGTATGCGCAGAGCAACAAAAACATTTAGAAAGAGGGTGGTGCACGTATTCGAAGGCTGTTGTGGAATATATGATCCTGCTGAAATGTATCTTGAAAGGGCTTTCAGTTCATCACTTAAATCACTCGCATCAGTATCGCGCATGTCATCATGTGTCAACACCGTCTCTACTGCCCTGCATTGCTGGTGTAAGTCGTCTTCAAGTATAGTGAGGAGTTTTGGAATATCATACAACATCCCAGATATACTCCTGTGTTCCTTGAGCTGCATGAAACGTTCTTCAACTGACTGTATTGCACAATCTAGTACCTAATTAAAGAATTCAACTTTGAATTGTTGTTTGGGGTTTCATGGGATTATCCTGTGCCTCGTAATCAAAATGTCGTCTTCTTCGGTACTCTTGTATTCTTGAATGAATGGGAAAATAGTTTCAGTGTGAAGTTCCTCTGCCAACTTCTGTGCACTATTTAGAAAGTTTTGGAATCCCTCATCTGACTGGTAAGATGTAGGTATGACTTTGCTTTGTCCAGTTATTCCATTGCTCCAGATATAACAAGGTCAACACCTTGGAGTCTCTTGCTCACAGTATTTATTTCAAACAGTATGTCATGCAACAACTTTAAGCCACACAGAAATTTGAAGTTATGTATATTTCCCCCTGCCACTGTTCTCCCACAAACAGTTCTTGTCATAGCACCTCCATAATGGCAACTACGGCATCATCTGTTTTCCCAATTTGGTGTTTAGTAGGCTTCATCTCCTCCACTCAACTTTCCCATCTTGTGGCACTCGGTAATTTCAGTGTCAGAGAGGATGTTCCCAGATGTTGCTTCAAAATTTGCCATCAATGAGTTGATGCAGAAAAAATACATAGGTGCTTTGAATTACATTAAAAAATTCAGCAGCCTCCCTAGAAACTGATACTGCTTCACTGACCACCAAGTTCAATGAATGAGAACTTCACGGGACAAAAAAGGCTTGGGTTTAACTCTCGGATCCGTGTCTGCGCTCCTCTGTTCTTTCCTCTCATGTTCGCACCATTATTGGAGCCCTGACCTCTCATGTCAGCTATTGCAATTCCTGTATCTTCCAGCTTTTTGAGAAGCACATTTGTCATTCCAGCTCCTGTAGTATTATCAATGTCAATAAATTCTAGAAAACGCTCTCTGACAGTCACCAGTACAGGGACAATTTCACTAGGTTCTCCTACAAAATGCATCATTAAAGTATTTTGTTCCATATGGCTGATGTCAGGTGTGAGGTCCAGAATAACAGAGTAGTATCTTGCTGACTTCAGAACTGCCACAATCTTCTGTTTATTTTTTGTTGCCAGTAACTGTGTGATCTCATTTTGAATTGTTTTTCCAAGGTAGTGGTGTTTGTACATTTCTCAGGTGGTGACTCTTAGGTGCTCCTGGAGTACAGCATCAAACTCAGCCATCAGCTCCACAATTTCAAGGAAGTTTCCATTGTCGGCACATACAGCACTTCAGATCAGCTAGATTTTGCGTAGCAAGCATTCTCACAATGGCAATGAGCCTTTTCAGAACATTTTGCCAGTAAAGAGAGAGTGATGCAATGTTCTCTTGATGCTGATCATCTGTGGTGGCTTTTAACTGTAATCTCATCTCAGGCAAGCTCTTTCCACCTATGGAATGCTCTCTGCTGATAAGCTGCCTTCCCATGGCATGCCAGACTTCTAGCTAGATTTTTCCAGTCATTTGTTCCTGTACAACCCAATGTGGCAGGAACATTAGACTGGAAGAATTTGCAACAAAAGCAGTTTGCAGTATTCTGGGTTTTTGAGTACATAAGCCAGGGCCTCTCCACTTTGTCACCATTGGGGATTTCACGCCAGTAATGTGTGGGATGGAAACTTCTATTTTTATTGTCTTTGGGGAACATGAAGTTTTTCATATGGTGTGGCCCATGCAGTACAAGGAAGTCTCTCAAGCGGGTCCACAGTCCTGGATTATCTAGACTTAAGGAACTAAACTCAGCAGCAGCTGTTTCTTACGCCTCCACCACACTCTTCTCTGATCTACATTTTTCTTCAGGAATGTGCATGGTTACATCCATTTGAGATGGAGATATGGATGCTGCGGTAGCTGCCAGGTCACCTGCACTCTGACTAACTGGAAGATCAGGCATCTCCTCACCACTCACATCCTCACTGGGGCCGGAAGCCTAACCGTGAACATTTGTGTCTTTGTATCTCAGGAGAGCTCCTTCCTGCTTAGATAGAAAAGCTTCCCTTGCTTGCTTCTTCTGAATGCTGCCCCAGAAGGGTGTTTTCTTCTTTCAGTGATGACTGCTGTTCTGTGCCAGCTATAGTGGCTCTCAACACTCAATTGAAGGGGACAAATAAGCAGGCTGATAATAGGGCCTGAATGAGGGAAGATATTAGCGTCTTAAGGGCCTAACTGGCTCCTACTACTTCAGTTGACTGCCTGTTCTCCTCAAGTCGGTTCAGGGAAGCAGCAGGAAACAGGAAGCTCCCTGAGAAGCTGGTGTTAATCAGCCCAGGCTCCTGGGGGTGCTAAAGAGGTACAATAAGAGGCTCCTCCTCCTCTCTCTCCCTGCAGCTCCTGCTGCTTTCTGTTGTTCCCTCTCACCATTTCTCCTGCCTGCCTGTTATGTCTCATGTGCCCTCCTTCCTCCAGCACAGCACCCCTCTGTGCATCTACAGCAGAGAGAATACGTATGCACCAGCAGCAGACACAATTTTCTACGCTCTGGATCCTAGTGGCACTCCTCCCCCCCCCCCCCCCCCCCGACCCCACCCCACAGTCTGGCACCTGAGGCAGCCGCCTCAGTTCACCTCATGGTAAGGCCAGCCCTGATCTCTCTCATGCTAAATGAGATGTCCTACAGTCTTACCATCATACACGGAATCCAAAATGATGCCAAAGAAGCTTTCCAAAGGGCAAACTCCATGGTGGCCCAGCAAGCATGCTGTTGTACTAGAGTATATGTTTTTTAACCTACAGCGTATGCTATGATTACATGCCAGTAGTACTTCACTTTGAATTGCAGCAGTAGGAACAGTAGAGTCTGGATAGGCATCAGCAGCAGGATAACTGCTAAGATGAAAGAGAACAGGAAGCAGCCAGGAGCCATGCTGTTACTCACACTCTTCTCCAACCTGTCAATTGCACAGTGTAGGGGACAGCCTTAAAGGAGAATAGAATGAAAGGGCGGAAGAACAGACATTTGATAGCTGGGGAATTAGATACATTTGTGAGGCAATGTAGGGGCCCATTATGAGAAGTTGTTGGTTATTTTATTTTATTTATTTCTATAGCACTACTAGTACGAGGTGTTTGCAGTTGTCCTCGTTGTGGGGATATATGTCAAATTGAGACAGTGTGAATTTAAGACGTACTGTATGTTTGAGTGACCAGGATGGTGGTGTGTCAGGAGCCTGAAATCTGGGTTACTGCTTTCCCCTCGCTGCAGGCACCAGGGAACTGCAGCAGCCCTCACTTAGAAAACAGAGAGCTGCAGTTCAGAATTCAGCCTCTGAGGGCATCACTGCTCAGTTTCTGCAAACCCTCCCAAAATCCTCTGGGGAAAAAAGAGGAAGTTGAAGCCCTGATATTCTCCACTTAAAGAAACAAGCAGGGGGAAAATATTATTGGAAATGGTTTACATTAAAAGGGCACAAACTATCTTTGAACGGAGGCTTTAACAGTTCACATTAAAATAAAATGGAGTTGAACAAAAAGTGATCATCACCGTGAACTTGATCAAAAGTGATCACCACCCTCCCAGAATTTGCCCGGTCGGTCCTTCCCACTCTATTTCAGATAACGGGGCAACAATATGATACGTCAGTATATGATTTTAGTTGCAGTCCATTCTAATGAAAATAGCACAGACCCTGCAGCGATGTATCCATCTGTCCTTATCACTCATTGAAAGTGTGCAAGCTGTTGAAACAACAGCTTTACCATTCCTGTGTATATAAATATATGCACATATGTATTATGGTATCTATAGCATCCTGTGAACACTTCTTTCAAGTTAGAACATTGATTACGCTTTGTTTTTTAGAAAATGCAAAAAAAAAGTCACACTTTTTTCCACTTACTCGTCATTTTGGGGTGCAGAATTTGAGACCCCTTAAAGAAGTTTGTCTCTCAGAAGGTAGGTGCTGAGCACTTTCTGAAATCAGACCTGAAAAAGGCCTGAAGTTGGGTACCAAAAATCACTAGCCATTTGAGAAAACCGCGGCCATTATTTTTTGTTTGTTTATGTAGGTGTATACAAAATATAAAGAGTGCCTATCCAGACCACTAAATATCTTTGTTATATGTTAAAAACACAATAAACACATACAGACATAAATTAAATGCAACCACTTCCTTATAAGACTTAAAATATGAACTGTCTTAAAGCAGGAATTGTGATCAACCTTTTCAGATATGTACAGCTATTTTTTGGCCCCACAACTCTTGGCAGCTCTTAGCACGATTCATCAGCTGATGGACATCCCTACAAGTTTACTTGAACAGCTTGTGGCAGGTAACGCTAGGTGACATTATAAGCCCCATCACGGTGAAGTGATTTGGTTACATACTGCAGCTCTCTGGGTTTACAATTTCTTGAAAATATACTAAAATAATCCAGTGCACACAGTAACGTTGGTCCAGAAGAAGTTCCTTGATACATAGCATTTACTTTTTTTAGAAGGGAGTTATATTTTCAGGTGTCTGAACTTTATCATGAAAATCCTGCTGTGGATAGTATTAAGTTTACAGCGTTTCACTTTTCCATAAGTTAATGTTCTCAGATCAGAGAAAGACCTGCTAATTGTTATGCTTTTTAGTTCACTGCAACCCGCTTACGGGTAGTTTAGTTATTTAATAATCTGTATATATGAATAGCTGCATGTTTCTTAAACTAAATTTAGCAACACAAAGAAAATGCATTGAGCAAGTGTTGCTTGCGGTGATTGTTAATCAGTATTTTAGCACGCTGGATACAGTATTGAATAGCCTACATGATTAGATGGATGCCTAAAAAATCAATACAAAGTGTATTATGGAGCTTCAGGTAGCCTGGTTGGTGTCGCAAATGTTATTCCTGACCTATATTGGGAAAATTGCCAATGGCAAGGGAGAGGAAGCAGCATAGGTTTAACCAGAAAAGAGAGAATCTGAAATCTCTTGTCACAAAAAAATCTTGTAATAGCTTCCCAGAAGCTTTTCTTTCTTTCAAGCTCACTATCCCCATAGTTTTCTTCTGTGTTTGGAATGGAGGAGTTTGAAATAGCATAGGTTAATCATTTTAAAATCAATACATTTATGTGTACAGCAGCCTCCAACTGAAGTTGCTGGGATGCTGCAGAACAGAGCAAAACAAAATAAGGGCTGCATAGAACCAACAGCAAAGAACAGATCAAAGGAGAAGTGAAGGAACAGATAGAAATAGGCAGTTCTGAAGTTCCTACAGTAAGTGATAGTGCACTTTGCATTTGAATGCGTATTAGAAAAACAGAGCTGTCAGGCTTAGGAGCAAGGCAATATCACTCAGTCATATTGTAGTGGCTCCTACTGTTCTATTTTTAAAATACCATTTATTGCCCAGTAATACTGTAGAATTTCCAGCCTCTCAAAACTATTCTCAGGAGCTATCCCCACTGTCTATAGTGTGTATGCTTAGTACAGTGAAACCTTTAGTCAAGGGCCTTCTTTGATAAGCAGCCTGTTACCTTACTCACCCCCGTTAAATATCACCACATGCTTTCCAGGGCACCTTCCCTTGACTTCTACCCACAACTAAACATTTCTGGTCCACTTAGATGAGGTGCAAACAGGTTTCACTAGCACATGAACACTGTACGTGTATGTATAATATTAAAATGTCTTCTAAGCATGTAAACAATAATTTTAAAGAGCTAAAAATATTTCTCCAAGCACTACAATATCTTGTAGTTTAAATAAGTGATTTCATGTCCTGTCTGCTTAGAACTTCGTCAAATCCACAAATGAAGATCTACTGTGGACAAAAAGGCAGCTTTATTTGTTTCCCACAGGCACCATAAGGAAAATCCCATTCTGGGAAACACAGAACTAAAACATCCAATATAAATTCACATTGAATATTTTTCTTTTGAGTGCAGACAGCTTTCTTAGTATTGCACAACCCAAAGATACTAGTATGATATTCAAAGCTAGAAGCAAGTGGGGGGAGGGAGGTGTTTGAGAGAGAGAGAAGGGCGGAAAGGAAAGTCACCCACAACACAAAGCTTTGTCAGAAAAAAAAAATTCTGGAGAACTTCCAGTCCTCCTTTTCTAGCCAGTCACTTGCACTTGCTTTCACCCACTGTTGTAGCTAAATGTATCTTCTGCAAAGGCTGTCTGATCCTGTTAGATATCTGTTAGGAAGTAAAGTGGGAAATAGATGGCTAAAAGTTCATGCTACTCGAGCTTTACTGAGTGGTGCGCATCATGAATTACCTCGTGCTTGGATTAATATGATCCACTGTGCATTGCTAGGTGTCCTGGCTGTCAGCTGCATGGCTTGACAATGTGACAGATGTTTGGGTGATGGTTAGGAGTTGGTGTAAATGATAAATGATGGGGTTATTTACAATAGAATTTATTTTCTTTTTAATTAAAGTAAAGCAGAGAGAGAAGTGCTTCTGGTTCACATTCAGGAAGATAAATAAATGAAGCATCTTCCCAGAATACATTAGTGATTTCAGTTCAAGAAAATAAGATGGGTCGATTTATTTTTTCACTTCTGCTTTTCCTGTAAAAGGCAGAGCTCCTGCACTGAACTACTACCCCAGATCTTTTCTCAGATATTGGACAAATGGGTTAGTCCTCCAGTTCTGCAGCAGTTGGGTCATAGATATCTGCTGCTGGCATTTTTGGGGGGCAATAAGATAACTGAATCAGGAATAGCATTGCTGCTTCAGCTCTGCTAGCAATCAGCGAGATAATCAGGCCTTTCTCTCCATCAGTGGCCAGAAACATCGAGTACAAGTGACAGGCTCAGCCTACTCTACTTACTTCTGCTCTGGAATATATGAGGAGATCATGAAGGGAAGCCATTGGTCACAGCAGAATGCCCCTCCTTAGAAAAGGGCATCATCACAAGCTGCTCTCATACCAGTTGCACTGCATGACCCAAATCAGTTATTTGTAACCAGGTTAATTATACTGAAGCAGACCTTGTTTTAAAATAAGTAAAGGTTATGAATGAATTAAAATTCCCAACAAAGAATAGGAAAGATGCCTATTAAAATTCTGCAGATAATCTCATCACTTCACATCGTTTGGTAAAAATGTGTAGGGCAGCTAACCTAGGTGACCAAATGGCTTGTAGATACTCAATAGCTGCTTTGTTTTTAATTGGCAAAAAGTTCTGGGGTTTGTTTTTGATAGACTTATGTAATGGAGAAGTAAGTGTCATTTTTTGTTTGTGTTTAGTTATAAAACACTTTGGAATAGTTGGACAATCAACACACAGGGCTGAGTGATTGTTATAAAAACTTAAGTGATTTTTAAAAAATTCCTGCATATTTCAGTATTCCAAAACAAATGAGAAAAGTAGGAATCTAATTATTCAGTTTTTTAAAATGGTAAAATAATGCTTTTTTGGCAGAATACTGATAATGAACATCACTGTTCATTAACTTTAGAAGAAACAAGCACCAAATTAACATTTGCAAACATTTGTTGCAGCCAATTAGAGTCTCCATTTCGGATGCTTTTCCTGGCAGCATTCTCTAGGCGTAGGATTCCTTTCAAAGAAATGGTTCACATACTTGTATTATTTTTAAACTTGTAATAATTTCTCCATTAATATACTATGACTACACACTGATTTATTTCACAGCAATATATTTATATGACTAATCATTATTGTAGCTACATGTCAAATTAGTTTAAGAAATAAGATTGTGTGAATACTGAGGTCTAAGGAATTGGAATAATCTTTCTGGAACCTTAAAGTACAGCTTAGAAACAAATTGCCAGTGGAACTAATAGCTTTTTGTTTTGTTTTTACTGTTTCTCGCCTGAAACAATTTAAACTTTTACATTCTGTTAAATGTAAAGTAGCTCTAGGTGATTGGTTTTCAACCTTTTTTAATACCAAGGGATCCCTTTTTCCATACTGTGAGCCCCACCCACTCCCAGGGCTCCCTCTCTTATGTCTGCGATCTAGTTGGGATCCTGGAACTATTGATACTAGATAGCAAAGAGCTCGCTATCTAAGCCACTTAAAGAAATGTACTTCTCATAAATGATTATTCATGATGTTGCCAGAAAAGACAGTGGCCATCGACACTCCTTTCTAATGAACATTTTCCAGTAAATTTCTACTTCATTTAAAAAAAAAAATAAAAAACCCTCCATCTCTGTGGTCACTCTAATAAAGAGGCCAAGGACTGAGCGCATGGAGGCTTACTTAAATCTTGTCCTGTTGTCCACGGTCAGGATTTGACTGGAGGCAAATGAGGAAATTTTCACTGCCACTGCCCATTTGGTCTTGTAGATGCATCGCAGAGGACTTCAGTCCCCTCCACCTGCTCTAGCATGCAAAGTTTGTTGATAATAGCCTCTCCATAGTTAGAAGTTGCAGCCAGCTTCCGTAGAAGTTTCTGTGAAACTTCACAGGCAGGATCTTAGCTCAAGGTAAATTTCCACCCTCTGAAAGTTTTGGACACATTGGATACATGGATACATTGGACAAGGAACTTCAGGGAGGAAGATTAAAAAATTGGGTTGGAAATTCTGGATCATTTTGCTAACTGTTTGGGGGCAGAAATAAATATATCTGTGAAAGCTTGACCAAAAGACTAATTTGTTTTGCTAATTTAGCCTCAGGCCTTAGCGATCTTCTACAGGAAACCTCTGTTGGATTGAAGGAAAAATGTGTGTGCCCCCCAGCTCACATTAGTGAGTCTCTGCTCCTTCTCCGTTCACAGAGAACCAATGCATGTAGGCCCCACAGAGCTGGTTCTATGAAAGCAGCCAAATCCCTTCCCCGCTGAATAGGAGTGCGAAGAGCAAGGAAAGGCTAATCTGGGTCAAGACCTGGATCTGATTTCAGGTCTGGCTTTCAATCACCTTTCCACTAGAAAATAGTTTATTTAGAGGATTCCATGTACAGCCCATCTCTAATCCAGATTAGTTGCTTTAGCCAGGAATGGCTATACTTGCAAATAGTATAACTTTTTCTCTCCTGTTCTTTTTCAGCTTGCCATGAAGCACAAATGTTGAGATATTGTGTAACACGGAGATCTTCCCAAGAGGAACTGAAAAGCTAGGTTCAACATTTTTACTGGAGATCCAAACTTTCACCTGCTTATCCTTCCAATTCAGTGAAGATGAGTTATTCAGTTAACACACAGGGAAAATATTAATTTCCATATTTTTATGGTAATTTCACTAAGCAATGCTGCTGTATCTCCAACCTTAAGTTTGTATTTGTTATTGTATGTGTTTCTGAAAACATGGAAACTGGACCAAATGAGAAGCTGATCAAGATAAGCACCATCTTACACCATCTTCACATAGGAAGAAGTATTAAATTGTACAGTAACACTCTTGTGGCCAGAAATAAAATCCAAAAAAGATTACATATTTTTTCCCTTTTGTTTAGTGCTAGTGGAATTTGAACATTGGAATTGTGCATCACAGATGATAATCCTGTAGTGGAAAGCCAGACTGATTTGTTATGTAAAATAGCAGGTCTTAGCATTTCTGCCACTCAGTAGGAATTTTTGCACCAGCATTCAGAAGTGCAAATTTGACTTCCAGATGTGACCCTGCTGTCCATGCTGCATTTTGAAAATATCCTGTTGTACTTTCCAGATTGATTTTGGATTGTATAATAAAATATTAAGAATGTAAACGTGAGATTTTAAGAGCTAAGAAAAATCCGATTTTTAAATCTGTACACACAAAATGGTTGTGCCTCATTAACACAGTCTGGAATTTAGCAGTCTTTGCATGGTTTCTTTAACTATGTTTTCTCTGAATAGGGCTTTTATAAATGAACGCTTGAAAACAAACTTCCCAAGCTACCAGTTTTTCGTGAACTTTACAAAGAAAATATTTTAACATAAAATAGCTTGGAAAAATACTTTTCTGTTGCAGATTGATTAACTAAACTACTTTTGATCTATTGTCTTCCTTAACAGACAGCTGTATTCTTCATTTTCCTTCAGAAATTCTCTAGTTGTTTGTTCACAGGATTAAAATGTGAAGCCAGTACAAGGAGTTATACTTGATTTTACGAAGAGTAAACATGCTAGCTAAGCTTTCAGCCTTCAGCTGTAGTACATTGGTCTTAAACTGCATGCATCTTCAAAATTTTCTGTTCCCCTCTTACGGATGGGCCAGTGTAATCTGAATATACTGTAGTTTTCATTGTCAATGCAGAATAAAATTTTGCATTATTAATGACATTTTAAAGAGCTTGGTGTCTAATAATAAGACAGTACATGGAGTGGAGGGGAAGAAAAAGAAAACCAGCTAAGAAGGAAATAATCTCTTTTAGAAATATTGATAGTACAAAAAGGGGACTGAATTTACTTACGAAGAAATTCTAAGTTGACCTACAGAAGTCATCTAGTGAAATGTATAGTTTGTAGGTGTATATTTTTAATTGCTATTTTGTATGAAGTTTTTTTAATTGCATAATGGAAGTTGTTTAGAGGAGGGAGCATGTTTGTCATCTGTTTAGCATTGTAGGATCACATCAGTGAGAATCTTGAGAACTGTCACGTACCAAGCTGCCAGCTGGGAAACAATTTGGCCAGACATAAGCTGCAAATCTGAACAGGGGCACTAAAAATGTGAGGCTTCAAGCACCACTTGAGCTACTTATGACTAATGCCTGCCTTGAAAGAATCTGTAGTGTCACAATAGGCAACTTTTTAATAAATAGGGCTCTTACTGGAGACCAGCAAGAAAAAAAAGCAGTCTCATACTGGGAATTAAACCAAACAGAATGTTAGATTAGGGTTTTCTTAAAATGTCTTATTAGAATCTTTTTCAGATGTACAGAACAGTTCTGACAGCAAAGCAGATATGTCATCATCGTTCCCCTCTCTTAGGTTATGTTGACCCTGCAATAAAACATTCGCAGCTGGCCCGTGTCAGCTGACTCGAGCTTGCAGGGCTCAGGCTGTGGGGTTATACAGCTGCAGTGTAGACCTTCAAGCTCTGTCTGAAGCCTGAGTCCTGGGACACCACCAGCATGCACAGTACTGAGACCAGGCTCCAGCCTGAGCCCAAACGTCTACACTGCAATTGTATAGCCCTACAGCTACACTTACTTTTTTTTTTTTAACTGTACTCTCGAGGATTTTGCTACCTAATGAAATTGAGCATAGTCAATTGACAGTTAGTATGAAAAAGAGTCATATGTTAATGAAAATTCAGTAGTGAGAACTACAACCATAAGAGTAGTTCCACTAAAGAAGAGAGAGAGAATAGGATTTGAATTGTTGCCATTTAGTGCTTATTTAAAAGTTATAAATAATTTAGAAGATAAGTTTAAACCCCAGATCAGATGTACTTGGGGAAGATGAGTTATTTCAGTTCAGATAACAATCCATAGTACTTGAGGAAGCTACAGGTTTAAACATCTCCTGGGCAGATCAGGTCACAGGCACACTGCTAAATTCCAGATCCCTTTTCCACAGGTTGAACTGTTGTTCTTTAATATGTATCTTTTACTACCATTAACTGTTTTTCAGAGTCAATACACTGAAGAAAGGAAAAGAGGTTTATTTGCATTCTGTTTCATTCCCGGTATTCAGTAAATTAGTAGATATGGCGGTAGTTAGGAAGATTTCAAGAAAGTGTGCTGACATCCCATACTAAAGATAAACTTTATAACATTACACTTCCCTTCTGGAACTTAGCTGTAGTATACAACACTAGTATTAGATATTTGTGTATATAAAATATACAGTAATTCAGGTTAATGTTTCATATTAAAGAATGTATTTGTAAAATGTGACAAGATCAATAGTTTCCTTATTACATTACCTTTTTAAAGTTCTGCAAAGAATAAAAAAATCATGTATTGTTGGACTTGAGACTGGTATACTGCAAAATCTGTCTTAAAAGGCTACTTTTGTGGCTAGCAAAAATAGTGCATTTACGTGACACTATTAACAAAATGTGCCCTCTAAACAAGTAATCTTAAAGGTAGGTTTTGCTATTATATGCCAAAATCCATACTTGCAGATATATGTTCTCAAAAATGTAAAAATAATTTAGTGCCAATCTGAAAAAAGTGGGACCTGCTCTGTTGATTCATTGTTGCAAACCTTACTTTTGTCATTAAACGTTTTAACTGTGAGATAATAAAAATCCTGGATTATGTGATGTGGTGTTTTCTGTAGTGATGATGGGGGAGGTTGTGTTTGGTTCTGTTTTGTTCTCCTGTCTTCTAGTCAAAATAGAAAAGATGTGGTTGTTTGCTAATTAAAAAGAAAAATCCAAGTTTTCATTGTACTATGATCAATAGTTTCCTCTCAAAAGAATGTGGTTGTCTACAGGGAACAACAGTGAAAACTATTTGAAAATATTTTTGTGCCCTTCCAGGCTTCTGCATTCTTCTGCTGCATAAAAATTGCTATTGAGCACATGAACAGAAATGTAAGTTAAATTTCTACCTAAATGTTGCACTGCTCAGGGAAGTCCATGTTTCCATTTCACTTCAGTTTTGTTGCAGAACATTTACTTTCTCATTCACGTGACTATTACTGTACAAATATGATTATTACATAATAAACACTCTTTAAAGCCAGTTTCTCACACTTGAGGGGAAAGATGCTGCTCAATGCAAATCCTTCCATTGATTTCAGTGAAGCTACTTGAGGAATAAGGTATTTATCAATATGTATCAGAATCAGTTACCCTCCCCTTATTTTTTAATTAAAAATTTTACGTTTGTCATTACCCAACTAGTAACATCACCTCAAAAATGTCTTTATTTGCTAATATAGCTGCATGCCTATATTCAGTGAAAAAGTAAAATTTACATCCATTCAAAATGAAATTTAAAATAGTAAGTTGTATCTAAATGGACAACACTGTGAAAGAGTAACTTAAACCATCTCCTATGAGAAAGTCATAAATACTTACTGAAAGAGAATTCTAATCTAGTGATCTATGAGGAAGAAGCCAACCAATTATGGACCTTTCCAGAGGTTACCTACTTAGTGATAGTTTTCCCCAAAAGGGTCTGACCCCTTCCTCTGCTCCCCTCAAATCCCAGGACTGTGCCCCACAGTCCTGGGTTCAAGTACTGTATTTCGTGCTCTCACTCATTTCCTGTGAACAATGAGCACCAGTGTTGTCTCGGCTGCCTCAGAGAAGCCAATATTGCTGCTTACTGCGCCATCTGTAAGGTTTCCCACTGCGGACTTGAGAAGCACGAGAACTTCACCTCAGGAGGAGGCTATGAGGTCTCGCCCACACTCAGCTCCTCCTGGACAATATCGTAGCAGTGACCTACATCAGCAAACAGTCACGTACATCAGCAAACTGCGCAATATTACAGACTGCATTTCCTCCTGCATCCTCACACCCATCTCCATGCTCATTACTGCTTGCTACTCATACCCATTGGAATACATATAGGGACCATCACTCGAAGAAGGAGAGGGCTCCTTACCTGTATCTAAAGGTTCTTTGAGATGCATGGTCTCTATTTGTATCCAATACCTGTGTTCCATCCCCTCAGCTGCAGACTCTACTTAGCAGTAAGAGGGTCACTGGAGAAGCATCAACCCGCACAGCCTATTATAACTTTGGCTGGGAGTAAGAGGGGATGAACAACCCCCAGCAGATCAACACACAATGCTACAAAAACCTTAGGACTCTGGCGTATGGTGTGCATGTGTATTCACAATTACAATACAAATAGGGACCATACATCTCGAAGAACCTCCAGCTATAGGTAAGAAATCTTCTCTTCTACCAAAAGAAATGGATTGCTGATGGATATGCAACATCTGACATGGTGAAAGCATTTTTATACTATTGGCATCATTCTGTACTATGCTACATTAATTTGGGTAATAATACAATTACATCTTTACTATTCTGAGCATATATTTATGCTATTGAAATGTAGACTATTTTTATGATTCTGCGATGCACCTCCTGCATACCATGAAGCATTTTAAATTAAATCCATCATATTGATGGATGATCTGAAACTCCTTATGATCTTCATTATTATCTTCCTAATCACTGGCTATAATATATAATTGAGAAGAGTGTCTTCTGTCATCTGTTATACTTCATATGGTCATGCCTATAAGCTTTAAAAACATACAAGGGCAAGACTTTTCTTTGTTTCATTAGTAAAGATTTCATTGTCTATTAAATAAAGCAGTGGCTCTTGTTGTTATGGATCATGCTTTGGTATAGCTCTAAACTGCAGTAGTGCCATAAAAATATCCTGCAGCCAAATGCTACCAAATTTCAGCTGTTGCAGAATGAAATAGTGGTACTTTGGATCCTGGAGTGTGACTGCATACCATAAAAAATATTAAATATATCAACTTTGTACCGTATACTAGTTATTCTTTATTATTCACTTCTAGTGCATTTATAATCATGATGAATTACTGACAGAAAAATCTTGTGGTCAGTTTCATAATTGCTTTTCACAGTATAAAACAGAATTACATTTTCATCGGTAGTGATCCAATGGAAGTTTTTAATTGAAACCTATAATTTAATAGGAGCACAGTTAGTAGAGCATCTGACTTTTAATTGGAGGGCCAAGGTTCAAGTTCTTGTAGGAAGATACTTTCAAGAGGAATATGAAGGTCTTTTGTATAATTTTCAGCAGAAAAAAGTAGTACTAGAAAGGATACTGCTAATGAATGCATGTAAACAGGATGAAATTTGTAATTCGCATTACTAATGTCTGAGGTGATTGAAATGCATTTTTTGAAATTTGTGTAAAAGAAAAACAAACATATACAATTAAGAAGTAAAGAATATATCTAACCTGAGATATTCTAAAATGCATTAATAAGGTTTTATAATGTGGAAAACTTAAACCCATTATACAGCCCAACTAACATACATAAAAGTTGTAGGGAGTTAATGGAACCAGCAAAAAATGTACTGTAGCACTAACCATTTTCCAAACTGGTAATACAAGACTGGAAAAAAAATAGGTTTTACCAATTTTCAGTAAAGCAAAGAGAGGGAAAAAGTGATTCTGATAATCACTAAAGTTAAGACACAGCAATTTTTAAAACAAGCTTATTAACCTCACTGCATACTTTTAAGTATTAAGTGGAAATGAGTATTAAGTCCCAATATGAATAATAATAATACAATCTAAATCTGAAAATTTACAATGGCAGTCAGAGAATAGATGTGAACTTCCAATAATCCTAAGGATCCCTTCCTGCCAGGTATTGAGTCCCTTAACTCCCATTAAGTCAATGGGACTGAGGCTCAGCATCTCAAACAAGCACTCAGTACCCTGCAGGATGAGGAGATAACTACCAACAGGAACACTATGTCCATTGAGAGTTTACACAAATTCAGGATCCCATCTACCCCCAAATTCACTAAAAATTTAACTTATTTTCAGAAAGTGCTGAATTAATCACAACCCCCAGCATGGAAGTCTGAAGAAGCAATTTTCCTCATGTTTGCATTTTATTATGAAACACATTTAATGCAATACTTTCTCACTCTCTTTCTTCCCTTTTCTCTTTTCTAAATAACACACATTAGGACTGCTCTGACAGCCTGCCAGTCTGGGGTCTGCATTTAGAGGGGAAAAAGGTTTATACTGCTTTTTGCAAAAGATGGTTTTAATGGCTGCTGTTGTAGCTCTCATCCTTCGGAAACAGTAAACAAAGAGCCAATGTTAGTTTGTATATGAAAATATATAAATAGCTCATGGAGCAAATTCACAAAAAATGAAATTGTTTTAATGTTTGTTTAATTTGTGTGAAAGTCTAATGGGTCCAAAGAGGGAATGTCTAATTATGTTTGCATGTATTTGTGCAGCCTTTAATTGTATACAATGCCTATATCTCTGTCCGAGCCCTGGAGTTACTGGCTTTTTTGTGACTATAAATTGACACACCCCACCCCACCCCGATTGCTGGCCGTTTTGCAAGATTGACATGGTCCACACAATTTATGAGATGTGGAGACAAATAATACAGTTGTACTTTGTAACTATTTTTACATTTGTATATGTGCCACCCAAAGCTTCAAACCTTGTAAACTGGCTGCCTGGGCATTCTCCCGGTGCTGCAGGGTCTGAATAGTGGCTCTTATGCTATTCGCTTTTTGGCTACTGCTGTAGGGAGCATGGCCAAGGTAAGAGGGATGTGACGAGGATCCAGATTTGTGCAATCAGCCATGTGGCCCTCTGGGCAGACTAGATTTGCACCAGGATCAAGAAGCCATAAAGGTGGCTAAAAGTCAGATTTTTCTCTCCTCTGGCCAGGTGCCAAGCACGGCTCTGCTGGTCTGGAAGATCTGGGCCCATGTTTACAGAGTAATCTGTCTCTGACTATAGTGTTCTCAGATCTCTCCCAACTACAGGGAGAAGTTGTGTGAGCTGGTCCACAGGTTAATTCCCTGGAGAGAGAGTTGTATCTAGAAGGATGAGAGAGGTAGGTACAGATTTGGGAGAGGTAGACACAGGAAGATAAGCTTTGGGGAAGGTATTAAAATTTCTGGCCTAAACAAAATATATAATTGTGTGGTATTAATCAAACTGCCATATCTCAGAACCATGTGAGCATATGTCTTTGTGTTTCTCTCCTTGGGACCCATCACAGGGTGGCTGCCCTTTTAAAATAAGTGAATCTAGCTGTCTCAATGACCAATCAGGTGCTCTGATGTTGGCTGTAATGAGGGGCAAGGAGACACTCGAGTCAGAGGATTAGTAGGAAGATGTATACAGGAAAAGGGGAAAGCTACAAATGGGCAACATAGGCAAGAGACTGAGGGTTGAACTTGGGGACAGGCTCTGTAGAAAGCTGAATCATTAGACAAGGCCAAAAAGAGAACAGCAGGAAGCTGCTTGAAACCCCTTCTGTAAAGAGGATAGGCCTAGAGAGGCCAGACATTTAAATAACAACAAAAGACTAGGCCAATCCTCTGATTGGTGGATGTTACCAGTTGACTGTTCAGAAAAAAATGGAGGCTTACACCCAGGAAAAGTTGATGGAATGCCTGAAGAAGCAAGTGTGGAAAAGTAGGGATTGACCGAGATTTATGGAGTATGGGCAGAATTATCTGTAATGTTAACAAATGAGCAGTGGGGTAATGAAATACAAAAAAATCAGTGCAGTAATAGAAGAAAAATGAAAGAGAGGCACAGCTGTGACTGGGCTAGACTAGTGTCTATATTCAGTTTGCAGAGGGTGTGTGTGAATGACCACAGCCTACAATGGGACCTTATACTTAAATGTATTTGCATTCTTATCTCACTGTAAACCAAAAGCATCAGATGCAAGGATCAAATCTTCAAGATAGTGTCTTAGAAATTATAACAATACTATTTTAATAGATTTCAAGCTCTCCTTAAAAGGGGTACTTTGTCTTCCCTTGCGTTTTCCAATTACTTTTTGCCATTTTTTCTATTGTTGCTCTGCTCTATTTATCTTTCTCTTTCTAAAACCCCGCCCCCAAACCATGAAATCCATCCTCCCTTCACAAGTATGTTTATTCTAAAATCCTATGTCTATATCTCATATTTTGCTTTGCTCTTCTTTTGTGAGCCTCCCTCCTGCGAATAACTCCCATCATCCTTTTTGTTTGGTTCTAAACCAGTTCTCTCTCTTTCTGCCCCTCCCCTTAACTACTTGCTTCTGGAAGATGAATTGATATCTGGAAAATATTCTTTAATGTTCTAAGGAGAAACAAAATGTCTAGTCAGCTAAAACAGCATCCTGTAGGGAGCATCTTTGTTTCAAAATAATATGTGGATTCTTCTACTTGCCTCTTCTGCTGGTCTTGCCCTCTTAAAAATATTAAATTAGAGAGCTGTTTTTTCACAATGCCACAAGTTTGAATTTGTTTATGTAGCTGATATATTCTCCTGTCTGCCTAATTATATCCCCACTGAGGTATCTGTGGCTCTAAGTTCTAATATATTTTAACTTCTTGTGGAGCTTCTGCTGCCCACAGGTGGAGGAAAGTTTTATCCTTGGTACAATAATGCTACACAGATAAGTAACTGAAACACACACACACACACACACACACACACACACACACACACACACACATTACTGACCCAGAAAATATCACAGATCAGCAAAAGTACTGATCCTTCTCTTCCATTGGGTCTTTAGTAGCTCCAGTTGCTCTGGACTTTGATTTTACATGCCATCTAAAAGGGCTGCATTTGTCTGTGTGTGTGTGTCACTATGGATGTCTCTGATTGTACTGGTTCCTTTCATGTGCTTCCACTGTGTGACTCTCTCTGTAGCCACAAAGAGGAACAGTTTTGAATAGGCAAATTAATGTGATCATAGCTATGTTTGTGATAAGCTGTGATAACTGCTATTGACTGGCTAGAAATTGCATACACACAGACAGTAACATCCTATTATTTTAGATACTCTACTCCTTCCCTCCTGCTTGTTTCATCCATCTGTTATGTCCTGTCTTTTTGATCAATAGCTCTTTGGGGCAGGGATTGTCATTTAGTGTATGTTTGCCAGTAACTAAACTAATAAGACTCTGAATTGGATAGGTATAAAGAGAGTGCTTCATAGAAAAACTGTAATATGATTATCTCCTGTATTAGAGCTAGGAAAGGCCAGAAATTCTGAAATATTGGTGGGGAAGCCATGAAAGTGAGATTTTCAGTCTTGGTCTGCACTGGGGGAGATCGATCTAAGTTACGCAACTTCAACTACGTGAATAACTTAGCTGAAGTTGACGTACTTAGATCTACTCACCGTCACGTCTTCACTGTGGTGAGTCGACTATTGCCGCTCCCCCATCGACTCCACCTGAGCCTCTTGTGGTGGTGAAATAAAGGGTTCGATGGGAGACTGCTCAGGGGTCGCTTTATCATGTCTAGACTAGACGTGATAAATCGACCCCCTGCTAGATCGATCACTACCCGCCAATCCGGTGGGTAGTATAGACATGGCCTTAGGAAGGGAGACTGGGAGGATACAGAGAAGGGTTCTAAGTGGAAAATGAAATGCAGCTGTGTACTGTATGAATGGCTAAAGTTCTCCGTCTTGCTTTTTAAAGGAACAACGAAATTATAGAATAGCTGCCCAACTCTCTGGTCATATTAGCGTACTCAATGTTAGAGCTGTTGGAAAAGGGGAATTTTCTTTTTAGGATATATTGAACAGTTAAAAAGTATTTTCCATTTCAAATTTGAACAAAATGTCAAAAAAGTTCACCAAATAGAAAATTCTGAGAAGTTTCAAATCAGAAATCTCAACATGGAAGATTTCCACATATTTGACCAAATGTTTCAACATGTTAAAATGAAATTTTTGTTTTCAAATTAACACTACAAAATAATTTTTAAATTTTAAAAGTCTATTTGAATTTTTGTATTTTGATTCTTTTCATGAAAACAATTCAAAACTGACACTTTCCTGTGGAAAATTATGATTTTGACAAAACTATTTTCTCCAGTGAGAATTTTTCATTCAGAAATCTTTGATGTCTTTTATTAACTATAACACATCTTTGGTAAGTTTTAAGACACACATACCTAAAATATAGGAGTCATTTGTTAAAATGTTGCTATTGTGATAGATGATGGCTAATTATTCACTACACACAAACTCACATTAAAGAGTAATTAAGTTTCATTCACTCCTTGTTGGTTTAAAATAGAATGCTATCTGAAGGCATCCCATCTCCTTTTACTGTAAATTAGAACTATGGGAGGATGAAGTGCTCTAAATTTTAGTTCATGGAGGTGTGTGTGTGGGTGTACACGCTGCCACTTTTCACCCATAGGCCCTATTCTTGTCCTGATTTTCCATACTGTTTTCAGCCAAAAGGACACACAAACCTTCCTTGCAATACTTCTGCACAGCACAGCAAAAAAATAATAAATATGCCATCTCCATTCAGTAATAAGCCTTGTGTTCACTTCTGTTGTTTCCACATGCCGTTCTTCAGCATTTCAGACAAGCTGAAAACAGGTCTGTTAAAAGTCATAGCACACTCAAACCTCTTGACAGCTACTATTCTTCACTGAGACCGTGAACAATTGCAGAGCTGCCAGCGTCTGTCTGGAAATAATAGCTGTACATACAGGATCATTTGTAAGACCGATGACTGAGGCAGGTACCATTTATCTGTCAGCTACAGTTTCATAACTCCTAGCAATCTTTCATAAGGACAGCATCTCAGAAGTATTAGGCTACACATCACTAATTATCATAACTCATTAGGTAAGTATTAGATTAAAAACTTCCCCCACTTCCCAATTCTTCCTCTTATAAAGCAAACTCTTCATGAGCACAAGGAGAAGAAAAGAGAGAAAGAGAAGGCTGAGAATGTGTGGTTTTGTTATTCACTGTCCGCTCCATTTTCATGTGGCACAGTAATTTGAATGGGTGTTTTTGGCTTCTTCAGCCACCGCTGTTGTCTTCTTTCCTGGTACCCATCCTATACGGTTCATGTTTCAATATCTGGACACTTTCCCTGTTACTGGGCTTACAAGTCCCTCACCCTGAATGATGGCACCATAACTAAACTGTCATTCTTTCAGAGTGCACTATGTGATACAGAGTTTAGCCCACTAAGTGTCTGAGCAGTTCACATTGTATTGAATGGCCACGATTTGCCCCTGCTGTCTTTACCATAGAAATGGAGACATGCTGTTCTGTACTGTGTATGAAATGCGTACCTGTGCATGTCACCAGGCAAAGTGTAGTGGGAGATTTTTGAAAGCACCCAATGGAGTTAGGAGCATAAAATTAGTTGAAAGTGAGTGGAATGAGGTTGATTTGAATAAACAGGGAATCCCAAGACAATTCTTATACTTTGTCTAAAAATGTTGAAGTATCATCACTTGCAACCCTCCTGCTGCTTGTGTACTATAAAAGCAGAATTGCCTTTTAAGATTTTTCAGGGGGAGTCTCACAGCTCTGATCTTTAATCCATATAAACACTGCAGAAACATTGACCGGTCCTGATACTTCCCTCATAAACACTGAGCAATCAAAATGTAGCCCTTATGGAATTCTCTAACAAATGCAACTTCCCCTGCAGCAGGCTATTCTATGAAAGACATTTCTTCATTTGAATAACCCAATCTGTCTAAACTCAGTTAGGAAGTGAAAGTGGTACCTGCATCTGGACCACACTCAAACCTCAAAGTCATCACTTGTTGGGTGATGTCCAAGCTGCACAGTAAATATTTTGCCATGAGACCCACTTCATTGCAAGGATTATTTGCTTGTTATGTGGGAACTGATGCTGACAACAGCACAATGATGTTATTCAATTGTATGGATGCTTTGAAAGTGTATTTTGCCAAGTCTCTCACCTTTCTTACCCAATGCCTATTTCTTGTTCATATCACTTAAACTGTGGCTGTGGCTGCACTTAGGATCAGCACTGCTGCGATTGATGCATCAGGGGTTGATTTAACATGTCTAATGAAGACCAGCTAAATTGATCACAGAGCACTTTCTGGTTGACTCCGGTACTTCACCAGAACAAGATGAGTAAGGTAAATCAATAGGAGAATCTCTTCTGTTGATGCAGTGCAGTGTAGACACCATAGTAATTCGACCTAAGCTATTTTGACTCCAGCTACGTTATTAGAGTAGTGTAACTTAGGCTGACTTACCCTGGTAGTAGATGAGACCTGAGAAGCTTTCACAATTCAGTTTTCCTTAATCCTCTTTACCACAGTTAACCAATTTGAAAATATTTTTGGCTGTTTGGGTGATCAGATTGGCTGGCCCATTGGCTTTTAATTTTTGAAATCCAAATCTAACCCTATCCAGAATGATTTATGACTTGTTACACCTTAGAGATCTGTGATGCCATTTGGACACAGCCTGATGGGGGCAAAGAACAAAGAAAGTTTGCCTGCCTCAGAGGAAACTGTGGAAGAAATTATGCCTTCCATTGTTAGGCCCTTTCAGAGGGTGCAGCACATATCCCAGCATGACTAGCCAGCCCCACTGGTTGTTTTTGACTGTTAAGTTTCTGAATGGTCCCACTATAGTACAGCATAAGTTTTCTGGCCTTCAGATATTTTGTAATGGAACATTATTAGCAACACAGTTTGTGTAACTGAGCTGTGTAATATAAACAAGCTACTATTTTGTTTATGCAATTTCACTTGTTTTTACTCTAGGGTGCAAATCCCATCCCCAACGGCCATTCTGAGTAGCTGGGTGGGGTACAAGGAGATGTGGAGTGGAAAAGGCACCCTGAAAGCCGTGGAGAAGTGAGGATCCTCCCGACTAGTTCAAATCCCCTGTGCTGGTGATAGAAAGAGACACTCTATGGCAGTGTTTTTCAAAGTTGGGGTCACGACCCAGTACTGGCTCGGAATGTCAGAGAACTGGGTTGCTCTGGTTAGCACCACCGACTGGGACATTAAAAGTCCTGTTGGTGGTGCTGCCCAGTTAACGCAGGCTGGTGTCTACCTATTGTGACACTGCTGCAACCAGAAGTGGCCAGCAGTGAATTCAGCTTCTAGGCAGGGGGGCTATGGAGCTCCACGCACTGCCCCCAACCTGAGCACTGCTCTGCACTGCTATTGGTCAGGAACCACAAGGGTCACAGAAAGCCACTTGTGCACCTATGCCTAGGAGCCAGACCTGCTGCTGGCCGCTTCTGGGTGCAACGCGGTCCATGGTGCCAGGACAGGCAGGAAGCCTGCCTCTGCACCTTGGCTGTGCCACTGACTGGGAGCTGGAAGTAAGTCTATGTCCCAACCCTGCACACCAATCCAGTGCCCCAGCCCTGAGCCTCTGCAAACCTGGAACCCCTTCCTGCACCCCAAACTCCTCATCCCTGGCCCCACCCCAGAGCCTGCAGCCCAGAGCCTTAACCCCTTCCCAAACCCCAATCCCCTGCCCCAGTCCTGAGCGCTCTCATACTCTGAACCCCTCATTCCTGGCCCCATCTCACAGCCCTCGCCCCTGCACTCCAACCCTCTGCCCCAGCCATGTGCCCCTCACACATCCCAGCCCCCTCATCCCCAGCTCTGTTGGGTCACGGGCATCAACAATTTTCTTCTACTGGGTCCTCAGAAAAAAAAAGTTTGAAAACCATTGATCTATGGTGTAATGGATCTGCCAACACCACTGCAGTTCTTCACCCCAATCCCTGTCCCCTGCCACATGATCCTGCACAGGGAGCACCTGTGGAGCGGGGCACCGCATCACAGCACTTTCTTCCCCAAATCTTGCCCATTCTTTGTGTAAAGGGCATGTCTTCTTCCTGCACAGAAATAGACTCCAGAATTCAGCCAACTTTCCCGTTTGCAGTGTCTTTCCATAATTCTTTCATTGCAGAACACCAGTTAATGGCTTTTAATAGATCTGAAGGTGATTATCAGGGTTTGAGCCAAGGAAGAATAATGAGCAGATTTGAACTAATCTGCGAGGCTTACTTGGAAATGTAGGTACTGGTTCAATAAACACTTCTCATCAGAAGCAGTTCATTAAACTATCAGACGACACTGCAAGAACTACAACTCACAGAAAACCAGTAATGACAATGTACATTCCTTGAATGTCAAGAAATCAATGATTTAACTATTACCCACAGAAGGAGCCATGTTCCCTTATAGTGTCAGAATGTCACCCAAGCCAGCATGCTTGTGTGCTAGCAAATTAAAGTAGGACAATCTTTACCTCTTCTACAACTGGATTTTGATGTGAGCTTGTAAAACTCTTCACATTTTACATGCTTTTGAATGCAATATCTGGCAGTAAATTAAATGTAAAGTAGTTTGGACTGGGCTAATATCTGGTGGTGCAGCGTAAGGGCACTACCAATTGTAACATAGACTCCTACCTAATTAATTATGTGTTACTATAATGCCCAAAGATCCCAACCCCATTTTGCTAGCACAGTGCAAACATAACAAAAAAGATGTCTCCAGCTTTTAAAAAGCTTGCAATTAAATCATAAAATGAGAGAGTAGGTGAGTACAACAGAGGGAGCACAAGGGAACAGTGAGATAATTATGAGTGTAATGTTCTGTGACCACAGCTTACTAACTGTCTTGACATTGTCAGATATTTTAATCATGTCTTATGTTGGCCAGCTCCCTGCGTACTTCAGTAGGAGAAATTATAGAGAAATTTGTTGTTGCAAAGAATAAGAATTCAAATTGAAACTGTGTCTTAAAAGTGAAAGGCTAATATTATACAAAGAGACAATCTCTTGTTTCCATAGTGAGCAAACTATACCACTGTTGTCATTCCACTTCACAGCCCCATCAGAAATATGTAGTTTATAGAATCAAATATATAGGTTCAATTTTATAGATCTTTAGAACAATCAGCTGAAAAGAATCAACCTATCAATCTAATCTATTCTGTTTAACCACATGTACTTTCTGAAGTAAAAGGACTGTGGACGAAGAATAGTCTCTGCATCACTGACAACAGTGCAGTCCTGTTTCTTCTTGGATGTATGCTCTGTGGATCATACCACCAATTTTGTTGTGGCATGAACATTGCCATACAGTTTGGCTGGCAATGTATCTTTCTAAAGACTCAGTTCTTGTAGATTATTGGCTTTAGGATAGCGCAGGAGGAAATGAAGCAAATTTTTGGTCACTTCTTATATCAGTCATTGCTATGAAATAACAAGAGATTTGATTAGGAATATTAGCATTCTAGAGTTGTGAATAGGCCAATGAACTCATTAAGCTCCTGTGACAGTAGAAACGGGGAGGAAAGGGTGTCTCCTTACAATATTCACTCTCTTCAATCCAGCATTCTCTTCTTACACAAGACAATACTGATGTATTGATCCAATCTTCTTTCCTAACCTTCTCAATTACCACAGATAAAACCTTTTGCTGTTAATCCTTTCATCAGCAAAACTTTGCAAGGCAGTATGACTTCTGGGTCAAAAGAGATAAAGGACTCCTTTGGAAATCTTAATTCTGACCAAACAGCTTGAGCCCTCTGTTAATTAAAGATTTAAGCTTTTAACATGAGAGGAGTGACTGCTTTTACATGTTTCTTCAGCATAGTTAGGTAAGTCAGGGAAACCTAGTTTCCTCTTGCTCAAATAGTGTACTTTTCATATTATACCCTTTACAAATGCCAGTTAATGAGTCTAGACCAAATCAGAACTCTGGCTTCAGACAGGACCAAACTTTCCAGGGAGAGTTGAATGCCAAATCAGGTGCTAGATCTGGGTTTGCAGCTGGATCCTATATTTATATTGTCCTGAAACAAATCTTAAATCCAAACATCCCTAATGATGATGTGTATCTGGGTCCAAATCTCAGTTGTGTGTCTCAGTTGTGTGAGCCCATCTCTAATTATGCAATTCCTAGCATGGATGTTATCTTCTTCATTAACTACATTCTGAATTGTCCATGGGGACACAGATAACAGACTCACACAGATAACTCATGGCTTGAAAAATCACACAGTAAAGGAACATTAAGATGAAATTCAGAAAAGGGGAAGGGGATTGATAATTTAGACTATTTCATCTGCAGTCTCTAACTTTTCATGGTTAAGTAAACATTGTGGTTTGGTTGAAGGGCATTTGCAAGTAATAGGGTGGGAGTCATTTGGTCTGTCTCTTCTGCATTTGAAAGTTGCTTATGTATTTTGTATGATCACTCTGTTATGCGTTTATCATTAATAGTTATGAGCCAGACAGACACAGAGAATAAGATATTTCAGCATACATGGTTTTAGTAAATTAATTTCTGCCTTATTGTTTTCGATTGTATTTCAATGTATTTTGGTGTTAGATTGTATATTTCATTCAAGTTACCTTTAGTTTAAGGAGGCAGTACATCTTCATTCTGATGGCTGTTTTAAGTCATAATTTCTGTAAAATAGTTTTTCAAGGCTCAGGAAACTGATAGAAGCTCCTTTCCCAGAGATATTTAAAGTTAGATGAGATAAAGTACTAGAAAATACACCACAGGAAAACATGCTGGGTTGATCAGGGATTAACAAAATGACTTAATAGGTCTCTTCTATCTTTAATTTATATAATTAAACCCCTCAATTTCCATCAGGCCTTGAGTTATGTTTCAAGAGGGGACTGTGAGTGGATGGTCTCCCCAAACCAAGCAATACACATGGTCAAAATAATATATTATCCACACCTAGGGTCTTGTTTATTAACAAGATGCTGACAAAGTAGTCCTGTCCACCTAAAGGGCGTGTCTACATATACAGCGCTGCAGAGGTGCAGCTGTACTGATGAAGTTATGCTGCTGCAGCGCATCTGGTGAAGACACTCTATGCTGTCGAGAGAGAGCACTCCCGTCGACTTAATAAAACCACCTCAGTGAATGGCAGAAATTATGTCAGTGTGAGAAGCTTTCCCGCTGACACAGTGCTGTGCACCCTAGTGCTTAGGTCGACTGAACTCAAGGGGGTGGTTTATTCACATCCCTAAGAAAGATATGTTTTGCTGACATAAGTTGTAGTGTAGACATAAACCTTTTCTTCAGGCTTGCATGCTCCCATAGTTACTTTATCCCACATAAGACTTCTCCTCAGCTAAGCCATACTCAAGTTTTCTTTGTCAATACTCATCTATCCTAACAACTACCTCTCTCTTCTGAGGGTAGCTCCAATCTAATTTATACCTAATTGTATTTAAAAGTTATCTGCACCAGTGAGTAAAATCCATGTAACACATTCAGCAGAATTTCCATCATCTGATGTATTTTTTAGTTTAAAAACTGCTAGAATCTTACCAAGCTGCTACAACCCTTCTGAGATGCAGAAGCAGCATCTAAGGGTTTGTTAACAAGAGGCTTTTATACAGCAGAATGACACAGCTTTCTCAGGGGCACTGTTGGTGTGTCTGCTTTCCATTTTTGTGAGTTCTAAACTTAAAGGAAGTATCTTTTTCTCTGTAATGTTGCTCGACTATAATTTAGGATCTCTCTTTGTACTAGCTGTAGTTTGTCTTTCTTGAATGATGTTTTTTTCAGAGAGAATAAAACCCCAGTATTAAATGTAATGCAGTGTATTTAATGCACAGTTCAACGTGCTGAAGTGCTTGTGGTGTGTTTTGTGTATGTTATGCTAAATTATGGAAATAGATAGTGTGACTGACAGGGTGTACATACCCTGCACTGGACAAGATAGGATAAATCCCACATTATGGGTGGAGGAAGTCCCACCCTTCAGACCATGCTGGGCATGCTCCAACTGCTGCTCCAGTATAAAAGGGAGCACCCCAGCTCATTCCTGGCCGACCACCAAGGAGGAAGGATGCTTGGCAGAGGCTCCAGCACCTGACTGCAGGAACCATAGCTCCCGAGGCCCAGACTGGAGACCTGTTGCTTATGGCTGGCCGACTGGAGGTGGAATTTGAGCAACCACATGCGCCAAGGAGCTCAGAAGCCCTCGAAGATTAATGGACCCCCCTCTTCAGGACATACAGTAGGAAGTAGCCCACGGAGGTAGGGGTGAGTGTTATCTCCCACCTGAGGAAGAACAGTGTGTTGTGATAGGATCCCCAGTGACTGGGTGGTGATCACACTCACTGCTGACTGGGCCCTGGGCCAGGATGTGGTGGAAAAGGGAGAGCCCAGGCATGGTAGACTGTAACCATAGTGATATCATAATCCTGCATGGCTCCAAAAGAGGATGGGGTGAGCACATGCTCTGTGACACACAGATACCTGAGCCAAGATTTTTTAAAAAAACTTTTTAAGACAAAGCTACAATAAAATGTTAACATACTACTATGTATATCTATCTTATTAAGGATCAAAGAACCTATCTCAAGTGTCTGGCTTGTTGGCTGGAAAGCCTCCTCTGAGTAACTAAAAAGGATGACCAAATTTCTAGCTGCCTATCCTCTTTTTGGTGCTTATCTTGTATATGTACCATGCGATTTAGGTGTCAGCCTATTTTCTCCTCATTTGTGAATGGTTAACAGAACTAGGTGCCTATCTCTGACAGAGGGGCAGGACTTAGCTCACATCCCTGTTCCCATGGGCTAGCTTAGGTGGCTCCCCACCTCACATGCTGGCTTTGTGGATTGCAGTGTAAGGCTTTTTTTTTTTTTTTTTTCCCCCTCCCTTCGCTGTAAGGAAACGCTAGGCACCTACCTCAGCCTTTGTGGACCACAGTGGTGGTGGTGTGATTTTTTCCCTAACTTTTAGGTGCCATGACACTCAGCACTGAAATGCCCAACTCCTTTTATGGATCCCGCCCATACCATAATAGGATTTTCAAAGGCACTGTAATAGGGTGATCTGTCCCCTGAAGGATAGCAGAGGCTGCGGAGCATAAGGGCCAGCCCAGCCCCTGTCATGTGGTGTGGGCCTTTGAGATTTTGAAAGGTATGACTTATACAAGTACCTAGGAGAGACAAGTAGAGAGAAAGTGGTCCTGGGAATAAGTGCAGTCTGGAAGATAGCCTGTCACTGTTTCTTTTAGGGCCTAGAATGAGAAGCTTTTGCAGAATGGGTTTGGCAAGGCTCCCCTCTGTCCTAGCCAATTGGAATGAACAGTGGGAAGAGCACCAGTATATTTGCTGCTTACTTTCTCATGGTGATAACACTGTGAGGGGAAGGTCTGTCAGACAAACTTTCCTGGCTGGAGGGTGAAAAGACTGATTGAGGAAAAGGACTAGCTGCAGGAGAATTTGGCTGAGGCTCTACAACTGGCCTAAATTATAATCCAGCACCAAGGAGGGGGTGCTTGGGACTCCTCATTTAAGGAGAGAATTAATGATTTTTGGAAGTGCAACCCCGGTCTGTCGGGGGGAGCTAGAGACTTCTGCCTTGGGGGGAGAGAGTGACTTTTGAAGCCTTCAGATGCCAGAACTAGAGGCAAAAAAACCTCCCACAACTCTTTTTATGGACCCAGAGTGGGTGTGAGCTTAAGCAACTGAAGAAGCGAGTTATTCTGCAGAACGGGTTAAATAAACCAGGCCCCATTAAGGGGTGTATGTTTGTGCTAATGTGGTTTGGGTAACTGATTTGAAGACACCAAGTGGGTGCTGAGGGCAACACATCTGCAGAGCTTGTAGTGGCCACAATAGGGGAAGCTCAAGGGTAGTGCCCCATTACAATCATCCAGGCATGTGTATCTCATTGAAATCAGTGGGAGTTAGGCATCTAGGCATTTTGAAAATCCTAGTGGATGATTCTTTCAGTTGTGTGGTGTTCATTTATACCCTTAAAAAGCTGGCTCTTAGGCACCTAACTCTCACTGAAAATCAATGGGACTTGGGCCTTACAACACTGAGAATAGCATCACATAAATACTTCTGAAAAGCTGGGCCTTGGCCCAGAAAGTAAGCCTCACCCCTTTTATAGAAATAGATGGTTTAAATCACTGCAGATACAAGCTTGTGAAGGTGCATTTCTCAGGAACTACTTGTAGGATAACAATACTGTTTTACTGCCTCATGTCAAAAGAGGGTGTGTGTGTAAGTGTAGTTAGTCAAGTTCTCTTCTTTTCTGTTTGGTCATTGCTATGTCAAAACAGTTTAAGTCCTATTTCATTTTGTTTTGCTGTCACTCATATTGTGTTTGGGCCTGGTATTGCTTGCATTGCAATTTAAAAAAAAAATCCATGTTTTATGCAGCTACCACAGCAATTTCGTATCTTAAGAATAGAAGAAAGCTGTGAGGTAATTGTTGGAAGCAACTTCTTAATGACAAACGCAATATATCACATGTAGCTTAATGTGCAAGAATGTTTTTAACTATTTACATAAAGTGAGATATCAAGGAGATAAGTATCTTAGAAATACCTATTCCACCCTGTCAGTTGCATGCCTCTCCCACTGCAAGATCCTGCATGGTCAGAACTAGACCGCACCATAGACAAGGAGTAATGAACGAAAGAACATTGAGAGGGATTGCGTGCTTTCAGTGATGTATAAAGGCTGTCGACATCATGGAAGGAATCTGCATAAGGTTTCCTCTTGGTTCAGATGCAGAGTAGAGCCTTCGCAAATGGCTGTCTGCAGTCCTCTTCCTCCCCAGACAGGGGGCAGATTGGGATGGGCCCATAGTATGTGGCACTATGGGGATTCTGGCGGACTGGGAGGCTGCTTTAAATTATACACATTGGTTCCTGGCCACTGTAACTTATGCTGAGGGCTAGTTTGGCCCGTGGAACAACATGGCATTTTAGGAGCAAAGGTGGTCTTGTGCACACTCACCTGGTGGGCTGTGCCGTCTCCTGCCAACTCACAGTGCCGCACAGAATCTCAGCATTAGTCTCCACACTGGGGGTGAACTTCTTTTTCTCTGTAATGCACATACTGTTTAGCACTTCACTCTACAGGTATAATGTACAAAGTCCGCACACCGGCATTGTATGGATAAATTCCAGTTTCAAATGTGTATTTAAAAAGAGAGCAGGAGAGAATGCATGCATGCTTTATCTCTCATTAACCTGTAAATGTGGATTTCATCTCCATTCAGAATCAAATGTCCTTGAAACAAATCAAGCATATGGCGCTGGCCTGGTAGCTTTACTGTGGGATGGTATGTAACAGAAATTTACTAGCCTTTATACTAGTTCATAGATTTCAGATAGAAAATGGAAATCTAAAATGATATAAAATGTATATTTTCAAAGTTAGCATCATGTTATGGGGTATTTAAACACAATACTCCCATTAAAGTCCATAGGAGTTCACAGGGAGACAGTAAAGAAATACCGTTCAGTGTCTTCCTCAAAATAAGAATTCGATGAAGCTCATACACTCAAACACAGGGCTTGATCTTAAAAGGCCCTGAATACCCACCACTCCCATTAAGTACTGCAGGTTTTCAGCACTATTCATAAAAAGGCCCATTGAAAGAAAGTCTGCTGCTTTTGTATCATTTATTCATGCCTTAGCGATAGCTCCATGTTTTGCTTTTAGCTCGAAAGATCAACAGCAAGCAATGGGGTGTGAGGCCATTGCTTTAAAGAAAAAATATATTTTTTTCATAATAGAAAGATTTGTACGTTCAGTTAATGAAGTTTGGCTCAGCACCTCTAGATGCTTAATGGTGTTAAATGGGAATTATTTCAAGAAGCCTTGTTCAGACTATAATGACAGTTGAGATTCATTTCATGATGGGACTTCCTGAACTCCATCTTACTTCACTTTGGGAGTAGGTGGGTGAGGGTTAACTCACTTGGCAGAAAAATCGCTCTTTTATTGCAGTGTTATGAAGACTGTTCCATAGAGAGCTAGGATGATCTTGTACTTAAAGTACTAGAATGGGACTTAGGAGTTCTGAGTTCAATTCCTGACTCTGCCATAGTCTTCTAGTGTAACTTTGGGCAGTGCCTCTTCTTTAAAATAGGGATCATAATATTTCTTCTCTTGGCCTTTTCCTGTCTTGTTTATTTAGGTCGTAAGGACAGGACAGGAATTGTCTCTTATAATAGGTATGTATATAAAGCACTTAGTAAAATGGTACCCCCCCGGGAAGTTGGGTCTCCTAGGTGCTATTGTAATAAAAATAGTTGTCAGAATTCATTTCAGATTTGTTTTTAAATTGCTAACCTTTTGTCACAAGACTCTCGGAACCCATCCTTCCTTGTCCTAATGCTGCTTTTCACCTTTAAAGTTCGACTACACTAAGTCTTAGCTTCCTCTACTCTGGATGATGCTCATTACATTCAAACTCCATGTCTCTTGTTCTCTGAGTAATGTTCATGATTTTTTATTTCTGTTCGTTAAAACTCAGGACACAGAATATGCTGAGAAGCCATTCAAAGGAGCAAGACTTTTTTAACCATTTTTAATTTATTTAATCAAGAGAGAGCTTTTGGCAAAATAATTTCATTTCCTTTAGGACTCGTTGTCTCTGCATCATTGATGTTAGCTTAAATCTAAATCATTTCCCTTAGTTTAAGATTATTCACTTCAGCAAAATGCCCACTTGTTAGGTATATCATTGACAGTGAGGGACTAACTAGCTCTTATTTTCAGCTGTGTCCACTTTGATCTCAACTCCCTGCTGTGACTTTAAAGCAAAAAATTAATGATCTGCTGAGTAATCTATCTAAACTCCTGAGAGTCACTAGCTGTAAAAAGTATCTAACAAACCATCTGTTCTCCTCTACAGGATTGTGCTAGAGAGTGTGCAACTTCCTAAGTCAATACACTTGAAGTTGGGGGTAGAAAAACTATGCACTGCTGAGGAATGGGCAAAATAGCAAAATTTCTCCCTATGGGTGTGCCTCCACTTCACATCTCTAAAGTGGAAATAGCATGCACTATTTAAAAAAGAGGCATGCACTCACTTAACATGCTGTCCAAATACTGATCGTTTTTGAGAGTTGCTTGTAGGAATGTTTTAATGCTCTAAATACCACTGAAATATGCTTGCTTTTTTGCTATCAACTAGTGAAACACAACTCACTCATATGGGATGACTTCCAAAGCAAATATTTACACTGAGGAATATATACTAGAGTGGGGAGAGGACTTAACAGCAAATATGTAAAACTGTATTTGTGTTTTATTTTTCTCCTGGATTAGATTAGTTGTCTTGCCTTATTTGGTGGCACTTTTTACCATATTGATGTTTTATTCATGCTATAATAGTCATATACACTACCAAGCACACATGTATCTAAATTAGCAGGAGTTAAGGCACAGCTAAATTTAGGAGCTGATTGCTCCACATGAAATTATAATGCATTATACTTTTACAAATGTTTATGCAGAATTGTGTACCTTTAGATTCTCTAAGAAATGGAATGAACACCTTAGTCTTTGCTGCTGTTTCTATCTTAGACACTTACATTCAGTAGTCCCATTTATTTTCTCCCTCGCCACCCCAAAAATGCTTGGGAGCATTTCCATTTATTACAGTATGTGCTTAATTACTTTAATTGCTGCAGCAGTTTTTCTGGGTGAATTAGGCATATCAGATCAATCTTCTTCACGCACCTTCATACTCACCCTCTACTCCCAATCTCACCACATCCCATAATTTTTCTACTGTGCTGGATTGCAGAACTACTTTCAGTAATCTTACTGGCTCTATCAAATATTACCGTAACCAGTGGTTCTCAAACTATTGTACTAGTGACCCCTTTCATATAGCAAGCTTCTGAGTGTGACCCCCATTATAAATTAAAAACACTTGTTTATATATTTAATGCCATTATAAATGCTGGAGGCAAAGTGGGGTTTGCAGTGGAGGCTGACAGTTCGTGATCCCCCAGGTAATAACCCCGTGACCTCCTGAGGGGTCCCGATTCCAGTTTGAGAGCCTGTACCGTAAACCAAGGTCAACAGCTTTTAATGTCAGAGCAGCCTCTGGGAAAAAGGTAGAAAAGATAGTTAAACGACTAGAATAGACACGAGGAGGATAAAAAATACTGATATTGTATTTTAGCAGTTTCTTGGATCCTTGTGCATCGGTCAAAACGTAGCTCTCCAAATACTCTTATTACAAATAGCCCACAAAGTTCTTGAAGAAGAGAGCGAGGTAGAGCCATGAATGAGTGCATTAGGCTTTCCTCTCTAGAGATCTCATCATCATTTCCATTGTCACAAAATTCCTATGCAGTTAGACATAAAATGCTCAGAAGAGGCCCAGGACTAGCACTACAGAGCTGTTGAAGACCAGTATTGAGATGTGCTGGTATTATGCATAGGTGCCGACTCGGGGGTGGTCCGGGGCTGGAGTATCCACGGGGAAAAATTGGTGGGTGCTCTGCATCCACTGGCAGCTCCCCACTCCACCCCCGCCCCAGCTCAGCTCCCCTTTGCATCTGCCTCCTCCCCTGAGTGTGCTGCACCCTCCTGCTTCTCTCCCCTCCCTTCCAGCACCTGCACCGCAAAACAGGGAGGGGAGGAGTGTGGAGTTAGGGTGGGAGAGGAGGGGTTGAGAGCACCCATCAGCACCAACAAAAGTTGGTGCCTGTGGTATAATGTATGTGCATGTGTTTCTTAAGAAATGTGTATCTTGCTTAGCTGAGATACTAAAATAAACTGGTTAGTCTCTAAGGCGTCACTAGTCTTCCTTGTCTTATTTACGGATACAGACTAACACGGCTGCTAATCTTAAACCTGTATAGAGGTCTTTGATGTACCTTCAGGCTGCCAGCCTATCTACTCCAGCATCCTTCTTCCAAAAACATCTCTTAAGATGGAATGTGTGACAGAGGGCTTAACAAGTTATATTTGGGGGCGGGGGAAATGGTAAGACGCTGTGTTGAAGGTTAGTTGTCCCAGTTCTGTGGAAACTAAAATGGGTGCCACAAAGCCCGTGTTTAAATGTGTCTCTGAATCTTTTCCTTGTCATGCTACCTAACCCCGCAGTCATAAAACAAACCCCAAAATAAATTTACATATTTCCAAGGAAGATTTAAAATGACTCAGCGAAGGAGAGATTCTAAAAATGTCTTTGCTGTTACAATCCCAGTTGCTCTACTTAACAAATTATCTGGGTTCCTCTGACCCCATCAATGTTCTCCCATTAAACTTGATCCAAAACCCATTGAATTAATAGAAAGACTCTGCCAGACTTCAGATCAGGCAAATGGCTAGGTTTTCTGACTGTGAGGACAAGTACCTGTGGCCATTCTGTTGATCAGGGATGTTTTCTCTAGACATGAGAAAAACTATATATTTTTTAAAATCTGAACCCCCTCACAGATTTAGATCTAAATCAGGCCTGCACAACATGCGGCCCCGGGGGCCACATGCAGCCCGCCCGGGCTCACTGTGCAGCCCACGGAGGATAAGTAGGGGTGGGGCAAGCCAAGTGCTGGGATGGGGGGGAAGCGGATGGGTGCAGGGTGAGGGCAGGGCTTTTCAGCCCGCAGCTGGTTTTTTTGCAGTAATACGGCCCTCGCTGCTTTCCGAGTTGTGCAGGCCTGATCTAAATCATCCTTTAAAGTTACTTATTTCTAACACTGATTATGTGCTAGGCATTGTAAAAATAAAGAGAGGTATGTTATTGCCTTCACAGGCAGTTTGCAAAACAGTTGAGGCTCTTCAATCCATTTGTAGTCTAGTCTTACCCTGATAAATGCTGAGAGGTGTCCTCATTTCTTATCACAATTCCTTACGAAGACATCATCTCTTGATTTTGTTCTAAAGTTAATTTATCTATTTAGTCTGTAGCTAGCGCAAGGTGCATTTCCTCTTGGAAATAACTGTCAGGTCAAATAACTGAGGAATCATGTTTTCAGCATGGTGAAGAAGTGATGTGAAGGAATATATGTTTTTTTCAGTCCTGAGAACCATGATCAAAACTGGGGGAATGTGTATTGCATAATTTGTAATTGAGAGGATTGAAAAATTCATCCCTCTGGAGTATTAGAAATGAGAATACATGTGGAAATCTTGCCCCAGATCTTCAGCAAGTGTGAATCAATCTGGCTCCATGAGTTTAAACTAATTTGCATTAGGGAAGGACCTGACCTGTTGTCCAGATGTAATTCAGGGAGCTGCTCTTGCTGTTTTTTTGTTTTGTTCTTTGTACAGAAACAGTTACTCAACCTCACGATGTTTTTAGGCATTGTTACTTATGTTCACAAGTAATAATTTAGTCATGCAAAATCCATTGTGCTTGCTTAGTTGCAAAATGATTTTGTAGCTATAATTTCTGTCCTTTTCATGGTCAAGACGAACATGCAAAAATTGCATTCTAAGCAATGCATACAGAAGCTAATTACGTTCCTTTAAAAAAATGAAATGTGATTGGAAAACAAGATGCGTGGGTAGTATCTTGATGTGAGCAAGTAACCTAAAAACATTTCTGAAAATGTTTTGTCCTCCAGCTCTCCTTTTATGTGTCCTAGTAACAGCCAAAGATGAGAGAATGCAAATTAGACAGGAGAAAAAAAAATCCTCTCAACAAATAAATAAATTCAGGCTTACATTTATATTTGGATTCTGAGAGTATCTGCTTAGAATGCAGACAATAATGGCTTTGTCTACTAACTTCATAATCCTCATCAAACATGAACCACATCATACACTAGTGTGGTACTCCACTGATCTTGCATACGCCACTGCTACCTGGAACAAGAGCTATGGCATATGCTGCCAGGACTGGAGCTTGAGTACACATTTGCAGTATTTAGTGCTAGTTGGTGAGTGTAGGTAAATCATAGAATCATAGAATGTCAGGCTTGGAAGGGACCTCAGGAGATCATCTAGTCAAACCCCCTGCTTAAAGCAGAACCAATCCCCAATTAAATCATTCAACAGAGTTTTGCCCTGTATCCCTAAATGGCCCCCTCAAGGATTGAACTCTCAACCCTGGGTTTAGCTTAAACCATAGAGAAATGTCTTTTTCCCCTCTTGTTTCAACCATTCCAGTCTAAAATGCCATACTGTGCGCATTCACTGTTCGATCCACATCATATTGTGTTATGTAAATATATATATTATATATATATATATATATTTTAAAAAGGAAACCATTCATTGTAAATATCACTAATAGGCTGAGGATATTTGGAAGCTGATAAACAGTTTCAAGAATAGCAGTGAGTGCTTTGCCAGAAAACTCCTGTTCTGGCACAGTACCGATTATATCAGGAGTTGCAGAATAGAAATTGTGCCATTATGTACTTTGAAATATGCTATTAGGAACATAATTGCACTGAAATTTGCATAAAAGACAAAATGCACAATTCATGATGGCTTCCTCATTACTGTTGTTTTCCACCGTGAATTCAAGGGCTTCAGAATAAGTGACCCTGAGAGTGAGATGTCCTCATCAATCCTCCAAGTTAAACATCAGGAGGAATATTGCTGCTGTGCCATCGTATAGTTTAATCAGTGTATATGCTAATTAAGAGGGGATTCTTTCAGCATTTTTATTGTAAAGATAACTAAAATTGATGTAAGAGCAATATACAATTATCATACTAGCTATCAAAGTTAATTAGCCCTAATTAAAAAATCACCATAGCTACACTGTGTTGTGCTGAACCTCATACATGTTATTGAAAACAATTCTTCTATTGAGCCCAATTTCATTTATAACCTGTTACGGTATCTGGAAAACCTATTCTCTAGCACCATACTGTTTTCAACCTTTTTCATTTGTGGACCCCTAAAAATTCCAGATGGAGGTACAGAGCCCATTGGAAAGCTTAGACATAGTTTGTGGACCACCACAGGTTGAAAACCACTGCTCTAATAGCACAGAACAACAAAAATTTAATCAGGTTTCATTACTGACAATCACATCTGAAGACTCTTGTTATTACCTCCTCATATTTTCACAGTGGGTTTTTTTTTTTTTCCAGAGATAGTTACTTCTATGGACACTGCTCATCCTATGAAATTTCTATTTATACTCAGCTATCTTCTCCATGGAATATTTCTCTTTCTGTGCTTCTGATATTATTCTGCAACTTTGCTCAGGAAGTAAACTATTTATCTGTGTTACAGCGTTCTCTGTGTAAAATATGAAAGGGTATGATTTAGTGTGAAAACAAAAGGGGCGTGGAAACTCTAGCTCAGTCCCTGACTCAGAATCACTGGGGAATTCTCTTAGCCATCTTGTGCCTCAGCCTGCCCATCTGTACAATTATTTTGACTTGCAGATTTGTGAAGCTTAATTAAACTGAAGTTTAAAAAGTGACTGAGAGAAAAGCTTTGTACGTTGTGGCAAAGCTCTGGCCTTGTCCCTGTGGGTCCTGCACTTCCAGGCAGTTTGTGCTGGCCTCAGAGGCTCACTGTGACCCTCCACATAGCCCTTTTCTCTCTAGGCCAGGGTTACAGTTTGCTGAGCCCTTCTCATCATCAGCCAGCAAAGCTGTTGGTGAGAGAACTCCCCAGGCTCTGTTGTCCCTTTGGGCTTATTTCAGGACAGCATAACCTCCTGTCTTACTAGGGGCCTGCCTTCCCCTTCCAGGAGGTGTATCAGTAGTAGCAGGTTTGGGGAAACCAGGCCTGCCCTGTTACTCGGGGTTCCAGCCCAGGGACCCTAATGGTAGTAGCTATTGGCAGCCAACCTTTCACTGACAGAGTTGCTACTTTTCCCTGGGCTACTTCCCCACAGCTCTCCCACTTCTCCCTTACCTCAGGGTATCGCAAAGCTTCCTTTCCTCCAGCTTCTTTCTCCTTGGCTTCCCCCACCTGACTAACTGACCAGGAGGTTTTTTAGCTGGTTTCAGACAGCCCCAGACTGGCTTCAGGTGTCCCAATCAGGCTAGCTATTTCTGCTGCTTTCTAGAAGCTTCCTGATTGGCCTGGAGTAGCCTTTGTTTGGCTATCCAGGGAACAGGGACCTGCACACCCTGAGGCTGATATACCTGCCTTCCAGCACTCTCTTATGCCCTTCTGGTCTGACCCCGTCACAGCGTGCAATATAAGAAATACCAGGATACAGTTAGATACTACCGCACAAGAAACATAATAATACACTGATAGAACTAATAAAACAGTTTCTCATTAAAGCACTAATTTTCCCCTCAGGAATAAGTGATGTTTCATCTTGCTGCAGCACACAAGTGCTATTGATCATCTCCTTCCTGTTGAGTCCTGCGTCTGTTGAGCAACTAAGGGTATGTAACAGAATTTTGATAGCTTGATCAGTACATCCAGAATTCAGACCATGATAGCCTTGACCTTCAATTGAAAAATCAAAACCAAGATGCTGTTTAAAATATTTTCTTTAATAATGGAAGGCGTTATACCCAGGCCTGTTCTAGCATTAGGGATAGATGGTGCCAGTGTAATGCACTGTAATCATATGATGACAAAACAGCTCAAAGGGATCTTAAATAGAGTTGGTCAGAAATACTGTGACAAAATCACATTCTGTTGGCAAAGGTAATTCTGTCAAAATTTAAATATTTGAAATTATGTCAATTTCACCAAAATTCCATTTTGGAATTAAAAAACAGGAGGAAAAAAGCTCCAGAAAAGCTGAAATGGGCCATTATGACCTTTTGGGGATGAAATGTTTTGAAATTACCATGTTTTACAACTTCTATGACGTGAAAATCCTTTAATAAGTCAAAACACTTTTTTCAAATGAAGCATTTTGATCAATGCAAAATGACTTTTTTTTCAGAATTTTCTGTCTTAAAATCTGAAAACTTTTGGCTCTAATTCTGATCTAAAATAAAGTCAGATTTCAAAATCCTTTGTGAAATGGAATTTCTATCTTCCACACATCTTTAGCCCTAAACCAGCCTTGGAAGAAGTTGATGTACGTATTTCCCTCTCGTATGGGGAAATTCTGGTCTGTTGTAAAGGGAACTTTATATTAGGGCCAACTCCCACATGAGTAAGGCATGTGTTACGATCTCCTGAGGAAAGAAAGGATGCACAGTGGAGGCTGGAGAACAATGCAGTCTGCTGATCTTTGGCCAGTGAAACAAGCCCTAGAAGAACTATTCAAGTCAGGGTGTCCACGATTGCTCTAACACGCCCCTGGGGACATATAGCTCATAAAAAGTGGCTTAGTTTCTACCTCCCTTCGTTTACCTGTGCCAGGGAGTTGGAGTGGTGGTGGTAGATTTTCTTGGTGATAAGACAGGAATAGAAACTTCCACTAGTACTGTACTATACTCTTGTAATCAATGTCTTTACTTTTCCTAAGTTAAGCAGTAGGGAGAATACTTTTTCTGATGGCAAGACTTCTGAGAATATTAATATGAAGCTCAGGCTGTGATATGGCTCTTACAAGAATGGATGGCCAGTCTTCCCTAGCAGAATGATGCCATTCATCAGCAGGATGTTGAAGACTGGAGGAAGAAAATCAATCAAAGAAGACAGCTAGAAGGGGTGCTGAACAGAGGTAATCATAGCAACTGTGCAAATTAGCACAGTGTGAGCTCTTACTACTGAGGAATCAACTGTTGGGCTGCAGGGATGTGCTTATACTTTATCAAACCTTATTGTGATTGAAACCAGCCCAACTTTTCTGTGGTCAGAGGACACTTGTGAACTCAGGCTCAGTCATGAACATAACCCTAAATTCTCTTTTCTAATAACTGTCCAAACTTGCCTTGTATTCTGTGTTTCATGCAATTTCAGGCTATACAATTGGATCTTGCTAGCTGAGTGTGCTGACAGTCTCCCTTTCTGTTTTCCAAACAGTGATACACCATCATTAACTTTTAATTCAGTGAAATAATAGATCAGCAGGCAGGGCCAGTTCTACCATTTTTGCCGCCCCAAGAAAAAAAAAAACCCAAAATTTGCTGCTGCCTGGACTGCGCTGCCCCAACAATAGACAGAATGCTGCTCCTTACTAAGGGCCATCCCAGGCACGTGCTTGCTCTGCTGATGCCAGCCCTGTCAGCAGGCACCTTTTATATCATGATGGGAAATCCCCAAATGCTACTGGTATGCTAATGAAAATCCCACACAAGGCCAAGCAAGTTGGGGCCCCAAGCTAGAGCTGGGCGCCAAGTGATGGAAAGTAGAAAATTAGATGCGTTTCCTTGACCAAAGTTCTCTTCCACTCTGGGACATATGCTGTCAATGCATGACCATAGCACCCTCCCAGCTGGGGAGATCTGAGCAGCAGTTTTACATAAGTGTAGTCATAGCATCAGAAAACAAAAAAGATGAAATTCTGCTCCCAGTTAGTCCAGTAGAAATGCAGACTCATTCCCTTTGCTCCACTGGAATTATGCCAGTGTAATAGAGCAGAATTTCACCCCAAGTCAGTGTACCACCACCGCCACCTTTTGTAAAAAGTGAAATGTCACATCATCTCCCAGCCAGTATAGGGCCAAAACAGTAGTCCTCTAGGCCTCCACAGCACTCATTCCGATGTTTAGGATTCTCCAACTCCCATTCCTGCCTAGAGTCCCTATTCTAACCTTCTGTTATGCCCCAATCCCCCGTCTTCCCAATTCCCCATCATAACAACTTTCTTGCTGATAGGCCCCTCCCAAGCTTCATCAGACCTTCCAATCCCCTCATCCACCCATGGGCTGCCATTCTGTTTCCACTATGAATCTCATCCTCAGCATTTTCACTTCTTTTCTCTATTTCTTCCACTGGAGAGTCATAAGTCTGCTGGAGAGGGAAGAGCAGAGCCAGTGCCTTATTCTGGCCAATAAGGGAGGGAAGGTGGAAACCCTTTAAACTCTATCCTGGGGAGAACTAGGTCTGGAGGGGATTCTAGGGAGCAGAGAAACAGTGGTCACCCAAGGTACTCACGTACAGCATGCACTAATTCCTTATAGGAAGGACTGTGAGGTGGGACTTGCAGCCTGTGCAACATCTGGCTATGTGGAGGGGTCCTCAATGAGCCAGTGGATGGTGGAGCTGAGCCCTGACCAATAGGATGTGCAGTAAATATTCAATAATCTTAAATAGAGGAATGAACTATATAGAAGGCTGCCCAGGTATTACCTCATTGTCCTCCTTCAAATGCCTCCTCAAAATTCTCCTTTGCCGTGATGTCTACCAAAAACCCCTTTGTAACTGTTAGACTGCTGGTGCACTAATACCACAGCCTGTCATGCTCACTGATATGGTCTCATTGTTTCCTTGTGTTCACTCATCAAACTCCCTCTATCAGTCTGTCTCGTGTCTTGTACTTGTATTGTGAGTTTTCTGTGTTTGTTCGGCAACTAGCACAATGAGCCCTGGTATATGATTAGGGCTCTTATGTGCTGCAATAATACAAGCAATAAATTAATTTTAGGTCCTAGGAGCCTTTACCCACATCTGGCCCATCTCCTCGTGGGCAAGTTAGGAATTCTTGTGTTCGTGACTTGTGATAATTTCAGTGGATATAAGAGTTGTTTTCAAAATCACTTTTGTTTACGGAAAGCCATGTTTTATTGATAAAAACTTGGCTTTTGGTAAACAAAAACAACTGTGTCTATTATCTTTTTGCATGTAGCTTTATTATTATATCAAGGTTTATTGTTAAATGCAGACATCATTCTTTTTCCTTGGGAGCCAGTGCTGAAGAGGCCTCAATGAGAGACCCTCGCTGAGACTGGGTTGGAAATCGAGACTGGGCTGGAGAGGGCATCCTGGGCGTTAGGAGCCTGATTATTGACTGCTATTGCTCACTTTTTAATTGTGACCATTTGTCTCTGCACCTAGGGTCTCTGCAACCTTTTTCTTTCCTGCCAGTCCTAGTAAAATGACCTTTCCCTTAGCCATGTCTCTGAGTCACCTACAGTGCTTGCTTGTAAGTCATAGGATACCTGGCATTATTACTGGTATCTTATGTGGTTGGCATACTGAGTAGCCCAACAATGACAATTTGTATCTGAGCATGTGTTGGTGGGGCTGAGAGTCTATTGTGATGAGGAGAGAAATAGAGTCCATTTCAGATGTTTGCTTGAGGGTTCAAAATTATTATAGCCCAGTCTTATTACTAATATGGGGGGTGAGTGTGTATCTATATCTGTATATATCTATCTATTTATCTATATAGAAATAGATAGATAGAGATATAGCCTTAGGTGAATCTCATGTGTTCATGGTACAAGGCTCAAGTCACATACTTGCTTTTTCCTCCAGAAATCTTGAATTTCAGCTCCAACTCCAAGAAGCTTGTGTGTTGGAATTAGAGGATCAGTGGTATTTACATTTGCAGTTTACTACTTCATCAGTTCTTTGGAAAAGAGACAGTGTTTTAGTGTGTTGGTAGATTTGGTTTGATTGAATTAATCATGCTGCACTTTTCAATATACAAAGTGTGTGGCAAAACAGCTGCTTGCATTCTCTGTCTCTTGCACCCTCTCTAGTCCATGGTGCTGAAGCAACCCTATCACTAGTTTGTTGCATGGACACTTATAGCCTGTGGCCTTCAGTTATTCAAATCCCATTCCTCTTACTGTATTTACTGGGTGGCTGACTTACTGTTGTCACATCAGTTAAAGCACAACTAAACAGCAGGTGATCTTAGTATTTTGTTCTATTATTAGATGCCAGTTACCATCTGATGATGTGCCGTTGGAAAGTGTTGTTATTCTGTGTCAGCAAACACAAAGTGCAGCAGTTTGGTGAGTATACAAAGAAAGTTAATGCTTAGAGGCAGAAATATTGTTGCTCTAATTTTATCTTGAGCCAAGAAATGCTTCAATGTGTGTCCATCCTCTGTCCAGGCAAAATAACTGAATAGCTGGGGGATGGTGTTTTGCACTCGTAACAAATGTCCACAATACTTTCCTGCATGTTGTACATAGCCTGATGTGCTCCATTTCAAGTGGGTTAGTAAACCAAACCCTTGGAGTTTCCTTCAAGATCAGCCCTTGTAAATTGCTCCTTATTGTTGTCTCCAAAACAGCCCTTTGTGTTCACCAAACATTAATCCTAGAACTGGTTGGAAAATGTTGGATTTTTTTCTCTGTGGAAAATTTTGATTTTTGGTGAACAGTCAAAATCCAAGATATTTTGGCCAAAAGCAAAAATAGTTCCATTTGCTCCTAATCTCTATAGACTGGGCTCCCTGACTGCATTACATCTCCCATGATGCACTACTGGCTACCTTCTTGAAAAGGGGAATCAGTGTGTTGTGGTAGTATCTGGCTGTGGTGCATCATGGGAGATGTGGTCTGGCTGTGGAGCCTTGCCCATAGAGGAAAATGGGGACAAGAGGTAACTGAACTATAACTCCTATGAGGCACTATAGCAGCATGCCCAAATCAAAATCTTGTAGGCATTTTATTTTTTGACAAAAAATAGAAATTTTCTGTTGAAAGTAGATTGTTTTCATGAAGAAACTTTAGGTAGAAACTCATTTTTCCATCAAAAAACAGTTTTGATGGAAATTTTTCAACTAGTCTTGATTGTTCCCTTTTTGATATTTGAGTAGCTGAACTCCCTCTTTCTGGGTGGCTCTTTATTTCCTTTACTGTTGCCCATCACGGGTCCTTTCACATCACTATCCAACCCTTCTGTGACACCTGGTCCATCCATGTACATGACCTCTGCTCCCCTCCTGCTTGCTCTGTCCTCCTCTCAATTAAGGTGTTGAAACCTTGCATTCCAGGTTTTCCATCACCCTCACTCCTTTACTCTCCCACTGCAAAGTCCCATCTCACCAAATCCCATCACCCACATTTTGCACTCTTGCTCCTATGCAGCTGAGTACTTTTAGAGAACACCCAGTGACCATATGAATTTCTTCAATTCAAGATTTATTTTTTCACTTCTGTAGTGCTTGTCAATTAACACTATTCCATTTTCATTGACTTTCACTTTGGCAGTTCCAGTATCCTGTTCACAATTTTTGCATGCACATGGTTTCATTGACTCTTCCAAAGAGAGGGTTAGGGACATTTAACATGACCTTTCACCACCTCCCCACTTACCATGACCAGAGCTGTAACTAGCCATTTTAGTACCCGGGACAAACAGGCATATTTGTGCTCCCTGACAGATTTTTTTTTTTTTTTTTTTTTTTACATTTCTCCATTCTCATGGCTTTGTGCACTGGGCAGCTGCCTCATTCCCCTTACCCTGATTATGGCCCTGACACTGACACACTCCCTTTCCCCTATCACCATTACTGATATTTCCAGCCTGCTTTCCTTCTCCACCACTTACAGCACTTTTCAAAACCATTTGCCCGTTCACATAACTAGTTTTATATCTAGCTATTTCCCATTACTCTTATCCTTGTCCCACCTATCCTAATCCACATGTTGCATCTTGTACTAAATTATATTGTAAGTTCTTTTTGGCATGAAAAATGTCTTTTTCTCTCCTGTAGAATGCATTCATACTATAATGCCCCACCTGTATTGGATGTTCAGAGTCAGCCTCATGGTGTTAATTTTTTTTTTTTTTAAAGAGCTTGAAATAGCTGCTCTGGTGGTTAGAGCAGTTTCAAAGTCAAGGGATTCTGGGGCAATTGAAGCAAGGCGAGCTCATGTCTGGGTATGAATACCACCTCTCAGGAATACTGCTGCAAACAGTCAGTGGTGGAAACACTAGTGGAACCTACAGGGAGACTATTGATCACTGAGGAAGGGGGATAAGGAGAGAGAAGAGAGGGAAGGGCCAGGAGTGAATGAGGCAACAACTGGCACCAGAAAAGAGGGCACATGGTAAGTAGGATTGTTTTATTTTTTCATCTCTGTACAACAAGACTGGGAGTTCCTGAGTGCTGAAAATTACCCCTGGTGAATGTAGGTGACTACTGCTTATTATTATTTTTATTTTATTATTTATTATTATTACTGATGATGATAATATCAGAAGGTGGGGTGGGGTGGGAGTGCTAAGAAAACTGTTCCTTATTTCTGAAATAGGTTGGTAACCCTTGCGATAAATGGGGAGCCGGTGGATAGAGACCCCAGTAGCTGAATTATGTGCGTCAGAGGGGTGCTAGGAAGCTGAAAGGAAGTCCAGTTTAGGAGAGACAGGAAAGACAGAGATAGTAGGAACAGTAAGGATAGTCACAAAAAGGACAGTACATAGAAACACAGTGGTATAAGGAGAAATGAGGAAAAGTTAAAGGAAGACTGTATGGTTAAACAAGAGGAAAAATAACTAACGTCTTTTAAAAAACTATTAGGAAAACATTGTTAGAAAATGGCAAGAAAAAGTAAAGGAAGAATGTAATGTGAAGGAAATAAGCTGTAGTAAAAGATAAAGTGTAATTAAATAGAAACAACTTATAAATAAGGAGGAAGTGAGCTGTAGCAGAAGTAAGAAAATTGTAAGGAATGTTAAACAGAACATTGGAACAGCATCTTATGGTATACAAAGAAAAGTGAATGGAATAGAAAAATTATTAGAGAGAAAATGGACTGTAAGTCAGAAAGGAGCAGAGAGAGAATTGTTCAGTCAAGGAACCAACACCTCACATCCAGGAATAAATATCTTTATTTAAGATGGAACGCAAAACAGTAAATAAAGATTACACAAGAGGATTTTGCAAGATATAACTGAACACCCTTCAACTTTTCCTCCAAACTCTGGGTTTACAGAGGCTGAAAACTGAGAAACTGAAAAGGGAATATATGTTTATGTGGGGTTTATATTTATTGTGAGGGTTTATGTTCTAGTGTATAGAATTTCTAATGCAAAATTCTGTTATTTCATAAATGTAAATTATTACTTATAGAGTGAGTTTAATTAAGATAATAGCAGCTGATATTCAGTAGGTAACAGTAATTGTTTACTGTAGTTTACAATATAAGCCTAAGCAGTGGTTCCTGCTAAAACAACCAACTCTGATTCACTTGTGATTATTCCCCACTTAACTGATTTCTCTTTTATCCCAGCTGATTGAGATACAACATAATTTGGCCTCTAGATTGCCTCTGCCTCTCCTTAGTGCTCTGATTCAGAATACCTACCACAATGGAAAATATGACTCACTCCTCTCCTCCCCCACCCCACCCCAGACCTTAAGGACTAGTAATGGGGGAAGGGATGGAGAGGAGTGGTGGACAGTACCAAGCACAATGAATACTTACCAGAGCTTCCCTCTCTGATTCTGTCACGCCTGATACAGGAGTGCTCGGACAAGCTAGGTTCCTCCAGACTTAAAAAGAGGTCATGGCTCACCAAACCACCAGATGTCCTTGTTGCCCATCCTCATCCAATTCCGCTTCTTTATTCATCATGTCATCCATTCCATTGGCCACTGTGTCCAGCCCTCCCCTGAAGTATCCACGGGGCTCTTGACGGAGGAGGTGGAGGATAGCATGTAGCTGTCACAGAGAGTGTTGTGTGGATGTGCAAAGGCAGTTTAATTATAGTGGCAGATGGCTATCTATTTAACTAAAGTTAACTTAACTTTCTGGTGTAGGCATAGTCTACGAAATTGTCAACTTTTGTCAAAGTACAGCCACCGTAATAATTAAAGCAGAGGGTCATGTCCGCACTTGATGCTTCTGTTAGTTGTGCACATGTTCACCAAGAGCACTTCCATCCACTAAAGTGGGATATTGTGAGCCTTCCTGCCCCAGTGTGAGTCTGGCGCCTGGCTGACAACTTGGGTAGTCTGCACCAAGGCAGTGGGGAAGACTCCAGCTGTCAGCTCCACTTGGGGCTAACAGCCAACAGCTGATGTAAGTAATGCAGTGTCTCCACAGACACTGTCACCCTAACTACATTGACATAAATGCTACACCTCTCATGGAGGTGGAGTTATGTCAGCTAAGTGGTCCATTTACTTCAGTATCCTTGTGTAGACACTGACACAACTCTGTAGTGAAGGCCCTGAAAGAGCTTTTTCTAAAAACTCTTGAGGGAGATGTTCCTCCTTTTTTTTGTTGGACCTTTTCGGACTCAAGAGCATTCAGGTGACTCGGAGGGGGCATGGGGAACAAAACAGATTGTATGAATGTCATCTTTTAAATGTGACTTCAGCACTACCATCCTCTCTTGAGAATTTTAAAAAAACAGTCTGTCTCTCCTCCTTCAGTGGAGGAACAAGCTTAGTATACTGCCAATATTTGTATTACTGTATTGTTATAATACAAGTCTGTATTGATTTTTTTAAAAAAATCAATGATACAAAATGTATTACTAGGAATATGTATTATATACACCAAGAAACAAATGAAATCCTTTTAAAAAGTTCTGGCTTGTCCCTTTGTTCCTTTACTTCTACTGTCATTCTACTTTGTCTCTGTACTTGACACTTGTAAATCTGTGTTTTCCTTTCAATAAGAGATACATTCTCTCCATAGCAGCTAATATTTTTCAGGTGCATCATTAATCTTGTAAGTAAAATGTTCATAGGAAGCAGTTTTTACCTTATCAATGTAAAAGTGATGCTAGCTTTTTTCCCCTCAGAGGATCGAGTTTTTAACCAACCAAGGGCAATTGCAGTTCATTTTTTAGAAGACCTCAGAGTACCATGCACTGAAGAAAAATCATGTACCTTAGTAAATGTAGTTCTGACTTTGTTAATATACTCCTAACGGCAGAAGAAAGTGATTTAGCTTATTGGAAAAGTGGGCTGCTTTAGCTAAATCTATTGTGCCATATATTTGCCTAATATGAGCATGCATTATTTCCAACTGTAAGCATTCAAATATTTTGTCTTCACCCCGCCCCCAAATCATGAGATTTTTAAAAAATGGGGGATATTTGTATTTACCTTTTGTGGTTGATGGTTTTTGAGCTTTTTATCTACAACCCTGTGGGCTAGAAACTTACTTAAAGAAACCTGATATTCCCACATAATCCTATGACTCTAGAAGCTGGGACTCCAAAAACAAAGCAAAATATCCCACTAAATTTTGTCAGAGTTGGCAAAACTGACATTTACTGAAGTTAAAAAAAGAAAAACCTGATACCAAAAATGATTTTCTTCTAAAATGAAGCAAAAGTCATTTAGTCCTCCGGGAACAAAGTTTTAAAAAATCTCCAGTGAAACAATTTCCCTTGGAACCAGTGATTAATATCCACAAAATTAACACCTTTCTACCATTAGGTTATCTTTAACAAGTAATGCTTGTATCTGGCTCACTAGCATTGGAATAGGGCACATTAGTTTAAACTTCTAAGTCAGGTGTTCAATTTAATGAATATTGTTTTGAAAATGAGTATCTCCTTTCCCTTTATACCCCTCTCCGTGTAATGTTTGTGCACAATGTGTCAAATACAGTCACTGAGCTTGGGGGAAGTGCAGGGATTGCTCCATCTATGCACCCTTTAGATGTGCATATCACTGCAAATGGGGTGGGGAGGAGAAGGGTTGTGCCTCCCATTCAGCACCAGCTCTCAGAGTGGGCCAAGAACAGAAGCGTGAACTGGTTGCGGTCAGGTGAGACCCTGACAGAGTGATTGTTAGGACTGTATGGGTGTTTGGTACTAAAGGGAATAGGCTACTCAATTAGTCGAAGGTGAGCAAAATGAAATCCTGTATTTTTTAAACAAACAAACCCCATTATTTTATAATCTGGATGCTAGGATGGGATCCACAAAGGTACATAAGTGCCTAACCCCAGACTTTAGGTGCCTAAGTCTCAGTTTTGGCTCTACTGTGAGCCACAAAATTCGTGCTGAACCCTGTAGTCACATAAATCTTTTCCAGAGTAGTTTTCCACTGAGCCTCAGTTCCTGCCTTTGGGCATGTACGCTGCTGCCTTCCTCTAGATGTTCAGACACCTAAGCCCCAGAGTGATTCACAAGGCAGGAAATACAGACTTTTTTGGTTATCTAAGTCACATGGGGGACATGATGCCGTATGTGTGCTAGGAGGTGTAGGAAAAAGGTTTAAGTGTTGGGCCTCTATGGTGGTTTTCTCTGAAATTCTTTCTGTTCCTTGCTTAGGGAGATTTTTAAAGGTTTCAGTGCATGGTGGGATGGAGAGTTAGGACATTAAGGGGTGGACTCTACCTTAATATTGGCACAGAAAAATTACAACACTTGGGGAAAATTTTTAAATTGGAAGTTTGACGAGCTGAGGAGCACTTGAAGTGGCCAAAAATATCAGGTACGGATGGTAGTGATGCCAAGATTGTTACGGATAGGGCAGAAATTGACCTTCCTCACTGCTGTTCAGGTACAAGATCAGAGGTATATTCTTCTTTAAACTGCACCTTAAGGCCAGATTTGTAAATGGCTTTCCATCTGATCTCATTTTTTGCTGGTGGACTCTGCCTGTAAATATCATGCATGTGGTCATGTTTCAATTAACTGGCAATCCTAGCACTTGGGTGGATACAGACCTGATTTATGGCCACAATTAACTGCAAACAGAAAATGCACTATTTAAGTGCAGTTGCTCTTAAAAAAAATCATAACCTGCAAAAACGTAAATATTTACTCTTGAAGAACAAACTGAATATCCATTAGTAACTCTCTCATGCTTGCATTAACAGGCTACTTTGATATGTACTTGTTCAAAGATACCAAAATATATTTTTATCTAGTTTTTGTGCATAATATAGGATTAATTATTTAATTAATAGTTATAAAAAACTTCACTGAATACTGATCTGAAAGATGATTTCTATTCAAATTGGTATGTGTCATTGTTGCCCTTTTCAGATGCAAATTATAAACCTGTTGGAAAAGCTGTGGAGCATGATGAAAAGCACAGATGAAGGAGGGTAAAAGGCATGCTTATAAATGCAAGTCATTTCAATAAAATCTGCAGTACTGTTCAGCCTAGTTAGGCACTTTGCTAGCAAATGAATAACTATAAAGACTACATTATTCTATCCTACTCTCTCCCTGCCCCAATTTGTGTTTCTAGAGGAGCTTGTTTAGCTTTGTTTGTGTATCCATCACTGATGACAGCACAGATCAAAGCAGTTAGCTGTTCTATTGTCTGACAACAGAAGAAAAGCACAACTCTTTCTTCAGAGACAGACAGTCCCCAAATACTGATATGATTTTAAAATGTATAATTAGAACTGGTCAGGAATTTCCACTAAATTTTTTGACAGAAAATAGTTTCCTGTGGAAAATGTTGATTTTTGCAAAACTTGTTCAATTTTTATTTTTTTGTTGAGATAATAGAAATATATTTTAATTTGGATTGTTTTAAATCGAATCAAGTACTTTAGCTTGAACTGACCCAAAATATTTTGCTTCAGGACAGTTTAAGATTAAACTTTATTTTCCTGTGAGGCCTCAGTGTCTTGTAGGAGTTCTAGTTCTAGTATCTCATTCTCACCTATGTGCAGGACTCCCTGACTGGATCACATCTCCCATCATATGATGCAATTTCCTCTCTGTGTGAGTCACATAACATATCATAAGTGATAGGAAGCCTGTCAATAGGGAAAAATGGCAGCATGAGGTGACTGAACTCCCATAAGGCAAGGCAACCTGTATCAGGGCAGAGGTTTTAAAAACCTCTGCTGCCTGCTAAAGACTCTGCATCGTGGCTGGGTTAAAGGGCTAAAACCCTGAGCAGGAAGCCCAGCTGAAGGCACTAATTAGGGCAAGCTCAGTGCAACCTATTGAGCCAGGTAGAACCACTGGGGCTGATGACTGGGGAAGAGTACAAACCCAGGGAAGAGCTCAGAGGAGAGGGCTAGCCAGGCAGGAAGATAGGGGGCATCTAGCTCTATCTCTGCTGGTTGAGACAAGCCTCAAGGGGCCAGAGGACCTGGTGGGGGATCTGGGAAGGGCTTGATTTTGGAGAAGTTGGGGCTATATTAGCACTGTAAATAAAAGAGCATGGGTGAAGCACCAAAGTGGAGTGTGTGAGACCTTTCTTTCACCAGCTTAAACACGGGGCACAGGGACTAGGGGAAGGAAGCCTGTGCCGCCCCGTGACACAACTCCATAGGTGAGGTGACTCCAAATGAATTTTTTTGGGTCAGCTAAAAAAAATGATACAAAACACTTAAGATTCAGAAATACCAATATTTTTTGTTTCAGACAAAAATACCAAAATGAAATGTCTCCCCATTTACATGTCAAACATTTTCAGAATTTCTTTGTAAGAAAATTTTTGATATTTCAACTTTTTGTCGCCATTTTGGGATAGAAAAATATTGGAATTTCCCGTAGGACAGAAATTACAGGTTTAGCTTAGCTCTTTACTAATAAACTGGAGGTCAGCTAGGACTTCATAATTCTCACTATGCTCAGTGCTGTCCAACTCAAGCGTTCAAAAACCATGAATCAGGCTGTAAACAATGATGAGTTTGTCTTAATCATGAGAGATGAAAACTAATAAATATTGGGGCCTTCTATGCTGCTCTGCTTTTGAGCCTTTAGGGTTCATGTTTTCAAGCTTTTGTCTGCAATGATGAGGGCTAGAAATATGCTTTTTAGAAATAAAGCTGAGATAATCCCATAATGAGAAATCTTGAGGAGCTGGAGCTTTAGGGGGAAAAAAAACAACAAATATTGTGGGACTAGCAATAAAAGTATGAGAGCTGATAATGCTGCCTGGCTTGGCCATTCAGCAGTTCCAGGTACCTAGACCCTACAGTTCTAAAAGAACAGTACTCTTTCATTGAAGCTAATGGAGAATGACAGTTAACAGTGTAAGGTCTAGGAAACACAGTTGAGAGATGGACTTTCTCCCAAAGGCCTAGTTCCTGCAACATGATTTGAACAGGCTCACCTCTGTGCCTGTGTGGAGCCCCATTGAGTTCCACGTAGATCAGTTTACAAGACTTCAGTATAAAAGAACACTTGCACACACACACACACTGGCCAGTTTATTATAACATGTAAAGTGAAATCCTGGTCCCAGTGAAGTCTATGGCAAAACTCTCATTGACTTCAATAGGGCCAGGATTTCACCACAGATTGTTTCTAGGTGATGGACAAAGACAAGAAGTGCTTCATTTATGATTTAGATTGTGGAGGATATTCCCAATCAGATTTAGAGAATAACACAGGACCTCTTTAGGGATAAGTGAAATTATTTATATAAATAAGAACTGAACTAAATAGTCATACCAAGCTGGACATAATTCAAAATCTTTTTAGATTTTGAAAAGCTTTTCTTTCCCATTATTTCCTATTTTTATACATCTCTGTATTTATTCCCTGGTCTGCCTGGGACCAACTGGAAGTGGTTCTAGTAGAAAATCACTACAGATGTTTAATACCTATTCCACCCATTAACTGCTGGTTCATCAGCATTATTTTCATCTAGTCTGGTATCTTTTGATTGTTATATGGAAATATTAACCTGATTCATTTGCCAGGTTCACAAACCCTTTCTAGTATTATATACTATGACCAAAATGTTCAAACCTGGGCACCTAGAGTTAGGAACTTGAAAAAAATGGTATAATTTTCAGAGATAGCAGGCACTCACTGACTTTCTGCTGCAGTAAAAATACACACATTTAGACTTTTGAAATAAAAAGTATGGTCAGGAGTTTAATCACCTAGAAAACGATCAGTGGCCATATTCATTCTATTTGCTTAAGTGGGCCCAAATTTTTGTTAATTGGAAAACTGGAAATCCCTGACTCTACAAAGACTTATGCATGTACTTAATTTTAAGCACTGTGAATAAACCCTCTGATTTCAATAGACTACAGTGTATAAAGTCACAACACACACACATGTACACGTCTTTGCTGGATAAACGTCTAAACCTTTGTAGGGATTTGTAGAGGGGGCCAACTCATCTCACTCTGACTGAAGTCATTGAATTTATTCATTCAGTGTATATCTTTAGGTCCCAACACTGAAAAATTCTAGCCTATTTAAGTTACAACCTAGATAGTCACTGATTTAATTTTTTTTTTTTTAACATAAGCTGTTGCCTATTTCAACACAGATTTTTTTTTTTAAAGGGCATGAAAATCATGTTATCCTTTCAGGTGCTATAACTAGAAAGTCAGGGCCTGATCCTTCTTCCATTGAGGTAATTGAGAAGACACTTTTGATGTTCTATATGCTGCTTTGAAACTACTTCAGGAAATCCCAAGACTGTAATATATGCATGTACGTATTTTTAATAAAATGTATTGAGTTAAGGAAATGCCCAGGTGAATGAGGCTATTCATCTTTATTTTCATATGAAAGGAGATTCAAGTACTAACCATACTTTATTTTAAAATACAAAGGGATGTGCTGCAAATTTTGTAATAAAGTCTGCATGATTTGGTGTCCTGCCAATAGCTGTTCAAATTGAAATTTTTGCTGTGTTAGCACATTTCAGCCAAGTTATTGCATATGACAGATACCTACTCTATTTTCTTAAACTGGTTTTCAATCTCTGGATTATTTGCTCTGTAAAGGCCTCACTCATGGAATGGTTTGTGAAATCCTTTTGCAGAGAGGATACAGTCGCATTGATTTCCTTAAGGCCATTCTTGTGAATTAAAATTGGCACAACTGTGACTTTTTTTCCTTTTGATCAAACATTCTGGATAGGGACGGCAGTTCATTTACTACCTCTCAAGTAACCGTGTTGAAGTACATTATATAGCATGATGTCTGAGGAGGCGTTTCCACTATCTGGGCTAGGCAGGCACATTTGCAAATTCATGAGCTCCTTTTGAAATTCATGAGTCACCCTCTGCCCTGTATTTTAATTTGGTTTCCTACCAAAAAAATATTCAGAAGACTTCATTGTATTTTTCCTCTTCCTTAAGTGTGTTACCACAGTATTAGTAACAAACAGCCAAAAGCCAAATGAATTAATATCCTCAAACTTATCTATTATTCCCTCTTCAGTTCAATCCCATTTGAAATTGCTTTTCTGCTATTTGGGACCAAATACGCATGTGGAATTTCCATTCCTTTCATCGATTTTATGTCAGAACTCTTTTCTTTCTTATTACAAGCCAGCCTGGTCTGTGATGATTTCAATCAGCGTCAGTTTGGACAGTGTGATGCCTCAGGATTTGACATACTTTGTGGGTTCAGATTACATAGCCTACCAGCACCTTCAGAGAAATCTGAGTTGTCGTTTTTCTAGGTGAAGTAGTTCTTCCAACCTATAAGTGGTCCAACTCCACTGAGCTGTCCCACAGCTCTCTACTGCTGCCTGATCTTCTGATCTTGTTCTCCACTGATCCTGCTGGTTCCCTCCAGTGTGTTGTGTTGCGGGGGGATGACCCAGAAATGTATATAAAAACCCTAAGCAGAGATACAGAGCATGTGATTGTTCTTGGTAGCATTATTTACATTTCATAGTAACACCTAAATGTTCCAGTTGTGATCCAAGTCTCCTTACACTGGGCTACTCATTCCCATCTCTGCTGTTGATAACCCATTCAGGGCATCATGTTAAAAATGCATAATAAAAAATGGCACAAAACAAAGGGGAAAACAGAAGAGTGAGGCATGAGATTGCAATGTACAATACCTTCAATGGAAATGAGCACCCCGTCTACTTAAAAATATTTCCTTACACAACAATAAAAGCCTAATATTGGTAACAATAGATATCCCATATTGTAAGGTTTGCTTATGAAATGAAGAAATCCCATTGAACATTACAAACACTAGTAACCTAGAAATGTGTGTTTGCATATTTTTCTATCAGGGAACAGAAAAATTTTCGTGCGACTTATCTGACCAATCACAAAGCATTCAAATATGTCAAATATTTGTAGAAAACTAATTACTATTAATTTACAGAATTTTTAAAAAATTCACAAATCAGTTTATTGAATATTTTTGCATAATCAGTACATTCTAGGAAATCATGGTCTTATTGCATGTTCCGAATTCCTTAAAAAAATTTTAAAATGTCCTCGTTAAGGGAATGACACTAGACAGAGATGGGCTGATACTGCAAAATCTGCATCCATATCGTAATCTGGAACACGCTAAAGTTAAGGGTGGTTTGAATATGAGATTGACTTGCTTATCTGCACTATTCTAATTTAAATTCAGATTTTGAACACTCCCAAAGTCTGAGGTTGTGAGGAAGGGTTTAGAGCTAACTTTTGCTTCAGACCCATTACACTAGTATTTGTTATGGCTATGTAAGTATGTATGTAGATATTGATCTTTAAAGAACAGATTCAAATATGTTCTCTGAATATGGAAAGAAATGCAACATATGAAGTAGTGTTTTTCAAGTTTACTTTGTGTTTCCCCACTGAAGACTGCACAGTGGGTTGTCGATTAGAAATATAAAGTGCTTGGTTGTCTGTGAAATGTATTATAAAATATGTATTAGAGCAGGGATTCTAACCACTTTTTGAGTGAAATAAAATCCTAAGGAAAACTCAGCCTCAACCCAGCAGGAAGTATGTGGATAGACTATTGTAAAATCAAATTTGTTTTCATACTAGGAATCTGCATGTTGATGAACATTGAACTAGTACAGAATAATGAGTAGAGAGACAGCAAACAGAAAATATAAACAATGATCATAAAAAGAGAACAAAATGTGAGGTTTATTATGGATAAAAATACAATGAATGTTAAAAAGAAAAGAAAAGAAAAGATTGCAGACGTAAAAGTTTTAATGGTGTTTACTTAATGAGAGTGAATGAAACTGTTGGATTAACTGAAACTTGGTTCTATCTTAGACCAAAAAACAATATGGGAAAAGTAGATTCAGTTAGACAAATGGGTGTGATATGTTTGCACCAATGCAAACTTTTTGTTTATTTTTTGTGTGAAGAAGAACAGAACATATGCAAGAGTAGAAACCGTTCTGATAACCAGTGAGAATAGGGAAGTACAGTATGCAGTTCTTCTAAGGCAAAATGACAGGGTAGATCAATGTATGAGCAAGTTCAAGAAGTTTAAGATTGTACAAAAGCTAGACAAATGAATATGGGGTTATAAATTACTCTCAGTGTCTGGAATAAGAATATCCACTCTGGATTAAGACACAGATTCAGCAAAACTTTATTTCAACACATGAGTAATCCCTCTCCTATTCAGTGGAACAAACATACTTAACTTTAAGTGCATGCTTACATCCATTAAAGTCAATGGTGAATGAATATTGATTTGAGGTTGAAGTGCAACTGGAAGGCCTGGAACAGGGAGTTTTATTATCATCATCATCATCTTCATTTTCATAAAGATGAAGGCATAAGAAATATGACACTTGCAGGACCATCAAAATAATCAATGTTTTGCTAGTCTAGTACCGCAGGCTACAGTTTATTCAATGGCAAGTTCAGTCTAGAATAAAAAAAATCCTCCATCTTTCTGTACTTTTTGAGATTTAAAAAAACAAATTAAAAATAAGATAAGCTAAGCAGCTTTAAAGCTGGTAGAAACACACTATCACGTGCCTTGCTTCCAGAAGTTCTTAAATTCTAGCAAACTCTAAGTACCTCTGACAGTTCATTCACATCCCTCTTGACAGTCACATGTGACTTCACTTATTTCCTTTGCCTGCTAGGCTTCTAGACTCTGCTGGAACTTTCTTACTCTTTCCACATTAGCATAACAAGAATCTAGATGTTTTATTTGCCCTTTAATGTTTTATAACACAGCAGTTTAAATTTTCATTCACAGATTGTCTAATGCCTCTACTCTAAGAGAAATTTTAAGTACATGCTGTTACCATAAATATTTAAGTAATGTCAAAAAATGAGAAGAAAACTTCCTCATAATAAAAACACAATTTTTCCCTCAGAAAAAAACCCATGTTTTCCACATCCTTGATTGCAGAGGTTGCCTATCAGTACATTGTGATAACATGTAATTAATTAATACTAAGGCACATAGAAAAGAAAAAAGGCCCAACTTTGAATTTCTTGGCCTCTTTTGCTTTGTGTCCCAACTGGTGCCATGCTAATCTCGCAAAGTTCAGAGATTCATTCTATTTGCATAGCCTCAGTGTGACTAAATTTCCCCAAACCTCTGTGACATTAAAATTTGGCTGGAAATATTTCAATAAGTAGCTTTTCCTCACAAGACTTCTGGGTCTCTGTTTAGATTGGAAATACTTTGAGAACAGCTTTATTTCTGGCATTGCATCCCAAACCAGAAAATATTGGGAGCCTGAGGTGCGTAAATTAATCAGACTTTTTCCAACCTCTACATAGATTTGTTTGGGAATTGGATTCATGCTAGTTCTCACTTTATCCATATCGAGTTGCTGACTACACCTGAATTTTGAGGATATTTTTGTCTTTATCTAAGTGGTAAGCAACTATTAAACCCAATTGGCAACATTCACTCCTATAGGTGCTCCTGTGCTTGTTGGAGCAGCTGTGTGAGAGTCGATGATTTGCCCTGTGGGCTGACTGCCGTGATAGTGTTCTAGCCTTCCTATCAGGGTTCCACTGGCAGCTTTAAAATCTAGCCAGGGCTCCTTAGGATCCCTGATAGCAAAGGCTGTCCAGGAGAGACACCTGTTCCTATGCTTGGCTGACTCCTCTCTCTTCTGGCGACTGTGCTGGGTCTTCAAAGTCCTCCAGCAGAGTAGAGTTTGCTGGTGGCTTGTGCCCCTACTCCTAGAAGACTTTCCCCTGCTGGAGGAGAGGGATGGGTTTCTGCTGACTCATGCTGGTGGAATACAAAAGTTGAATCAGGTGAAGTGTGTGAAGTTATGGATGGAATGAAGTTGATTTGCAAATATTGAGACTATTATGAGTCCACATGTGAGGATAAGAAAAGCCAGGGGATGAAGACAGTTTTTTGTTGAGTTTTTTTTTGGTCGACATTTCTAGAAGTGAGACTACTGATTGTGGGCACCCAGCATGAGGCACCCTTGAGGGAAAATCCTCCTTTTTTTTTTTTCTTTTTTACCTCCTAAGAGCAAGTGTTCAGCACTGATGAAAAATCTTCTAAGGTGTCTCAGTTTGGGCAACCAAAATCACTAGCCCCTTTTGCAAACATAAGGTACGTAAGCACTACAGAGGAGACTATGTCAGCATAGAGCTGCAGTGTAGACGCAGCCTACACTGACAGGTTTTTTTCTATTGGTGGAGGGAAACCCTCTCTCTGAATGAAGCCCTTTATGTTTAATTTGTGAGTAGATTTAGCACAATACTAATAGTACTGGTTTGAGTCAGGCATACTGTGGGCAAGTGCTATTTAAACTTCTCCACGTTGCTCTTGTAATACATCGGTGTCTGAATAGCAATTTCAATCATTGGCCTCTGCAGAACAGGCTCCAAGTCACGGCAAACTGTGCCAATGGGTGTTGTGGCTTTGTGAAGTGAGAAAATGGGAATGGGACAAGCTCACAAGACTCCCCTTCATCCGTGAGCTGAGACAACACTAGAACTAAGGTCTCCAGCTGAAATGCATTAATCTATTGTGGTCCCTACTTTTTCTACTATTAGAAAAAATAATATATTAAGAAGGGCAATGCTGTATCAAAGAAATATTCACAGAATGTAAAACAGTATTTTGCGAGCCATACTTTGTAATTGCTGGGACTTTGTATCTCAGGAAGCTTATAAATTAAGTGGTCATCCTGAATTTCCAGGCACATTGATGAAATAATTTCACAATCAGCTAATTTAAAATGTTCTGTTTTAGTATTTTCTGCATTTTTTTTAAACAAATATCATAGATGTCTTGAAATTCTATAGGAAAGGAAGTTCAGCTCCAACATTATTGGGGTGACTGATCAAGATAACATTGTATTTGGACGTTTGTCAACTTCTTCTGGAAGGTGACCTTGAAGTATAAGAGCCAGCACATGCTGCTGAGTCAATTGTTGCCATTATCATGCACTGGCTGCAGCTTGTAGTAATGTTGGCAGACCTCATTATGTAATTTAGTTTGGTGTAACATATTCTAAATCTATATGGTAAATAAAGAAGTAAAGGCAGGATAAATTCAGGCAAACATGTTCAATGTAGTTCAGTTCCCTGGATATAAAATATCTGAGCTGATGTCTTGTTTCTTTGGTAAGACTTTACCAGCATACTTTATAAATCCAGCACTCAAGATTTTCCTGTGAAATACTGCCCTCTTGTGCATCAGCAGTGCAGTTATAGAAACAGTCTGACTCTAAGAAAAAAGAAATATAACCCTGAAAGTTTATTTTGTATCCCCAAAAATGCAAGTCAGTTGTGCAAGTTGTGAATTTACCAATTGCAGAAATATTTCCAGAGAGAGAGAACATAGTCCACAAGTGCTCAGTCTCTAACTTGGCCTTCCTTTATGTTCTCAGTTTTAATTCGTAGTGAACATGACTTTCTTCCTCTTTTTGTTGCCCCATCTAATCTTGCGGGAAAGACAAGCTGATCTGGACAAAACAATAATCGATCCAAATTTTCACCCTAATTCTAATCATACAAAGATACTTCAAGCAAGAAGTGTTTAAACAAAGGTGTTTCCAAGTTAGGGCCCCCTGACTTTGAAATGCAATCCCCCACTGGATCCAAATTAAGCTAGATTTGTTGACCTTTGGTGCATGTTGCAGTTTGTTAGGGCTTTGTGGGATGACTTTCATGGGTTTGGAGAACTTTGGGAAGGCAAGGATGTTCCTTTTCAACTATTAATGTGGGCTGGATGTTCACATGGTTCTGCTTGCTACTGGTTCGCTAGAGTTTGGAAGGAATACATTTAGAAGCACCTAGCAAGCTAATGGAAGTCAGAGTTAGGAATCTACAGGTTAGATTTTTAAATGTTTCAAGGAGCCTAGTGGGATTTTTGGAAGCTCTAGGGACCTAAGTGCCTAAGTCACTTTTGAAAATGGCATTTAAGTTCCTTAAACACTTTTCAAATTGTTACTTTTTATTGTGTGAAGATAAAAAGAAAAAAATATTCACAATTCCTTTAGTCCTGGCAATTTCTCCCCTGTTTGTTTTATAGGTAAGGGAAAATGCTCATATGCTTATTATATTGCAAATGAAATATTATGTCTGCCTGTCTTTTTTTTTTAATGGGCTAGATAATCTTTTAAAGATTCCTCGGATATGATTATATAAGTGTTTCCTATAGCAGCAATATTGTCCTGAAGAGCATCTTCCCCACAACAAGAGTAACAAGTTTGGAGGAGAAACTCCCAGGGTAAATGGAGAGAAAACACCACCCTACATATAATGTATTTTACTGTATAATAGATGGATGCTGAACAAATACCAGATGAAAATTTACTCTAGGGATTATGTTTTTATAGACCCATAAATGAATTATAACCATGTATAAATTAGTTGGCTATCTGTTATCTGTGTCAAACAAGTGCTGCCAATTAGCATATAAATCAATAACTCCTCTTAGCCTTGGAAAGCAAATGGAGGTATCATTATGCACTATAATAATGTGGGACATGGCTTTAGGCAGCAGAAATGTTCTAACTGCTCACCAGCTACTGATAACAAATGTTGTTTCAAACCCAAGTAATTTCAGTGGGAGCAGAGAGAGTGCTTGCACTGCACAGGACTGGACCCATTGCTTGATCCTGCTAAGTATAAATTTTGACCAGGTAAAATAATGGGGTGAGGAATTTCTCTTGAGCAGAAATGGAGTTGTTGTTTTTTCTTTGGGGGGGATGTTTTTCATACCTGTTATAAAAGGCATTATTTTTTTAGTATATATCTCTAAATTGTAGCAAACAAATTTTCCATGAGCCGTCAGTTGCTATTTAAAGTTCTATAACTGTCAAGTGCTAATGCAAAACAGTAGCACAAACATTGTATTCATGCCTTTGAGCAAGTTCCTGTACCTTTCAGTAATCAGACCTTGCCTTTTTAGAACAGAGGAAGCCAGCTTTTCATGATACCTTGCTGCTGAAATTCAGCTTTCATATGGCCCAAGGATAGGGTGACTAGACAGAAAATGTGAAAAATCAGGATGGGGTAGGGGGTAATAGGAGCCTGTATAAGAAAAAGATCCAAAAATCGGGACTGCCCATATAAAATCTGGTCAACTTACCCAAGGAGAGCTGTTACTACTAAACAGCTTTTAATTGTCCCCAAAGCACTAAGATCTGTTCTGAAATACGGTTTTGGTCTTCTGTGAATTTAATCATGATCCAATCCTTTTCATCATTACTTTAAAAACCTTTAAAGAATTTTACAAAAAACATGAGATGACTCTACACAGGGTTCCCATCAGAATCTTCTGAGATTCTTCTTTAGGGATATGGACCCTGTTTTTTCACTATCAAAGTCAATGGGGGCTTTGCTGTTGATTTCAATGAGTGTGGGATGGTGAAGAATTTTTGGTGAGCTACTGAGGACAAAAAGAAAATAAAAAACTCTTACCCCAAGACATAGTTTCCATAACCCAGTAAGGGAGAGAAGTTAGAAATGTCATGAAATTCACTAATTGCCAAACTATTGCCACTTCTTTAGGTGCCTAAATACTAATTTCATGCCCCTGACTATAGACACCCATTTAAAAAAATTATCTATTTTTTCCTTCCCTCCACCCTCTTCTTCTATATCTACATGTAGTAAATCTCACAAAATCCAATTTCACACAGACTTCATTCTGTGGTATAAAAATCATGCTAGATCATGATGCCAGTTACTATAATTTACCAGTGTTGAATCAAGCTTTATAGATACAGGTGAGGTAGGATGAAATAGTGTGAGTTAATGAAGTTTGAATCAGGCTGTTCAGGTTAGTTATGCTTGATGTATCTCTGGGCTGGTCTTCATTGTGGGGGGGGGATCAACTGCAGATACGCAACTTCAGCTAGGTGTATCTGCAGACGATTTACCTGCCGTCCTCATGGCGGCGGCAGTCGGCGGCACGCTCCCCCGTTGATTCCAGCTTACGCCTCGCATCAAGCTGGAGTTCCGGAGTCAATGTGGGCAGTGCTGGCGATCAGTTTCTCACGTCTTGTAAAGACGCGAGAAATTGATTGCTAAGAGATCGACAGCTACCCGCAGAAGTGAGGACCAGCTACCCGCAGTAGTGAGGACGTACCCTCTCTGTTCTAACATCATTAGGGTGATACTCTTTGAAAAATGAATCCCATTCTGAGGATTCTTCCACGTGTTCCTGGTTAAAAATACTAATTTAATTCAGTGTTGCTGTTACTTTTTTAAGTTATGATAAAAATATAGGGACAAACCATTTCTGATTCTGTTTCCCTTCATCTTATTACTGATACTTCTGTGCTAGCTAATTTTTTTTCAAAATCTGAGACCCTCAATCCCACTCACTTTAAGATTCTTCTGGCATTGCTACTACTTAGGTATTTTGCTATTTACCATCCCCAAAATTTTTTTTGTAGCAATGACACTCCTCCCACTATGGGCCATTGAGGTTAATGAAAAGGCTTCTGTTGACTTCAGTGGAGCTAGAGGAGGCTGGCTCCACGCTCCAGCATGGCTTGGAGTTCCTATGACATTACAGCATATTGAGCGATCACTTGGAGTTGGAGTCTGCTGGTCTGGGTTTGGGGGCATTTAATCCTCTTCAGTGTTTTAAAACTTACAAATGTAGGCATGAAAGCTTTAGACAGGCTTTTTGAATATTAACCTGATCCTGAAAATGTATGGTGTATGTTAATGTTTTATTGTAACTTCGCCTTAATAACAACTTAAAGCACTTAAATATGTGGCCTGGTTTTTAGAGGTGTTAAGAACTTGCTGCCCCCACTAAAGTCAAAGGGAGATGCAACTGCTTAATAATTATGAAAATCAGGCAACTTACTTAAGTGTTAAAATTGGGAGTCAAATGTCTAAGGGCTGGTGTACACTAGAAAATTAGGTTGGTTTAACTATGTTGGTGAGGGATGTGAAAAATCCACACCCCTGAGTGGTGGTGGTAAGTCAACCTAGCTCCCCTTGTAGACAGCACTAGGACAATGAAATAATTCTTCCATCAGCCTAGATACTGCTTCCCAGACAGCTGGATTGCCTACGTTGACAGGAGAACCGCTCCCCTCAGTGCAGGTAGCGCCTACGTTGAAGTGCTGCAGTGACACAGCTGTGCTGCTGTAGTGTAGACAAGCCCTAACTTAAGCCCACATTTTTAGTTCGGGGATAACTAAAGTGAATTATGTCATGTGCTGAGCATCTAACACCATTGCTATTTGGGGCATTCTCCACACTATTTTTATGTATTTATTTAACATTTCTATTGCAGTAGCACCTAAAGGGCCCCAACCTGCTTGTGGCCTTTGTGCTCAGTGCTGTACAAGAATAATAAACAGAATCTGATCCTATAATACTACTCTCCTCTTCCATTAATTTCAGCCTGTAAGATCATATCTTTATTTTCCAAATAAGATTTTCAGGTCTCCTTTAAGAAATAAGTGCTTAGAGAAGAGAAGGAGCAGAAGAAAAGAGAGGGTATTCCATTGTATTAACTACAAGGAAATAAATGATGGGTGAATGTGCCCTTTTTTCTTAAAGCTGTTGGCTTTCTAAATAAAAATCTAATTTCATTGAAGTGATATGCAACTTCAAAATAAAATTAATTACAAGTTTATTTTAAATCTCTAATTATTAAATCTTTTTGGTGTCAATTGCAATGGATAACCTAGAGAATTAGCTTAATAGTAATATGGAGTTTGTATTCTATTGAGATGCCATACACAGAAATTTCATAATTCAGTATTTAATTAAGTGACAGGGCATGACAAGATGTGAATTATGGTGCAATAATTCATGCATACTGAAATTTCGCCTTATGCTATCCTCTGCAAGTAAACATGAGTAATTACACTATAATTCAAGCCTTAGAGAGCTTTATTTTGATAATATATTTGTAATTGAAGAAAAAATTACTCTTCTATTTCATTTCTCCTCTAACTTCCCTATAAAGAAGCTTTTGAACATATATGGTTCTCTCTCCTCCCCTCTCCCCCAAATGATGAGTAGATCATGGTAGAAGGTAAGAAATGCAGAGCTTGGGGGTGAAAAAACATTTTTCTTTAAAAGTAAATGACTTTACCAGAAAAGAATTGTATACCTTCTACCAAGTTACCTTGTCCCCTGCCCCAGGTCATAGCATAAAGCATGCATAGTGCATATAGCATAGGAAAGATGTTCATCTTCGTAGCATAATGCAAATTTAAATAAAATGGAGAGTTTTTGACCACCTAAAATGTATGAAATATTATAAAATGAGCAAGAGTAGTTTTAAACTTGGCAAGGCCCACAGCCTTTAGGATGTGTTTAATTACTGGCATTGTAAAATCAAGGATTATTGTTACTATTCACGATTTGTACTGTGGTACCACCTGAAGGATCCTGCTCACAGAGCAGGATCCCACTATAGTAGGTGCTGCACACATGGATAACACAGAGTTTCTCCTCCAAAGATTTTAACATCTAAGTAAGACAAGACAACAGATGGACATCGGGAGCCTGCAGAAACAATGGAAGTTTTTGAAGCTATTTTTGAGGTTGAACTGCTAATTTCAAAGAGGATTTAGATGTTAATTAAATGTCAACTACTTTGTTTATTAGGAAAGGATTTTTAACATCCCACAGCATTGCTGCAACTGTTGAAAGTCCACAGGATTATTTTAGGATTATTTTCTGTGGGCTATCGAAGTCAGCAGAGAGTCTGGGAAAAGCACCCTTTTTTGGTCTAGGATGCTTAACAACGAGAACCAGTCTTGGGTTTGAAAGAGATACAAGCTCAATTCTCCATGGGCTAGTCTACACTGGAAAATTGCATTGTCTTAAAAATGAACTTTAGGCGTCATGGTAGCTTATAGCATAGAGGGAGACTATATGTTGAACCATAAGGTAAACCACAACCAGCTGACCCAAAAGTAAATCTGATAGTCAGTCCTCACTGAATGTTTCACACATACTATCCAACACTGAAATGACATGTTCTAACACGATGAAGATGTAGATAAGCTTAGGGTGACCACAGATAGTTCTGTCACTAGGTTACTTACCCTAATGCAGAGGTGAGGCCAGGTCTAGTGTCTTAGTCCACTAGATGTGAGATTGGAAATAATGTGGGATCACCATAATCCCCTCAGTATTGTCACACAATAATACCTGAAAATAATTGTTGAAAAGGAAAATTGCCAGTGCTGCTGTCATGTGATCTTTGCAACAGACATCAATATGGAATCACTAATGTCCTGGTTTTTACATCACCAAAATAGCATCCCATAAAATAAATGCACTCCTGACTTCACTATGAAGAACACAGACAATGGAGAATTGAAAATAAGTATTACAGAGATCTAAAAGTTGACCAAAAGCAAACCTGTGACCAATAGAACTTTGTGGAATGGTTTGTCATTAGCAGAGCAGTTGTTCATAGATACAGAGTCAAAATATCCTTCCAGCCATAAATGAAACCCATTGCGACCAGTACTCGATGAACCTTGCTTTGTTTCCATACATTGCAAATGATGTGTGTTCAAGTGCAAAGGAGAAAACAACTGAAAAATGTAAAATGACTAATCCTGCGACAACATCACTAGAACATCTGTGCTTTCTGATTGAAGTAGTCTCAGTACTATGAGTCTCTAAAGTCAAATGAATATGGGCACTAATATCAGATATGTGGATTACATCTGTTGCCATCTAAAAATTTAGCCAAAAAGACACAACTTTTTTTTTTTTTTTAGAAAAAAATCTCTTGAAAAGGGATAATAGCCACTAACTTTCCTAATTTAGGCAATGTCCCAAAAATCAAGAGACCATGCAATTATTAGTGAAAATTGGACCAATATTGAACTTGTTAGGACAAACCTTTAACCTCTTCACTTTTATTATGAACAAATTAGTGGTCATCATCCAGATAATCTGCATCTAAGTATGTGCAATAGCGATGACCTTTAAGTGTGAGTGCCAAAGAAAAGTAGCTGACTTCATACTCACTTTTTTCTTTACAAAGCCTTCTTGATAAAGTGCTTACCTGGGAATTCATCATGAGAGGCATTTAGGGGATCTTTGTCTTGCAGCATCCAGAACTTTTTGTAGTGCCATTTTTATTTTAGCTTCTGCCACATTTCTTGAAATGACCCCTTGTTCAATAATGAATGGGAGTGCTCCTTAATGTGTCCATTTTAAAGGATCTAAAGGACCGAGGTTTTCTTTTAATGTACTCTCCCTATTAGTTGGTGAAGTTAATTATATTACTACATTTTATCAGTACATGTTTGAAGAAAAAGGTACATGTTTTCGGAGGACTGTTACTTCTCAAACATTATTCTGATTTCAGAACTGTTCCTATTAGACTTTGGTGCTAATTGACAGAAATCTCCCAACACTGGCAGTTCTTGCAATATTTGTACCTTCTTGTTTTGCATCCAACGAGGTACAGTAAAATATTTCCTTTCCCATTTTGAATATGACATTAAACTGTAAATCATCATGGCTGGTTTCTAAGATGGTGAATAAGGGGAGAGAATATGAGCTTCTGATTTTGGCCCTGATTTTGAGTTTAGTAAAGCTTTAACTAGGATCCTGCATGGGAAGAGAGTAAATTGAGACATTAGAATGTTGCTTGTTTTAATAAGCTATGGTGGAATGGATAAATTGACTGCTGCATGGTGAACAGAAAGATTATAAATAGACTTCAAATTAGGAAAGTTGTGTGAGACATGGAAAAAAGATTTGTCCTGGGAGCAATACTATTTCCATATCTTCATAAACAATCAACGGGAAGAATCAGTTGTACATTAATCAAATTTGCAGACCATGTAAAATTTAAACTGACTGCAAACAAGGAAAGGACAGACGAGTTACTGAGTAATTTACAGATTTTTAGAGAAATTGGGCAAAACCCAATTATCTGAGATTTAATTTAGATAAATACAAAGTAACACACTTAAGGAATAGTAATGCAAAGCAAAAGTACAAAATGGAAATTGCTTACACATCAGTACAGTGGAGAAAGATCGGGGGAATGGCTGATAGACTCAAATGTACAACAAAACTGACACAGATGCCTATTGTGGTACCGTAGGAAAAATATTGGATTGAGATGTACACATAAAATAAGGGTAAATATAATCAGAAATAGGTAAAAGGAGTGGCAAAGGAAGAGGTCAATGTAATATTTCTACTCTGTTGTCTAGAGAGTACTGTGATATTTATTTCTCTGGAAGAGAAAGATGTCTTAGCCTAGCTGTTAGCTTTCATAAGCACCAAGATATCTTCTGGTTTATGTGATCCAGATGCTCTGACAGTCCAACCCAAGAATATGAAAGAAAACCACCACAGGAGAACTCTTCTGAAAACATGAAATTTGCAGCCACACTACACAGTTGATGGAGAATCAGTGTCACTCGGGACCAAAACTTATAAATATGTTTTTCTCTGTGGGGTGGTGGTGGAAATATTTTACTGCCATGATGAATGAACATTATTTAAAAAAAATATATGGGATTTCGCAGGAACAGTGAGCCATTAATATGTGAGACAGTAAGCCAGTTTAATATGACAACTATTTGCAACCGCCCTTACCACAGAATACGTTTGTTTCTGCGCATTTTGCTCTGTATGTCAGAGCAGAATAATCTAATGATTAATCTCACATCAGAGCAATTTTCCTCAGAGGAAAGCAATAACAATGTCTAATTGATCTTTAATTGTGTTGATCAGTAACATAGCTGGAAATCTGGCACTAATAATTAGAACTGGATGTTGGACAATAGCTCCATTTTTGTAGCAAAGTTTTCAGAGAAATGGAATTGTACATTTTCAGCTCAAAACCTGAGGGAGACGGAGCTCTGCCTGCATCAAAGATGCTCATTACACATCACTCTGAATTAGGCAGAGCAGGGACCTTAATTTCTCTAGCATCTCAGGGTAGTGTCCTAAATACCAGGCTATAGAGTGTGAGAGGCTCTCTGTCTCTGTGAAAACTTTGTGAAAAATGAAACATTTCAGAGAGATGTATCAATGAAAAATGTACCAAAATACAAATACAAAATGTATCAATGAAAAATGTACTTCAGTGAAATTTTATTTAGTTGAGAAAGTTCCAGCCAGCTCTAGAAATAAACTTTTCTAAATGAATTGTCTGCTGGAAACATTCACATTTTGTTGTTTCTCATCTCAAAAGCAGTTAACTACAGGCTTTATCTTGCAGCATATATTCATATAAAGTGTCCCATTGGGATTAATCATGAGGGTAAGGGCTTCAGCATTTGTGTAAAGTGTCTGTACTGTAATGATACTGAAATAGGAGCTATTAGTGATGGTAGATACATACAAATGAATATTGCCTATATTTTGGGAAATGCTATATCAGTGCAGGTTTAAAAATGGAAAAAAATGAGATGATTTTATGCTGAGCTTACATTTATGTAATTATATACTGGCTGTAGCATCCTGCATAGAACTGGGCTAGAGGAACAAAAGTTGTGGGAGGGAAGAGCCTGGAAGACAGTTAGTCAGTCTATGTGTTCTTTAACCCTGTCCTTTGAATCAGCTTCTGTACCCAATGACTGGAAGATAGCTAATGTAACTCCAATATTTAAAAAGGGCTCTAGAGGTGATCCTGGCAATTACAAACTGGTAAGTCTACCATACCAGGCAAATTAGTTGAAACAATAGTATAAAAAATAAAATTGTCAGGCACAGAGAACAACATAAATTGTTAGGCAAAAGTCAACATGGTTTCTGTAAAGGGAAATCGTCTTACTAATCTATTAGAGTTCTTTGAAGGGGTCAACAAACGTGGGCAAGGGGCATCCAGTGGACCTAGTGTACTTAGATTTCCAGAAAGTCTTTAACAAAGTCACTCACCAAAGGCTCTTACGTAAATTAAGTTGTCATGGGATAAGAGGGAAGATCCTTTCCTGGATTGAGCACTGGTTAAAAGACAGGGAACAAAGTGTAGGAATAAATCATAAGTTTTCCCAATTGAGAGGGGTAACTAATGGTGTTCCCCAAGGGTCAGTCCTAGGACCAGTCCTATTCAACTTATTCATCAATTATTTGGAGGAAGGGGTAAACAGTGTGGTGGCAAAGTTTGCAGATGATACTAAACTGTTCAAGATCATTAAGACCAAAGCAAACTGTGAAGAACTTCAAAAAGATCTCACAAAACTAAGTAGGCAACAAAATGGCAAATGAAATTTCATGTGGATAAATGTAAAGTAATGCACACTGGAAAAAATAATCCCACTATACATACAACATGTTGGGTGATAATTTAGCTACAATTAATCAGGAAAAAGATCATGGAGTCATCATGGATAGTTCTCTAACGATATCCACACAGTGTGCAGCAGCAGTCAAAAAAGCAAACAGGATGCTAGGAATCATTTAAAAAGGGATAGAGAACAAGACAGAAAATATCTTAGTCCCCTTATATAAATCCATGGTGCACCCATATCTTGAATACTGCATATAGATGTGGTCTCATCTCAAAAAGGATATACTGGCATTAGAAAAGGTTCAGAGAAGGGCAACTAAAATGATTAGGGTTTCAGACAGGTCTCATATGAGGAGAGATTAAAGAGGCTAGGACTTTTCAGTTTGGAAAAGAGGAGACTAATGGAGGATATGATTGAGGTATATAAAATTATGAGTGGTGTGGAGAAAGTAAGGAAAAGTTGTTTACTTGTTCCCATAATATAAGGACTAGGGGCCACCAAATGAAATTAAGGGGCAGTAGATTTAAAACATATAAAAAGAAGTTCTTCACACAGAGCACAGTTAACTCGTGGAACTCCTTGCCTGAGGAGATTGTGAAGGTTAGGAATATAACAGGATTTAAAAGAGAACTGGATAAATCCATGGAGGTTAAGTCCATTAATGGCCATTATCCAGGATGGGTAAGGAATGGTGTCCTTAGCCTGTGTTTGTTAGAGGGGGCTGATGGATGGCAAGAGAGAGATCACTTGATCTTTACCTGTAGGTTCGTTCACTCACTCACTCACTCACTTGGTAGGCAGGATACTGGGCTGGATGGACCTTTGATCTGATTCAGTATGGCCATTCTTGAACCACATCGGGGTTCAAAATTGTGTAGAGGGTTGGGTAGGGAAGGCTGTGCCTCCCTGAACAGACTGGCCTCACCCCCTATCTGGCCCCCACTCACTTCCCCCTCCCCAACTGTCCCCCTCAGATACCCCAACCCACCTGCTCCTTGTTCCCTGATCACCCCCTCCAGAGACTCCCCCACTCAAACTGCCCCCCAGAACTCCACTCCCTGTCTAAGCCCCCCTGCTCCTTGTCCTCTGACTACCCTCTTGAGACCCATGCCCCTAACCACCCCCCCAAGAACTCACCCCCATCTAAGCCCCCTGCTTCTTGTCCCCTGACCATCCCCTCCAGAGACCCCTGTCTCCAAATCATCCCCCAGTACCTCACTCACCACCCAACCCTCCTGCTCCCTGTCCCCTGACTTCTCCGCCCCCCTAGCCACATCTCTGCCCCCTGACAGGCCCCCGGTACTCCCACACCCTATCCAACGCCCCTGTTCCCCATCCCCTGACCTCCCCCTGAGACCCTCTGCCCCTTATCTAACCCCTTGGCCCGGACCCCTTATCATGCCGCTAGACACACTGCAGTGCTGATCTGCTGGAGCATGCAGCCCTGCCCCCTAGTGCGGTGCTTGTGCGTGCACTGAGGCTGCTGGCAAGGGGACAGCGGGGACAGGGGGAGGAGCTAGCCTCCCCTGCCAGGAGCTCTGTGGGTCAGATGTGGCCTATGGGCCATAGTTTGCCCACATGTGAGAGAGAGGGATGTGCAGTTTAAAAACTGAGTCAATATTTCTAAATCCACTAGATGGGGCTAAACTATTTTATATATGCAAAAACAGTAAGGTGAGTGAATTTTCCCTTCTTAAAAAATGTGTTTTAAATAGAACAGCTGACATTTTTCAGGTGTTGGTTTTCCTGTCCCCTCTCTATTGTCCTTCCCACTCTCAAATCCAGTTCCACTGGTTTTCCATGAATGACAGTGGGCAAGAGTATGTGCCACACCAATAACAGTTAAGTTAGTGATCTGTGGTTAGCCAACTTTCTGGTTTTTATTGGGGTCTTTTATAGCAGGGCTATTTTTGAGACTCATTTTCTCAAATTCACTTAAGACCCCCTACTAATGGGTAAGATCCATCAAAAGTGCTTCTGATGACATGGGATAGCAAACTGGATGTAAATTGACTCACTGCAGAGTTTACTGTAGTTACTCACCTTTGATTTAACCTAGCCAGGTAAGAGCAGCCACACTGCAGAATAACATTCAAACTTCTGGGTCAATAGCAATGCTGACTCACTTGCGTTGGCACTAGGACTTCTGTGGGGGATATCCCATAGTTCTTAGTACTGCGTTAGCTGAGATGCTCTACAAATTCTTTCCCAGCGGATTGTGGAAAAACTTGCTTGTCCTTTCTAGACTCTCAGGAGGAATTGTGGTAAGGTGCTGCAGGACTATGAAATGGTGCTAGGTCTATGTTTATGCTAAAGAATGGTCACATTAACAATTGATGAATTATGATGGCTGGACTCATAGGTGGAGGTCACTTGAACTATAGGTAGCCTGTACTCCCTCTTGGGCCAGTCAGCTACTGTTAAATGCACTTCCACAGTGGAGTTAACAGCTTTTATATGTAGCTGGGATTTGCCTTAGTGGCTGGGTTAACAGCTGATATATTGTACTAACTTGAGCTTTAGTTTATATGCTCTGTTAGGTCAGCCAATTCAAGTTAAAAACACAACCACATTCATGTTAAGGGTTTTTGTGTGTGGTAGGATGACCAGACAGCACGCATGGAATTTCCATCCATAGAGGTTATATGATATAGTTTGATTAATTTAAGATTTTCACTTTGACTACATTTTCTTTCACATATAGTGCCATTCCACACACCAGCACTACCTACTCCGTCATTCCTATATATTTTGTAGTCTGGTATTACAATATCCCTGGTGGCGAGGGTGTAAATTGTGATGAGAGGAAGAAGAAAGACTAGGTATCAAAATCAGATTCAAGGTAAATCTGGGGGCTGGGTATCAGATGTTCTGTAAATGCATTAACATAGTAAGGGGGAAGAAAAGAGGTGGGTGGGGTGCTCTTCAGAAGACAAGGAATGGGAAGGAAATGGAAACAGTAATACTAAAAGAGAATTTCCTTACTATGTTGTTTGAGGAGAGAGGCTGACATGAGAAACCACAAGAAACAGCAAAGAAAGTGACAGACGTGGAGATACAGGTTTCTGTAAGAGCAAGATCTATAGCATGTGTCTGTAAGGTCATACTGGTGCTGATTTTCTGGGCATGCACTAAGTATCCCCAAGACTCTGAATTGGTTCAAGCCTATATATATAATAAAATTTATTTCAAACATTAGGACTTGATCCTGCAAACCTGCATGGGAGTAACATGATACCTGTGAGCCATGCTACTGAAGTCAATGGAACAATTTCCAAGAGTGAAGTTACTCATGTGTGAAAGGCAAGCCTTTGCAGATTAGCACCTTTGATTTGCTGAAATTGTTCAACTGATCATGCTGTCTTTTAACTTGACAAAAATAATCAGTATGACTCTTTGGTTAATGTGTACGTTAGGTTGCATCATTTCATGTCTTATTATCATCATGTTTTACTGCTTTCTGACTCTGTATTTGAATGCAACTATATTATCATACTGCAGAGGGCACTAATGGTGCACATGAACAGCTGTTGCATGAATCTGTGACTGTAATTGGGCATAAATAGGACAGTGTATGTCTGGAAGTATATGTTTGTTCATTCATTAGTGTCAGAGCTATTTGGTCTATTGATGCTAAGGGCTTGGTGCAACAATGGTATCTGACCAAATAGCAATCTCATAAAGGTTTGTCTACTTTAAACTTTCTTAAAAGAATATAGCTGAGGAAAAGAGAAAATTGTAACTTAAACAATGTTAATGGGAACAGTTCATTGTCACTGTGCATCTTTCTTTCAGGCATCTGACAGTTTCAGATGCCATCATCTATGTGAACTGATGTTCCACATAGAGAATTGTTTTAATGCTTGAATGACTGACCAACTCTAACACGTCATAAGATTATTGCTTTTGTAGTTGAGCCACGTACTCAAAAACACACTTGATACATATTCTGTTTACCTGCAATGAAACAGTTTGTGTTATTGACTTGCTCTTTGACCTTGGGCAGCTCAGTTTCTCTAGACCTGTCAAGAAGCATGAATGCTGGTAAAGTGATTTGACATTTTATAAGTGAAAATCATTTTGGAGAGACTGTAGTCTCTCCAGTTAATGTGGTGTTTTATTATTAGGCTGTTGGTGAACCCCTCTTTATTTTCATCCAAACTCTGACAATCCACCTTAAAAAATTAAAGTACTTTTATGCTAGATTAAGTGTGTTTGCTTGGGCAAAATAAACTGGAAAATTGTGCCTCCGATTTAGGGGCTTAAAAGTAAGAGAAATTTGTGCTTGTCTCAATTTTGGCAAAAATTTCTGTTGCATGTTAACTCAAAAGGGGTTTGATCTGTGAACTCAGAAAGGGATTTAATCTGTTGGCCTTGGTAAGGACTAGTACCTTGACACTTTCTGAAATATTGGTAGATTTTTCCCCCAGTTGTTTAAAGTTTACATAAATCTTAGCTTTTCACCAGACCCAGTTTGGACACTGTAAGACTGGCACAGGACACTGCATGCATTATAACTCTCATGAATGACCTGATCCAATCCTGCACCTGATCAAGAAAACTCAAGGAGCATGATCATATACAAATGTTTGGTTGTGCACTATATACTTTATTCTGATAGGTCACTCTCCTTAAGTTAAAGGATATTCAAACATTTATATTGTTTATAGACTCACCACTTGCAAGTGTAGTTTTAAACTTGAATATTAGAGCTTGCTGAAGAAAGGATTTCAATATTTTGACATTTGTTTTGGGGTTGATTTGACAAAAACTGAAATTTTCCACAAAAGGAAAAGCCCTGGACTTCCAATTCTGGGGCAGTCCTTCTGGCTGGCCGCCCCCAGGACAGTGGACCACAGAAGGCTTTTGGGTCTCTGTGGTTGTGGATGCTGGAATCCCTAGCGCCCCTGACTCTGGGATAGTTTGTCAGACTGACTGTCCTAGAGCCATGGACTCTGGGGTCTCCACCTACCTGCCAGGTGAACTGGTAAGAAACCAGGCAAGTTTCTGTGGGATGTGGAAAGCATTCAGGACCCTGCCTGATTTGTGGAGGAACTTGGTTGAAATCAGTCTGTGGAACACTTTGATTTGGAGAAATTACTAAATTCCAATGAAAAGCTATTTCAGCAGAATTTTTTCAATCTGCATTTTCTGTATATTATCACTGTAATGGTAATGCCTAGAAAGCCCAGTCAAGGATCAGAGTAGGTAGGTAGATTTTTATACCAGCAAGTAACAAACAGACAGTCCCTCCACCTGTTAGGAGGGATGTCTATATGTGTGTATATATATAGATATGCATGTGTGGTTGTATGTAAATAGTTAAAAGATGAGATGCAAGTAAATGGAATTCATGATTATATAGCATAGTTACTGGGCTTTGTAGGTCCAATAAGACTTGTATACTGCAAATGGCTTCCTTTGTGCAGTTATTTATATCAGCTCATGACTGATGCAGAATGATCTGGATCCCTTGGCAAACTGAGAAGAAACAAATAATATGTGGTATAAGATAACCAAATATAACATTATATATTTAGGAATGAAGAGTTTAGGCCATATAGGATGGGGACTCTATCCTGGGAAACAGTGACTCTGAAAAGAAGTTGGGGGTGATGGTGGATAGTCAGCTGAACATAAGCTTCAGAGCATCGCTGTGGCCAAAAAGACTAATGATATATATAAAAGGAAATATTTGAGTAGGAGTAGGGAAGTTATGTTACCTCGGTATTTTGCACTGATAGAGCCACTCCTTCAATACTGTGTCCTCTCGTGGTATCCACAGTTCAAGAAGGATATTGATAAATTGGAGAGGATTCAGAGAGGTGCCACAAGAATGGTTACTGAAGCATTGAAAAACAAGTCTTATAGTGATTAATCTACTTCATTTCTCAAAGAGAAGGCTAAGGGGCAATGTGAACACAGTTCAGAAGCACCTACATAGGGGACAGAAATTTAGAGAGTTCTTCAGTCTAGCAGACAAAAGGTATAACAAGATCCAAAGGCTGAACGTTGAAGCTAGACAAATAGACTAGAAATAGGGTGCATTTCTTTAAATAGTGAGGGTAATTAAACATTGGAACAATTCAATAACAGTTGGGGTGGATTCTCCATCACTTACAATTTTTATATAAAGATTTGATATTTTTTCCTAAAAGATCTGCTCTATTTCAAACAAAAATTAATTCAGGGAACTCCTGTTTATACAGGATATAAGACCAGACTATTACAATGGTTCTTTCTGGCCTTACAATCTATAAATTATCTTGTACAACTCTGCACAAATCTTTAAAGATCAGTACATTCCAGGTATAGCCTCTGTCATTTTGACATGTGTGAGCTGGATTCCTTGGTGATATTGGAAGTTTTAGTTGTGCGAATTGCTCTTCAGTCTTACAGGTTGAACAGCACATGACTGTGTTTTTTATACCATGTTACAGATGTGGGATTCAATGGGGCTTTAGTACCCTTTGCTATGGTCTACATTATAAAATCACACTGTGTTTTCACCAGTTCAGGTTCAACCACATTTTAATTGGGTTCTCCAATATGGTAGCCTCTACAGTGTAGATAGAACTGTAGTGTATATTTAAGTTCCTATGTTTTATGTCTGACCTCTTACTGAGGTCTCAGTTCAGCAAGATGCTCTTAAATACTTGCCTAATTTTAAGCAGGAATCATTCTATTGCCATCAAAGGGATCAGTCACATAGTTAAAGGTTGGACTGTGCTTAAATATGTTGCTATATATGGTATAGTAGTGTACATGCCGACTGTGGGATATAAAACTAATAATTTTCCATAACCATGTCTAATCTTAAATTTCCTATTCCTGTGCATTTTCTGTTCTATATAAGTTCTTTTACTATCCTCATCACTGTAGTGTCTGAGCACCTTCGGTAGTACATTAAGTGGTGTGACTAACATCTGTGACATGTAGTTTATTTTTTTTCTCATCCTTTCCCCAGTCAGGAAAATTGTATGTGCTGTGTCGTGTTTTGGTAGGACTCTTTTTAAAAAAATAATATGCACCTGTTGCCTTGTGTTTATCAGAGAAAGCAAGGTGAAAGAAGTGCACCTCGCACTTGGAGCAGAAGGTGGTGAGGCTTGTGGAACTTCCTAGTTCCTGTGGAAGTTTGTTCTACAGTCTGGGACCAGCCCTCCGTAAAGTTCCTGCACAGATAGTCTTGTAGTAGAAAGTTCAATTGTGTCCCAGGAGTGACGTTGACAACAAGTCTTCATCTGAGTAGCATTAGGCAATCTTTTGGAAATGCTGGACTCAGGTCATTAAGATAAAGGCCAAGACTTTTTCTTTCACTGGATATTACGTGAGAAGCCAGTGTTGTGAGCGGTGGTCAGGTTTTATGTGCCCACAGAAGCCTGTGTTGCTGAGGAGACACATTACCACTTTAGGAATTACTTTGAGTTTCCTAGGGGCTGATGGCTTTGTGCCCAGATATATCACAATTAGAACTGGTCAAAAATTTTCTGAAAGAACAGTTTTCTGCCAGAAAATGATGATTTGATGGAATCAAAACATTCCGCAAGAACATGTTTATTCTATCAAAACCTTTGACAGAAACCATGCAGGCTGAACAGCTAGTTTCTCACCAGCCCACCTGGCTCCCCAGTGTACCAGTCTCCCAAGCTGTGTGCTGGTTAGATGGGCCGGGTGGCTCCCATGCTGTCTAGCTACCCAAGCTGCTTGTCTGGTGAGTGGGCTGCCCAGCCAGGCAGTGAAGGGAGGCTGGGTGCCAGGCAATTCAGCAACCCACTAAGTGGGAAATCATGTAGTCCTCCCGGTAAGCTGCCTTGAAGCTGGGGAAAGTATTTTGGAAATACCAAAACATTGAAGTAGTGGCGATATTTGTTTCTGAAACAAAATATTGCTGAATTTATGTTAATGAAAAATTGAATTTTTTGCTTTGTCCTGAATTGGGGTTGTTTTTCCAAAAATTCTAGATATTTTTCAGCCTCCTAGCCAGCTCTAACCGAAACGCTGTAGTCCAGATAGTAGCTGAAGAAGGCACGTGTAACTGCGCACAGGTTTACCACTCACCCGAATGGGATGTGGTTTCCTTGCCAGAGGTGACAGAAAGCATTATTCCTGGATGTTGCTGTGTGAGAGTTTAGTATCAGTAACAACTCCAGAAGCATTCCTTAAACCTACAGCCTTAACTGACCGTTTGTGGATGCATGCCTTGAACCAAATGAGACTGCATGTGGCTGCTATTCAAAGTGCTTTCCTCTGCCTATCAGTATTTTCTCCTGCCTACCTGGTACATCTAGCAACTATTTTGATGGTATCTAAACACTTCTCCTGCTGGCATACCCAAAGCATTTCTAATCATCCTTATGTGGTGTGAAAACTTTTGTTTTTTAAAAATATATATTTACAATCAAAAGCATACACAAGATGATTGCATACTGTTTCTGATGTACTTTTCTAATATTAGATTCCAAAAAAGGCTACACACACTTTTACAAACCTATTTCCAGGCTTCTCTATACCTTACATAAGGTTTATTTTATACATTTGGTTCCTGACAGCCAGTCATAAAACTCACAGCATTTACTATTGTGACGGAGTCAGACCAGAAGGATATAGGAGAGTGCTGGAAGGCAGGTATATTAGTCTCAGGATGTGCAGGTCTCTGTTCCCTGGATAGCCAAACAAAGGCTACTCCAGGCCAATCAAGACACCTGGGGCCAATTAAGAACCTTCTAGAAAGGAGTAGAAACAGCTAGCCTAATTGGGACACCTGAAGCCAATCAGGGACTGGCTGAAACCAGATAAAAACCTCCCAGTTAGTCAGGTGCGCTGTGGGCGTCAGGAGCTGTGGAAGGAAGTTATGCTGTTGGTGAGACTGAGTGGTGGACAACATATCATACTGAAGGAAGGAGGCCCTGAGGTAAGGGTGAAGTGGAGTTTGAAGAAGCGGGGACTGCTGTGGGGAAGTAGCCCAGGGAATTGTATTGTGTTTTGTGCCTAAAAGGTCAGCCATCTTAGCTGATACTATTAGGGTCCCTGGGCTGGAGTCTGGAGTAGAGGGCGGGCCCGGGCTCCCCCGCTTTTCCATCTTCCATACTGGCCTGTGATGAAGGTAACTCACTAGGCGGTGACTCTTGCCAATTATACTGAGAAAGGGAGGTCACTCTGGGGCCTAGATGAGTTTCTGATGCCCCTAAATCTGCCAGGAAGCGCAGGACCCACAAGTACAGACTTGGAGCTTTGTCACACTATCTAAATAATTCCTAACTAATCACATTTACTAACCTATCTGCTTACATTCTGCTTTTTTCTCCTTCTTCCAAACGCATTAGTAACTGTGAATATATTCTCACTAGGTACATTGTTGTCTGTCCTGTTGTTATATATAAATGAAAATTCCTTTACATTGACAACAATCGGTGCTATTTAAGATATGTATTTTAAATGTGTTTTTTTAAATCACACTCATCTGTTTTGAATCCTGTTCCTGTTTCCCTATCATTCATTGCAGCTTTCTGGTAAGTTTATCATGAGACTCAGTTAACATATTACTTCAGCTAATCGTAAAAGCCACTTTTTAAAAATTTCTTATCAGGATGGAATGTCAGAAACGTCCTGCTAAATGTAGCCGCATTAACCATCTGAGGTACTGCCTCAATACCCTGCATGAGGGCCAAAATGTGGTGGCAGGTACATTCTCAAGGTGGTGGCAATATTCAAATGTCAAATGGGTCCAGCTATATTTGCCTAATATTCTTATTTTATACAACTTCTAGCACCTTAACACTGAGCACATGAAGTGGAGATGAACATAATTTAATGCAAAAAAATCCCCTAAATGTAATTCCACAATACCAGTTACCTTAGAGGTTTGTTCAACTGGGTAAAGAGTGGAAAAGACACTGTAATGACTATGCCATCACAAGTGTGATGCTTATTATATTGTTGCTTATACTTCAGCAGCAGAAATTGACTTTCCGCATGAGTAACGGTTGTTGCATAAGAAATAGACCAAATTCTGAGTTCAGCATGTCAGATCATTGAAAACCTGGTAGAGAAATTGTACAGATCTTGCTTTTGTTAAGAAATAATTTTAAGATTCTTGGGTCACAAATTTTTGAAATTAGGTGTTTAAAGTTAGGCTCCCTTGGTAAATAAAAGTGGCCTGATTTACAGAGGTTCTGAGCACCCCACAGTTCCCACTGAGTTCCCTAGGAATTTATCTGAGTTTGGGCTTCAGGCTATGACCTCAAGAGATGCATATTCATTTCTATAGTTGTAGTAATAGCATGCATTTTTAGAAAGGAGTGATTGGCCAAAGCTATCGCTTCCCCTTAATAAGCACTCAGCAAAACATTTGTTCCGTGGTGAAAATTGTTCTTTGTCTTAACGATAGCTAAAATATACACAAAACCTGGATCTTGCTGACCTAGTCTGGACAATATGCATACAACATTTTCAGGATGGCCCTATTATCCTTGGGCTTCAAGTTCTGCCTCCTCATTTTCGATAAGTCATCTGTCTGACATCTTGGCTAGCCCACTGAGGAAGCCATCTGCTCTTCCAGTGAGAATTCCAAGTCTTGTAAGCCTCTGGGCCTCTTTGTTTGAATGCTTGCATTTCTTCAGCCCCTACACTCACATATGTTTGTTACACCCAAAAGTGGTACATTTGGATTCAGAATTTTATTGAATCAGATTATTTTTGTGCCTTATTCTAGCTAGAATTTGTGAGGTTACCTGTTCCTAAGGAAATGTCAGGTTACTTTCTGTTAGAGAGTGAGGTACTTTCTTAGGAACTGTTGCTCCCAGTACTGTGCTCAGACCTTTTAAGTGCCAATCCTGGCTCTGATACTTCTTCTCTCTGTGGCTCGGTTTCTCTTATGTAAAATTAGAATAGTAGCATCCTGCCTCGCAAGGGTGTTGGTAGGATGCAGACCAGTAGTTAATATATGTAAAGTACTAAGTGCAAGGAATTTATTACTCAGATACCACAACAAAGGCAACTCATAAATGCAGACAATAAGATGATAATTTGTAGTTTTGATCCCAGACAAAGGAAGATTAATGTTTCAGTTCACTAGAAATCAGCTTCATAAGCTTTGATACAGAAACAGCCATATGCTTTTCAGTTTTTAAATTAGCATGTAACTTTTTGTGGTGAACAGAACAAATACTTTCAAAATAATAATACTTCATGTAATTTTTTTGTTTCAAATAGGGGCCAAACAAAACTTCCAATCCATATACAGAAATTTTGTAATTAATGTGGCGGTTGAATCACAACAAGAGATGCTGAATATTTAACTCCTGACGTAAGGTGCTGATCTACCAGTAAGTGTAGACGTGCCCTTAGTGTCAGTCATTTAACTTCTCTCTTCCTCAGTTCTTCTGTTGGCAAAATGAGAATGATATCTGTCCACCTATGTAAAACACTTTGAGATCTATGGCTGACTGGCAGTATCTGGTAAGTAATGTAAGTGTTAATAACATTTGACATATGAATCCTTAGTTATTTAAGTCGTTGTATTGGTCTGACAGTGTATTTGACATTAACAGACTTCTTTGTAGCTGTTGGCCTCTGTTTTGTTGAAACTGCTGCTGTACATAGTAGTAAGGTCTGATATCTTATTCTTAAATAAGGCAACACTCCCATTAAATCTAATAAGGGGCTTGCTTGCATCAGGACTACACAATTGGCCCAAAGTCTACATGCTTTAAATCCTTATGAATGTTCGTAGGGGAAAAAAAAGAATGTACATGTAAAAAGTGTAAACCTTTCTAAATGAAATAAATCAGTCGTTTTTGTGTCTCCCCCTCTGGAGTGGCTAAAGGCATTCATTCATATTATGGACTAATGGGCTGCAAAAATTTCTGGGTAATGACAGAATTTTGTTTCTGGCAGTTTGACAGAATTCTGCTATTTTGGGGAAGGCTGCCGGGGTAACCTTAACATAAAAGTAAGGTCAACTCCAGTCAAATCATTTTTAGTAACTGAAAGATTGTGATGGTTGCCTGGCAACCACATCAGATATAAACCAGCATTCCCAGGTGGCTTGGGAGACTTCAGGATTCTCAAGGATCATATTTTTCTTCTTGTGTTTTGGGAAGGTTTTTTCCAAAGAGCTTCCAGCATGAGGGGATTCAACTGTTAACACCTTGACCGGCTCTATGATTATGCACAATTAAAGGTTTAAGATATACAGAGTTTAACCGCACTTGAAGTGGAAACTTAAAATATTTTTTCTGATTTAAGTAGGAGGAGACATAGGCCTGGTGTAACTCCATTGACTTCTCCTTACTTTAACGCCTTCTTTCTCATAGATCAAAGGAACTGTGGCAGCTGCAACTCCCCCTGTTCCTCCCATCCAAAGCTGTAGTTCTGTGCCTGAGATGACTTTCAGTTTGGCTGGCACACAGGTAGCTCTGTGGAACTGAATCATGCTCTGTGCAGTTTGATTTTCAGAGAAGTAAGCTTCTACTGAGCACATGCAAATTGTGATTTCTCAAGAGCACATAATTCAGCCAAATCTAGGTGGATTTTCACTGGAACATAAAAACGCACCTCTCTGACACCAGGACTAGCCTCCTGCCAAACTTCAAGTGTTAGAGCTCTTCAAAGAAATAGGAAAAGTTTCAACATTGGAACAGTCACCTGTGTTCCTAGATTCACTTTGATAAATGGCTGATCAGCTTTTGCTGAAAATTTCTGAATAAACAAATAATGTGCCTGAGGACAAGAACAAGCATGAAAATTTTAGCCCGTGATCAAAATGTAGCAAAGGTATAAGTAACTGAATACAGGGGCTTATAATGGAAAGTGTTAGGCAACCTTACCTACTGATGTCACTACAGCCCCACTGGCATTATGTGGAATACATTATTTTTTACATTGACAAATTTGATATTTGTTTATTATTTCACCGGTACTAACTCTGTGGTGATCACATTATAATTTGCTAGCATGGAAGTCTCGGTGGTCACATAAAGGCAACTATATTGACAGTGACCCATTACCTATGGGCAGTTGGAACTGAATAACAGTCTTCTTAAGCCCTGGTGTCTGGGCTCATGTCATTACCATTATACCTTTGCTTCCCCCTCTTGCATTGTTCCCCTACCCCTTTCACTGGTCTTGCCTCTTCTCCTACTCTTCTCCAGTCTAGTTGAGTCTATTTTAGCATATCTAATATCTAAACTACTCTGTTATAGCTGTATAGTCTCTTCTCCTTCATCACTAATTGTCCAAAAACCAGAACAAAGTTTTAAAAATGACTGTGGTGACATTATTGCTAGATAGTTATACAGCAGGATGGAAAATGCTTTTGAATTTGCGAGCACTTCTGTGGAATTTCTCCTCCTATTTTTGACCTAATTCTAATATCAGTGTATGGTATGGAAGAAGGTGGTATTCCAACTGTTAATGTGGGCACCTGAAACCTTCAATATATCTTTCATGTTTCTTCTGAACCCATAGTAAGGTATCAGTACTGTATAAAGTGAGATGAGCTCTTAGTAGTTTTTTAAATCTCATTACAAACTGTCAGTTTCTTAATTGTGTCACAGCTGTGCAGTTTAACTACCATAAACCTGGGTTTTTAGATGTCCGCCTTTAGTGACTGGTGGCTGAATTGTCCAAAAGGACAATCTATATCTAATGTATAGTCACACAAGCATCCCAACCTGCCTAATTTGACTGCTGACAATTTGAACATTTTAATTTGTTATTCCATTTGGCCTTTGATTCAGGGTACCTTAGATTCAGGGTAACATGTCAAGACTCCAAGTGGGGATATTTTGAATTTTGTATTAATATACTATGCCGCACTGGCTGAAAACATTTGATTAAAACTTCTCTGTTAAAATATATATTTTACATGGCAAATTACTGCTTCACTAAGGGTATCTTGTAGAAGATTCAATTCAAAATAGTTTGAATATGAGTCATCTGCCACTAAATAATCTACCTTCGAAATATAAGGAGAGTTAATAGATTTTGTCATCTGTCTGGTACTTGTTGAAGATATGATGGTACTTTAGACTGCTGTAAAACAATGAATATTTCAGAAACAATATTTTTTGCGTTCATACTCGTCTAGTAAGACTTTCCTGGTATTCCTTTTGCATTGTGTTCTTCATGAATGTAATGTTGCATTTCTTCCCTCATGCTGCATGGAATCACTAATTTTTGTCACTTTCAGAATTATGTCATCAACATGTACCAATGGATCATTTACAGACCATTAATGGTGAACTGCAGATAAGGCTCAACTCTTTGCTACTGACTACCTTTAAAATAAAATCTTTTCAAAGAGCTGCATTCTCACAAGTTTCCTATATAAGTTCTTGCATTTTGTTGGCAGATACCTGGTTTTTAGCAAGCATGTATGCTTGTGCTTCTATCATGGTCTGTGCTTCACTCATTTTCTGGTAGATGTTTATTAGATAATACATGTATCTGAACATGGCTTAGGTTAAATTTGTAACACTGCAATCCCTCCAATCCCTTGCCTATTTTGATCTTAAGTTTATTAGTACAGCTGCTGTCTCTTACTATGTGTATGTATAGCACCTAAGCACAATGGCGCCCTGATCTCAGTTGAGGCCTCTAGGAATTACTGTAATACAAATACTAAATAAGTGCTACATTTGGAGTTGGGTGAATAATGCTTCAAAGGCTGTGTCTACACTAAGAGTTATGGCTGTGAGTCCTCTGCTCATGTACACATACTTGCACCTAGGTCTCTTCGAGTTAACATGAGTTTAAATAATAGGTTGCCACTGTAGCATGGATAGAGAAGGCATGGGTGAACTGTGCTGAGAACATGCCCACCAGTTTCAGGTGGATTTGCTCCACCATACTTCTGCTGCCACTATTCTTGCTACCACAATTATGCTGCTTTTTATGCTCATGATAGCTGTCTCATCAAGCTAGCATAAATGTGTGTATACACATAGGAGAGTCACACCCCAGCTCAGGGGTAGGCAACCTATGGCACGGGTGCCGAAGGTGGCATGCAAGCTGATTTTTAGTGGCACTCACACTGCTGGCCACTGGTCTTGGGGGCTCTGCATTGTAATTTAATTTTAAATGAAACTTCTTAAACATTTTAAAAACTGTATTTACTTTACATACAGCAATAGTTTAGTTCTATTTTATAGACTTATAGAAAGAGACCTTCTAAAAAAGTGAAAATGTATCACCAGCACGTGAAAACTTAGAGTGAATAAATGTAGACTTGGCACACAGCTTCTGAAAGGTTGCTGATCCCTGCCCTAGCTCGCAATGTAGTTACGGCCAAAGTGTTTACAAACATTTGTGATTAAAAGTCACAAAATTTTTTCTGAAAATATTTGTACGTCTGGATTTTTGTCACCGGAATGTTAGTAGAATTGCAGATACTTGTGCAAATATGTATGCACCTAAATATTTGGATAGTAAATATTCATACAGCTCTCTTGAATATTTTTGGGTTTGGCAGTAATTCAGTTATGGGATAGGAGCAAGTCACTTACTAGAAACCACACGAAGCCATAGTCATAGATAATAATTTGCAAGTAATCTATAAATTTAAATATGTACACATAAATCAAATTATTTTGAATAAAGACCACATTCAGCATAATTGAAGCCTCTTCACAGATAATTCATAGAGAGAAAAAGGGACCATATTTGTTGAATATATTGCTTGCTGTGAATAGCTCACCCAGCTAAGATGATATAATACAAAGACGTTTATTAACTAATACATATGTTAGAATGTTACAATTATTTTAGCTCATACCTTTAAGTTCCTTTAGACAATTCCCTGAGTCAGTTGCCAATGACACTTTCAAAACAACTTGGTGCTGCCATATGCTGTATATGATAGAACAAATAATGAAATGTAATACTTAGCATGATACACCTCACAGGAAGAAGTCATACCACAGGTAGGACAAGCTCCTGAATTTCAGTGTCAGTGGTCAGGTATTTTATTGTTAACTACCATCACGACAATAGTTTGTACTGAGCAGAGAATCTGTTACAATATCCTTTTCTGTCTCACTCCATTCTACCTATTGAATCAGGGACATCTGTCTGGATTAAGTTAAAAGGCTCTGATTCTATTTTTTCCCTGTTTTTCACTTAACACATGTCCTCAAGTTAACATCATAATGTTTTCTAGTATCACAAACAAATATGTTTGATAGTTGGCCATTTGCACTATATACGTAGACATGAGTAAAGTAAATTTGCATGTGAGACGTGCATTAAGAACTGGAGCTTCATTTAACAGAGGATAACATTTTAAATGGCTTACACATGGAGGGTTTAAGAGACTGAGTAATGGCAATTTGTGTTCCTAATCACAGGAAAATGAAAACGTAATTGTTAACAGTACAAAAGATGCACACAATATGAAAACTCAATGCACTGTATAAGGCTGAGTCCTTTTCGGGGCGAGGGGGGGAATCCCCTTTTCATTGTCATAACACTGTCACATCCAGATACACAACTGACTTTAAACAGAACTGTGCAAATTATTTGACTAATTTTGCCTCTGTAAAATTTTGCAAGCAGATTATGGTTTGCCTCAAAGTTATTTGTTCAGAATTATTTACCAATTCTTGGTTGTAGATAGGATTTTTTGTTGTGTTTTTGAGAGTATTCATTATTGAACATTCAAGCTGCCTTGCTTAATTTTAACTAAACACATAGGTCAGGTACATCTCTTCCCTGACAAGATATGTTAGCAAGTTTCTGGTATAACATGAAGTTTAGGATACAATGGCTGCAACACAAGTATTCTATTTTGCAAAAATATCATTTTTTTGCTATTTTGTTTCATTAAGTTGTGTGTACACCAGTGCGCCAGCTGCCCCCCTCTGAGAAATATCAATAGTCTGGTGATTAAGGTATACATTTCTCATCTGGTGGACCCAGGTTTAAGATCTTGCTCTGAATCAGGAAGAGTAGGGATGCAGTTCTGGCTTGTTCTGTTTCTTTCTGACCACAGATTCTACTCTTGACCTGAGATGTTTCATTGAAACTGATAAATGAAAACATGAAAAGTTCTGGGTTTGACTGATTAATGTTTTCCAATAAAAACATAAAAAATTCCTGACCAGATGCAGGTGAGGGCTACTGACACCTTTAAAGAGTGAAAAGGGAGATATCTGAAAGTTCTTACACTGTTAGGTGTTCAGTATAATGCACACACATTGGTACATAGTGGCCCATGGTGACACAAATGTGCTACAAAAACATAAAAAGGTAAATTATACAAGATACCTACATTTCATCCAGTACTGTGCACATCTACACTGCACATATGCATAATACTTAACTTCTTGGACAGTCAGAAGAATGCAGCAAAAGCATGTCAGTGTCAGATATAAGCATGTCCCTTACTACTGCAAAGATATTTCATATTTTATTTCTCTCTGAATAATTAAATTCCTTCTTACAAATTCTATCTTCACTGAATATATTCAGCTGTCATCTAGTCTTGGAAAATGAATATTGCAAGAAGGGACAAATGGGTAGAGAACTGTTAGTTTGATTAACTCAAAATGACCGCATATGACTACTTCCCCTTGAGTTAAGGCAAATAAGGAACAAGCAGAGGAGTTTAACCCATGCTTCTCAGTGAAAAATATTTAATTTCAAAACCAGGATCATCTATAAATAGAACATTTACTTAAAACCAGTTGACCTAACCTTATTTAACATGGTCCCAGATATGAGCTCCTTCACTTTTTGTTAACTTCAAACCTCTGGCTGCCCACTCGGAGTGCCTCATGACAATTTGAAAGCCCCAGGCCAGAATCATGAAATTGACAAACATTCCAGGAGTTGAAATCCTAAAGATTTTGCATTTATATAGAAGTGCAAAAGCTGATAGAGCAGGGGTAGGCAACCTATAGCACACATCCGAAGACGGCATGTGAGCTGATTTTCAGTGGCACTCACACTGCCCTGATCCTGGCCACGGGTCTGGGAGGCTCTGCATTTTAATTAAATTTTAAATGAAGCTTCTTAAGCATTTTAAAAACCTTATTTACTTTACATACAACAATAGTTTAGTTACATATTATAGACTTATAGAAAGAGACCTTCTAAAAATGTTAAAATGTATTACTGGCACGCAAAACTTAAATTAGAGTGAATAAATGAAGACTCGGCACATCACTTCTGAAAGGTTGCTGACCCCTGCAACAGAGAATACTTGTAGAATTTTATTTAAAAATACACTCTTCGTTTGCATAAGACATTATGTCAGTAATATCTTTGAACTAAAAGTATGGGTATTTCTGAGACACAGAATGCTGTGCCATTGTATTGAAGCTTTCTTAATGTTTGTAATGAAATATATGGACTTTTGTTATAGCTTTTAAACAAAGATCATGCTGCAATGCAGCGCATCAATATTTTTGACATAATTCTGGTTTGGGAAATGCATTGTACTCTTTACCCGAAATCACCTCGTTATCACCACACTCATCTGTATGCAAAAATTTTAACTGAGACAAGTCCTGCAGCTCTTAGGCAATGCAAACGCCTTATTGCTTACAATGGAAACAGCATGTCTCTATAGCCTGCTTTTTACCATTCAGGAGTCTCCAGCAAAACTGCAGAAAGAAACAGTTTATGCTCACATTAAACATTCATAAGAATCCATATAATGGAGACTCAAAAACAGGGATCCTAGTTAATATTGCTGATATGATGAAGATCAGAGACAGAACCTGAATTTGTTCTAGTGTAACAAAAGCCCATTTGCTAAGGTGTGACACTGCAGGCTGGTCTACATTACAAAGTTAGGTTTGTTTAACTACATTGCCCAGGGCTGTGAAATGCCCTGTGCAATGTAATTAAGCCTACCTAATCCTTGGTGTAGAGACTGATAGCTTGACAGAAGAAATCTTCTGTCAACCTAGCTACTGCTTCTGAAATGGAATTACTACAGCGATGGAAAAACCCATGTACTGTTCATGTGTTTTTAATGTAGACATACCCAGAGATCACTTGGTAAGGGGTGCTTTGTTCCTTGCAAACAGCTCTCCCATCAGATTTTGACAAACCTCATATGAACATGTCTTAGAATCATAGAAGATTAGGGTTGGAAGAAACCTCAGGAGGTCATCGAGTCCAACCCCCTGCTCAAAGCAGGACTAACCCCAGCTAAATCATCCCAGCCAGGGCTTTGTCAAGCCAGGCCTTAAAAACCTCTAAGGATGGAGATTCCACCACCTCCCTAGGTAACCCATTCCAGTCTTCCAGGATATTTATCCATAAAGAATAAGATGTAAGTATTTCCAGAAAGCTTGTAATTTGTCAAGATTTTTAATCCTCATGAGATGTATGCACAGGTATTATTTGAGGAAGAATGTATTTATGTTGAAAGTATGCTTTACAGACTAGGAGTAGAAGTTGGTCACCAGGAGGTGATGTGTCTTAGTGATGACCCATTGAGATCAGCCAGCGTGGTGACGCAAAGCTCTGTAGTCTACCCACGTCACATCTCAGAACAGTCAATGGAAAACCATCAGCGATAACCACAAACAATTGAAACCACTTAAAGGTAGGGGGAAAAATACATCTCTACAACAAGATCAGGGTTTGCCCTGCTTCTGAATAGAAACAGAAGACTGTTTTCACTATAACAGAGTGTAGGGAAAGACACTCTGGATCCATACATGGAGGAAGACCCCTGGCGGAGGGGTGCTTTCATGAATTGAATCCTGTTTTTTGAGAAACCAGACAGCTCTGTATGGGATTGAACATTTCAGGGGATCTACTTTATTAGATAAGAAAGATAACAGTTGATAAGTGTAGACTTAGGTTTGAGTGGTGATGATTTTGTTTTGTATTGCCAGGCAACTGATGGCAGCCACAAGAAAGACGCTCTCTTGCTGGAGGCAGAGGGTGACAAGGTGACTCAGAAAACTGTCACCTTAGATTGTTCCTTTATGTTTGGGTCCTGAAAGGTAGCATGCATCTGAAGCCAATCCTCTATTGTAAGCAGCTTTTCCGAGAACTAGAGCTGTTGTGTGGCTCTCTGTGAACTAGTGTAGTGAGTGAGACAGGAGCACATTTTTGTTATTGGTTTGATGACCTCTAATGATGGAATAAACCACCAGTTTGGGGGTGCATCTGCCGTCTCCTACAGTCTGTCCTGAGTTTGGTATTCTGAGCTGTCACTCAAACCAGGCAGCGTGACAGCTGTGACAGAGACAGACCAGAAGGATATAGGAGAGTGCTGGAAGGCAGGTATATTAGTCTCAGGATGTGCAGGTCCCTGTTCCCTGGATAGCCAAACAAAGGCTACTCCAGGCCAATCAAGACACCTGGGGCCAATTAAGAACCTTCTAGAAAGGAGTAGAAACAGCTAGCCTGATTGGGACACCTGAAGCCAATCAGGGACTGGCTGAAACCAGATAAAAACCTCCCACTTAGTCAGGTGGGCTGTGGGTGTCAGGAGCTGTGGAAGGAAGTGGTGCTGTTGGTGAGACTGAGTGGTGGACAACATATCATACAGAAGGAAGGAGGCCCTGAGGTAAGGGTGAAGTGGAGTTTAAAGAAGCAGTGACTGCTGTGGAGAAGTAGCCCAGGGAATTGTATTGTGTTTTGTGGATAAAAGGTCAGCCATCTTAGCTGATATTATTAGGGTCCCTGGGCTGGAGTCCGGAGTAGAGGGCGGGCCTGGGCTCCCCCGCTTTTCCATCTTCCATACTGGCCTGTGATGAAGGTAACTCACTAGGCGGTGACTCTTGCCAATTATACTGAGAAAGGGAGGTCACTCTGGGGCTTAGATGAGTTTCTGATGCCCCTAAATCTGCCAGGAAGCGCAGGACCCGCAAGTACAAACTTGGAGCTTTGTCACACAGCAAGGACAAGTGGAGGGAGGGATACAGAGGGAGCAGGGTTATCCTGAGCTCCTGGGTTTGGGGTGGAGGGAGGTTGCTCCCTTTTTCCCAGTCCCCTCTTGTAAGAATGGTGTTGGCTGCTCCCTCTACCACCTTCCCTGCCTACAAACTCCTCTTAGCTGCTGAAGGGTGAGGGAGAGTTTAGCCTGCCTCCAGCAGTAACCTTGATTGCTGCTCTTCCTCAGGAGGTGGGGAAGGCAGCCAATCAGAAGGTTTTTTTTCCTCTGTGCTAGACTGGAAATAGCATGAGGGCTGGAGCTTTTTGCATCATCATGAGACTGGGCTCCAGCAGAGGCAGCTTATGGTGAAATTGTGGGAGTTGGCAACACAAGCGACCATTTGCAGATAACTTGAGAAAGTTGATACTTAAAATATGTAGGTTGGATGCTGTATAAAGTACTTTTTAGGTACAAGGAAGATGTGGCCTCTTGTGCCATACATTTAAACATATCATTTGTTTAAGAAACCAGTAAGACAGATGCCTGCAGCAAATAAAAGCTACACAGAAGATTTTCAGAAATGCTCATCATTTACCTACCTCTGCTCCCATTGAAGTGTTTAGGAGTTTTACCACTGACTTTAATGGGAACAGAGTTAGGTTAGCACTGAGTGCTTTTGAAAATCCCTCCTATGTTTTTAATGGAATGTGATTTAAAGGAAAAAGACAACATAAACTTACTGGTGTATTCATTATGAATATTTATTCTTTTTTTCTTCCTTCCAACTTTATTTTTGCACATACTCTCTTATTTTAATATAGACTCTGTGATCGGATGTACCATCCCCACACTGGGCTGCCAGGAGCAGAGCAATAATTGTGGGCCCTTTCCCCTGCTACACATGCTTGAGAAGCCATCAATAAAGGGAGGCAGTTCAGCTCAGTCGCGGTGAGCGATGGAGGAGAAAGGACATACACTGCCAGTCCCAGCAACGGTCCTGGCAAGAGAGCCCGAAGACCTGGACTACACTCCAGGCGACTCACGGACTGCAAAGGGTGCCAGGGAAGTCAAGCCACCACCTTCTGAGGAGGCTGCTGACAGCTCTTGTGTCCAGCCCAGTGGGGAGTAAGGCCTACAGATGACTGTTCATTTTGCTCCACGCAGGGGCCACAGCCTGCCTGCTGCTTCACTCCGCTCAGGGGGCTAATTCCCCAAGTGCCACTGCCACCCCTGCCAGGGGGCTGAGGGCTCTAGACTGTTTGTTTGTCCCCCCCAGGGGCTGCAGTTTGATTACTGTTAAGTACTACTTCCTGCTTCAGCCAGGAGACTGCAAGGCTTCACTGTTTTTTTCCCAGTGAGGAGACTGCAGGGCTCCAAGATTTTTGTTTGTTTTCGTCACTCAGAGACCACAGACTATTTGTTTAAGTAGAGGTGAAAGTGAGCTGGTATAGTGTACCAGTAAGAAGTGGCCGCGGAGCATGGGCTGACCTGGCTGTGGGACACTGACCCCCAGCCCCACCCTTCCACTCAAGGCCCCATCCCTTCTGGGGGTTTGAAGCCGGGCCCCCATATTGATAAGTATTTTATGTTACTTTAACCCCTGTGTTTGTGACCTCGTCACGCGGCTGGGACCCAGTTGGCTGAAATCACCCACTTAACAGGGAGTCCCGATGACGGAGAATACCAACCGCGCACTGGGCCAACAAGAACACCCCAGCTTGACATGCAGGGCCCCCATCACAGACTCATAAACCAAATGTTGTAAGTCCATATCTTGTTTGGCAATTTTGTACTGGAATATCTGGACTTGCCCTACAAGTCTTCATTAAGAACATCGTACTGGCTGTCTAGTGTCAGTCTAGTGCTGGGAAATTCTTGCGTTCTTACATCTAGTAGCACTTTCAGCACCCATATGTTTGAAAGTGACATCTTTTTAAACTTTTGGCTACGTAGTGAGCAATTTATCTGATAAATGTAGCTCTCAAAGTCTCATTTGTGTCAGACTAATTTGTAATTATCCATTGCTGTTATGATTGTTAAACACTTGTGCAAACATTTCATCCTCTGGTTGTTTCATAAATCTTTCACTTTGACTAGTGAAGTGAAGGGTACTGTAGAAATAGCTTCAACGACATCCTATTCATTATTCACAGTGTGTAATTGGTGATCTATATCACGTAGTACAGATTCTGCACACTTACTAGATGAATAAACCTGTATAGATATGGCAAGCACTACTGGGGCAAATGGCATTCTTCCCATGTGAATGTGAGTAATTGTAACAAACACTACAGTTCTCCACATCTTCATGAGAAAGTGACCATATCAAACAATTCAGAATATGCTCCCCTCTATCCCCCCCATATACTCTACTCATTTTCTCAATATGTTAAGCCCCAGACGTATAGGCTTTCATTTCCTTTTGCCTCTAATTATCTGAAGTTTAAATGAAATAGTATGAATGGTTTTTCAGGTTCTGAGTTCAGAAATATTGTATAAATGAAATTGTTCAGTGTCCATTGATCCTTTTCTGTGTTTTGTTTTAAAGTGGGTCTTGGATCCAACATTAATCTGTTTAATGGGTCAGCAATTCATTAGACTTTGGTTATAAACAATGTTAAATTTCTGGTTAGGTTAAAAGCAGCATTACACTAATTAAAATAGTGACAAGTTTACAGCTTTTCATCTAATGGGCAAATGGCATTAGATGCTATGCTTGTAGTTCCGTATTAAATCACAGTGTCCATTGAATGGTCAGTACTTTTAGTACAGAAATGTTCAGTAGTTTTCCCTCCTTCATGTAGTGGAGGAGTCTAGACTGAGACAATTAAGTACAGCAGAACCCCATTTATTTGATCTAATTGGGACTGGGGCCAGATTGGATGATGATAAAGGAGGTTAGAAACTAAATTTGTTCCACAAGCGGCTGGTCTGCAGAAAACATGTTGTCTTAGGGCTAGTCTTCACTAGCTGCGGGGGATCAGCTGTAGATACGCAATTTCAGCTACATTAACGTAGGTGAAATCGGCGTATCTACAGCCGACTTACCTGCCATCCTCACGGCGGTGGTGGTCAGCGGCGCGCTCCCCCGTCGACTCCAGCTTGCACCGTTTGGCGAGCTGGAGTTCTGGAGTCGATGCGGGTGCTGCTGGGGATCGATTTATCGCGTCTTGACGAGGCGCAATAAATTGATCGCCATAAGATCAATCCCTCCCTGCTGTAGTGAAGACAAGCCCTTAGAATGCTGCTCTCCAGACACTTTAATAGCATCATTATGTGCTCCCACTGCTATGGTGGGCTGGAGGGGAATCACATATGCCATGGGTTAAAAGTGTTGATCTTCAGGCCCACTAAAAAAGAATCTCAACCCCCCACAAAGTCTCTCGCCCTACAAATATAGCCTTGAAAACATAAATCAAGGTAAACTGATCATGAACATTGAAATTTTTCAGCCAGAATTGCAGTCGTGATAATCATGGAAAAACTATCCACGTTTGAAGGAAGGTGGCAAAAGCCTGTTTAGCAACACTCCCTCTAAGTCCTGGATCTGCTTGTTAAACATATCAGCCTTATCTGTTGTTGTGACTGCAGGCTTGCTTCCAGAACTTCCTTCTTGAGTCCTCAGCTAACGCTTCTAGATGCACACAGGAGATGCACCAGGTAGTCCCTGCACCTTCCGCTCCCCATTCGCTCTAGAGGTGCACAAGAAAGTGGAAAAGAGGAGAAGACAGGACCAAGCAGGGCCACTACACTGAGCAGAAGCCCTGTAGCCACTGCATCTTACATCACATCCTTGCTGGTACTTCCCTATCCATGCCAGTGCCTAATAAACTGCTAAGGAGTGACCTGTTCTCTTGGCCATCAGACTTGTCAGACTTAGACTTTCACCACCATGGGGAGTTCCATTTCCACAATTCCCTCACCAGCTAGAGGAGACCTCCAGCTGTCAAGGAAGCTCTATCCTCCTCAAGAACCAAAATAAATCCATTTTCTCAATTGGCCACCCAGTCAACCAGTGAGGATGCCCCGACTCCACCCACCTAGGTACCCCCCATGTGGAAAATGCAACACTGCTTGAGTGCTGTCATAAGTACAAAGTAGCCTAAAATTACTGTTTACCTGTAAGGGGTTAAGCTAAAGGTAACCTGAGAGGTGGACAACTGACCAATAAGAAATTCCTCAGGAGACAAAGAATTTTGAGTTTCAGTTTCTCTCTGGGTCTCCTTCTCTGTTCAACTCAGCTATGGAATGAACCACACCTATTTCTTTCACTGTAACTATAGCTTTCTATCAAGTAAGGTAGTCAGTAAGTTTACCTTCTTTTTATCACTTGGAGGGTTCTCAGGGGTGAGTGTTGGCTGGGTGCTTCTTGAGATTGTAAGATTCAGCAGAGATATCAACAGTGGGAGAAAGTTGCCTCGGGGGAGAGGTTTGGGTTCTTGATTCTTTTGTTGATTAAGGTAGATGCTGTTCTATTGATGGTTATAAGGGATTTATTCCTTTGTTTTTTTCTTTTATTAAAATCTTTCTTTTAAAAATCTGACTGCTTGGTTTCCATTGTGTAAGATCCTGGTTTTGGAGCGGGCACATCTCACAGGATCAGGTGAGGCTTTTCTCTCAAGCTTCCCAGGGAGGGAATAAGTTTGGGGGTTTTGTGGAAAGAGAAAGAGGGGCTTCAAGTGGCCCATGTCCAATAGTTTTTTAAGACATTCTCACTTGATGGTGGCAGCATACCCAGTCCAGACATAAAAAAAAGTTGTGTTCTGGAAAATTTTTTTTTAACCCAAGCTGGTAAAATAAGCTTGGGGGGGGGGAGGGGTTTATTTCTTTTTTCATGCGAGTCCCCACATCTGTACCCTAGGGTTCAGAGTGGGGAGGCAATCCTGACAAGTGCCACAACTGCTGCCAACAGAGGCTGCACAACAATCCACATGCAGCTGCTGTGAGGAACTGAGCCTCACTGAGATACTGGGAAGGGAGAGCGTGGCAGGTGAAGGAGTACCTGTCAGAGGGTGGGAGGGATTAATAATATTGGGAGTAGGGACACAGTACAGAATACATTTGGGTGTGTGTGGGGAGGTGTGAGAGTGTGTAACTGAGTTTTTGTGTGGGGATGGTTAGGAGGAAAGTATTTTATCTTGGGCAGAGCATAGGTATCACTTATTATGGCAAGAAACTGAGGTTGCTCTTTTTCTTTTGTCAGGCAGTCTGATTATACTTGAATGTAATTCACAGTGTTATGGTCTTTATGTACCATATTTTGTAGTTTCTTTGGCAGAGAGAGAAAGTATATGATAATTATTAGACTTCAAGATCTCTGGAGCCTGTATTTTGCACAGTGCCAGAAAAAGACATGTAAATCACATTTTGTTTTTGTTCTTTAGGGTTAAAATCATAACACCAGCAAAGAAGGAAAAGCCAGTGGAGGTGTTCATATGCCTTTGGAGTGTTGTGATGCATGTGTTACTGGATCAATGATCATTATCCTCAGGGAGGTGCAGCAGAAAAACTTGCAGTGGCATTTTGTTCATACTGTAAAATACAGTGTCAGCATGGGTTCTTGTGGCACAGAGGAAACAATCTACAGGGATTAAGATTTTTTCGGGGCGGGGGAGGAGGGAGTAAAGATGGCTATAACGTCAAAAAAAGAAATAGCTGATGGTGAAAATGAAGTAACTGAATGAGCATTATAGTTCAGTCCAAGAATAGGAGATGTCATTTCCATTAGTTTTGTGACTAGTGTTGAGTACTTCACTGTGTGAGTCCCAGTACCTTAGTACAGAGTTCTGTAATGCTGAATGGCCATTTCCATTTTATATCTAGAAAATGAGGGAGAGGGAGGGAAATGAACATCTTTTTATCTACCGAGAAAATGAATGGTAATTCCCAATATAATTCTGTTCGTATGACCTATTTTACAATACTTGAGGTCAGAGTGTGAGCTAGTGCAAATACAGAATGACACTGCTAAACACAAAGGAGTTATTCTGGATTTACATAGGTGCAACTGAGCAGAATGTGATTCTTAGAAATTATAGTAGCTGCACCCAGATTTCCCAGTGAAGCATAAGTGCTGGCCCTTAGCATCTTGCTACAGAACTGTTGTACCACTCCATGTTGGTGCTGCTACTATAACATTTTAGTTAGTAATCAAACAGCATTACATTCAGTACCTATAACACACACTAAATATTTTCAAATCCTGTTGAGCCCGCACGAAGAGCAAGATTGTTGCATTCAGTATGCCACAAAGCCCTTCATTAAGCTATCAGGAGATAAGCTAAATATTGCACGTCATTTTTTTTTTTTAACTAAATGACAAACCACTGTCTCTAATGTTTTAATTAAATTCTATCCCTTTTCTTGAGTTTCTATACGTCAGGGGACAGATCCTGAAAAGTATTTAGGCACTTAATCCCCCGGTCTTTCTAATAAAAAAAGACCTGGTGCTCCAAAAGTCGATAAATTGGCAGCCCTGCTGTCCCCATTACTTGTATATCTTAGACAAGATTATGGCAACTGGGAATAAAAAGGCTTATGGCCATCTTTAATGCACATAGAAATTTGTGTTTATTTTTATCAGATCTAGGAGAACTATCCATGAATACTTGTTCATGAATACATTATTCTGTATTCACTCTGTTCCAGTTTTAAGTATCTACCTGCAATATGCATCTTCAATTCCCAGTAACTTCAAGCTGCTCAGCACCTTGTAGTGCTGAGCCATAACTGTTCAAATATTGCTATAATATCAGGTACTTTAGTTGATCTTTGGAGCTTATCCTTTTACTGAATTTTTTACAGAAGGAACTTAAATATTCTTGCCTTGGTATTTGGGGAAAAAATCTATTAGTTCTCTAAAGAGGCAAATCAAAAAAATTCAGGCTTCACAGCCCACACTGAAAATATAATAAAATTGAATGGCTTTTTGAGGGTTTTCTATCTCTACATTCATTACTAAGCATTTGTCTATTGCTTTTGGGTAATTGAGCAAACAATGCCCTTGACAGTAGTTTCCCTTCACCAAGGTTCAAAGACAAGGTAATTAATTAAAGGCCAAAAGGGGTTGTTAACTGCTGGTAATAAACCACTATTGAGAAAATTGCTGCTACAGAACTAATGCTATTAAATACTGTGTGCCAGTGTGCATGAATGGGAGCTTTGGGAGAAACAGGGTGTGTCTAGTAATCCTATCAGGGAGGATCTTAGGCTATGGGTATGGTTACACTTACAAGATTATAGCGCTATAGCTTATAGCGGTCCCCTTATACAGTAATATGTATAGCGCTATTGTATGTCCACACTCAGATGCTCCTGCGGTATAGCATGGCCACATTTGGGGCACTTAATGCGGCATTAAGAGCAGCGCATTAGGGCAGGTATCCCAGCATTCAGCTGGGTGCAACGTGCTTTTTAAACGAGGGAGGTGAGGGGGGACGCGTTGTGTGTATGCGGAGGGAGAGAGACAGTGGTTTTTCCATTTTTCTGAAAGCCTGTCAGTGAGCCTCCGTTCACAGAAGGCTTTGTTTTCACACAGGCTCCCTCCTTAAACATTTGCATTGCTTATCTGCCGAGTTAAGAAAGAAACTCTAAAGAGGTACTTCCGCATTCCTCCAGCCGAGTTCAAAAGAAAGGGAAGAGACGTCAACTGCCTTAAATAGCTCTAGGCATCTCAAGAAATCACTTGTAGCGCAGTGGGTGTCCACATTCTCGCTGTAGCGCTACAGCAGCTGCGCTACAGCCCTTATTCCCCATGAGGAGGTGGATTTATAATAGCGCTATAACTCCACGGTTATAGCGCTATTAGTGCCTTGCCAGTGTGGACGGGGAGTAGGTTATAGCGCTCGTGGGGGCTTTATAGCGCTATAAAGTGCCAGTGTAACCATGGCCTATGTCTACACTCTAGCCTATGTCAGCATAATTTAGGTCACTCAGGGGTGTGAAAAAACACTCCCTACCTGGAGCGACATAATTTACACCAACATAAACGCTCATATGTACAGCGCTATGTTGTTCTCCCATGGTCAGAGCTGCTGCTGCTTGTGGAGCTGATTTTATTATACTGACGGGAGAGCTCTTTCCTGTCAGCGTAGAGCGTTTTCACCAGCCATGCTTCAGCGACGCAGCTGAACCGATAGAACAGTATCGCTGCAGCACTGTACATATAGACCTAGTCTTAGTGTGTGGTGAAGAGTTCATCCAAAAAATGAAAAGAAGGCATAAATTATTTATGCTGAATATAAATAATTCTTTTTTATAGAATGAAGAATTGAAGGCAGTAGTAGCCCATTGGTACTGTCCTGAAACTTTTGTCTTGAAATACCCTGGCAACTGACCTGGAAAAATATACCATCTCTAGATAGTAGTACTAGTATTAACTCATCCTAATTATTTTAAGCACAGAACATTATATTTTTTGGCATTTGTTCAGAAGAGCATGTAAGATTCTGATCTACGTGAAATAAATTATTGCTCTCAGTCCATTATTGGAATCAAGTGTCCACATCAGAAAAATCACCACAATTGGCAATGATTGCTACTCTTGTTGCCAGTTTGAGCACAAAGGAAAAAGATCAAATAGGGTTTGAGATCTTTTACCCTTCATAGTTATTCCTCCCAGTCAGGTCAGAGGCATGTTCGTATCAATTAGTATGCAGTACATGAAATATGCTTCCTTGCTCCCAAAAAGTCCACCATAGTAACTGGTTCTTTGAGATGACTGCTCCTACGTACTCACTTTCTGCCCACCTTCTCTGCTTCTTTGAAGTCTTCAGTCCAAGATTCTTTGGATTCCGGTTAAAGAAATAGCGTGAGTTGGGGATGTGTCCCCATTTGTATCCTTTGGAACCCAAGCATGGGAGATGGGGGAAGGTGAGTGGTCCTAATGGACACTGCTTGCTAGAAACTTCTGACCTTATGCTCCACAGACTTTCATCTCCCAAGAATGCAGATTCAAATTTTCATAGTTATTTTTATTTCATCTGATATGATGATGAGATGTTAAATAAGCAACTATATACATAGGTATATGAGTAATCCTCTCAGAGCCATGGTTGCTTTGGTAAGGAATTGTATTTTACCCATTGGTAGGTAGATTCTTTTGAGGCCATACCTAAATTGTAAGCAAGGTTATTAGGTGAAATGTTAGATAAATGTTAAATACCATGCTCAGTATTTACTATATTAAAAGCACATTAGCTAGGAGTTTTATTGTGATGTCCAGTATATTTTTTGGAGGCATGATGTAGTGTTCACCCCCACACCAGCCATGAAGGGGTTAAAGTGGCTCAGAAGGGGCCACTTTATATTATACTAACATTATAAGTTGCACCTGGAAAAGAGTCAGGCTTGACTAATATGCACTTATTGAGGATGAAGCCCAGATGGACAGGAGCAGGTTGGGCTTGTATTAAAGCCAAGAAGTTGCAGCAGAAAAGGGCTGCAGAAAGAGAGAGAGTGTGTGCACTGCACTCTGAGCACAGAGAGTGGGTAGGAGGAAACCCTAGGAGGAGTAGGGTGACCAGTTGTCCCGATTTTATAGGGACAGTCTCAATTTTGGTGTCTTTTTCTTCTATAGGCTCCTATTGCCCTCACCCTGTCCCGTTTTTCACATTTGCTGTCTGGTCACCCTAACGGGGAGCAAAAGCCCTGGGATCTTATCCCTGACAAAAGTTGCAGGGAAGAAAACCTGTGGAAGGCAGACTGGGAAGAAGCCCAAGGGAAAATCAGCAAGAGTTGAGACTGTGTAGACCTTGGCTGCTGATGGTTGGTTGATAGGATCCCTGGGCTGAAACCTGGAGCAGCAGGCAAGCCTGGGTTCCCCTGTGAGCCACTGGGAAAGTGGCACAGACCAGGAATTACAGAAAATTGCCTGAAATGGCACCTGGTCAGATTGTCCAGTGGGACTTGGCTCCCCTGGAATGGAAAACTATATAGTGACATAGCCGGAGGGCTGAGTCACAAAGAGAGAGCACCATGAGTCCTGCAGAGTGAGAAGAGCTGTGAGGCAAGTGAGCAATGGAAGCTACACCAGCCAGGAGCTGATCCCCAGGCCCACCTACAGAGAGGTTTGGGGAGCAGCTGTGAGTGAACCCTGTGACGAGGGGCTTTTTGTACTTGTTTTGGTGGATTTTAGTAACATTCAGCTGACATCCTGAATTGAGGAAGGGGCCTGATTGTCCTCCCACACCACATTACACCACTGTAGCTCCGCTGATTCCTGTTCCACACCTCCGGACTCTTCTCTCACTTGCAAGGGTCAGTGTGAGGAGAATCAGGGCCAAAAGAGGTCAAGTGAGCCTATACCAATTTGAAACTATGAGCAGGAAATCTTAGCGGTAGTCTTCTACTGTAATAAGCCATCAGTTAATTACAGGTGTAAATATCGTCACAGGTGGCTGAGATTTGGTTCAACTGCATCAAGATTAGGAACTGATCGCTTCCCAAATTTCATTTTCCAAAATGAAGCTATTATGTTTATACAGCATCAAAGGTGTGCAGCGTGTTTTGCAGATAGATTAAAAAACAGATCCCGGTTCTTAGGTTCATATGTAGCCCCCATTACTGTAGTATCTGAGCATCTCACAATCTTTAATCTTTTGTCCTCACACCACCCTAGAGAGGTAGAGACATTTATTGCTGGTGAACTGAGCCCAAAGAGTGGTTGAGTCCAAGTTCGCTGTGACAATGAGCACCCTGGTATTCACATCCTATACATTGTTGTAATAGACTTTGTACAAAATATACATACACCTATAATAAGAAGCAAATCAAAGAAAATAGACATATATAATCTTTCTGTATCTTGAAATGGTGACTTGTGAGTTGTACACCTAGAAGCTGGGTCAATAGAATGGCAATCACCCATTTAGGCTATATTTGGGAAAAGAGAATAGAAGTATGTGGGCTATCCAAAATCCCTCGCCCCTTATAAGTGCCCCTATCTGCATGCAAACAATCCATAGTTGTCATTCCTTTTCACTACAGGCCTGTGAAGGGAGAGTTTTACATGCCACACATACTGTACCATTTGACTCATTTGGTAATACTCCGTTTCTGTTGTATATGGAATTACTTTTCTGTTTCAAGAATAGTCCTCACTGTTACAAAAATAATTAAGTGGGTTGATAAAATTTATATAGCACAGCAGAAGGAGAATGAGTAGTACTTTGGGTAACACACAGAAATAAGGCAAAATAGTTATTACTATTTGTAGAATTTCTAATGCACCGAAGCTATACGAGTAATAAAAACTGGACAAAGTTGCACATAGTGGAGAACATACCATTATATAGTATTTATCAGTCATAAATGCATTCCTAGTTATTTGGTAACATTTTGCCATAGCTAGCATTATAGTTAATGGCTGGTGACTGTTTCCATTGCAAACTAATTCTTAGAGGTTATAACTTGACAAAGTTCCACAGGGCTAAAACTTCACACACAAGTCCTCAGGCCAAGAACGCATTTTCTACATCATATTTAGGAAGAAACGTTTTAGCTATTTTTGAATAACTTCCCTCAGTTTTATACATTTTACTTTTGATAAAACCCTAAAGCAGAATTTAGTGATATCTAATACAAGACAATTGTTATGCATATATAATAGAAATATATTTTTACATTTTACATGTTGCATGTGTTCAGAAAGAACAGATTAAACAGTTTGTTGGGCACTTTAATGGAGGGAAAAATAGAAGTTAAGAGAAATGGATTGATATTTAGGAAGCAAAACTCCTAACAGATGCCTACATTTATGGAGACCAAGACATCATTGATAAAAACCTGCCAGAGAAATGTTCCGAAGCTGGAATTCCTTCTACCCTTCCCTTCCGACCCCTCAAAAGAGATCCCGAATGGGCAAAACTGAACTAGTGACAAATTTAAAATCTCCTACCATATGACTCTCCAGAGTTAGAAATAGCATTTCTATACAGCTGAAAATGGACGTCTTCAAGCTTTTCAGTGGGACAACCTGCTAGTTCTGGAGATACAGGACCTTAAAATAGCAATATAGAGCACCAATGCCTGGGTCCTGCTGGCACAAAATGACCCCTACTTCAACTTTCCCAGTGGGTCTGTAGCCAATTGGTACAGCCTACAGCTGGAACTAGCCTTGAAAAGGATAGAATTAAAGCAGCCAGGAGATGATTATTATTGTATTACTCCAATGCCTAGGATCCTGAGGGTGAAATCCTGACCCATCTGTTATAGGGTATATGGTGGCAATATTTCACATCTACTATTCTCATTCAAAACATCCTTCCATGAACTGTATATCTCTCTTTGTCTTTGTTTTTAATTTCTGGAGCAGTTTGCTGCCAGAAATTGTCAATAACTATGGAGGTGACATCCTGCTGACAGTATTTGTTTAGCTAAGAATTTTATCATAGGAATAATTGCACTTGGTAAGTCTGGTCTCTCTCTCTTCAAGTTTATAATATATTTCATACAGCTGTTAGATCCTGGAAAATTGTTAAAATAACTTCTCTAGTAGCAAATGTGTATATTAAAATCTGTGACAAATGTACTTTTTTGGGGTGTTTGAGAAACTAGATAAGGTAAGTTATCAGAAGTGGGTATTTTTGCTTTTAGAAATTGTTAGTTTTCTTTATGTATCTATATTCTAGGTCATGCACACCCCCAATACACTAGGCGCCAAATAAGTGGGCACACAAGATTATATACTGAAACTGCCACGCTGTTGTGAACAACAAAAGTAATCAGAGATTTTAAAAATGAATCTTGGAACAAAAAGAACAACATTTAAATACTAAAGCTAAGGGATATAAATATTGCAGATTCAGTACTGTAGGCCAAATTAAGGTATCAAAGCGAGACACTTGTTTTAGGCCACACAGTGAGTGGCCTAACACATAGAATCATAGAACTATAGGGCTGGATCTGGAAGAGGTCTCAAGGGGTCATCTAGTCCAGTTCCCTGCACCGAGGCCAGCCCAAGTATAGATAGACCATCCAGAACAGCAGTTTGTCTAAATCTAAAGCACTTTTCTAAATCTTTTATCAGTTTTGTTCTCCTTTGAACACACTCTCTCCAAATTGTCCACATCTTTCTTAGAGTGGCATCCAGAATTGGGCACAGTACTCTAGCTGAGGCCTCACCACTGCCGAGTAGGGTAGGACAATTACATGCATATCTTATATATGACACTCCTGTTAGCACATTGTCACGGGGTAGTCGCTCACTGCGGATGACACCTCCTCCTGGCTGCTCTGGGGAATAGCTTTCTTCCAGGTCCAGCACCTACCCTTGCAGTCTCTTCACCTATTGTCCTCTCTTTCACCCTGCAGATCCTCTCTCGCTTCCTCTTTGTGACTTGGCCCTTCAGGCAGGTCACTGTGTGGCTTTCCCTTCCAGACTATAGAGTCTCACTGGATGTGCTGTCCATGCACTGCCACTGTTTCAATGGCTGGTAGGAGAACCAGGCCCACCCATTGCTCCAGGTTCCAACCCAGAGACAGTACAACACGTAACCAAGGTCTACTCAGTTCCACCTCGATGCTCTCTCTCTCTCTCTCTGGGCTACTTCCTACCCACCTCTCACAGGCTTTTTTCTCCACCTTTTCTCCTCTGGGGAGGATCAGGATCCCTACAGTTTCCAAGAGTTCCCTCTTTCCTTCTAATGTGAAGAACACAGTGACATCACTCCCCTGCCTTATATAGCTTTTGCAGATGGAGGGAAGCCTTTGTTTCAAAGCTTGGTTCCATAATTCGGAGGCTGTCTGCAGCATCCTCAGGAAGGCTGCCAGGAAGATAAGCTTCTTCTAAGACCTATTGTTCTCTCCTAATGGCTCATTAACTTTAATGGGCCCTTCCCCACCAGCCATCTAGACTGAGAGCCTTTTGCTTAGTGGGTGTTCCCCAGGTGTAAACACATTTATAATACAGATACATAGTCAATATTTCTAACTTCACATACAAAAATGATACATGTGTACAAAAAGGGTAATCATATTCAGTAAATCATAACCTTTCCAATGATACTTCACGTGATTTATCTTACATAAAATACATTATGTCATATCATAATAATACTACTGGGAAGAATATGGGATGCCGTGTCACACCGTCCATCCCTCTCTAGTGCATAAAGAGCGATTGAAGACATCCTCACTGAAGTCCTTTCTGTTACCACATTCCTGGCTTTATACAACCCCAGCTCCTACCTCCTTAGTTGAGCTCCATCTTTTAGTTGGGATTTGATCCACCGGGCTAAACCCTTTGTGTGACCTTTCTCACTAACTGTCCCTTTTTCAGCTTCCTTAACCCTTTTGGGACTGGTCTCAGGTGAACACCCCATACCATACACCCCAGAATAATTAGCCTTTTTTGCAACTGCATCACATTGTTGATTCATTCAGTTTGTGATCCATTGTAACTCCCAGATCCCCTTCAGCAATATTACCATCTACCCAGTTATTCCCCATTTTGTAGTTGTGCATTTTTTCCTTCCTAAGTGTAATTCTTTGCACTTGTCTTTATCAAATTCATCTTGTTGATTTCAGACCAATTCTCCAATTTGTGAAGATCACTTCAAATAATAATCATGTCCTCCACAGTGCTAGCAACACCTCCCAACTTGGAGTCTTCTGCAAACATTTATAAGCATACTCTCCACTTTATTATCGAAGTCATTAATGAAAATATTTAATAATCCTTCAGAACAGACCCCTACAGGACCACACTTAATATGTCCTTCCAGTTTGACAATGAATCAGTGATTATTACATTTTTGAGTTCTGTCTTTCAACTAGTTTTGTACCTGCCTTATAGTAATTTAATCTGGACGACATTTTCTTAGTTTGCTTATGAGAATGTCATGTGAGACTGTGTCAAAGTCCTCACTAAAATCAAGATATCACGTGTACTGCTTCCTCCCATCTGCTAGGCCAAGAAGGACATTACTTTGGTTTGGCATGATTTGTTCTTGACAAATACAAGTTGACTGTTACTTATTACCCTAGGTGCTTACAAATTGAGTGGCTAATAATTTGTCCTGTATCTTTCCAGGTATTGAAGCTAGGCTGGTTGGTCTATGATACCCTGGGTATTCCTTGTTCTCGAAGATAATTGCTAATAGTTGCCAAGACTGCTTCAGCTAGTTCCTTAAATACCCTAAGGTGATTTTCAACAGGCACTACCAAATTGAATACATCTAATTTATTTAAATGTCCTTTAACCTGTTCTTTCCCCATTTTGGCTTGCATTTCTCACCTTTTAATATTTAGAGTGATGGGACAGAGTATAGTTATTAAATTAAATGAGTGATATCCTCTTAGTTGAAATAAAAGTTCCTGGAAGAAGCAGAATGAAATTGTCTGCACTGGTACGGTACTCACCATCATAGTTAGCTGATATGCAGACTTAAGAATGACCTATATTATTGGTGGATTTTATGCTGCAGCTATTGACATTAGGGGGCACCATTTTTAGCGAGGGCTGAACCTGGTTTCTTTTTTGTGGGTGCAATTAGTGTGGGCACAATCGGTTGCTCTTGGATGGCTGCACTTGCAAATTAGGAATTTAAATATCTAAGACCTAAAAACTGTACTGTACAAGAACTTATCTCAACCCATAGATTTATCAGCTATTGCTGAAAGTAAAGTGATTTGGTGGAAATGGTTCAGGGCTTCCTTTTGCAATGCATCCTATTAGATATACTGAAAGTGATGGTGTTATATCTAGGTCAATAGCAAGTGTTCTGCCAGATGCCATCAACATGCAGTATTAATGGGTATTTGTGTTCCTAGAGAACATGAATTACTTGGCAGGAATTTCAAATGTGAACTACCAGTCATGCAGATCATTCAGATATCTCAAGACCAAAAATAGCTTTCTACATAATTAGTACTATGGAGCCAAAAGGAGAATGTATTTTTAAACTTTGAGAGTAGTTCATGATCCTCTGAGAGGGATGTGATGGAAGTACAGACTTCGGTCAAACACTGTCTGAGCAGGATTTCTGTAAACTTCACTGCACAGCTCTGACAATCTATCTCACTCCTGATCAGCTCTGCCACAATTTTGGTAACTGGTTTTACTTAAACATTAAAATTATATAAATTAACGGTGGATGTTTAAATTATACCTGTACCAAACTCCCACCCTTAAAATACGATTGCATAAAACATGGCCATATTCTGTACACACTGCTTTCAGGAAGGAAAACATGCATACCCAAAAGGTGAAACAGTAAATCCCATTTTAATCTTGACAGTGCTGTTGCTGCTGAACTATGATAACATTTATCATGATTAGTCTCAGTCGGTACAAAGGGTGACTATGTGGGGGAGGAGGATATTTGTGGTTGAGTCAGAAATTTTGCATGAATAGGAAAAAAAAAATCCTTAAGAATGACATACTGTCCTGGCCAGGACCAATCACATCATTTTTATTCAAATGTGAGGGGGATTAATACACACAATGCCAGGTTGCTGATGATTTACCCATTTGCAGATTAAACTAAGGTTCATTAGCTCACATGAGACAGTCCATTTTCATTTATAGCTGCGGAATGGCTGGTGCAATGCCTACTCTTATAGCATTTTCATTTTGCATTGCCTTCAGTACTGACATGAAAGTTAACATTAATCTGCCAACTCATTCTGATTGGATTGCTTTGGAAGTCACTCCAAAGTCACAATGGCTAAATGGGATGAAGCTGTAAGACAGAAATGCATTACAGTTAATACCTCTGCAGTACTGAAGCTAAGCCAGTGCCCGCCCTAATTCCTAAAAGAAAATAAATCCACAATAATCCATCTTTTAATTCTGAACAGAGTGGCACAATGCCAAATATTATTAAGCAAGTATTCCTTACTGGAACATTGCATCTTATTCTGCCATGTTTGCACTTGCCCTTTTATTCACGTAGTTTAGGTCACTGAGCAGCATACAAGTAAAGGTGTTATCTCTACTGACACCAACAATATTTCAATATTTTCCTGAAATAGAAGCGTTTAGAGAGAGAATGGTTTCTTTAAAATGATTGTTCCAATTTGGATTTCAACAAATGCAAGACAAAATTATTATTATTAGTAATAATAATAAAAGACGTTTAGCCTGGACGTGAGCAAAACTGTAACTGGTGCTGATTTTTCAAAATTTTGGTCAGATTTTAGCTTTACAGAACCAACTTCGGGTCCTAATTTGTCCAATTCAGAGAGTTGGATTAAAATGGTTCTGATTTTGCTCCACATTTAAATCAATCCTCAATAGTGATGTCATTTTGAAATTAAATTCTCCCTGGAACACTTTTTGAAATGATAACTTGGAATGACAAAAAGAACAATTTCAGATAGGGCCATTTACCGCTACAATGTGTCTTCTACAACAGAACAATTTTTTTTGACCCAAACTCCTTTCTTGCTGAAAAAATGAAGATTCAGGTCAAGTGAAGTTTTTACAATATTTTGCCAGTTTTGGCAAATTGTTTCAGTTAAAATAAACTAAATTGAAACTGCCACATTGGTTCATTTTGACATTCTCCGAATGAAACATTTTTGATTTTTCAGACTAGGTTCACAAGCAGACTCAGGCACTTAACTGTAAAATGTCTGTGCCATTCACAAAATTGTGGAGAAGGAAATGTGCCTTTAGGATGGGTACTGGCTGTTTTGGGTGGGTCTCCTTCAATCTGTCTTATTCACACTGTTCCATTTTGTATAAATAATTACATTTTCTTTGGGCAAGAAGGAGGATGAATGAGAACGCGCTAAGCATAAGGCTAGAGCAGGGATCGTCAACCTTTGTCACGCAGCCCATCAGGGAAATCTGCTGGTGGGCTGGGCTGGTTTGTTTACCTGCAGCATTTGCAGGTTCGGCCAATCACAGCTCCCACTGGTCACGGTGCCCCATTACAGGTCAATGGAAGCTGCAGGAAGCGACGGCCAATACATCCCTCAACCCACACCGTTTCCCACAGCCCCCGTTGGCCTGGAATGGTGAACTGTGGGAGCTGCGATTAGCCAAACCTGTGGACGCTACAGGTAAACAAACCGGCCCACCAGCAGATTTCCCTGACAGGCCGCGTACCAAAGGTTGTTGCTCCCTGGGCTAGAAAGGCACTCGCTGAGCTTCCAGTCCCTGCTCCAATGAGTGAGTGCTGACGGGTCTGTTGGGTAACAAAGGGATACCACCTCCTCCCTCTTCTCAGTTTTGTGAATGGTGCCAAAATGCTGGAGTTAGGTGCTTGGGTCTCCCTGTGAATATAACCCTTCATTTCCAAATGCCTTTTGCTTTAGTTAAAAATGCCCAAAATGCAAATGAAACATTTAGTTTTGGGTTCAAAGAAAAGTTTTTGTTCAACCAGTATTGATACTTTGACTGTGGTCTTGAAGTTGTGTGTGTTCCCAAAGCATGGAACTACTTTAACAAAGCATAAAATGACACTCTTAAGCAAATTCTATAAATTTTGAGTTTTATGTTGGGTGACTGGTTCAGTTATAGGATTGGAGGTGTCCTGCATAAAATTATTAGAATCCCTACCACCTAAAATGCCTTGGCTATCAGTTGTATTAACTCACCAACACTGACTCTGGCTGTAACCAGCTTATTGTTTAATAGGAGATTGTAAAGATCTACAACAGACATCTACAATAGCCCTTCAATACTTTGTATATAACCAGTGCCCAAAAAATTAGTTTGTGCGCTGCATTTACAATTACAATCAGTTATGAACCCAAACTCCCATCTCTTTCCATATCTGCCACCACCAGCAATCTTCACCTCTAAACTTCTCCCAGACTTTGGAAAGATTCTTAAATCTATTTTATTTGGGTCTTTTCATCATGGTATCTGGATGCGGTATCAGAGGAGGGGTATTGAAATATTGAGGCCTGGTCTACACTTTGCAGGGGAGGAGGGATCGATCTAAGATATGCAGCTTCAGCTACAAGAATAACGTAGTTGAAGTCGTCTTTTGCATCTAGACTAGATGCGATAAATCTACTCCCAATCAATCAGTCGCTACCCATTGATCCAGGGGGAGAGGGGTAGTGTAGACATACCCAAAGAAACATTTCTAAAACTTATGAGGTGCTTTCTGCACTTGCTGATGTTCCAAGAGGCTGCTGTAGTGGGACTGGATGTGTCTCCTCACTTCTATGCTTTATATTGATGATCAACCATTATTGCATGAGACTTGTACAGACAAATCCTGATTGTTCTTGTACACCAATTGTTAGCCAGTGTAATTCCACTGACTTCAATGGAGTTACTCTGATTTATACCCATGTGGGCTCAGGATCAAGCCCATTGTTGTTATCTATCATTAAGCGGTGAAAACCCTCCTTAGCAACAGTCAAGGCAGCAAATAATTGAATTGCTCTGGAACTAAAAATAATGCCCTCATATAGACCATACAACATGCCTGTGTTAATGCAGAGATCCTGCATCTGTTTTGGAACTTGGACATTTGCAGATTAATACACACCAGCCAGAGGGCCAGGTATCATGTGCAAAATTTAAAATCTACATCATCTGTCTTCAAGTTTTGATCCCTTTTACTGTAGAAATAAAAGGGGTGAGGAGAAGAATGCCATCTGGTTGTTGCATTAGTTGGGCTAAGAAAAGTCTGATCCCTCAATTTCCTGATTCCTATATATCTTCTCTGAAAATGTTGGGCTTCATTTTTTTTAACTGCTGTCTGCAAATGAGGGAGGTGGCATGTGGGAAATATGTACTTCCAATACCACACGCAAACACATCCCTGGTACCTGGTATGTGCCAAGTGAAACACTGGCATTTCAAAGTGCTACTTTGTTTCTGCTGCAGCAGACCGCAGTAGTAAAGGGGTTAAAGAGCAATTGCCTCATATCCAGATGCATGCAAAGCACTTACACATGTGAATAGTTCCTGTGATTTAAGGGGAGGATTCATGTGTCTGAGTGCTTTGCTGGAGTGGGGACTTTGTATGAAATTTCAGTTGATTATAAATTGATTTACAGGCAATTTCATAGAATTTAGAATGTCTGTTTTCTCATATTTTCAAGCACTTGCTCTGACAGATAAGTGAAAAGAACAGAACTCCTATTTTTTAACCACTTATGTTTAATTTTTGTACATTATCTACATGTAAATCAGAATTGATCTTCAAGATCTCTCACATAGTACTGTCAAAAGCCAAGGTCACAAAACATTTTACTTTACATGTGGTGTAGAGTCTTTGCTTCACAGGAAGGGATGAATCCATAAAGGGACAATCAGATCTTGAAATCTAATCTGTTAAGAACAAAACAAGAAAGTTAAAAAATAGTTTTAGGTATTTCACCTGCCCCTGAAAGTACCTGCTGATTTTTGAGGTTTTATAAGCAGATTTTCATTTTTAAAACATTGTTTTCCTCTTCCTCTTCCTCAAAGCAGCTGATGAGATTAATATGAAAACAGTAAATTTAATGAACTATATACAAAGGGCTGACTCTGGGGTTTTTGCTGAATCCCAGGAGGGGTGAGTGCGTTATTTTACTGTCCCTCAGAAAAACTGGGAAGCAAACTGTGACTCTCCAATTTACAATCTGCTTCCCAGTCTCCCCGTCCTTTGGGGGAGAAGTACCCTGCACCAAGCATATACCCAGTGCAGTACATTTCCATCAATGTGTTGGTGACTCCATCCATTCCTTGGTCACTCCCAGCCTCCCTTGCTTACATGCATGAAAAGAGGAAAGTTGTGGTTCTATACAGCCTGTCCTCTCTCTTCTCCATAACCTATTACATTTACTCTGTGGATCATCTCATGCCCCTTTAACCACCATGCTAGCAGTGTTAGACTCAGCCCAAAGTAAACAAATTTAAAATAAGTTTTTCTCTCACCTCTTTCAATTAGAGTGATCTTGGATGCCTGCAGCAATAGTAGGTGTGTTTAAAAAAATACTACAAAACAGATTAAAGGGTGATTTTTAAGTTGATAATATTATTCTAAGTATCAAAACTATAAAATAACTCAGTTAAATACAGGTTAGAAAGATCAAATAGTCAGATTAAAGCTTTTTACTGAATCCTGTTCAAATTTGCTATCTGATGTTGTGTCACATACACCACATTTTTCTCTACCTCACACAATAGTCACTTGGCTTTTTCCTGTGCCTGATGTCCTAGTGTGGAGGCCTGTCTGAGAACTAGAGTTCTGAGTCAAGGGCAGCATTGGTGTTTGTGGGAGAGGGAGAGAGGGAAGAGTGCCAAACTTTGACCTCAGCTTTGTAGCACACCACATTCCTCCCCGACACTTTAATCTTCTCCCTTCAATAGGTACTTATATCAGATTTCAGCTGGCAGAACATTACACACAAAACTGTGTAAAGTCAAATAAAATTAATCTAGAATATGCCATACTATTTTTAGTGTACCAGTTACTGACCATAGAGAAAAATAATCTGTTTGAGCTGTTCTTAAGGTCAGCGGGAAGGCATCCAGGAACCCCTCCTTGAATTTGTCAATCATTGGGTTAACATTCTCAGAAGATTTAACAATCAGGCTGATTCTGTTGGCAGAGAAGAATTATGAAATGATCCATTCCTAGAAATATTGTGAATTATCACATTCTTTTTGTCTTTTGTAGGACATGGCTTAGAACTCCTCTCACTTAATCCAGGATATCAAATTTACTAAGGGCTTTGAGATATTATCAAGAAGTGAAATAAAAACAGGTAATTCAAAGGACAACTAAAAGGGGATGTGCAACACTGTGGCAAAAAGGTACGAATCATCTTTTGTTTGTCTTGCTCAATATGAATTGAGACCTTCCACCATCACCTACTCCAAGCCTTAAGCCTCTGATATTTACTATCTGTTTACCCAATGATGCCACTGTGGAAAAGGAAAAGGATGCATTTATCGAAACTTAATCATAGTATCTCTCACAAATGCTTTTCAATCACTTACTTGCAAATATTTATACTGTAAAATTGCTTACATTAATGTATAGTCCAGAGGATAATGGCAGCAATTCGTAAACACATATAGCTGCAAGATTTTCATGTATTAGAAAAGTAAAAGTATACTGAATGGTTATTTGCCATGTATTTGTGTGTATAGCTGGAATAGTTCCTTAAACACAGACAATCAACGATTAAACTGTAAACCCAAAATGGAATTGTAATTATGGTGAATCATATTAAAAGAAAAGAGCTTAAATTGTCCTTCAATTGACTTTCAGTTAGATACTTAACTGGAATTTTTATATTCACTACAGTAGAGAAAGAAGTTTGGGAAAAGTGTGGATGTGCAATTACTCAGGGATTCTGGGAATTTAGTTGCTGGGATAATAGCTTTCACCTTGATTCTCTCAATGGGAGTAAGAGGAGATGGTGGAGAAAGAGTTAAACATGAGGCTGGGTCTACACTAAAAATTAGATTGACTTAGCTACATTGCCCAGGGCTGTGAGAAATCTTGAGCCCTGAGTGCTGTCATTAGGTCAACCTAACCTGCTCTTCCCCCACTGTAGACACAAGTAGGTCACTGGAAGAATGCTTCCTTCAGTGTAGGAAGTGTGTCTACTATGGTTGTGTTGCTGTTGCTCTTGTTGTGTAGACATGCCCAAAATATTTGGAGGCCCTAGAGAGGTGGATGCTTGTTGGGTTGGGTTTTTTGAGAGGGTGATGGGTATGTCTGTATAAATTAATTATTTCAGAAAAGATCAGCATCTGGATTGAACTTGTATTTGTCAAGGAGACCACAAAAGCCCACCAGGTACTTTTGGGCTGTTAATGAGAAGAGAGATTCCCCTGCCTCTATCCCACACAGATCTGTAAACTGACATCAGAATGGCAAAACTGCACTCAACTCCTGGGAAGAAACAGCATCATGCTCTATTGGCCTTCACTTGCTCCATTGGCCTTCACTTTGGATAGCCAGTTACCAAAGTGTCCAAGGCCAGGTCTACACTACCAGCTGGATCGATGGGTAGAGATTGATCTATTGGGGATCGATTGATTGTGTCATGTCAAGATGCGATCAATCGGTCCCCAAAGTCCACTCCAGAACTCCAGCTTGCCAATAGGCACAAGGCAGAGTTGACAGGGGAGCCCGCTGTCGACCGCTGCCACCGTGAGGATGTCAGGTAAGTCGACCTAAGATGCGTCAACTTCAGCTTCTCTATTCACGTAGCTGAAGTTGCGTATCTTAGGTCAACCCTCCCCACTAGTGTAGACCTGGCCAAAGAGGGGTCAAATGTTACTGAATCCAAACAGCAGTTATTTGCACCCACTTTGCACTACTGTACATGACTACACAACGTGCAGGGCAATGGAGAATCTGGCCCCCGATGATTGCCCTAGCTCCCACCTCGTACATAATGCTCAGACTGGTCTTGATGATAAGCTCCAGTGGCAGTCCTATCCAGACTGACATTGACTGGGTTGACATCATTGGATGGTTCACAGTGTTTGAAGGCCTAGGTGAAAACAGGGCAATCTCAAATAAGCCCTCCAAAAAGTCTGATACGGATTAGATAGTGAATAGGGGAAAAAACAGGGTAAAGGCAGATATTAGGTACTACAGTGTCTGATTTTAAAGTGTTTTTGGTAAAGATGATGAGATTTTCCACTTTAGGAAGTGTAGGATTATTTATGACAGAAGTCACTAACTACCGCCTGTCAGTAGAATGGCATCACTTAATGTAAAGGCTGAGAACTACAATTGTGGTGCTTTTCTTCAACTTGTCAGCTGGTTTACAGTGAGAATTAAATTAAAAGGTAATTAGATTAATTAAAAATGAAAAGTTGATTTACTGAGTATGCTGTGAATTAAATACTGGAAGAGGCATAAAGCTAGTTTAGTTCCTCAACAGATACTCATATTTTTCTTTAAATTTTGGATTGGAAGGGTAGCAAAGATGTGGGTGACACTGTGAGGAAAGTTAGTCTGTCCTATTTCTGCTTGTATTTTTCTTGCTGCACTCAAATTTAATTTAGTTTTCTAGCAGACTAATTAATGCCAGTTGAGTCTTTTAACCCAGGACAATGGGATTCCACTCTCAACACAAGTAAACATGGAGAGAGGGAAAAGAAAGTGAAGTTAGGTTTGTTTATTTTCAAATGTAAAGTTAGAAATTGCTTTGGTGCTACAGTAATGTAATTTACATACGTATGTCCTGCTGCAGTGAAGGATGCTATGGATGACTGGAGGACTAATAGGATGATTATGTGAGAGGTACCAAGTGGCGGAAAAGCAATTTTTATTAAGAATGTTTTAAAATTCCCTGGTTTGTGTTAACAGCTATTTGTCTAAAATGATAGGATGGCAAATAATCTTTGTGTTAAAGATTCAGCAGGTTTAGCCCTTCAATTAAAGGCTAAGGAAGCTCACAATACACATTTCTGAGTTATCCAAGAAGTAGCCCACCCCTAACAAGAAGGGGGAAGACAAAATTTCAAATTTCTGAAATTTCTAAGAAGGAAAACAAGCAGGAAAACACCCAGGAGTGAGGTGGGAGGGGCAGGGAGTGTGGGGGTCGGGAGAGGAAGAAGGGAAATCAAGGCCTTTCAATATGGCATTAAAAAGCCAAAATAAAAAGGCACAACTCCAAAAGAGGGTGGATGGAGAGGGATGTGGAGGCTTGGAGCCATTTTTGTTTGTACTTGCAGGTGCTGTGTGTGGATAGGTCAGATCTTACAGTTCTGCGGTCCCAGAACATACGCTCTCCAACAGTGCGGCCTCAGTGCATTACTTAGTTATCTGCATTACCATGGTTTCTGGTACTGAAACAACCCTTATAAATTCATAAATTCCAAGGCCAGAAGGGAACACTGTGATCATCTAATCTGGCCACCCAAAATTGTGAAAGGACATAAGTTTTCAAATACATAACAAGCTGCTACAAGGAGGGGGGAGAAAAATTGTTTTCTTAACCTCCAAGGATAAGACAAGAAACAATGGGCTTAAATTGCAGCAAGAAAAGTTTAGGTTGACATTAGGAAAAACTTCCTAACTGCCACCATGGTTAAGTACAAGAATAAATTGCCCAGGGAGGTTGTGGAATCTCCATCTTTGAAGATTTTCAAGAGCAGGTTGGACAAACACCTGTCAGGGATGGTTTAGATAATACTTAGTCCAGCCATGAATGCAGGGGACTAAAGTTGGTGACCTCTCAAGGTCCCTTTCAATCCTATGATTCTAAATAGATAAGCAATCTTCTTCAAGGACTTCAGACAATATTAATGTAACAGACAGCATATTGTGTGACCCTTTTCTCTTTTTTGCTTCCCTGTAAAGCCTTTGGTTAGAGCCATCCCTCACCAAATTGTCTTATTTCAACTGGAAGCTCCTCAAGGTGAAGAACGGTCATCAAAAAGTGCCCTGAACACCTATGGTGTTGTATAAATAGATAAGGGAACAATAGCAATATGAGCAAGGAGCATAGAACTGGAGAAATGGATGATTTAAAAAAAAGTGCGGGGGACCCAGAGCCAAAACTCCAGCCTGAGCAGCAACTTCAAATTGGTGTCTACACAGCTATTTTTAGAGTGCTAGTGTAATTCCTGCTAGCCCAACTCTGTTTAACTGGATGGGGAATCTTACTGTTATGGGCTGTGTGGACATATCTTAGATGTCAATTTGAGTGCTACTCCCCTTGTGGGGAGGAGTACAGAAATCGATTGTAAGGGCCCTTTAAGTCGACAGAAAAGGCATCCGCATGAGGACAGGTAGGGGATTGTGTCGACTTAATGCAGCTACAGTCAACTTAAACTCATAGTGCAGACCAGGCCTCAGATAGGCTTTTTGTTGGGGGTGGGGTGGGAGTTGTTTTTAATCTCAGATTTCCATGTGAACAGTCTGAAACCATAATCTTGTTATTCAAACTATTTTATCTATCAGATGTACTAAAACCTAGTCAGGAGTAGATCCTGTGTGGATTAGTGCTGGACATGATGGGACGGGACTGAACTTCAGATAGGGTGACCAGACCACAAGTGTGAAAAGTTGGGATAGGGTATGGGGGGTAATAGGCACCTATGTAAGACAAAGCCCCAAATATCGGGACTGCCCCTATGAAATCAGGATGTGGTCACCCTAACTTCAGACCTCCTCCTTCACCACCTGCCAGGCCAGCAAAGCAGCAACTTCTTTGAGGTGGATGGAGTGAGTGAAGTGCCAGAAAGCTGATGCCACTGTACAGCTGGGGAATAGAACCAGTCTGCAGGCCCTATAAAGTATTCCCTTCCCTTCCTTCCAAGGGGAGATGGAAGTAGCAATCAGGGGTCACCAGATACTTGAGGAGGGCAATACCAGTCACAAGGGCCTTTTTACTATTCCCAGTTCTGCACAGAAGCTTACTATTCCTAGGTGGGGAAAAATGCATCAGGAAGCCATCAGTGAACACTTAGGTCAGTTATGGCTATGCAGGCCCAACAGAGCAGCCCCTTTGTGTGTGGGGGAAGGTATAACATGGACAGACTTGTAACACACCGTCTGTGTGATTGAGCTTTTTCCTATCATACTCCTTCCACACTGAATGTATTCCTGTGGGGTGGCCAGGACGATCAGTGGTGAATCAGGTTGACTGAGTGGGACTACAATGGATCTACAACAATTTACGTCAACAGGGGCTCTGCCCCTTTGTGCCTCATGTATTTGTTCAGTGACTGGTACAATGGAGCCCCAGTCATTAGCTAGCTCCAGTGAAAGAACTATTTAACAATATCAATTTTAGTAGCGCATATTTGCACAGTTACACTGGTAGAAAAGCTCCTGAAATAATGTTATTGTCATGCTCTACTGCTTTGAGTAATGCTTTTTTAGGGAACTCTCTGCTTTCCTCACAAGCACCACTATAAAATGTCTCAGTCACAGAACCCTATACTTTAGAGCTTTCACAAAAATATTCTCCACTACTATAAATAAAAGCTTTAAACTTGTCATTCTCTATTAATATCACATCATTACAAACCACAGACAAAAGGGAGGGCAGGACAAAAAAATCTGTTGCTTTATTTAGAAACATTTCCCCATCCCCCATTACTTTGTATTACCAGTTACGCCGCACATTGCAATGTCACATTCTGCAAAGATTTTGGTAGGAGGAATACTACAGTCAATATCAGTTAATTTCTGTAACACTTGGTACTAAGTGGAGCAGAAGAAAAATACAGTATGTTCAATTTGCTGCCACTGTTTAACACTAAACGTAGGGATCCTGTAGAGCCAGTAGATAAATGCTTGCTGTTCATTATAGGGATCATTTGTTACTCAATCAAATCTGTACAGGAGTGCAGAACCCTTATGTAGGGGAAGGATACCTGATTTTTACTAAGAGCATATAGGAATCAGAGTTCTAAACGAATCCCAGATGCACTGACCATGATTTTAAATAATGCTGCGTAATATTACATAAAATGAAAAATTGAAATATATATAATTCTGAAGGCTGAGTACTGGGGTGACTAGATAGCAAGTGTGAAAAATCAGGACACTTTTTCTTCGGAAGGGAGGCTATGGTTGTACATATAAGACAAAGCCCCTAATATTATGACGACTGGTCACCCTCTTGGATACAGTCTTCTTTTGAATGATAATCTTCTTTTGTTATATTATGCTATAAATGACACAAGCTTTTCTATTCCAAGCATTTATACTGCACACCTTGCTCTTGCGAAAGGTCTGTCTGCATTTGCACAAGAAATCTTCAGTTTTTTTAGGGTTTTGTGCTTTGATTCTTAAAGTCTTGAGTCAGGCTGGATAAAGTGTGGCAGATCAAAGTCCACCATGAGTAAGATTTTGCTTAACAGTTGGAGTTATATGGTCGGAGGAAGCATTCCAGAGTTGCACTGCCACAAATATGTTGTGTCCTCATTAGCCCTTGGCCAGGGGAGGAATTTGGAAACTGTGTCCCAGATGGCTCCAAGATCACTAGTATGCATTCACCTATTGTGGATGGGCTGCAGTGTCTTCAGCCTTGCATAAAAGTCTAATGGGGACTGTAATATCTGCAACCGGCTGCTTAATGCTGCTGGCGCTAGGATTATTTGAGAGTGGTTTGGGTAATATTGTGGAAGTGGTCATCTCTGCCGCCTAGAGGTGCTTTATCAAGCCAATCTGGCCTTCGGTCTGAAGAGGGCTGGACTTACCCTTCTAGAGTGCATCAGAGCAGTAAGAGTATTGTTTCATGGGAGGAGATATTTTTGGTTACTTATTAACATGGGAGGAAAGGAAACAAGATCCTAAGGGAGTTAGCGAACTAGTGAGTATCTCTGGGAGAATTTCTGTCTTTTTTCTATTGATTAACTTTTTTTTTTTTAACCAGAGCGGGAGGAACTTTGGTGGGACTCTGGGATGCTTTGCTGTGTTTGAAATCTAGGCTTGGTTGCTGGCTGACTGGGCTAGGTTGTCTTGCAGTTAGATGGGATAGTGGCTGATTTCTAGCAGGGCTCTTTGAAGTGAGTGCAGTGACAGAAAAAGCTTTGTAGTACAGCCACTGATGGCAGCTCTTCACCCTCCTGCCCCAGTCTAAGTAATACAAGTAATATAATTTTCTAATGTCAAAAAAGCAGCCTTGCATTTTTAACCTACCATTGTGCCTGTCTGCAGTTCTTTTGCTGTGATTAACTAGACTGGGTCCAGGGAGCTTCTGTGATCTGAACATCTCTCACAAGATACTGAAGTTCAATTTGGAAAAGTATCATTTTATGTCTTTGAAATTCCACAAGGACACATTTCTGTGCTCCTGCACTGAGCTATTTGAGACAGTAACTTTCTGTGTTTTGTCCTGTTCCAGGCCCCTCAACCTCTACTGGCCGCAGTACCTCCACAGCTCACCCACACTGCAACAGAAGCCTAAGCCAATGTACCTTCATGGACCATTCCAAGAGGAAGCATTTCCGTGACGAACTTATGGTTGAAGCTCTGAGCAGGGACAACGAGCAGCTCCAGCACCAAAGACAGAGGGAGTTGTGGCTAGAGGAAAGATAAGGCAAGAGATAAGAGGAAAGGCTCAGGCTGGCTGCACAGTTTGAGGACAGGGTTTCAGTATAGGAGTAGTCACTTGCTTTGCAATTCCTGGAACAGGGGTGGCAGCTAAGAGCACAGAGCACAGCAAAAAGAGCTGTTTGAGCAGCTCATATCACTAATGATGGCAAGAGTGGCAGCTCCTGCTACATCACCCACACCACGGCCTGAATCTCTCATGTGTTACTGTGTGCTGCAGTCCAGAAGCAGCTTGGAAGACTCCATGGGCGGGTGGCACATGCAATAGGACCCCATGAATTGCTGGGCAGGACAACTTTGCCTCATTCAGCCCTCCATATTGCCTCACTTCCCTGTGGATGCCTCTCTCTGTCTCCCTCACATAGTGCCTAGTGAGTGGCAAATGGGAAAGAAGAGGAAGGAGAATGGGTGGCCAGAGGACATACCATGATAAGGAGTTTCTGTCTTGCACATGATTTCACTGTTTGCATTTATTCATGCACTTTGAGTTTGTTTGTTTTCCCTGAAAGGCATTGGTGTGGTAATGGCATCTGGCTTGCCTGGGAATGGGTGAATGTTTAATATCAAGCTTTTTATTCATCAAGTAAGTGTATTTCTATCACTGCATCATATCATACAATATGTATTCAAAATGATACGGCTAACCATGTGACGAGGGACAATTAGGAATCAGTAAGCAGGGACTGTCCCTCAATACAGTAATCTACATCAATCCATATTTCAATCACTTTCTTACATTAACCCAAACTGTGACTAATTCTCTTCCCCCCCTTTCATAAGTTCATGTCATTCATAAACACATGGCATGGCACTAAACTCCCCACCCCACCCCAAACACTGAAACTCCCCACAATCAATGTATCCCCTCCCCTGCACATTCCTAAAGGTACTATTTCCCCTTTTCCTTTGGGCCATGCAACCCTATAATGTTGGAGCACAGAACATCTCTGGCTTCTGTTGCATCCAACACTGTGGTAGATGCACTTTCTGGCTGAGTGTACTGGTTCAGCGGCCCCTCGCTGTCATAGGTCCATTCAGGGGCAAATCGCTCACCTTTGGTTTCACTAAAATTGTGAAGAGCACAGGAAGTCAGAGTAATGCAGACAGCACTGATAACACTGGCATCTAAACAGGTCTGTAAACATTTCCAGTGAGACTTCAGTCTGCCAAAAAGCGCATTCAATAGCAATTCTACACCTTCTGAGAGTACTTAGAGTATGATTAAACCTTTTGCCATGGCCTCTAAGATCAGGGTATAGTTACATAATCCAAAGTGAAAGGGAATACACAGGTCCCGCAGAGTAATGGTGGGGACAGTAACTTGATTTAGGACAATGTTATTTGATGGGAGTCCATGAATGTAGACTCCAATCGGCAAAAAGCTCTGGCATCTCAAACTTTTCCACAGCAACCTGCGCTGACATTCATATATCACCCCGTGTGGTTCACAAGGACTTGCATAACAATGGAGTAGCACCCTTTGCTGTTTATGTGCTCTTTGAGGAGGGGTGTACTATGGGCACATGAGTCTCATCAGTGGCCCTAGTGCAGCTCAGAAGCACTATTCTTTCAAAGTCAGCAATTACTTTAGGAATATCTTTTATGACCACCATCTTGGAGTAAACCACATGCTTGATTACCTCAGAAACCACCACCACTTTATCCATTGTCTAGCACCAAAATGGGTTGCAACAGACCTGTAGAAGTCTTGAGTAGCCAGCTTCCAGATGGTTATAGCAACCTGCTTCTGGACGAGCAAGGGTGGCCTTATGCATGTGTCTTTACACTGGCGTATCAGGCAAGCTGCACCCAATGTACCAGAAATGTAGCTTTCTTTATGCAAATGTTTTGGACCCACTGCTGGTCATCCCAAAGCTGCATGATGATGTGATTCCATCAGTTGGTGCTTATGGTTTTCCTACAGTGCACCCTGGGTCAGGTGGCCATTTTTTGGGAGAGCACTGGGGAGTGTCGGATATGGCTGGTTTGACTTGATTCTGTGTCCTGCAGTGTGGACACCTAGAGCCTCAGGTTTAAGTGCAGGTTAGAAAAATCTTAACATAGGGTTCACGAGCAATTTAGATGCTCAAACCCTGGATTCTCTAACCTAGTCTCAGCTGACTCAAATTCCACTAACCCTGAGATTATGTTGCAGTGTAGATACACCCTTTCAGCTCTATGCTTCCAGGGTTAAAGCCCAGGCTAAGAGTCAGTAGACGTGGGTTCTATTCCTGGCTCTTCTGCTGTGGGTTTGGTAAATAAGATACATAACCTCTCTGTGCTTCTTGTTCCTCTCTGAAAAACGAAAATATGATATGTGATATTAATCGGTCTAATTAGCAGCTCTGTAAGGATTAAGGCATTATTTTTTAGTGCTTTTTGATCCCTGCATAATAGGTGCCTTGTAAGTGCTAATGACTATCACTGTTGTGGTAGGGACACCAGTGGCACTGTTGCACATAGACATGATATTTTTTTAGGGTGGGAGCACTGTTCAGTCTTCAAAGAAATGCTGTATCATTGTTCGTTTTGGGATGCATTTTTCTTTTTGAGGGACCTCTTGCAATCAGTGAGAGTCTGCTCTCAGCCTTAATCAGTCTCACTGGAGAAGTTCTTGGGCAGGGTTACTCCCTTGGAACCAGGTGGTGTTAGTTTCAATGCCAACTTGTTGCGTACTGCTTGTGACCACCTGTATTCCAGGACTGGTGTATGTGTAATACAACAAGTTACACTAGGAACATACCCAGATTCTGCTTCACTGTTTTAACCATTTTTAAACAAGATTAAGTCCATGAGTTCCCCACAATCTCCTAGCTCTACAATCCCTGAACCACTGAAGCAAAAAGATGGACCATGCCCATTTAACTTCTGCATATCCCAGGATCAAAAATCAGTAAAGTTTGTGAGATTTCTGCTATCTCTGGTGGCAATTTTGCATCTTCCTTCTGCTCATGAAATTACTGTCACCTTAGCCAAAAACCTTGTGAGAGAGGCAGTGTTTTGGGGATTTGGGCCAGATCTGAAGTGGAACTAGCTATTTGGTCCCATCTGATTCTGGATACAATGTGTTCAGAAAAGCTGTTTCTAACTTGGAATTCAAATACAGCCCACGCTCAGAAATGTGAAAAGGGTTGGACTCAAAATTTCAGTTTTGGCTGATCTCTAGTCAACCTCAAATTTGTTAATCCAAACTGTGTGCCAACATGAAGCCAATGCGGAGAGGAGAAACAGTGAGTAGGCAGAATTCCACCATCCAATGCTAAAAATAGATCTGCTGTCACTAGCAGATCAGCACCTCAATACAGAGCACTATGCTGTAAATAGTACATCCCTCACATCACAACTGCATCTATCACAGTGATATTACATTCAGCCGGAGATGTGGAAGAAGGGGGTCCCATTAAGCCCATGCATTTTTTATTATAAAGAAAATCCAAGCTATTTTTATGCTTGCTTGCTTTCTTTTCCCTCAGGCATCTCTCCCCAGGCAGCCTTCCAAATGTAAGGCCGTCATGCAAGCAAAAAATTGGATGGGCAGCAGGCATAAATTTCCTTGACATTTTATAGGAGGGGATGTAACACTGGGATTGGAACTAGGTCTTTGTGCTTTGGACAATCAGGAAGAGTGGTTGAAGTGTGATGGCTAGCAAGCCCCTTTAATTAGTGGGAACATTCTATCCACACCTTTTAACTTGTTTCCTAAAGCCTTTTAATATAGTTTAAAATTAAGTCACGCCACTAGATTGAACTTTTATTATGTATTTATTATTTGTCTTGTGATAGCACCCAAAGATCCCACTCTATATCAGGCCCCATTTATCTAGATAATGTACAGACACACAAGGAGACACAGCTCCAAGGAACTCACTGTTTACTTTGAAACAGAGAAGAATGAATGGATCAGACAATAGCTACCTCTGACTGCTGTGCAACCTAGCCATCACTGGTTGAGTGATTTCCTGTGTGTATCACAGCAGAAGGAAGTCTTAACAAGAATGAGGAGAAGACACTGGCCTTATGAACTAATTTTGGAAGGCTTTCCATGCATATAGTGCAGCGCGGAAGAAAACATGGAGATTTTTGTTGTGAAAGATGGCAAATTGGTTTTCAAATCTGGCATCATTGGTAGGAAGTGGTGGAGGGAACAAATAAAATACAAGAATGGATAAGAAGGGACTATTGTGAAGGGACTTGAAGTTCAGGACAAGAGGCCTGAATACAGTGGAAAAACAAATGGGTATAAAATTGGCCATGAATAAATATAGGCTGGAAACTAGAAACATGGTTTCGAACCATTTGAGGAATGAGCCTCTGGAACAGCTTCCCAATAGGAGTAGTGGGAGCAAACAACCTAACTACTTGCAACAGAAAACTTGATCAATAGGGTATGTGCAGGGTTGTCTGTGATAGTTGGAGACTGGACTCTGGCCCAGGAGGTCTTTTCCAGTCCTATGTCCTATCTTCCTATGCTCCTATAAAATGGTGAGCTAGTGGAGCTATTCAAAGACGGGAGTGACATGGAGCTTAGCGGTTACATTTTGAATGGTCTGGAATAGGAAGGCCAGAGTGGAGGAGATTTCAGTAATTCAGACAGGATATGGTGAGAGTTTGACATTATGGACACAAAGTGAAAATTGGGTTTTGGAACTGTTATGCAGCCTGGGAACATCATTTGACCACAGCCTGGGTATGTGTGGGAAAGAAGAGGGAGCTGCTACAAATAGATGACAGGTTATGGCATAAAAGACAAGGAAGATGGTGGGGATGTCACTGGTGACAATGAACTGGAGAGACATGGGTGTTTGGGAGGAAAGATCAGGGATTCATTTATGGGATTCTTAAATTTAAACTGATGGCAAACAGTCCAGAAAGAGACATCAGAAAGACAAGCTGAGATTATAAGAAAAACTGAGATTCCTAATATGGATGAGGTGCCAGCATTGTAGCCAGTACTAATGCACAGACCCATTTTTGTATCTCAGTAAACTAGCCAATGTAGGAATTTATCCTAGCTCTATCCTAGCATAATTCTTTGATCTTTATCTGAGATCATGCAGAACTTTTCTGACAGCCACTGTGTTCTAGCTTATGCATCAGGGTCAGAGGGAGTGCACATTTCTCTGCTGATCCTGCATCTGATACCAGACCTGTCCAATCACATCAGAGGTTGTCAGTTATTATGTTTCTGCATTGTCCCAGAGCATTGCAGTCCAGCTTTCCAGCAGCCTGACAGTAAATTAACTCATGAGGACCAAGAGAAGCATTCAATAATGTCAGATTGTCTTAAAATGAAATTTATAGATCGGAAAAAAAATGCACCAAGACTGCTTCTCTGCCCAGGGAATCATGGTGCATAGACATGCTCATTGCCATCATAAGCAAGCTCCTTACAGCCCAGGAAACACCAACTCAAAGCGGCACCAGACCCTGCCAGAACTACAGATGCAAAACCTGCAGACATATCTCCACTGCTACAAGGATCAATGCCTACACAACACAGATCCATAGATCCTACACATCTCTATCACAACATGTGGTATACCTCATCCAGTGCACTAAATGCCCCTATAACAACTATGTGGGTGAAACTAGCCAATCAGTATGCTCTCAAATGAACTCACGGGAAAATGATAAAAGACAAAAACACCCCTATCACCTGTGGGTGAACACAAAATAATCACTCTACTGCTGATGTATAAGTGACTGGTCCATTGAGACTGGGAGTAACCTGAATACTGTGATTTTTGGTGTGAGAGACCATAAAGGCAAGTTTGTCTGGGTGGAAAGATAGACCAGAGTATCCAGGGGGTCTATCTATCTGACTCCAGGGTTAGGCTGCTATAGTGCTTGAGTAGTTCACACTTGCTACTTGTTTGGTGAAATGTAAGTATAGATCTCTCAGCCCATTTGTGGATTGTACTCTGCTTCTTGACAGTCTGGCCAAAGACTGGTATTCATGCTCGTGAGCTACTCCAGACAGCTTGACAAGGGGAACATGTGGTGAGATGAAGTGATAGTAGGAGAAGGAATTCAGCTATGAAGAAATCAAAGAAGGAGAAGTAATTAGCAAAGGCAAAGTCCAGCCAATGATTGTTTATAGAAGCTTTTATGAGTAGGGCCAGGTAATTGTACAGTTTGTACAAAGCCCAGGGTAGTGGGAAGAAATGAACTGCACCATTCCTAGTGGAGCACCAGGAGAGATTGTGCCCAAGGAGCTGCTGTCTCTCTGAAACTGATTGTTGTGCATGGGGTGGAGTTCACTTGACACCCTCCTTTAGCATAGTACAGACTGTTTTTTGGGGGTGCACTGGTCCTGCTTGTGGGCCAATGCAGACAGGAGATGCCTCTTCCACCCCCTTCCTAAGTGATTTGTTCTCCAGAAGGAGCAAGGATCTAGCACTTACTGTTCACAAAGACAGTGATTGAGACCTGTCCAGATGCACATGGTATGGGGAGATGCTCCTTGTACTTCCCCTTTTCTCTGAACTCCCATCCCTGCACACACTTAGGAAATGGCAGGTCACAATCTGTTTTTAACAAGTTACCAGGGTGCTTTCCACTGCTTCTTTTGGGGAGGTGGAGAACTTTCTGGCTGCCCTCTCTCTATCAGAGCAGTGTTGCCACCTTGTCAGGGAGTGATTACTGCACAACTGAGAAAGTGTTTGAAGCAAAGGGAAGCACCCTAATAAGGTTCCCCTCTGTGCTACACTCCCAGGGCTGGCTTGGATGAATGCTCCAAACCTATCCAACCTAGCAGTGGCTTGTTACGCTGTCTGATGCGTGGCTACCATGGCAATTCTATTATGCCTAGGAACAAGATTGATCCTCTGTCTTTGTTTAGGGGTATCCAAACTTTTTGGGCACCAGTTTAGCCCATCTCAGATGTTTGCCATTGTCAAAATTCTTGTTTTTTCTAATAAAAGCAGGTCACAATAATTAAATTGTGTGTAGCTGTATTTCTGTTTTGAAAGGCTAAAGAGTTGGCAAGACTCCTAAAGTAGGATTAGACTACAGACCAGCTCAGACAATGCTTCCAGGCATAGGGGATGTACTGCAGAATCAGTTTAATAAAGTCTGATTAGATTATTTTCTCTGGTCAATTTGAAGCACACTGGCCACAGGACAAATCATCTTTTTATCTCATTGCTTTGCTCTTTTTCTTTTTTGTGTTGTATTTTTAAAACATTAACCATATTTTTTAAAAGCTATTTATCTGCAGATGCTTAAGGAGCATAACACTGTGATTTCCTCTCTCTGTCAGTGCCCCTTGATATCATTTTCCAGTTTAGAGGATCCAAACATGATTTATGTGGAATCTGTAGTCAGATATTTCCTTTCTCAAAATAAATTCTCTCTCATTTTCTTCTGTCTTTATTGACTTGTCTGTATTACAAGAAAACATCTCTGGCTTTCTTATCCAATCTATCGAAAAAATAATTCGTGCACAGAAAACAATTATGACTAAATAAATAGATGTGTGGCTATTTAAATCCTGTCTTGTACTAAATAAGTATGTTTGGGATGACAGTCACCTGTTCTGAATATGTTTGTCTTGGTTTATTCTGTGTTAACTGGAGCCAATATAGACCTGTTTAGAGTGTCTGAATCAAGACTATTTGAATGGGAAGGATGGTACAGTGGTTAGGGCCCTGGTCTAGGATGCAGGAGACCGTGTTCAATTCCCTGCTTTGTTGTTGGCTTTCTGTGTGATGTCAGGCAAGTTACTTAGACTCCATGTTCCTCAATTGCTCACCCCTAAAATAGGGATAATAGCTTTCCCCACAGTGGTATTATAAGGACAAATGCATAAAAAGATTATGTGGTGCTTTGCATCTACTGATGAAAACACAATATTAAATAGGCATAATTTATTTCGTTATTAATCCTTTTAACACTTTTTCTCTCCCTAACTCTGGGTAACTAGGCTCTTATTGTGCTAATTTCCTTCCTACCTCCATGATCAGGCTTGGGGTGACATAGATTAGGTCAGTCTAAGATAGACCTTAATCTGTTACTGGCCTCTTTTAAAGAAGTGATGCTGCATAGTTACCAGCACAGCTTCTAGAAAGCATATTATACCAGTCTGTCCTCTCTTTCAGTGGCCTATACACCAGCAGTCCTGTAGCTGTTTTTTCTCCTGAATCTCATCTAGCAACACACAAATGTCATTTGCATTCCATGTTCCAGTGAGATAATCAGGTTGATTTCTTATTCTCCTTACCATCAAGGATTTTATTTTCATATACTGCAGTAGCAGTTAAGGAATTAATTCAGTTACTGATATTTCCTGTGGTGGTTGTAAAGCTATGCAATATAAACAATGATTCCAGTTACCGATGATCCTAATGTCACCATTACCCACAGGGGCAATGAAAGAGTATGATTTCCCATTCATGAAACCATATTCTGTGCTGTGGGGCAAGTCCCGCAAGGTGCTGAGCCCCCTTCACTTCTGCTGTCCTGTGTGAGAGATGTAGGATTGCACCTTGTGGGATTGCATCCTTTATGAGTACTTCAACAGCCATGGCACTGGGATTAGTTTAAAGAAAAACTGCCTTGCAGCAATTGTTTGTGTTGTGAAAAGAAAGGGCTAGTGGAATTTAAAGGATGGGAAAAAATAGCATCAAAGATTCCAGTTTCATTTAAAATGTTTGCCAACAGTATGTTCATGCCTATTTGAAGTTATTTGCATTCAGCTGATCATTTAAAACAGATTATGCCCATGTGGTTTATCTCTTTCTATTTTCTTCTTGTTTATTTTCTTCCAGTCTAATTAGCATTTCTTTGAGATTAGGTCCATCCAATCTATTCAAAAGAGCCGAAGAATGTATTTTATTTTTTCTTCTGAGACCCAAACATCCTGCCATGGCTCTGTCAGAATGCAGGGATGGTCATGAGGAGAGTTTCTGACCCATCCTACTGGCTGCAGGCTGGAGAGCCCAAGGAAGACATGTAATGCAATACCCTTTACTTTTCTCCTTTAAAAAGGAGTGCAGTGCCTTCCCTGCTAGCACCTGCTGCCATCAACATCCTATGCTGGGATGGGATGGGATGCATCGAGTTCCGGGGACTGGGTTGGCCATGGCCCTAAACTGGTAGACCATCCTACCTTAGGCTTGCAGTATACCAGCGGGCAGGTCACGTGAGCTCTTCCAAGCTAGCCTACTCAAGAGAGTCAATCATGCTCAGCTTCTGCACTGGTGAGCCGGAGGGTGTGAGAGACAGTCTCTTTACCTTCTTCCCCATTCCCACCCTGAACAACATTGGACAGGATTTGGGCCTTCATTGGGTTTTTTAATTATTTTTATTATCATCATCCCTTTAAATCTGACTGTGTTTTAAAATACAGTTAGTTAGTTATTAGATTTTTAAATGAGCCTGAGGTTCTCTGCGGGCATATGAAAGTCTCTTGAAAATCCTACATGTTCTTAAATAGGCCCTGCTGCATAGGGTCCTAAATGAGAAGTGGAAAGAGACTAATTAAAATCTATCCAAAAATTACATTCCAAACCCAAGAGCTGATAGTCTCCACTTTGGGTTATTTATTGTAAAGTCAGAACATTTGTGTATTCAGTAATGGGAGACCAGACCCTTTGCTGATGTATTCTGTTAACTGGAAAGAGATCATTATAAGAGCTTGGAAGTCAGAATATCCTAGTCTTGATCCTGCACCATTCAAGTCAAAGATATTTTTGCCACAGAGTTGAATGGGAGCAAGATCCAAGCCCTTTGTTATTACTACTCCATTTCATTGAGTGACAAAAATATATTAATTCTGATATTTTTATTTCTTTTATTTTACACAAGAGAAAAAAGTATTAAGTCATTCATGAATTTGGTAAATGTTATTAGTTCAGACATTACTGATTTGCTAACACAGCATAGGTGTGTGGGAAAGAAGGGAAGTAGATGCTACCTTATCCTATGACAGCTGAGTGGGAGAAAACTTCTTGAACCACTTTGGGAAATGTAAAGTGATTGGCTTTTTGTGTGTGTTTGATTTGGTGGTGGTGAGGTTTGTGTGTGTTTGATTTTTTGTTTTTTTTAAAAGATGAAAATACCCCAAATCACATTGTCAAGTGACTAATTTGAGAAACTGTTCCTCAGGTTTGCTAGTCTCTGCGTGTTTCATGGAGACAAATTGGGATGATCCAGATTTAGACAGATACTGTAAATTACAAAATTCATCCTAACTTTTCTTATGAAGAGTAATACTCTGTTACCCAAATATAATTTCAGTACATTTCATATATGCATTATCCTCCATCTCTGGCTTAGTTATAAAATATCATCCAGGCACTTTAGGCCCAGGAACAAAAATTTCTAGCAAATTCAGTCCAATGTTAATACTTTTGGAAACGGTAAATAGATGGGTTTAGGGGGATGGATATATGGTAGAACTTCACTTACGAATACCTCAGGAATGGAGGTTGTTCATAACTCTGAAAGTTCATAACTCTGAACAAAACATTCTGGTTTACAAAAATTTACAACTGAACATTGACTTAATACAACATTGATACATTAAAAGCAGCATATTTCTTATAGTAACTATCCTAATTTAAATGAAACAAGCCCAGAAACATTTTCTTACCTTGTCAAATCTTTTTTTAAACTTTCCCTTAAATTTTTTTAGTATTTTATATTTAACACAATGCTTTACTGTATTTGTCCCTCCTTCCCCACCTCCCTCTTGGTCTCTGCTGTTACCTGATTGCATGAGTCTGGTTTCATATGAGGAATGTGGTTGACCAGTCAGTTTGTAACTCTGGCGTTTGCAATTCTGTAGTTCTGCTGTATTGTTTCCTTGTACTCTGCTCAATGGTAAAGGGTGCCTAGATATTAATAAAACTTCATTAAATCTTTAAAAGACACTCACACCATAGATGATTAGAATAAATTGGATACCAGTCACAACAGATGAGATGGGATTATTGAAATCTAATACTTGTTAGAACTGCAGCCTAAATCCTCTGATCCCAGTCAAATATTCTGAGTGCATCAAATTAGGATTCCCAGATGGTCTACATGAGTTGACAAACTCGCCCTTCACTATGGAATCACTGTCACCCTTGAGTCACAATGAAAAGTGAATTGGGCAGACTCATCCTAGTTCCCATGCATATCTGTATATAGGGATCAAAAATCACATCCCACAATTATAGATGTGGTGCTGCTTCCAAGTTCCGCATGTACCTATTTTCCATTGCCACCAGGTACAATGAAGTTAGTAATGGGAGATAGTGATGTTCCCCTCTGGTGTTATCTGGACCAGTAATCTGCTAGGTCACTCCACTACAGCCTTACCCTGCTGTGCTGTGAGAATCCCCACTCTGAGTTGTTCACGCACAGCCTCTGGCATGGAAGCTGCTCCCACCTACTTGCAACCGAATGACACTAGCCAATATCTCAGGTCCCAGACACAACCCCCTGAAACTCCACCTTGCATTGTTCAGTTATACCCACTGAATGCTGCAAGCTTATATGAGTTCATGAATTTAACAAAGAAATTGATAGGTACCAGGCTTATTATCCCAAGAGAAGTCTCTAACACGTTTCAAACTAAACACACTGCTTCAGGGAGAATAAATAAACAGATTTATTAACTATAAAGATAGATTTTAAGTGACAATAAGTCAAAGCATAACAAGTCAGATTTGGTCAAATGAAATAAAAGCAAAACTCATTCTAAGCTGATCTTAACACTTTCAGTCCCCTTACAAACTTAGATGCTTCTCATCACAGGCTGCTGGTTGCTCTTCAGGCAGGCTCTCCCCTTTGATCAGCACTTCAGTCGCTTGGTATGATGTGTGTAGATGTAGAGAGAGAGAACATGGAAAACATGTCTCCCTTTTATCATGTCCTTTCTTTCCTCTTGGCTTCCCCCCCGCCACCCCACTTTCAGAGTCAGGTGAGCATTACCTCACCACAGTCTCAAACTGACCAAAAGCAGGGGATTGACTCACTCGAGAGTCTAACAGATTCTTCTGTTGCTGCCTAGGCCAGCGTCTTTTGTTCCTTTGAGCCTGGGCTGGGTTTGTCCCATACCTGTCCTGAAGAGGTGTAAACTACCTTTCTGCTCTTGGAGAGTTTTTGCCTGGGTTTATTTTAAGCCATGAGGATACATTTTCAGCCTTATAACTACATGCATGGAATTATAACATCACTATACCAACCATGCTCAGTGCATCCTGAGCCTTCCGAAGATACCCAACATGACCAACTTTGCATTGGATACCACACAACCATTTTATGAAGATGAACATGGAGGTGTAGAGTGTTTCCCCAAGGTACAAAGCACAGAGATATATCTCCGTTAATAACATTTACTGCTACCACTTTTTTCTAGTATCTGGGACAGTTTTGGCATCACTGTGGATATTAAAGCAATTATTCTATAGTTAAGAGGCTTTCACTTTCTTTAAGACAGTTTCCCAAATTTCTGCTCTGTTTCAAATCTACCTTTCTTAGCTAATGACCTAAATAATGCTGTGCTGGACAGAAATGATGTCCTTGTTTCTCCAGCACTGTGTGTTGTGAGAGAAATTTCAATTTAATTTGAGCAGATCATGGTAATGTCATTGCCCTAATGAGGGATTGAAATTCTCAGGTGGATTCTAGCACAGCGTTTGTTTGAATCCTTTAGACCTCTTTATAGCCTTTGTTGCTTGAATACTTGGGAGTGGGAAGGGAAGGGTAACAAGAGAAGATCGCTGATGCTTGAAATTGTTGTTTCTGTTTGTGTCAGCATGATAAGGGGTTATCAGCAGAGCTGTGTGAAACTAGGAGAGTTTGTGTGAACTTTTTTTAAAAAATTGTTTTACTTGGGTGTCCATCCCCTAGATTTTGCTTTGAGTTTGGTGTCAAAACTACTGAAATCTCAAAGGAAACCAAAACTGAACACGGAAAGTTGGGCCTAGTTTGGAGTCAAATCCATACAAAACTTCTATGGTTTCTAGGATTTCCAAGTGCAATTATACATTTCTCCCCAGTACCTGAAACCTCACCTCTTTTTCTCTTAAGACTCAGTACACGTGAGCTATGTTTTGGGACTCTGATCAGGTGTTCAATTTTCTAATGGAAGTTTCATGCAATGCTAGCCTCAGTCTCAAGTCAGGTGAGATGCAGACAAATGTTTTTCACCATTTTATTTGCATTTCAAAGGGATAATTACAGGAAACTTCACAAGTAAGTAAACAGATATACAGGACCTAGTCTTTGGCTCTCTTACATCTGTTTTGCACTGCTCCTGTGGTGCTTCCGTCAGGGTAGAAGAAACTGCAAATAGCAGATTGCTGATGTACTACACCCATAAGTGTATCGCTGCACTCTGGCAGTTCCTAGCTACTAGAAAGTTCTCTTGCATTTGTGGACAGGTAGGGATAATTTAAAACAGACTTTCAGGTTATACAGGTAAATGATATATATAGAAAGTTACATACGGATATTCACAATCCATTATTACACTGGTATTAGAAGGTCAAGCTGATATTTGGTGCAATAAATCAATCTATAAACATATAGACGAAACTCATATATACAGCTTTGGCTGGTGTCATTCACAAATAACCATTAATCATTTCTGCAGCCTTTTAAGTACTTGACTTCTTTAAATCAGATCAAGAAGTACTTTGTTCATCTCTTTTTTAAAAAAATCATATGAAACTCTGACAGATGTTTGTGCCCATTTTGTAAATTAACTTCTTTCAGTATGTTTTTATCCATGTGAAGTCTGTTAAAGTGTAAATCTGTAATTATGTAAATATTTCTGCACCGAGTGCTAAAATAACAAATGACTGGCTTTTCACCAGACTCCAGAAAAGCTACCCAAGACACTGCAACAGCAAAAGGTACTTCTCTGAATGAAAACTGCTTTTTTAAACCTGTAAATGTAGTCTGGGAAACCCAGGCAGACCTCATGGGCCTGGACCTGAAAGATATTTTAAAAATGCATTCCATTTGTACACTTCACAACAACACTTCCATTTTTCAATGGTTAAAGTAACATGCTCCTCAGTGACCTAAATAATTTACTAGCAATGAATAAATCATTTGACCATCAGGCCACACTTAGATTTCTATTTTTATTTGTAGTATTACACCAGAGACAGTGACCTCTCCTAAGGTATTACCCACCCCTGTTGTTCTGTTGTTCTCACTAGGACTGGCTCCAGGCGATGACTATTACTAGTGATTAACATGAGCTGTTACACTGAGATCCAGATCCAAACTTTTCCTAAGTTCAGGCAAGTTTGGTTCTGGGTCTTTGAGTAAGGACATTAGAGCAGTCTAACAAAACGTAAACATTAATATTTTAAGCAGTGTAACTCAAAATTCCTTCCTCTCTCAGTTGCTTAGTTTCTGGGGTTTTTTGGTACTTGTTATGATGTAAATTCTCCTAGTTTATCAGTTGTGCATATAGTCTTAAAGGAAAAATAAAACAGACAAGACCTAAATATCTAATCTAATAAAATAAAAATTAAGTTTTTTAAAGAAGAGGAAAATACTCAGGACTTCTTTTTAATAAGCCAAAACAACAACAAAAAAGGCATAAACATCTTCCCCGCCCCACAAATTGATATTAATCATTCCCCTGCTGCTTTCAGTCCTTCCATTGCCTCAATAAGAATGACTGGCAATTGTAAACAGATGCTATCTCTTTTCAAAAGTCAGATTAGACACATCCTATGGGTGTTTCATAGTTGGCATGTAGCAATTATCCCTGGATATGTCACTTATCACAACATAATGCATGTTTTTTGCTAAAAATATAAAGTGCTTGCCAGCCAAAATCTTGAGTCTCTAAATGTGTCTAGCTTGGGATCTTAGAAGTCCCTCAGATTTATCATACACAAGGAGTATATTTCAGAATATTTGTTTTTGTTGAGCTTTGTGGCAGTGATTTGCACAGTGATTATTCAAAAAAATTCATGTTTTAAAAGTGCAGTGAACTTAGCATCCATACCATTGCTGTAACTAATATTTATATATTAATAATTCATTAATACAAAATTATAATTTGGTTTTCACGAAGAAAGGTAATGATGAGAAGAGGTTAACTTTCTATAAGGCTTGCATATAATTTGTGGGAAGTTATCGTGTGTTGAAGTTACTCTGTGTGTGTGTGAGAGAGAGAGAGAGAAGAAAAGTTTTGTGAATGACATTATAAACTTTATTTGTAAGAATTCATTTTTGATTCAATTGTATGTTGAAGAAAATTCTCCCTTCCTTTCTTTCACCACCTCCCACAACCCTAAGTTACATTAGATTCATAGCACAGTTTGACCCAAAGGGAGGAACTTCATGATGAAGGTGAACTAGGCCTAATTTATTCCTAGGCACTAGCATTGGTTTTGGGTGGTATGGACTAGTGCCACCACAGACTCTAGGAGCAACTGCATCTCAAGGAGACAGAATTCCCCCTGGGTGTGCAAGGGAGCATGCCTGCAGCAAGATACCTCAGTAGGGGTGCTGCATTCATCCCCAGCTGTGTGTGTGACTGGGCTGCGTGGGGGCAGGGCCATGTCTACAACTCCCCCTCCCTTTTGAGATATTGTGATTCAGGGTGAGTATGGAGGCATATCCCTGCATTTGTGCCTGGATGCTGCCACTGTGTTAGCTGTTGGAGAGGGTTGAAAAGAGGAGGCAGCTTTTTGTGCCCTCGCCACCCTGGCTCATCTGTGAAGCAGCAGGGCACAGTCTGTTCCATAGTAATTATTGTTGATGGATGAAAATATTTGTAGCTACTGTATTTATAGCTCACAAACAGTTGGAATCTGTCATTGGAAATGTGTATATGGTTCTGGTGACTTCATTTATTTACTCTGTAGGTGCTGGATAAATCTGTTTAATGACCAAGGGCTTGTGGCAACTGAGGTCTGAACAGCAGGTGGAAAGCCTACATCTTTGTTGCCAAACACTTTAGCTAATGAATGTCACATTTAAGAAATCCTTTTATGGTAAAGCTTGCTTTATACAACGTTAAGACATGTTACTAATCCCTTCCAAGAGATTCTTTTGACTGTGTGATCAAAGCACTCACTGGGTAAATGCAACAATGAGAGATACTAGGGGGAAAAGATGTAGGAAAAGCATTTATGAAATGTCAATGTCTGTGAGACTTTCAGTGAGGATGATTCACAGTGCTGGTCAAAACTGGATTTATTTAGAGGAGAATGCATATGTGTCAACGGCATGTTCTATGGCCCATAGTCTGTGCAGGAGCGCACGTTTTAAGTACCAGGAATCATTAGCCTGTCCCCGGACCAGGTTTGGAGAAGCTGTGAAACCACAGCAGAATTGCTTCTGAGACTGTGATAATTCCTGTGTTCCGAATACTCCTCCTGTTGTACTTGGTGGAGGGAAGTCTAAGTGAATCCTCTGGGTTCCCACGACCACCCCATGCTGCCCCATCCTTAGAGCTCTGCCTTTTTTTTCTTTTTTTTTTTCCCTCAAGTGGAGCTACCCTGGTTTTGCTGTTTGGGGAGCCTCCACAGGTGAGGATAGGACTTGTCCCTAACTTAGCCCTACTGCTTCACAAATTTTGACACTATAATTTCAGCATCATAAGTGCCTGAAGTTGACCTCACCAAGGAAACGTCTGACTCCTTGGGCAAGTGGATTAACATTTAGGACATAGTAAGCAAGTAAAACAATGGAGGATTATGAAAAACATCTACATGTTCACAAACTTATGAGAGATACAGGAAAATTGCGGGATGGAAGTTGCAAGTTTTAAGAACATACGTAACATGACTGAAATAACAGGCAGTGCTGAAGCAGGACAATGACTAAGAGTTTAAAATACCAGGATTCAAAGGATACTGTTTCAGTACTCATGAATGACACTGAGTCAGCTAAAAGGATATAGCAGTGACCCCCTAGAACAATATCAGTTCAAATATAAGAGGTGCTGGAAACTTCTGAACATTTTTGTAAGTCTCAAGATCAGAAAATATTAAAGAAAGCAACAGCCTAGAATTTTGAACATGGATAATTTCAACAGTTGCCATAAACTGGGATAACAGCTATGCAAAGCTATTCAGGGGAAGCCAAGTGATTTAACCATTTCTCTTGCCCATGGTCAATAATAAAGATGATGATCACCTAAGTACAGGAAATAACAAAAACAAAACTTTTCCTGGATCCCTATAGGTAATTTGAGGTATATGAAAAATGCATTGGACACAATGGGCCAAATTCAGCCTAAATTAGTCCAAACCCAGACGTAATTTAAGTACATGTGATTTACATTTTCTTCTAACCTCTTCAATGTGTCTGTTACAGCAGTTTAAACTCCCACTAGACTTGGGGCTTGTCTACATGGCAAGTTAGTGAAAGCCAGGGTGTGACTCTATAGTTCAATAGCATGACATGCACTAACTCTCATTGTGGACCCCCTTGTGCACTCGAAATTCCATCATGTGTTTTGATATAGTTCTGGAACTTTTAGTGTACCTTGGCAGGGTCTACTTGGCAAGTTAGTATGGGGTAAGCCAGTGCACTGTAGAGTCACATCCTGGCTGCCATGCACTTCCTTGCCATGTGGACAAGCCCTTAGTTAGAGATGCTCAATCTTAATTATCTAGACTCAGATGCACATCCATTTACCACTGTGTAATTTGTATCCTCCCCTTCTATGTCATATAAGAAGTGATTAAAAATTATCCTGTGGCTATTATGAAACATATGATTGTGTCAAATCAAAATTACAATAGACACATTTTGTGAAAAAAACCCATATGCGTGCTTGTTTTCTTTGCTATTCATTTACCAGTGCCTTGGGTACTGGCTCATTCAGACTTTCGGCTAGTACATAACTGATATTATAGCTTTCAAGTATTGCTGTTTATTGAACATCTTCGTAACTACTCTAGTCTTAATCCTAAAATATGAGCTAATTGTAATAAAGCAGATTGAATTTGAGAAACATCTAAGATTTAGTCATCTCAAGTTTATTAAATGTTTAGATATTGATGAAGATATCTATCTAGAGGAAACAGCAGATACATTTTTGGTTTTTCAGGGTGCTGAATTTGTGGGAACCCACAAAAATTTAAACTGGAATCTTGTATCTGTTAGAGAAACCTACTATAGAAAAGTGAAAAATATCTAAGAAACAAGTGGAAAGGCTTCAACTGAAATTTACCCTGGCTAAGTCTAACCATGGGAAAGGGAAACAGAGGGCAATGAGGTTAAGTAGGGATATAAAGATTAGTATAAGCAAAAAGCAGAAAGCTTTTAAAAAATAAAAAATATAAGAAATATAGTAAGGAGGAGGAGGAATAAAGTAAGGAAGCAGTAAATATGGATCAATAAAACACAATATTGAATGTTGAACTGCAGAGAATGCTTCAGTCAATGATCAAAAGTTCTTCACTTGCCCATTATACAGTAATGTTAACAGACAGAGGATACAAAGACTGAAGGAAGGAGTTGGAAACTGCAGTCAGCAGATGAGAAATTGCTGTATTTGTTGCCATTCTTCTTGCTGTTTTGTTTACAGAAGGCAAAAAGAAAAGGAGAGTGAGACAAGCATAAGGCAATAATCATATTTACTAGTGTGTTAGGAAAGGAATTAGGCAGTATGTATGTTAGCATGGAAATACTACAGCAGTAAAAAAAAAAAAAAAAAAAAAGACCAGGCACTGTTCAATTTTAAATAACTGTTAGAATTTTGGTACTTCAAGTTTTGATTTCAGTGGAGTAAAACAATTGCCAATTTGCACTTCAGATGCCACTGAAACAAATTGTTAAACTTACCTATATTTATATCAATCTCATTTTGGAAATGAGGGCAATATGACTACACTAATACTGGCAAAAAACATGCCTCTGAAGTTGCTAACAAAATAAAGGAAAGGTTTGAGGAAGTAGAATACCTGAGTATATCAAACCACTGCCCAGCTATTTCCAAATCTGTAACAATGAATGATTAACTTTTATGTGACTCTCATGTCAATGTATTTCCTCATAATATGTATGAGTGATGTCTAAACTCTGAGTTTGACAGCCTGTACTTTTTTCTACACACACACACACACGCGCGTGCGCACACACACAAAAATTCTGCTGTTCTTTACATATGTGATTTCAGTGAGGTTGCAAGCTTTTAGTGGAAAATTTGGGCATAGGTCTATTCATAGATAAATAGTGTTTAATTTGAATAATACAAGTCATACTGGAAAATAGCCTTAAAATAACATTTCATGGACTAATAGACAATTTCAGAGCACAAAGAAATGTATAAGTAAGTCTTGCTAACGTAAGATAATAAATCAGACTAATACAGCTCTAAGGAAGAAGGTAGTAATAAAAGTTATAGAACTATACTCCTTTTTCTATTCTCCATTTTTTTGACAGTGAACCTAATGTTCTATACTCTTTTCCTGTCAATGAGGCTTATTTAAGTGCTGCCCCCCCACCCTTCCCTGCATCTGTTTCCAGGCCAAATTCAGCACTAGTGTGAACAGCTGCAGCTCCATGCAGACACAGACCTGATTGTAGATGGAGAATCTGACCAGACCAAATGCAGAGGAGAAGAGATTTGTGAGGAAAAGAAGAGCCAAGTTGGGCCACACAAGCTCGATAAGTGAATTTCTGAAGTAGTTAGGAGAGCCCTTTCTCTTGCCATCCTCAAATAACCCCTTTTGGAGGAAGAGGGAAGATCAAGGTTATAAATTACAACTCTTTGGTTTCCAGGGCTAAAAATACTTGCATGTACCAAAAAGCTTTTACCTAACCATCCGAGTTCTCCACTATGTAGTTACAATACAATGTTCTTCTGAAATCAATTGTTTTAACAGAAGTCACTCAGTACTTTTCTACACTACAGCTACATCAACATAATTACACCACCTCGGCAAGAAACAGAAGATATAGCGCTGGTGTGGACAGCGCAAAACTTGTGTTGCTGGTGTATTGGGGGCGCTTTTTCACACCCCTGGGCGATGTAAGTTAGACTTACTTAAGCAGTAGTGTAGACCTGCCCTCACAGTGTATCCTGTAGTGGCTTCAGGTTACAGCATATAACGTGGTGTAGGCATTGATTAGGCCACCAGTCCAGAATTCTCCCTTCCACATGCAGTGAGTTACTTGTTCTTACTTGTTACTTTGTAAAATATGGTCATTCTGAAAGTGTCTCAGCTAAACAGTGAGGTTCTGCTCAAAGTATAGAAAGAACTTCCCCTCAATATTTTGCAAAGTTTTCCTTGAGAAATCAACGGATTGGTAATTAGGATTCCCCATGTTCAAAATAAACTAAGACAAAACACATCTACTCTCCTAAAAATAAAACTTACAGAAATTAAGCCTGTGGCTTGTCCCTATCTATCCTCCACTCTGTAACTTCTTCCAAAGTCAACTTTTCACATCATGAGTATCTCATTTGATTTACTTGACCCTCAGACTTTGGCAATATGCAAAAGCTTTGCCTTATGTATAATTTAAAACAAAGGATTTGGTTTTAGCTTAGATGTAATCATTAATTTATAGCAATGTTTAACCTTAAGTCTGCTGAAAGGAGGTAGGGTAAGTGGCCCTCATGCTACACTGCAAAGCTCTGCAAGGGGCCTTCACAGAATGCACACAGAGTGGAAAAATTCAGCTGTGAGCAACTGATGTTTGAGAAATGGTTTATAAAAAAGGAAGAGCTAAGAAACGAGAGGGACCATTTTAGCAGGAAATTTTCTATTCCACAATCTCATAAAAACAATTTAGCCTTTCTTCTAGGGATGCATTTTAACATGGTTTCTACAGCCTTTGCATTGTACTTTTTGTTATAATAAAAACTAGTTAGATAATGTGCCTAGACGGTGGATGTTAGGTTTATTATGAAAGGCATTTAAAAGAAATAAGATTTTAGGAAATACTTCATTTAATGCAGAAACTAAATAAAAAGCTATTTTTAATATTTTTGATAATTTCAAAAAACAAAATAAATCCATGATTGTTAAGAAATCAATTAATAAAAAAAAGTTGGCATAGACAGTTGGATCACATTGAATTATGAAGTCATGAGTGTGAGTCGGGTGTGGAATGTGTTTATGGTTCATGAAAGTGTTATCTGATGTATGTGTTCCTACAAGCATTCAGGCTGAGATACAGTATCATCCTCAGCAACATCTGCATATGGAAAACATATATGGGTGTGGGGATTCCCTGTTTATATCTGCAAATGTACTTGTGTAAGGTCTCTATTGCGGGATTTACTCACTGTCTTATTCTTGGTATTCAATTCTTTGATGCAAGGACAGATATGGCTGCAAGACAGCTAAAATCTTTATTGTATAGGGATTGTATAGGATTATAGGGCTCTTAATGAAAATATTAGATCCATAGAAATATTTAATTTGATATCCAATGCTAAGTCCATGAGGTATTTTAATTCAAATATCAAGGACCCAGGTATTCCAAACACAAACAGCTCTAAAAACTGTCCTTACAACTGGAAATGTGGGAGGATGGTAAATGTGTTCCTCATCAAATCCCTTCTAAATCTCCTCAAAAATCTAGTAAAGTATTTTAGAACTTGTGGTTAATAACCACCAGCATCCAACCTGGGTGGGAATTAAGAAAGGGGAAGCAATAGCTAAGGTAGGAGCAAAGAGACTGAATTATTAATAAATAGCAACAGAAAGATATCCCCTCCTTCATAAGGAAAGCTTCCTGAATTTCCATGTAAATGTGGCTTGGAGTTGGACACTTACCTTAAAACTGAGTGAGGGTTCAGAGTCTACTGTTCTGATGCAGTATCCTGTCGCTGAGAGCTGGTGGCTGAATATGTAATATTCCTTCCTTCATTGGGGCAGGGCCTGAATTTGCCATTTAAGTCAAGAAATCCTTATCTAGCTGTCTCTGGATACGTCTTCACTACCCGCCAGATGAGCGGGTAGTGATCAATTGTACTCTAGACACAACAAATCGATCCCCGAGAGCGCTCCCCGTCGACTCCACAAGAGGCAGAAGCGGAGTCAACAGGGAAGCGGCAGCGGTCAACTCACCGCCATGTGGACGGCCAGATAAGATATGCCAACTTCAGCTACACTATTCACGCAGGTGAAGTTGTGTATCTTAGGTCAGCCCCCACCCCTCACCCCCAGTGTAGCCCAGGCATCTGTCACATATTTTTAAGAAAACATTGAATTAGAAAATACTCTGAGGTTATTTCAATATATGATATTGTTTCCTAAAATGGATTTTATCCTATAGTTTTCCCTGTTTATCTAGATGTTGTATAAAACACCTTAATCTTTTTATGCCAGTCTTCAAATTAGAAGCTATATTTGCATGGGAGAAACACTGGATTATTACAAAAGGGAACAGAGGATCAATCCTGATATCAACAAAGTCAATGGCAAAACTCCCAATGATTTCAGTGATGAAGCACTGGTTCCTAAAGGGGGATATTTGAGAATTTACAGTTACTTTGAACTATTTGATATGGTACATGTTGAATATTGATTTGGTAGCTTAGGTCTAAAAGAATTTGTCCAAGACAAAAATGGAATATAGTCAAGAGGTATCTCTGGGTGCTTTATTTATTCTGTATTAATTCACTGTTGCTATTGATCATTGTTACGCCAGTACAGTTTAGGATGATGAAGCTAAACAATAAAGGAATAAAACAAGGAAATGCCAGAGCACGATAGTATTATTTTTGAAGTAATGATTCCTGTATCATTCAGCATATTTGTACAGTCTCACTACTCAAACAAATATTGTTAAATCTCTCAAGGACAGATATAGGAAGGACTTGAAAAGGTGATTCAAACAAGGAAGGATTTAAATAATATTTAATCTGAAAAACCAGGATAAATTGAGATTATCCCAATTTGTAAAATCATTTTTAATCTGATTCACCATGGGATGGTAATTTAATTTTCAAATGTCAGACATTTAGCTTTATAGGTGCACTCCTGGGAATTGAATAGATGTCAAAGGCCAAGTGAAGAAAAGTTTATTCCTCAGTATATTAAACTATATTGTGGGATATTCCTGACATTGAAATGCCAAGAATTGAACACAGTATTTGAGAAGTAGTCTTACCAGAACCATATAAAGGAGGACTATCATCTCTCTGCAGCTAGGATGTCTATGCATATCCAAAATTACATAACTATCCCTTTTTAGAACATTTTTAGCAAGTTTAAAATATCTTATTCTTCTCTGCAAGTAGATGTTCTGTTAAAAATAAGCTGCAAATTTCTTTTTAGCAACATTTCTTTGTAGGTTTCTATTAATAGATACATCTGGCTAAAAGGCTGAGTCTCCTGGGAAGGAAACTGTTTCCTAGAGATGGATTCTATTGTATCTCATTGTTACATTTCTTCTTCTGAAATGTGAATGGAATGATTTCCTGGATTCCTGTCAAAGTCAGGGTCTCCTGCATGGTGTTAGCATTTAATCGCATTCTTCACATGTTCAAAATGTATTAAACCTTTAAAAAACACAACAGATGGTGTTCTGAAGATTTCAGCAACAAAAATCAAGATTCAGATGGTCAAGATAGGTGTTATGTAGAGCTGCTGCTGCCAAAATAAGGTGAGAACAAGCAAACAAACCACATATTGGAATCCTCCTGTGTATTGACAGGGTCAGCTAGTTCAGTGGTTAATTTCATGCCAGTCACAAAGGTTTCCAGTACAGTGAGGCAACTGTTATTTACATGGTACCTAAGTAGCAAACATGCAATATATGACATGTAAACCAGATTTGGTAATTGGGATGAAATTATTTTTTTCACCAGTGAGAATGTTTTCCAGATTTAAAAAGTAAAATCTAAAAGATTTTTATTTTTCTTTCTTTAGATTTGTCAACATTTTCAAAAAGAACATTTTTCTAAAAGCACAAGAGGCTTTCAGCATCCATTAAAGTTTCAAAACAATTAAACAAAACAACAGCAGCAATCTTTGCAACCCAAAAAGGGAGAAAAGGCTCCCCAGAGTCCAATTCGAGCCACATAATCCATACTGATTACACCCAGCTGACCACAGCTGTGCCACTATATCATAGAAAGAGGGGTCAGTCACAAGTAGGCAGGTCTCAGGCCATATGGAGCTTTATATGTCATTACCAATTTTCAAAACTCCAGCTGGAGATGCATAGGCAGCCAGTGCATATCCCAGGGTGCTACTGTCAGATGCTCCTGGGGAGAAAAATCTCCACTCAGTAATGTGAGCTGCTTCCTTTTGAGCTAGCTTCAGTGTCCAAATTGATTTAAGAGATTTTACATTAAGAAAAACAACTATGAAACAAAGAACAAAGATAAAATCCCCCTGAGAGAGAAAGAGAGAGAAATAAATGTGACTCTATCACTGTAGGAGCCTTCATTTTGAATCTTCACACTACCTTACCCCCGAAGAAAAAGGCAAGCAAGCCAGCTCCTTACATTTAAAGGTGCAGTAGATGAAAAACAGTCATTGCTATATAGGAGGTATATAAAGTTGATCTTCTAACTATAGGTCAAAATTTACCCTTAAATACACATGTACAAATACCATTAACATCAATGGGATTTGGGTGCATATCTGTAGGCACAATTTGGGCCCTGTTTGGACTTTGGACCAGTGGCAATATTCATATAGCTCAGGAAGTAATGTATTGTAGACTGCTGGAATCCCAATTCCAAATTAACAGAGAAGGATGAATATTTTATTTTTAAAAATCCATATTAGCTTGATAAAAGCCTGAATTTGCTTCAGCTGTGTTCGCACTTCTTTTTTTGACTTTCAGCAGATATTCCATTGGTAGGAATGGAGGGAGCAGTGAAGGATGGACAATTTTTCATTTCTGGTATTGAAACATTGCTCTTTACTGCTCTTACGAGAAATCCATTTTTTTCTATTATTAAATAGTTGAGGGTAAATTTATTTCCTTTAACAGTGAAAAGCAGAGCACTGACTTTAGCCACTCAGATGCTATATGAGTCTCCAGGGTTCCTCAGTGCTGACCTGCATCTTTTCTGCTGCTCTACAGGGCTGGCCTTACCATGAGGTAAACTGAGGTGACCACCTCAGGTGCCAGTCTGTGAGGGGGTGCCAGTAGGATGCAGAGTGTAGAAAATTGTGTCTGCTGCAGGTGCATATGTAGCCTCTCTGCTCTAGATGCACAGAGCTGGTGGAGTGCTGTGCTGGACGAAGGAGGGCACAAGAGACCTTTCAAGTTTTGGCCCAGCAAGGGAGCATGAGGGCGTCATTTGAGCTCCCCGCCTCAGGTGCCAAAATGTTGTGGCCTGGCCCTGCTTTCCCTTTAGTCGTGGCTTTCCCTTTAGCAGGCACTGGCAAACAATTGTGTGAGAACAGTATTATTATAGCACCTAGGCGTCTGTCATCATGCCGGATCCCATTGTGTTAGGTGCTGTACAAATAGAGAATAGACTGTTCCTGCCCCACAGAGCTTACACTCTTAAGTGTAAGAGAAGAGACAACAGATGGCTATAGACATATGGGGGAGCACAGGAAACAGCGAGACAATATTGATCAGCATAGCAGTGCCTAGCCATTGTCATATATGGTGTTTGGTGCACACAAATGGTGGATAGGAAAAGACCACCAGTTTAACTCCTTTGTGTGTGTGACAGTTTAAGATCTGAAGCCAGGTCTTGAGAGGGGACAGACCTGTGTGTGCTTTTTGCTGAAGACACTGCTTCACCTCAGCCCCTAAAATCTTGTTCTTAAAGAGATGATCAACTTGCAAAATTTTCACTAGGTTTTCTTCTTCCCAGTTTCCCCTCCTTCATCCCCTAGACATAACAGGTTCTCTGCTTGCAGCAGTTTCCACCACTCCATAAAACTAATCAGAAAGCTTATGTTACCTCTGTCACTCTAATCCGTAAAAAAGGGTTTGAGGGCCTTTCCTCTATTTCAACCAAAGGGCTTAGATCAGATAGATGTAAAGTTGCTTAAACTTGCTACAGGCTTCCTAGCCAGCCTGCCAGCATCTGTTCTGAACCATTTTGTCAAGGTATTGTTTCGCTGGAGTGTGAAGTAGCAAAAGTTATTCCAGTTCACAGAAGTTGTTTGGCTCCAAATTTAGAGAATTATTGGCTTTTTCAGTCTTCTTACTGCATTGCATGATCATGGGTAAAAATATACTATACTTTGCAAAATATTTGCCAAAAACCCTAATATTTTTTCAGTTACCCACAATTTGCACAAGCAATATGATTCATATATGAAATTTTGATACATTCTTCCAAAATTAACTTAAATGCAAAATTGCTTAATGAGGATGTTTGAGGGATAAAGCACTTTATAAGAAAAGTTCTCAAATGTCATGCAGTCCTAACCAGATTTTTTTTTAAAAAAAACAGGAATAGGCAACAGTAATATTATTTGCTTAAAAACAAACAGCTTTTCTTAGCACAAGCCTATTTCTTCATCTTTAATAATGCACATCTTCACATACAGAAATCCTAATGTGAAAAGGTCAGTAGTGTGCCACTCAAATTCTCGGTCCAGTTATCTGCATCATAAACTTTGTGTGGCCCAGTTCTACCTGTATGTAATTTTTCATTATAGTCTGAACGTGTATATAACAACAACAAAAAAAGCTACTAATATATATGAAAATAATTAATTGCAAAAGTGCATGTCCCTTTCTTATGTGGAAGCAAAGCCTTCTGGGAAGACATCTAGAGGGCTGCCTGAGCTTAAGCAATACCATTATCAAATACGAGTGTTCACAAAAACCTTGCCTCTAAAATATTTATTTTCATTAATAAGCTAAATTCCCTCACTCCTGTCAACAAGTAGTTCCAGCCTTTTACTGAAATTGCCTCAGTTTACCAGATTAAGGCCTCAGCAGTATTAACCAATCCATTAATTAACTTGCTATCTTCCATTTAACTGTATATTTTCTAAACCATGATGGAGCTACTGCTTCTACGAAATCCAACTTTGTTGCAAGTAAAAGCATATACTGTATAGTTACAGTGGGGTTCAGCACAAAGTCGCACAAAGAGGTGAAGAGGCAGAGAATAAAGTACCTGTCACAAAAGCTTACAGGGTCAGAACTGGTACATATACTTATTATTGGGAACAAAGGGTGTACATTGCTGGGGGGTTAGATTGCATCATATTTTACAGAACTGCATAAAGATGAGAGTGCTGCATTGCAATGTGGTGTCCCAAGTGCCACTAAAAGAAACCTGGGATTTCACTGCTGAACTTGTGCCTATAGGAGAATGGGAGACTTGAAGTCTTTGCACATTGATGCCCTTGGTAAATGCCACCCTTCACCTGGGGGAGGCAGAGAGGATTTAGAATCAAATTGAGTCCTAAGAGTAGTCCTAGTCAGGTCTTTCCCGAGCAACTGGTTATATGATAGGAACCCTGTTACCTCATGCTGGAACCAAGGGAGTTCCATGTTTTGTCTATGAAAGCCCGGGGTAGGCGTAGCATCACTTTTCAGTGTTAAATGAATGAAGGTGCAGCCTGCCACTTAAATCCATCTCATGTGTCTGTCCTTCATTTGTCTCCCTGTCCTGATCAAATATAGCACTGAAATGTACTGAGCTGAACAACACACTAGAACATGCCTCAGGCAACAAACAAGTTTTTTAATTTTTTTTTTAAAGCTTCCATCTCACTAGTTCCCTGTAGTTCTCCAAGGAATGAAGATAATGGCCTTGCACACAGACATTGCATAGTGGGTAAAGATGTGTGTAATGTATAATTCAAAACAAGCATCCTCAAATTCTTCACATTGGAAATGGCATTATATTCACCTTCTGCAGAACAGCTAGTGTGGCTCCTTAGCATCAGAAACTTATTTACCTAATGTATGCTAATCAGCATGGAAGATAACTTGAGGAAGAAAGTGATGAACAGCTTTTACTCTCCCCAGAGATAAAGTTTGTTTAAGAAATGACTTCAGTTCAGGGAACTCATGTCAAAGTTTGTGACTAAAATCCAGTGGGTTACGAGTGTGACTCCAGAAGTTCATTCAAAACCTTGGAGAACAGAAGAATGTTCTGAGTAGGCAGAGGGTAGAGGGCATTTTTTTGCATGCAGGAAATCACTTTATTCAGCAAGCTCCTGTTAAAACATAAACTTTTTATAATTACAGAGCTTTCATTTATGACAAAAACTCATCGCAGATATAAACAACCTTGGCCCCAGTACTGCATCCAGTGGTCCAGACAGGCACAACAGTCTATCTACAGAGGTCACAATGCATGTTACCAGGGCCGTTGGTGTGTGTTTTTCTTTAAATGAAAATTATTATTGACATCCTTAACAGAGTAATGATCTTAGTCTCTCCTTCTTGCCTTTGTACAAGGCTAAGAGGGAAACATTGGCTACTTTGACAACCTTGAAGCGAACTCCAGGAGTATCATCAACAGCGTGACCTTTCTGAGCAAAGCCAACAACCAGAACGTCGTCATTTTCCTCAATGAAATTCAAGCAACCGTCATTAGGAACAAAGGCTGTTATTTTCTTGCTGTGTTTAGAGGCAGGCAAAACAACTGCATCACAGGAGAGGAGACCAAGCTATTGTTAAATCAGCATCTGGCTGTTTTCTGTTTTACAGTGAAAACATCAAGGCTGGGAGAGTATCCGCTCACCAGTTGGTTACACTAGGAGTTGAGCTGTTACACAATACAAAAATAATAGAGAGTTTTAAAAAAGCTTTGTATTAATACATATGGTGAGTTCACACCACTATTTTAATTTTGTTCGCTAGCATTTGGATGACCACCTGTATACTCAAGAAAATCTTTCTAAATCCTGAAATTTTTATAATCCTAAAATGCCTTGTTGGAAATTACTACCAACATGTTCTCTTTTGAGAATTCTAACACACTGGCAGGGGATATTTCAGGATCAAAAAATAAATTTACAAAAAAGTCATCCATGGCATTTTATGTGTAAAATTGTCAGCACAGAGTTTATCACCCAAATTGTCACTCAACGTTCAGATCCAGATAAAAGCTGTCAAATCAACAGCAAGGTTATCATTGGGAACTCTTAATCTGCTTTTGAAACTATTTTTTTGTGGTTCAAAGAGTACAATCCTTGATCCATTGTGTTCCCCTTTATCCTCTGACCTACCAATCAATGCATGGAAACATTCTCCCCTCTCTTCTAGCCCTTTTATACTGCTGCAGCAGGTGAAGTGTTCAGGATCAAGCTTTGAAGATGATAGCTTTCATGTACCGAGTTGCTTCAGTTTTAATGGGCATATTGCCAGCCCACTCCCCATTCTATTAGAGGTCTAGCCAACCTTTGTCCAAGAGAGTTGCTGTCTGGGACTGCTCTTGTACCTCCAACTGCTCCAGGAATCCCTTATGGCATCAGCAACTGAGAGTGACTTGTGTCGTCTGCAACTAGCAAGGTGGACTCAGAACTTGCCATAGTAGGTTTTACCATTATTGCTTCTAGACTAGGTGACTGTCATGTGCTGTACTTGGGGTTATCTTTTAAAAGCATTTGGAAACCAAAGGTCATGCACAATGCAGCTGCCCACTCATTATGTAGTATTAGCCACAAGGAACATATTATATCATTTCTTTGACAATTGCACTGGTTTTCTGTTTGCTTCTTGATGCATTTCAAAGCATTGAGATTGACCAATAGAGCCAGATTAGTGTTGCACAAGCAACTTTAAATCTGGCATTTCCTAACTTTGAGTGCTTAATATTACAGCCTTAATAACATTCTTTTAATGTAATTTCCTGGGTATTTTTAAAGGAAAAATAACTGATAACTAATGTTGTTATGTGCTGAAACCTGAACCATCCCCTCCCCCGTGGCTGCATCCTCCCATCCCCCGTGGCTGCATCCCTCCCACCCCTCACTCCCCTGGCTGCATGATCAGTAGAATTTGAAACTTGAAACTTCAACCCTGCAGTGTAGCTTAAGCTATTAGACTAACTACATTGTCTAGCAGCAGAAGAAGGCTGTTATTCCATAGGGGCATAGGCTGCAAGGGCAATGTGCTGGGTCTGGAGTGATGGTCAAGGGGAGCCAAGCCTGGCTTTCTCCTTTCCCCCCATCCAGGAGATGGGGGAGGGGATTCTGCTCCATTTGGTCCACCCAAAGTGAAGGAAGGGCTAATGAGGCCATATATTGGGTCAATGGCATGGTCAGAGGGAGCCCAGACTCTCAGCCTCTCCCTGCTTCTGGATGTAGGAGGAGCTACTGCCCTATGTGGTGTGTCCAGAGGTCAGGGATGGGCCACTAGGACTATTGCTAGGTCCAACTGGCATTGTCGAGGGAGCTCGGCTCTTTCCTCCCTGCGGAGGATGGGAGAGAGACAGCACAGCTCCAATGTGTGCTGCTGCTGCTCTGGGGGCAGGATGGGCCTGGCTTTTAAGAATTGTTGAGTTATTGCTTTGACACATTGCCAATGTTCTCCTGGGGAACGTAAGTGATAGCAGGGAAATACCAATTATCAATAGTTTATAGTTCAATTAAACTGCATAGAAAAAAGGCTCTTCTCTGGCCAAAGCGTGTTCTTTTTGCTGAATTTCAAAGGCCTGCTGCAGACAATAGAGGCTGTTAGAGCTCCTCAGAAATGCCACATTAGCTGTTATGAGAATACAATTAATGAGGAATCTATTGTTTTCTTTTAATTGTGCATTTCTATGCTACACTATCTGTAGGCACTTCTATTGTTTTTCAGTGATGTTATGTAGCCTGACTTGTACATTTCTTTTATTTAATCCTCTGTTTACAGTACTAGTACATTGTAATTACTAGATTGAATTACAGTGGAGTTTAATGGTCCGCATTGGCTGCCTTCAGATGATACTGTAAAAAAAGTATATTTAAAATTGCAGTGGTAGTGTATGTGTAGCCTGATAACCAAATAACTGCTGAAAGATTTTTAATGTCAATGATACAAAACAAAACATGTATCAGTCCTATTTAGACATGGGGGTCTGACACTACACTGCTCAGGCAAAGCCCCCTGTGACACCAGTGGGAGTTTGGCACAGATTATGACTGCAGATGTGGATTCCTGTTGCTGAACTTGTGTTTTCAACAAATCAGTTAAGGTCTGGGACATTAGTATCTATAAAGAGATAGGCCCAAACTATTTTTTCTGTCACTTTTCCACCTCTGAATTTGTTTGGGAAGGGTGTTTTCTCATTTTTTCCTCTCTTACTCTGTGGTTTCACTCCCTCCTCTCCTTTTCCTCTCTGTTCCTTTCTCATCAAAAGGCTCCATGATGCCTGGGGGGAGGGTATCCATTGGAGACTCTGGGAGGCCAGTCTCGTACAATATTGCAGCTTAGATGAGTGCCATGGGAACAGACTGAGAGCCTGCAGCCCTGTATTGTACATGTGAGCAGCTCCTGTGGCTGACTGCATTAGGTGCTGCTGTCACAGCAGAGACAGAAGGTCTGTGGCTTTCAAGCAGCCATTCACTGCATTAGCCATGGCTGCAAGAGCACATTTGCACTGGAGATTGGCAGATCCAGGGCATACAACTTTCTTCACCAGTGCTGTTCTCCTCTGCCCCATTCCCCTCAGGCTAATACAGCTTGCCCACAAGTTGGCAAAACATGGCAGTAGAAAAAAAGAAATCCCAACAACACTGAAGGAATAGATGTGAGGTTTTATCTGAATGTGGCCCAAAAAATAAAATGTCTGGACTTGTGTTCTCTGGCTACAGTCAGTCTTACTCTATTTGTATAAAGGTTGACATGCATGTTTAAGTATAAAATTTGTAAAGCTAGTTTATCTCCCTTCAAGTCCCTCCTCAAAACTTGCATCTTCTGTAATGCATACAGAAAACTGCCAGCTAGCTGGTTATGGCTAAACAGGTGACAACATGCGATTACTGCTCCTAATTGATTAAAAGTTGTGCAATCCTATTATTTTTATTACTCCATCTCCTCCAACCCCTTCTTGTTTGTCCCATCCACCTGTTATGTCTTGTTTTTTAGCTTGTATTCTCTTTTGGTCAGGGATTTTCATTCTACAGAAACTAGCACTATGGAGCCCTGATTTGATTGCTCTCTAGGTGCTATGTCAAAATGAGTAAGAATATATTGTTGATTAAGGTCTGTCTAAATTAATGTTTCAGGTCTTAAAATTCAGTAATATGATATTGTAGAGCTTCATAGAGCTGCACACCCTTAACCAGTACAAGAGCTTATGGTAGGTAAAAAATTTGTGAAATCTCAATGTATTACTAAAGTAAAAATTCATACTGAGGGGGTTAACAGAGGGATAAATGACTAGTAAGGGGAATTCAATCTGCATTTCAGTGTATCTTTACCTTCATGCAACCACTATTTTCCTATAACAAGTAAAATACCTCATATTGAAAAATAGACCCCACACCAGTACTTTCTTTGAGCAATCACATTTCTTTAAACATGGAAATAGATAAAACAATCCCTTGGTTGAAATTAGATGATGATTAATAATAATATCTAGGAAAGCTACACTGTGGAACAAAATAAGATGCATCTGTGTTTTGCAAGGTGGTAAAGTACTGTAAGTCAGAACCATTGTGTTCTTGCCTAGTAAACACTTTTCTAATTTTCTTAAAATTTTTATGACTATTAACCATGCAGAAATAAGGCAGATTGTTTGATGCCTGTTAGACAGACTGATATGGAAATGTTCTTTGCTTGGATATACAACTGGCTATAGTATCCGTTTTGAGTAATAATATAAAACGTTGGTACTTATGTAATTTGTTCAGAAGCTTAATAGAGCATGTATGAAATATCATGTCAGGAGGTAAAATTTTACTCTTCTGTTTTCAGCTGTTTACTCTTCTTTTTTCCTCCTGCAGCATTTCACTCTCTCAAACCTACACTGTTCTATATTTTAAAACCTGCTCCAAATGTCACTACCAAAACATAAAATCAGATTTCCAGTAATATGAGAATTACAAAATCTGTATGACTTCCTATTCACTTAGCATTACTTCAATGCATTTTGGTCTGAAATTGCACAGATAAGAATGCTCTAAGTCCTTCAATGAGGCATTACATATTCTGCCTCCCATCAGTCATGAATCCAAGGATTTTTGTATCAACAAATTAAAACAAATGTCATGCCTAACAGCCTTGTTTGACAGAGAGCCAAGCAAGCTCACTTCAGCTGAAATAAACTCCTTATGATCAGCAGTTTCAGACATGCAAACAGGTTGAAAAGGCAACTAAATATTGAACGATTCTTTCACACTCTTGTGACAAAGTTCCATGTCTAACAATGCCGACAGATATTTGTTTCTGCTAGAATGCAAGAAATGAATGTAACTCACCTAATTCTGGCAAAAGGAATCCATATTTATTTTTGGACTAAAACCAAGAGCTAGTGAATCTCTCTCAGCTTTGACTAGTGAATTTATTCCCTTTTTCATATTAAAAGAGATGCAATACAACTATATTATGACTGAGGTCCAACTTTTGAACTAGCCTGTTCATACCGTTATATGCTATTTAGACACGTATTAATGATTAAACTCTTCAACATTCCAGTTCTAATGATCACATTCTACTCTGTTCTGTGTTGGACTATGCTGTATTGTAACCACTCACGTCTTTAGATTTGTGCTTTGTGTCAGGAACTATTTACTTGTTCGATACAATTACCTATGTATGCTGCTGATGATACAACTTTATGGAGTTGTCCATGAATGGTGAGCAACTAGCTTACTTAACCTTTGAGAGAGAGAAATACCAACAGCTGCATTCTCCAAACTGAAATTTTGCAAGTGGAACTTTGTGTGGAGCTTAGAGCGTGGGAGTGAAAATGCCTCACTTCTATTCCTAGCACCACCACTGACACCGTGAGTGACCTTGGACAAGGCTAAAATTATCAAGGTTAAGCACCTAAAGTTAGGCTCTTAGGGTATGTCTACACAGCTCTCAGCAGCAAGCCTCGTAGCCTGGCTTGACAGACTTGGGGTATGTCTACACAGCAAAAAAACAAAAGCAAAAACACACACACACCACATCAGCATGGCTCAGAACCCTGGTCAGCTGATTCATGTTCACACTGTGGAGTTAAAAATGCCTGTGTAGATGTTTGGGATCAGAATGGAGCCAGGTATTTGATACCCTCCCCTGTCATTGGGTTTCAGAGCCTGGGCTCTAGCCCAAGCTTACTGTCTAAACTGCTAATTTTAGCCCCACAGTGTGACCACCGTGAACTCAAGTCCGTTGGCCCAGGCTCTGAGAATTGCTGCTGCGGGTCTTTTTTTGTTTGCCATCTAGCTGTTCCCTTGGGTTCATAGTCCTTGCACTACGATGCTAAAAATAGCCGTGTAAACATTGTGGCACAAGCTCTGAAGCCTAGAGCAGGGGTTTGGCTTCAAAGCCTGAGCTGCAACTTCAAAGCACTGTTCACACAGCTATTTTTAGAGTGCCGATGTAAGATCTGCAAGCCCGAGTCTCTCGACCCAGCTGCAAGGCTGGCTGCCATGAGCTGTGTAGATCTACCTTTAGGGTAAAATTTTCAAAAGAACCTGACTCTGGGATCCACAAACAGACCCGGGCATGCAGTGCTGAACATCATAGTGCCTTACATTTAGGTGCCTAGAAAATTACAAGAACAACGTTATGGTTCAGAGACTGAGTTAGGTACCTAGGCTGCCTGTACAGAGTGGGGAGAGAGAGGCACCTAAGAGAGAGAGGCAACTGTAATCCACAAAAGCCGGAAGACTAGGAGTGGAGCCACCTTAGCAAGCCAATGGGTGTATCCTCACCCCCATCCTCTCTCATAGTTAAGCACCTAAAGCTGGGCTTCAAAGAGGAGCCTATATCTGCTTAGCAATCCACAAACAAGAACCAGACACTTGAAGTCAGATGCGTTTGGACGTAAAGTCATTTCCTGCAGGAATGGGTTTGGCACCTGTCTTACTACACACAAGGCGACAACACCTCCTGTTGGAAACTAGGGCCTGGTATATACTAGGAAATTAGGTTAGTATAACTAGAGGGTGGGAGAGGAGAAGGAGGTTCAATTCCCCACCCTCTGGCAGAGAAGAAGAAAAGATTTGAAGAGGGGCCTCCCACCTCTCAAGCAAGTGCTCTGGCCGCAGAGCTGTGGGATATTCTGATGTGGGGTAAATCCCTCAATATCTCCTGCTGAAGCTGTTCCACTGCGGATAAATATCTCAGTTGCCAATGAGCCAGAGAGAAAGAGCAAGCGAGAATGGTTCTGTATTCCAGGGGTGGGAGACCCTGTGTCCAGTCCTGCTGTCCCAATCACTGTTTCATTATTTATCCACAGTGGAGCAGCTTCAACTGAAGAGACTGAGGGGACCTGCCCCATCCCAATCATGATATCCCAGTGGCAGAGAGGAGGGAATTGAGCCTGGGTCTCCCACATTGCGGGTGAGTGCGCTAACCACTGGGCTAAAAGTTGTAAGGTTGGTGGCAGCAGCGGCAGCACCTCCTCTTTCAGCTGAATGTGGCTCAGAGGCCATCTACTGGATTTCCTCTCTCCCCATCCCTCCAATAACTGAGGTGAACAAGATCCTTACTTTTCCCTGGTTAAATGTGGATTTCAAGGCTTAATGTTAGACACCGGAGCTTGAAAATGTTGGCCTGGCACTCTTTTTGCCTCAATTTGCTCACCTCTAAGGTGGTGATATTACTATTGACCTATATTGTAGGCCTTCAGTGTGCTCTCTTGTACTTGGAAATCAGAAGTGCTGTGCAAGGCCAAAGGCAAAAAACAAAGTTATGTATTTCAGTCATTTCATAAGAGTGGTTATTCCCAGCAGTACAAGTGGCTGCCATATAACAACTGTCTCATGATTTTAAATAGCTCATAAGGTATGAGTTATTCATTATCATAAAGTAGCTGAAGAGGTTAATGTCTTCTTTTTGCAGACTATTAAGAAGGCTTATAAAGTATTCCATTATGCTGCAATTCAACATGCAAATTCTTGAGCCTCACAGAATTCATTTTAAATATTATTATTTTTTTTTGGTAAAGAAAATATGCTCATGTTTCTATTGTTTCATCAAGGGAAGGCATTAAAACAGCAACTTTGGGTTTTTCTGTTCTGTGCAGATATCCAATTATGTTTCAGACAAATCTCCAAATGTTGTAAATGAGAAGTGGCATCTCAGCTGTGTACCCTAGTGCAATATTTTATAGGAAAACTAAATAAATGGTGCATTTTTTGTGACAGTTGTACTAAACTAAAATTGTTATGTTTAGATGTATTCCAGCTTTCATGCCCATGATGGTCAGTTTCTTGTCTGGCAAGTCCATATTTCCCAAGAATGGTCACATTTTAAATGCTTACATATCACTGAACATTTATTCATCCAAAAGCATTCTTCATTCTGCCACATAAGCCAAGTAAGTTTGAGTTCTGAGCTCCATGTTTTTCTCTTCGGCCTGAAAAGAACTGTGAGGGCTACAGAAAAGGCATCAAGACTTTCTGGAAGATATGCTTTAAACAAACAAAAACACACCACACTAACTGTTTGAAACTATGCCTTGTGATATACAGGAGGTCAGACTAGCTGACCTAATGATCTTGTCTGGCCTTAAACTCTATCGTGCTCCAGGCTGCATTCAGGAAAGCACTTCTACATGTGCATAAAACATCCCTGTTCAGGACAAAAGGGGGACTTAACAGCAGGCTTAAATGATGTCCTAAATAGGGATGCTTTCCTCCATACAGACGTCAATCCTGAGAGGAAGAGGATACTATGACCATTTCACATTAGGAATGGCATTAAACGACTCCAGAAATACCTTTTCCCCAGCATCTTGAGACCTGGGCTACACTGGGGGAAGGGGTCGAACTAAGATACGCAACTTGAGCTACGCTATTTGCGTAGTTCTTAGCTTGACTTACCTGTCTGTCCTCACAGTGGCGAGTCGACTGTGGCGGCTCCCTGTCAACTCCACTTTACTCCTCTTGCAGAGCTGGAGTTCCAGAGTCGACAGGGCGAGCGTTTGGGGATCGATTTATTGCGTCCAGACAAGACGCAATAAATGGATCCCTGATACATCGAACACTACCCGCCGATCCAGTGGGTAGTATAGACAAACCCTTAGTGAGGTCTCTTAAGAATGGATCCTTTGAATTTGGTGCAAGAAGGAATTCTGGAAACTCCATCCATCTCAAAATAAGGTGTGAAATATTCTTCTCTAAATCAGTTTCTTCCTAAGCTCTATGGTGCAGTTGGAACCCTCCTGCATAGCATTCATTTTATATCTCTACTACTATTTCGTCTTCATGAAGTACTGCAGGTACACCACCCTATATCACTCAAACCTAGTGTGATTTCACTATGCCTGTTTCAGAACACTGGGGTTAAAGAAGCTGCACAGATATAATTGAGGTCAGATTTCAGATGACACAGTTTTAAATGGGTTCTTTGCCCTTCACACATTGCCATAATATTATTGTTTAAGAGTCTTGGTGGCTGAAGCGAGCACTAATTCTGCCATCAGTTGTGATGGTATAATTGAGGGAAGAATTTATAATTCTTAAAAGGATCTGTCTTATGGAGTACATCACACGGTATATAAAACATATTTAACATAGTTGAAAAATAAAGGTACACGCACTATTTATCATTAATTCCTGCTCCCTTACATATTCAGCTCATAGATCCTGATTCAGATAAGCACTTAAGCACTTGCTTCATTTTAAGCACATGAGGAATCTCAATTCTGCTTATCAAAGGATTTAAGTATATGCATAAATTTCATTTAAATCTTTAATGTGTCTTAAACATGTACTCAAATTTAAGTTTAGTGCTTTGCCGAATTGGGGTCATTATACATAAACAGCATAATACAATAAACAAAGCACTGCTTACTCATGTCATTAAAATCTTTATTTTTAATGCATGCCTAATCAGGGTTGCCAGCTTAAAAAAAAATCACACTTAGCAGTTTTTGCAGCTAGCCAATGTTTTTTCCCCCCTCACAATATTTTAATTGGCAATATAAGAGAACTAGTTTATTAAACTAGGAATTTAAATTATAAAATATTTATTTTCCTACTTGTATGCCATGTTTTTTTCAAAAATGCTAGTATCAATAGCATCTATAATTGTTTAAATGGGGAAAAAATATTAGTTGAAATAGTTCAATATTGTGTGTGTGTTGGAGGGGGTTAAATCCAACAAGCTGTTCCAACTCATTTAAAACAATAAAAGCTAATAAATACAGCACAGCATCATGCAGGAATCTAAATTTTTGTGTGCTCTCAAATTAATATTTTACAAGAGAATGTTTTTACAAGCAGACCAAAAATGTTCTATTTTGTTTTAAATGTCCATACATTTTCAGACAGTTGGAAACCCTGTACCTCCTATGAATTGTTGCATGACAACTACTTAAATCATTAATGTCATGTTTAAAGAAAATCTTAGCCAATCGTTAAAGGGACAAAGCTTTCCTGTATCCTCTATTTACCAGCCATCAGCTTCTTTCAGTGTATTCTCTGATTCTCCTGTGCAGACAGATATGGACAGGCATATGATTCCAAATAGTTAATTTCCTATAAATAAATACTTCCAACAATGAGTAACAGATTCAATCTCTTCACCATAAATGTCCCACATGAAAACTGACCCGCTACTTGACACATCAGCTATTTTTAACCTACACATTTAAATTCCTTGGCTACACTGATCTCCAGTTTCTGTAGCATTCTTACTTCAGAGAGAGAGAAAGAGAGAGAGAGAAAGAACCAGGCCTTAGCAGTGCTCCCACAGAAATAGAGCCCAACTGCCTGAGACAAATTCGGTTCTTTTGGGGGAAAGAGTTGAATGTTGATAGTTTGATTTGTAAATGCTGCCTTAGTACTTATAATATAATTAATGAACCTATTTCTCTCAGGAAACTTAATTTAAGAAAATTAAATATTAAAAAGCCAGAAAAAAAGGATAAGTGAAACCCCTGAGCTAATTAGGTAGCTTATTGAATAAAAAAGTCAGTTTACACTGTGATTTGTTCTACAAGTAACTAATAAAGCTACAACCACCTGCAGCTGTGACATGTCTTGAAGAGAGTAGCTCTGAAAGAGGAATCATTTTAACTAGTTTTTTATCATCACAGATTCAACTCATGCTATCTGCTTTTAGTAAAGCACTTGAAAGAAAGGGAAAAAAAGCACTACAATTAACCTTCCCCGGGTTTCCCAGTGCATTTTATACGGTCTCTCTATTTTAATTGCAAGTGCCTTGGGACAGGGACCATTTCTTCTTTACTATGCTTCAGAGGCTCAAGTATATTACTGGTGCTTAAGAAATATTAGTTAATTATAATGTCTCCCATAGGATGAGCTGAATGGCTTAATAACAGGTTTAGAGTTGTTATTGCTATGCCAATAGTATTCTGCTTCAGTTTAGGGAATGCTTACATTTCATGTCTCTAGCAAAACAATTCCACTCTTTTGTCCTAGACAGCTTTGCAGATTTGTCAGATTAATCCCAGTTTCAACAGTGCATATATATATATGCATCAAAAGTCAAGACCATCAATGAAGCCAGGACTCCTCTCAGGCCATATTTTACATTTAATCACCTGCCAGTAAAAGGTCATTGTAACTTCAGATCTCTGCTATTTACTTAGGAGACTAATTGCAGCATGTGCTTGAGGAGATGGTGCAGGGAATATTCAAACATGGTATAAACCTGGAAGAATAGAGCTAGTTACTGAATGAATTGAGCTACTGCAGTGTTGTGGTGCAGACAGTGAAAAGGACCACAGGGAGGTACATGCTGTGATAACATAAGTGCTTGCTTTATTGGTATTGACTCAGAAGTGACAATGCAGGGTCAGCACCATCTTGGAATATAGTGAGACCCTTCTAGTATAGCTCTCCTCTTTTAGCTACTGAAACACCATTTACTAATCAGATTTCAGATACATAATTTCTAACGTCAATTAATTTCAAAAACAATAAGCTCTAACTATAAACTCTAAAGTGGAGTTCATAATAGATTACCTATCTCCAAACCTATTGTGAGGGTTATTCTGCCTCAGATTTCTGTACTTTGTAAAATTCCCTAATACTCTGGGCTACTAGTCTTGTGGGGAAGGTCACCTTCTTTAATGAAACCTGTAAACTGTATTCAAGTCTCATAAGATGGGCAGTCCACTTAGATCCTTTGTGGATCTGGGCCATAGTACTTTGAAAGCTTTACCCCAAGAGCCTACTATTACTATAAGCTAATGCAGTTACTCCTTCAGGTCATGTGGTAGCACCATGGGGTGAAGGCCTTTCTCCATTCAAGTCAATGGGATTTTTGCCATCAAATACAGTGGAGCCAGGATTTTACCCAAGTGGTTTTTTGGAGGAGATGATCCAGTTTCAATCCCCACTGATGACCTGTGGTAGGGGATTATTACTAGAACAAATGAGGTCCATTATCTGTGAGAAGTGTGAAGGGCTCTGTGTTTTACGAATATGACTTTAAATCTGTTAATCACTTTTGTGAACACAGTGAATACTAGATTAGCCTCTTCCACATATCGGCGTGAATAATAGTCCACTAGGTAGGTGATATTATTCCAGTGGCAACCTACTGACAGTATTTGGAGCAATTCTGTTGTCAACAATGGTTCCAGCTAGCACTGCTATTCTCCCCCCCTCCCCCCCCGCCCCGCGCAACAAATTAGGTGACTTTCCGTCTAGACCAGAATCTGGTCTGACAGTCTTGGCATGCAGATGCTTTGATGTGCTCTTGTTTGGTGTTCCCTGGTGACCCTGTTAAATCTTTTCAAACATTTCAGCTCTCAGATTTTCTAGCATAATGAGCCTCTTTCTTTGAAAGAGCAGACAGTCCACCGTGTGTTTTGCCAGTATTGAAGTATTTGTTCAGCAATGACTCTCTTTCTTGGTCTGCCTGTCTCTTCTAATCTATGTACATCTGTTATTGTAATGTTCAGAGGTTTCACCTGGGTCTTTTCCTATGTCACCTGTTCCCCAGTAAAATGTATCTCACTTTATTCACTACTACTTATTCATTCTTGTGATCCGGTGCTAAAAATAAAGGATATACAGAGAAAGTGCTTTATCGCCCATGTAATACATGCAAGGTTATTTATTTAGTGCTCCTTGCTCTTATAACAATTCCTGATGTAACATGAAACCCGTGAAAATGACATACTTAGTTTGGTCATATTGGTATACCAGCAAAGTTAAAGCTTTCTGGAGGAATGCTCACTCCAAGGCATTTGCAAAAGAAATTCTGTTAATTTACAATCTTTTTTGTTTCTTTAATATTTTTTCCTGCTGCTTCTGTGTCTTTAAGGTACTATTTCCCCCTCCCTGCCCTCAGTTCCTGTGAAGGCAATAGACTACTATTTTTTGGCCTACAGCCCAGTTTATCAGCAGAGTTCCCACTTTACTATGCCCTTTCAATATGTCGTAAACTCTCAAGAGTGGGGAGGGATCAGTCCTGCTTATATTTGTTCACTTTGCTCAGGACATGGATGTTAACCTGACTCACTCTAGGCTGATTATGTTGAAGCTTCTGAGCAGTGCTTCTTGTACTTGGCGACCTAAAGAAAATTAGTGTCTCTTTGATGCTGTGCTTGTTGACCTTGGCAAAGCTGATGTCAGCAATGATTCCTGTGGCATTCAGACAGAGCCTCTCATATTTTCTGCTCTTCCTTATGAAATTGAACTTTCACCATTTCACTCATGTATTTCAAATACATCTCAATGCTTTCTCTGGTACCTTTGTCTATTTCCCCAGTATATGATTGTGGATCTGCTGTGAGGATAAAAACTTCTGCTGACTTTCATGTCTTACAGTCAGTTCTCAGGTAGTCAGTCTAAAAAGTGGCTACTGAACATTTATTTATCCTCCTTTAGAAATTCTTCCAACATGAAAATATAATGGAAATGGCGAAGGACTAAGGGCAACTTTTTCAAAAGAATCTAAGTAATTGAAAATCAGTGGATCAGACGTAGCGTCCAAAGTACCTATGTCACTTTTGAATAAGTGACTTAGACTCCTTTGAAAATTTTGCCCTAGATCAATCCAACCTTACTGCCAAAATACAGAATATGACAATATTAAAACTGAAAAATAATATGCTTTTGTTGCATTACAAATTGATATTGATAACAATTTCCTTTCCCCTCCCATTACCCAATGTTGACCTTTTTGTTCCTCAATATATTTATTACAACTGTGTGAATAATTCACAGTGAATTTATCTGACAAATTTAGCTTTTTTTTTTTTTTTGCTCACAGGCTATCCACAACTAGATCTCCATTTCCTTAAAAGTGCCCATTATTCAAAATTGATTCATGAATTTGTGTGTGTACGGGGGTGGGCAGATGGGATTATTTCTGTAGCTTGAACCTGGATATTTCTCTTTGAGTATTTAATATTCAGGCTGTGTCAGTTAGTCATGCTTGGTCACTCCATACCATTTCTATTCTCTGATTGGATGTTAATAAAAGCACTCCCAGCTTGTTCATGTAAATTAAAAAATTGTGGCACAATTTTCAAAACTGTTTCACAATTTTTCATGATCTGGGGTTGCCTTCATTGTTGGGTTCCCAACTTGAGACATGTTATGAAGGATCAATTTTCAGAAAGTGCTGAGCCCTTTAAAGGGATATTAAGTTAGGCACCCGTGCTTAAGGCACCTAAAAGCATAGTCACTTTTGAAAATCTCAGCTTTACTTTCTGGGACTATTCATGCCAGTAAAATCCAGTTGATTTAAAGTCAGCAGACATCTCACATGAAAAGAGCTGTGAGTTTGGGGATGAAACTAACCATTTTAAAGTTAGGGCAAATATTTGTGGAACATCTCTTTCAGTAATCACTGGGCTCTATTCATTGACCTTCAGTTAGGTGTAAATTAGGCTGCCATTTAGCAACATTATCATCACTTAATACATCTGAGACTGTCTCTAGGTTTTACAACTGTACATTGAAATCCATTTTTAGGGGACACACTAGCCAAACCTGCTCTGGGTTTGCACAGGCATAAGAGAGGGCTAATCTTTCACCCAATGTTTTAAAAATACCATTATTTGGACTAAAACTTCAATTATTCATTATTCAAATTAATGATTAAAATACAAGAAACAACTGAAATTATTCTGCATAAAGACTGGCAGATGCACATGATACTTTTACTGTCCAGAATATGTGGGTAAGTGACTTAAGTGAAATACTTGCCTTACACAGCAGTCTTTCACAGAATGCTATAGCTAGTAATCTGCCCAGGACTGGAGCCAAAGAAGGATTAACCCATCACAGTGAGACAGTCTATTTTAGGCAGCAAGTGCAAATGCCTAGAGGCTGAACATACTGAGCTTTGTGCAACATGCCACTACAGTTTGTTGCCTGATGAAAAGGAATATTATAGATTCTCTTAAACTTGTAATACCGTGTTGATGCATCACATCTGTGAAACTGGTGTGATGGTAGTAATGTAGTAATCAGATGCATCTTCCAAACCCTTCTTCAGTGACTCTTGACGTGTTTGAAATATATGAATCTATGGCACTCCTCTTTTACTGCCAGACAGACAAGCTCAATTACTGTCCTAACCTTGTCTGCATTTGAAAGGAAGAACTGAGTTTTTTCTATGACAATCTGAACTTTTGACTTCTTCAGCAAACTCTTTCCTTATTGATAGAAATGATTTTGTTCTCAGAGCCAGGACAACATTTTAGACCATATAATCTGACCTCACATATGCTCTATAACTAAGTGTTGGCCTTAGAGTTGGCTAAAAGTCCCTTTTTGTTGAAAAAATTCAGAATTTGATTTTTTTGAACCAGCTCTAGAAGTTATTTATCATTGCGGCAACTGAAAGAAAAAATAAATGATGTAATCCTTGGGTTCCCATGGCTTCCTGGATGCCATAAGAACCAGGACAACATCACTTTGGCTGCTGCACTCTACTACCTGTCCCAGAAGGTATGATGTAACCCAGCAGTCGTTCCAAAAAATGCCACACTACTGTGTGAATGGTGTTCCAAATCCTTGTAGTTTCACAGAGAAAGAGAAACGTATGTTCCTTAAAAAAATCTAGGTACTCCAACACAAAAGCTCTGTGAATGGGCATTTCTCAGGCAGAAGAGAGAGGTATGTGCTGTGCACACACAATAGTCAGTTTGGGGGATATAAATGTTGGAAGTGTGTTTTTATATACATTAATTGAGTTTCTTTTATGTGGAATATTTACTGATGTTAATAGATTTATATCATATAGTGTAGTGTATATGATAACATATATGAATGGCAAATCCATATATATATGTATATGAAAAATGTATATTGTATCAATGTATATATAAAAGAATCATTCACTTTCACAAATTAGACTTTTTATTCACGGGATCCCTATCTCATGCAGTGAACAGGTTGGATGGTCCTCAATGAATGAGCAGCCATTCAGTATTTTGTTTTATCCTCCTGATTAAATGTGTGGTCCCTTGCCTTATTGATTCTCACCATTTGATCACTGTTCTAAATACAGAATTCCTGATCTCCTTATGTGCGATTTTCTATGATACCCAACATCACATAGGAACTCAGCAGCACAAGCAGGGATAGAATCCAGTTTGCCAGGGTGGCATATAACAGCCTAAACCACGAGATGACTCTTTTCTCTTCTCTGTCTCTTTTTTTTTTTTAACTATATACCTTTCATCTTCTGTGACAAATGAGGCAGTGCTTCTACAGACAACAGCCTCATTAAATACACAACCCTGATCCATTCCTGGAGCAGGTCAACTCTGTGTATCGAATGAGATGAGGGTCCTGTGTATAAAATAGCATGTTGTTGAATAATTTAAAACTGTATCATAGGGTTTGTCTACACTGGCTAGAATATAAGAGGTTTGTAAAGTATCAGTGTGTAACTAGCTGTTTGCACTGATGCAATTATAAAAGAATAAACACTGGGGAAGAAAGCTATTTAGACTACGGTATAATGCAGTGAATCCCGGTAGTGCTTTCTGCTGTCATTTTATTTTAGAAACTTTAGGTGAGAAGCCCATTATCTTTACATCCAGTCAACTAATCAAGGTCCCAGATCTTTATTTCTGGTTGCTGCATGTCTCTTTGTTTCTTCTTCTTGCCATATTTACTGTCTCCTTAGCTTGCAGCACATATTCCTTTGAATGATGCATCCATCATTCTGCTATTCTGCTAGTAAATTGTTCTGGAGCCTCAATGTTGTTCCCTCACTTACATATTTTCTAATGGCCAATGCCACCAAAAATAGCTTTATAAAAGTTAATTGGCTTGGTTAGTTGCAGTGAAGGAAGCAGCTGGTAAACAAATGCATGCTATTTTCCCTGTGCATATTTTCTAATTGATAACTACTAACTCCTGGCAATATTTATATATGTACTGAAGATCTAAACCTCATGCTAGTGCCCAGAGAGTAGCTTGGGTTGGGCTCTGAGCAAATGGAAATGGGAGAAATCTTCTCTACCTCACCCTTAACCTGCAGAACAATTCTACAGAGGCTATATCTCATACAATGCAGCACACCAGCAATGGCTCCTCTGTACATCTGACCCCTTCCCATACCCTAGTGAGCTGACCACCATGAAAGGAATGGACAGGTCCCCTTATCTTGCACAGTGAATCCATGGTGGTGCCACTTCCAGAGGACTTTGTGTGACTACACAGTCAGGATTAGCCCTGTGAATGCATGTCTTTTAGTAAGCTGTAGTAACGGTATTAAACTAAATGAAATTTCTGTGGATCACATGCTGTCCTCATGTGCTGCTCTTAGTACAATTAGACCAGAGGTGATGAGTGGGGGAGGGGCACAGGGTCACATGCTCTCCCAGATTTCTGCCAATTAGCACAGGATGCACACACACACCCCAGGGAGACATGCCCAACCGTTTGAAAATCGCCAGGAGCCAGTGAATCAGAAGCTGGTAGGAGTCACTTGGGCCCCTGAGTCTCCGTGCTCTGGGAGCTAGGGTTCTGGCTGGCTGTGTGGCAGCCTCCCTGCCCTGCTTCCCGAGCTGGGCCACCTCTGCACAACCGGGCACTCCCCAGGAAGGGCAGATGGTACAGCCTGAAGGAACCCAGTGCTGGCCAGTGACGCCCCTGAAGCCAGCCTCTACCCATGGATCCTGGCTGCCATGAGATGCTCCCCAAGGTGCTTGCTCGCCACTACCTTGGCACTTCTCGCTTTGCTGTCTCTCCTCAGTCCAGAGGTGCATGGGACAGTCACATCCCCACCCCACACCCGAATCTTTTAATTGTGTCCCTCTGGCCATCAAGAGTTATGTGTTGTCTCTGAATTAGCTATTCAGACTGAACGTTAACCTAATCGTCTTCAGCCAAATTTCTGTCATGCCAATTGCTATAACAGTTTGGTCAGTGCGGTATAGCTTTGTTTTCAGGAGCGGGGTTCAAGGGAGAGAAAGGGGAACATGAAGCCCCACACATTGCCCTCTCCATAGTTATCATGCAGTAAATTCTGTCTAAATCCTTGGTCAGAAGTGGCAGAGGGAAGGGCAGGGGATGGAAGAACTCAATACCATGGTTGGGGGATGGGGCAACAGTCCTGCCTTAATATGTCTTAGCTCTGTTCTGAAGGGAAGAGATCTTTCTTATTGCTGCGATTAATCTGACAGCAGAACTACAGGGATCACTTCAAGCTTAAGAGTTAGATTTAATGTGAAATGATCAATACCCTGGAACTTGACATGTCCCAAATGATTAGGCCAAACTGCAGTATTGCGTATTCTGAGCCCATGCTGCAATCCACTATGCAGCCACTTATTCTCGTGGAAAACGTATCTTCTCCTCCCCACCCCTTCCCAGTATTCTGATGCATTTGCCATTTACTGTTCAGAGAAAATAGTGTCTAGAAGCGTACAGAAAAGGTCCCTTTGGACCAAACAGGAATATATTTCACAACCCTATCATGGGAGGACGTGTTTATTGTCTAAAATGCCTTTGCCAACTCTCCATTTTTTTAAAGATAATTTGTCTTCTTTCCAAACTGCACATCCTTGAGTTGTACCATACACATGAACTTGTAGAGTATAGTGATTAAAATTATTTAAGGTCTGGAAAACATGACCTATGAGGGAAGATTGAAAAAGTTGGGTTTGTTTAGTCTGGAGAAGAGAAGACTGAGAGGGGACATGAAAACAGTTTTCAAGTACATAAAAGGCTGCTACAAGGAGATTTTGTTCTTCTTAACCTCTGAGGATAGGACAAGAAGCAATGGGCTTAAATTGCAGCAAGGGTTGTTTAAGTTGGACATTAGGAAAAACTTCCTGACTGTCATAGTGGTTAAGCACTGGAATAAATTGCCTAGGGAGATGGTGGAATCTCCATCATTGTGGATTTTTAAGAGCAGGTTGAACAAAGACCTGCCAGGGATGGTCTAGATAACACTTAGTCCTGCCAGGAGTGCAGGGGACTGAACTAAATGACCTCTCGAGGTCCCTTTCAGCTCTATGATTCTATGTCCATCCATAGGGAGGTCACTGCAGGATCAGAGCCTCAGTCATTATTAAATTAGTGCCATAGCTGGATCTAGCAATCACTGTACCACTGGCCTTAGAGGCCTCATCTTGTTTCAGATGAGTTATAAAAGTGAGATGTTTTTTTCTGCAAGAGTTGGGGTATAGACCTTGGCATCCTGAACGAGTTCTAGCTCAGAAAATGAGCAAACTAGCTGGAATGAAATAAGAATCAACCCAACAGTCCATCCAGCCCTTTTCTAAGACTCAGATTACTTTTTTCCCATTATGTTTTAATTTTTTATTTCTATGTATTTTCTGACCAGGTTGCCCCCTAAGATAGAATGGCTCAGAAACCATGGAAAGGGCTGGTATTATTGGCTTACCAGAAACAGGAAATATTGGAATTCAAGAGCCTGCTTGTGTGATATTTAATTCCAGAACATTTTATAAACCTAAGAGTTTCAGACAGTTCAGAGAAATATGGATAGTTTTTTCAGTCTTATCTCATCCAGGTGCTTACCTCACCACAAGTCATGATGTAAAATACAGCATTTAGATTATGGATATTGGCGCTTTAGAAATGCTTATACTATGACTTGTACCTAATCTCATGAGACTCATCCATCATTATTATTAAAATCTGGCAACCCATAATTCCTTTTTTAACTTTAGCTAGATATATTGGGCCAAATACTGGCCCCCAGTATAGCCTTTATATGCTGCTCTGTCATCAATAGGATCTATGCATGTGTTTAAAATGGTAGTGTGATGCATGGCTAGAAAGGGTTAAACATCCTGCAATATAAATAGCCCTCATAAGACATATGGAGAGATCGTGTTTGTGTTTTTGAGTATTTACATATGTATGAGTAGGATGAACAATGTAATCAACAGTCCTTCTGTATCATTTAAATAAATTGTAAACACAGGATACCGTGATATTCATCTCTCTTTGAAATGTACTGTGAATGGTGGAGGAACAAGCAAATGGCCTTAATTCGAATAGCTAAGTACCAATGATGGACCTCCTTCAAAGTCATCCTAATTACCTTTTGTTTCCCAAGGAATTCCCAACTTGTTAAAGAGGACATGAAATTGTACAAAAGATCCTTGGGTCCTGATTCTGTCATCTCAGATCTGCTTAGACTTCATCAGGGGAAGTTAGAGTCGCAAGACTGAGGTCCCAGGTATGCTGGTATGCCTTGGACATTGGACTATAACCTACGAACAATTTCTGAAAGAACTCTTCACACCTACAAAGCTCACTATCTATGCTATGAATCTGAACTTCAATTAATTGAACTCATGTCTGTATGTATATTGATCTTTTAACAATACTCTCACTGTTGTTTTTTAATAAATTTTAGTTTAGTTAATAAGAATTGGCTGTAGCATGTATTTGGGTAAGATCTGAAACATTCATTAACCTGGAAGGTAATGTGTCCAAGCCTCTGGGATTGGTAGAATCTTTTCTTTTATATGATGAAACAAGATTTTCAGAAATCATCATAATGCCTTAGGAACTTGGATGGAGGCCTGAGGCTGGATCACTTTAAGGGAACTGTGGTGTTTGCCCTTCTGAGTAACCAGTGAGGTAATAAAGAAATTGTTTTTTGCTAGCTTGGTAAATCTAAGTATTGGAATATCCGCCAGCTTTATGGGGATTGTCTGCCCCATTATTTGCCGTTCACCCTAATTGAGCGATCATAGGTGGCCCCCATTGGGACCCCGGTCACAGGTAGATACATGCTTTGCTGAATAGGGATGGACTTAAGCATGTGCTTAAGTATTTTGCTGAATTGGGGTCTTAGGGTTTTATCCTATTCTCATTGAAATCAGTGAAAGATTTTCTACTGACTTTGGTTGGAACAGGATAAGGTCCATACCCTGTAGATCAGATTCTGAGCTTTTATACTGGTGTAAACCACAAGTGTAAATATATTTTGAATTAGGCCATGTGGGTGTATGCCCCTCCTTTCTCCTGTCTCCCCTCAAAGAAAGTCAAATTACATATGTGTGTAGCCATATAGATATGTGCATATTTAAAACATTTAGGATGCCTCAGATAAATGTTATGTAAATATAAATGTATCTGCCTATAAATACACTATTATTATTAATATTTTAACTCTCCGCTCAGATTTGTGCAAAATATTTCTGAAAATCTACCTATTAGGGAGAATAATACTCTTGTATGGCAATAATAATAATAATATTCTTCCTAGTTTAATGTTTGCTGACAATACAAATAAATTTGAAAAGTAGAAAGAGAGAGGATTAACATGTATTAGAAGTTTGACCCAAGCCCTATATTGCCACCCACCCCCACTCTTTACCTCATCATCCAGTTGCTAGGCCAACTGCATTGACAAACTGGTTAGCTTCAAGCCTTCTTCCTCTACCTCTGTCTTTAATGTGACAGACATGGCACTGTGCTGAATGTTCTTCCTCTTGAATAGCTGATGTGGAGCCTGAGGAGAAGAATTTTAAACCTGTCATAAAAAAGAAGCAAAAAGCAAAAGGAAAAGGAACACTTTTTGGATATAGTACAGTGACTTTCCCAGAAAATATTTTCTCAAACAGTTGCCTCAGTGTGCAGTGGTTTATTTAAGTGTTGGTGGTTCTTAACATTGTCAGTAATTGGTGAGATTGGTGAGGAAAATAATTCTAATAATACAAGAAATCTATGCTGTCAATCAATAGCTTTCTAACTGTCATTGCCCACAAGACTAATCCAGTGATGAAATTCAAAATGGAGCGAAAGAAATGCCCCTTTTTGATTTACAGGTCAACAAACAACTTTGCTTTAAAATAGTCATTTTGCCCCCAACATGTGTGTGTACTCATCATCATGATCATTGATCAAAGCCTTCAGTTTCCCTTCTGTCTGCTCCCCACTAAAAAACAACACCAAAACTGTATTTATGATGCAATCTTATAATGAAAGGGGCTACATCCCAGTTCAGAGTGCTGAAGTCTAGAAAACATCATAGCACAATGTTTATTATTAAAACATATCATACTTCAGATTTCTAGAGAATGCTTCCGCTCTACAGAACTTTGCAGCTAGACAGGTCTCAGTTTGGATAAATGGATATCACTTATATGAAGTGCAGCTACTTCTAGGGAATAGTTAGTGCTCAAATCAGAACATGCAGTGAGGTCATGTCCCAGCTTTTTCTTTTCTTTATTCAACTGGCAACTATGAGAAGTGGGTGATGGCATGACAAGGGCTTTCAATATGCCATAGATTACTGTAGTGCTTCCCAATGGTCCACTAGGTACCAAAGAGGGTAGAGTGGAGGCAAGGTCACAATCGTATGTCCTGCTTCCACATAATTCCATTGAATGGTCCTAAATGATGGTGCTGTCTGCACTCTCCTCCTGTGCACCAGTCAGTTCAGGAAGAGACTGTGCCTTCCTGACACAGGACCCATCTTTGAGGGACTAAATGCCAGGCTAAATGTCCTATCTTGGTCTGGAATACTTAATAATAATAGTCCAATTTTCTAACTTGGACTTCTAAATTTAGCCACATTAATCCATATTTAGGTACTAAGAGTGAAGTTCTGTCTTCAATGAATTAATGACAAAATCTCCAGTGACATCAATATGGCCAGGATTTTACCATTCGTTCGTTACATGGTGATGTAAGCACCTAATGTTCTTTATAAGAGCCTAAATCAGCACTTAGGGGTGAAAATTACCCCTGTGCAGGCAACCAGCCCAAGGCCTATAAATCCATATGGACCCTCAACATAGGCAGAGGGAGATGTCAGTGTGAGGCTGAAGTGGGATATAGATTTCAGGCTGACTTCCTGAACTGGGTGAATTTCACCTTTAGAAGCCTAAATACAGGGATTTAGGCACTTTAATATAGACACATCTGAAAATTGGGCCAAGTAATAATACAATAAGTGAAATCCAAGTAGCATTTTTTCACAAAGGCTGTGATGTTTCCCATAAATAATGTTTACACCACACAAAGATATAAATCTGTTTCCTTGATGGATCTGGAAAGCTTGCTACAACTTACATCTGTCTGCCAAAAAACTGTGACTGGGAGATTTAATGGCTGATGGTGACACATACATTTCTGTCAACATGATCTTTGATTCCAACTGTGTCCTACAGAGAAATGCCTGGGCACACGAGAGCTACAGCTGAGCCATCCAGTGACAAAGGCAGAGCTGACACAGTGATCTGAGTTTGGAAATGGATGCAATACCTCAATTCATCATCCAACTTCATCATTCATAAGCAGATCACTGTAAATTTTATTTTAAAATAAGACTTTATGGGAGTTTGATAATTTAAAATTTCCACTGAATGAGTCCATAAATTGTGAGAGCTGCAATTGCTTGCTTTCTTCTTCTATTTTTTTAGATGACACTGTGAGAAGAAAGTTCCTTTTATAACAAAAGACCCATTAGGTTTCTAGTGCCTTACATATATATATATATATATGCACACAGACATACATATCACCAATGATTAGAGTATATTCATAACTAGAGTTTTAACATCAAGCTTGAATGTCTTTCTAAAAGATATTCTCCAGTTCAAGTTCTGTTGAACCGCGTACATGAGGCCTTATAGAGTACTATGAAACAGCTACACAGAACACAGATCCTTACATGGGAATGTATTCCACTCCCAATAAGCAGCCAGAGCATCCCCTTTAAAATTTATATTTCCATTTTAAATAAGGTTTGTGTGACATGATAATATTTTTGTAATTTACAGCTGCAAATGGTTAGGCAACTGTTCCTTTCATGAATAACTGAGTCTCATTAATTCCCTCCTTCCCCAATTTAGTCCCCAATTCAGCATGTGCTTAAAAATTACATAAGTGAATAATTCTATTGCAGTCACCGGGTGTTAAGTCACTTATGCATGCACTTAAGTGCTTTGCTGAATCAGATCCTTAATTTAGATACTATGAAACTGTGAATGTGTGTTTTTTGAGAGGGAGAAGGATTGTAGTTCAAGTCTTATCAGTAATTCTATCTTTACATCATTTGCTATATATTCCTTTTAATTATAAACTTTAGAACTGACCTAAATCACAAAAAGTTTCAAATTAAAGACTATTTTTGCAACTCTGTGCAGACATGCAATTTGATCCAAAATACAAATCTGTCATCTCTTCAGGGCTGCAAAGCAGTTCAGGTTTAGTATCCTTTGCTTCCTCCCTGAACATTTCTTCCCAGTCTCTTTACTAATTAGTTATGTTGTATCACAGCTACAAATAAGGATTCCTTAAGGCTTAGGGCGAAGAGTTGCATGAAGTATTCATGATGAAACCAGTGTTCCCTCTAATTTTTCCCACACTTGTGCAGAATGGATTTTGTTATTTACATCAATATGGAGGTGATTTGCGACTTCCACGGCAGGGCTGGGCCAGGCTGGGTTGGATTGCCTCTTCCCCATCTGTGGCAGGGCCCCGGCTGAGCGTGGGCCCAGCATGATGGTGCCATTATAAACCTGATACTGTCCTGGGAAGGCTGGGCTGGGGCTGAAGGAGGGGCACTTCTCCCCGCCACAGCAGGTCTGGGACTGGGGGATAGGTATATCTCCTGACCACAACCCTGAGTGCCTGTGCAGCACTTAATAGGCTGCTGCACGGCCGCGCAGCTTAGAGGGAACTTACGATGAAACCCATAATCACACAAGCCATTCTGGGATGTGAGTTTCATTACAAACTCAATCCTCATCCCACGTTATCTGAAAGACTCAAGAAGATCTGTAAGTCACTCAGACAAAGTGGATAAAGTATCATTACGCCTTTTGAGTTGAACAGCTAGCCAAAAATTCAGGATCTGGTAGGTTGTTCTAGTTCAGGGACAAAATTGATGATAGGCATTTCTCTGATACAATCTTGTTCATTTACAAGTAATGTACCAAACTCCTGTTTCTCTGAACACAGGAAGAACTGAGAACAAAAGGAGCAGTTTCTTAGTTTACATCCCCATTTCTCTGTAGTCAACAGACCCTAAAGCTCTCTTTTCTCTAGCTTTTCTCAGAGTCACACTGTGCTTACAGTGGCAGCAGACGGACACTCTCTCTCTCTCTCTCTCTCCTCAGCCCACCTGGTGCTTGTTGGATTCTATTAGGCCTTGGTTTGGGTGTGACCCCTTAAATGTGTTCTGCAACTTAAGTGCAGTGTATGTTCACACAGTTGTTTTAAGAGGTTTGCATTCATCATAACAGGGTTTCATAGGACTCATAACAGTATTGATTTATTTTAAAATCAGATGTGAGACAGCAATTTGGGCTGAACTTTGATTTGAGTTTGGGATTTGTTTGAACTTAGACGTGGGTTGCAAATCCATGTGAAACAAACCCAGCAAGCTTTGCACAGCTCTGATAAGAATCTTCCATCTAATTTTAGGTGGTGGGGGTGGGGGTAGGGGGAGAGTTAACCTGACTCTGAACAGCTACCAAGAGATATTCTTGACAATAGCAGCTGCAGAGTTGTTAAAAATACACAAAATTTGATTGGAGAGAGAGGTACTGTCTTTGCTAAAACAGAGACAGAAATCTTAGCTGCACAATATTTTTGGCAATATCTTGCTATGTTTTGACAGATAGGCCAGGAACTTCACCCAGCTGGTGATCTGCAGTGAGCAGCTAATCCTGTAATATAAAGGAGTTGAGGGGCCAGGGTTTTTTTTGTCCATTATGAATAAGACTCAAGATTCAGAGATGGGAAAGGGGAATGAGCTCTCCATCTGCTATCAATATACTGGGTCAGCAGCGAGGGGAGCTCTAAAAAATAGTCATTCCACTGATGGGCTTAGGTTCCAGTAGGTCATTTAGCCAGATACAGAGCCAAGGTTTGCAGCCTTCAGCTGCCTCTGTGGGTTTCTGTGTGGTGAAATGTCCTGAGACTACAATGCAGAAAATGCCATACCAGCAAGTTCTTCAGAGCAGATGGGTATAGACACATTTACAAACCACTGCAAAAATTATGTATCTAGAATCCTCTTCTTCAGAACAGTTACTTTCTAATAATCTATTTAGCATCTACTAAACTGAATATCTGTTTCGCAGAACACCACTTCAGCTTCCAGCCTTTGCTTTTCTTTCTTGCTCAAGTCAACCTTTGAATCATAATGGCCACAAACATGCTACCTCACTAGCATAGAGATCAACAGCCCTGTTTTTACAACAGACATTACATAGGATCTTATGGCTTCTGAACCTCTAAAAGATGAGGCTTGCAATTACCAGAGGTTTTTGTCCTACCATCTCCAGTGGTATCCTTCAGTAACAATGGCGCCATGCTGATTCAGAAAGGATAACACCACCTACTGACTTACCAAAACCACTTCCTGCAGCAGCGTGGGCTTCCTTAGTGGTTCCCAGCTAATATTGCCCAATCTTCTTTAGCTTGTGATGCCTGACAGGAAAACAGCACAAAGTGATACAGACAATTACAAAGCCTGGGTTCATAGTTCCTACACTTACCAGAGATTGACGACAGCAATTGTATTTGCTACATATTCATGTTCTGTGCGCCAATCATTGTCCTCATGTCGTCTTTATGCACCTTTATCTCTGAATCCATTCTGCACCTTTAGGTGCTGGTATGTCCACTGTCTTATACAGGTAAGTACTAAAGAGATTAAGGGAACATTCTTCAAAAGCACCTAAGTGACTTTGGAGCCTGAGGGCTTGTCTACATGGGAAAGTTTCACTAGTTATACCAGAATAATTATCACAATATAGGTAAACCAATATAGTTATACTGGGATAACTCCCCATGCTGGCACACTTATTTTTAAATACGAATGGCTTTTTTGTCTCTCTGTCTGTTTGTTTTAGCTTAAACTGCTTCCAAAGCAACAAAAGTTAAAGCAGAAAAAGCTGCTCCCCTGACCAAATGATAGCTGTGGCAGCTTCCCAGGGTGGGCTTTTCTCCACAGCACTGATCACACCTCCTGCCCCACCCCTCACCACCAGGGCTGTTGACAGCTAAATAGTGGAGAGTCTTTGGGGAGCTGTGGGGAGAGAAAATGAAATTTAAACTGGGAGGAAGTGGCCAGCAATGTCCCCACTGATTTTTCCCACACGTGCAGAATGAATTGAGTTATGTGCACCGATACAGAGGTGATGTATGACACATCACCGCCATATTGGTGCACATAACATCATTCATGTGAGGGGCCAAAGGGTTCACAGTGTGAATTGGGGTTCTGGGCTGGGGCTGTGGGTTGGGGTGCTGGGGGGGTGAGGGCTCTGATGGGGTGTGTGGGCTCTGGGGTGTAGCCAAGGATGAGGGGTTTGAGATGTAGGATGCCCTGGGGCTACAGCAGGGAGAGAGGGCTCCTGCCAACTCTCTCCCCACTGCAGCAGCTCTGGGCTGGGGCTGGGTTGGGACACCTCTGCCCCAGCCACAACAAGTCCAGGGTTGGGGCTGTGGAGGGGCACCTCTCCACTTCCTGCCTCAAGTCCAGGGCTGGGCTGGATTGGGGTCAGAGGAGGGGTGCCTTGCCCCTCAGCCACATCAGGTCTGGTGCTGGACTGGGTTGAGTTGGGGTCAGGAAAGGAGCACCTGTCCACCTGCTGCAGCAGGTCTGGAACTGGGGGAGGGGCACCTCTCCACCTTCCACAGTGGGTCTAGAGCTGGGGGGAGGCATCTCTCCCTGCCACAGCTCTGAGCGCCTGCGCAGCACTACATAGACTGCTGTGAGGCCACACAGCTTAGAGGGAAATTAGGTAACCAGGGCTGGTTTCTCTGAAAATTGTGAATTGCCACGTGCAAGTTCCTGTGTTGTGGCTTTTCGTACAATTCTCTCTCTCCATTTATCTTTCACATTCTCTCTCTCTCTCCTCTTTATTCTGGGTCCAGTTCCACTTGGCTATGCATAACAAGAACTTCACAGCACCTGCATCCAGTGTATGAATACACTACAATTAGACAGCAAGTTAAGCTCGGGCTAAAGCAGACCTCAAGCAAACCATCCAATGACCGCAAGAGCCATTAAGGTACGAAGACACGCAGCCAGGTTTATTGTAGACAAAGCACTGTATTGGTGCCCTATGCTTGCTACAATTATACTCAGTGCATGTATGCCTGTGACAATGGCCACAGCTCAGTATATGGTGGGACTTTCTATTCCCTCCTAGGCTGGCCAAAGACACTCCCTCTGAAACCATTTTATACATCAGTATAAACAAGTTACGTATTGCCCCTCAGCTGCTCTTAGTTACTGTCCTCTGACATGACTAGCTACCACCCATTACCTTGTACATGCTGATTCGATCAAAACGTCTCTATTCATCACAGTGTCATCCTGACCTTAATCTTTAAGAGAAGTCAGTGTATTCCTGTTATATTTGGGTGGGAGGTTGTGCTGTAGTTTGTGTCGGAGTACTCCAGCACCCTTCTGGAATGTGTTTACATGAATGTCATGTGCCTACCACTTCTTAGGAATGTGTGTGTTTTTGAAATACCAGCCTGGTTCTGGGAGCAGGTATGCAGGCACAGTCTGACTCCTGCTTACAGCCTGTCCCTTGCTGACTTTGCCTTATATTAGCAAAGCTTTGACCACTACTTCAGCCCAAACCTCAGGCTTCATACCAGGCCTCTGACTGAAAGGCTTATGTCTCAGGCCATGGTTACACTGGCACTTTATAGCGCTATAAAGCCCCCACGAGCGCTATAACCTCCTCCCCGTCCACACTGGCACGGCACGTAGAGCGCTATAACTGCTGAGTTATAGCGCTATTGTTAATCCACCTCCGCATGGGGAATAAGGGCTGTAGCGCTACAGCAAAGATGTGGACACCCACTGCGCTACAAGTAATCTCTGGAGATGCCTAGAGCCATTTAAGGCAATTGACGTCTCTTCCCTTTGTTTTGAACTCCGCTGGAGGAATGCGGAAGTACCTCTTTAGAGTTTCTTTCTTAACTCGGCAGATAAGCAATGCAAATGTTTAAGGAGGGAGCCTGTGTGAAAACAAAGCCCTCTGTGAACGGAGGCTCACTGACAGGCTTTCAGAAAAACGGAAAAACCACTGTCTCTCTCCCTCCGCATACACACAACGCGTCCCCCCTCACCCCCCTCGTTTAAAAAGCACGTTGCACCCAGCTCAATGCTGGGATACCTGCCCTAAAGCGCTGCTCTTAATGCTGCATTAGGTGCCCCAAATGTGGCCATGCTATAGCGCAGGAGCATCTGAGTGTGGACATACAATAGCGCTATACATATTACTGTATAAGGGGACCGCTATAAGCTATAGCGCTATAATCTTGTAAGTGTAACCATACCCTTAGGCTCTCTTCCTACTACATCCACAACCCAGGAGTTAAAGTCAGTCAAATCAGGAGAAGGGGACACATATCATTTCTTGTGGTTTTATGGTGGCATAGGTATTGCTATCAAAAGATAGACAATTCTTCTCCCATCAAGTGCCGGTACTGCCCTTTCTATTGGCAGGAAGGCTGGGAGCCACAGAAACTCCCCAGCCAGGAACCAGCACCTCCTGCTGCGCCCCCTTTAGATTCTCCTCCCTGACCAGCCCTTATTTTACTAGCCAGTGAAAAATCCCAAAGGAGAGCTATGCAGGAACTATGCTTCCCAAAGGCCAGGAGAGGGAGTGCTCCCTTTGCTTTTAGCAAAGGGGGAGGAGGGGAGAGGGTTGTGTTTGCTCTTACAGCTGTCCTCCCACCCACATTCTATTACTGTCTTGTACTCCCAAATGTCCCACTCTCCAATTCAATCAGTGCTGCCATTGGCCTCTCCTAAAACCCAGTTACTGCCACACCGTTGCCAAAGAAGGAGAGGTGAGCACTTTTGGCACAGGCAGGCACCATTTCTGCCCTGTTGCTTCATAGCCACCCAAAGGCCTCTCACAGTCTTGCCCTCCAAACTCAGCTTCTGCATTGATGCCCTGCTCCAATTCTGCTTGCCTTGATAAGCCAGAAGTCCTGCTAAAGAGGATAGTTTCAGGCGCACAAAGTAGAGCCAGATTAAGATTTACTGGGGCCCTGGGAACAACGAAAATTTGCCCCCGTCCCCCCACAAGATACTGCCCCCTGCTCGTCTCGTATCCTTCCTCCCACAAAGCCCTGCCCCCTGGCTGGGCCACAAGCCAGGCCATGGTAATAGTGGCCAAGGGACCCCCAGGCTGTGTTGGGAGCCCTGGACTAGGGTTGACGGATGTTTCTGTCAAAAAAGGGCAAATCGGACCATTAAAAGTTCAGTCTCCCTACCTGTCCTAGCTCTGTGCAGTTCTTGGATGTGGCCACCTGGTCCTTATGGCTCCTAGGCGTATGGGCAGCCAAGACGGCTCCATGCACTGAGCCCACCTCTAGCCCCACAGCTCCTATTGGCTGGAAACTGTGATCAATGGGAGCTGTGGGGGGTGGGGGGGGCACCAGTGGGCTGAAGAGCAGTACAACTCCCGCAACACCTGCTCCAGCCCTGAGCCCCCTCTTGCACACCAAATCCTCATCCGCAGCCCCGCCCCCAACTGGAGAGAGAGAGAGAGTGTGTGTGTGTGTGTGTGTGCACCCTAAATCCCGCATTTCTGCCCCCCCCCAAAGCCTGCCAGAGCCCTCTCCTGAATCCCAAATCCTGCACCCGCAGCCAGAGCCCTTCCCCCCCCTCCACCGGCCTTCCATACCCCAACCCCCTCTTCCTCAGCCTGGTGAAAGTGAGTGAGGGTGCGGGAGAACAAACAATGGGAGGATGGAGCAAGTGGGAGTGGGCCTGTGGAGAAGAGGTGACACCACAGGCCAGGAGAGCTTGGTTTTTGTGCAATTAGAAAGTTGGCAACCCTACCTTGGATCCTCCCCCTGCCCTGGGTGGTGCACCCTGGGAGGCAGGGATACAGGCCGGGGCGGCTTTTGGGAACCTCAGTCCTCCTCCCTCCCTGTGACTTTCTCATGACACATGAAGGGCCTGAATGCCCTACAGCTGCTTGGGCTCCCTGGGTGGCTCTTACCACAGCCTAGGGCAGTGGGCCCCAAACTGTGGGGTGGCACAGAGGAATGCTTGCGGGGTTGGGGGTGGGGAATGAGTGGAAGGGGGAATGCAGCAGGGCCCAAGTCAGCCCCCAACAAGGTGTGGGCAGAGAGCTCTGTCCTGCTGCAGCCCTGCCCCCCGCCCCAGCCCTTGCTCTGCTCCTGGCCGCGGCTCCACTCCTGGACACAGCCCCATCTATACGTCTGGCCCCACTCCTACCTGTGCCCCCTCCACCATGCGCCCCCCCCCCCAACTCACCTCCTGAGCCCTTCTTTGCCCCCCCACCCACAGCTGGCCCTGGCTCCCAGGGGTGGGGAGGTGACATGACTGAAAAAGTTTGGGGACCCCCCCAGGTGTGCATACATCCCACTTTGGCCCCAGATATCCCAGCTTTTTGGCACAACTGGGCATTTGTCCTGTTTGCTCTTGCCAACTGATCACCAGTTGGGAGGAGCAAATGGGACGCATGCCCAACTGTACCAAAAAAATGGTCTGAGGAGTTGTGTGGTGGGTCTTGGGCTGGGCCAGCCCTGCATGGGAGAGGAGGGAGACTTACTTAGGTAAAGGGTGTAGACCAGCTCTGTGGGGCAAGGGAGACTCTTGGGCCAGCTCTGAATGCGGCTCAGGTGAACAGCTTGCATATCTCTGCATAGGGGACAGCAGGGGCAATATTCTCTCTCAGTCACAGGCTCCGTCTTCCAGCCTGACCAGGGGTTGAGGGGGGCCTCAGGAGGGAGCAGAGCAGAGCCCTGGGGGTAGGGGAGAGGAGGAGCTGGGGGCAGGGACAGTGTGCCAGTACTATTCCCCCTCCCAAATTGGCCATGGCCCCTAGGCACAAGCTCCATTGGCCTGTGCACAAACATTGCGGGGACAAACCCTAATGCTGCATTTTCTGTAGGCTTCACATCACTAATCTTTTGTATGTTTTGAGCCAAACCATGGAAGAACAAGGAGCATGAGGAATATTAAACACAGAGTAGAGAAGGCCACCAAAGTGGAGCCAGATGTGTCTTTATTATTTCTATGCATTGATTGTATCATGTAGGCACTTACTCATTTTTATGTTGCAAAGCCCCTGGATATGTGTAAAAAATGCCACATAAAGTAATAATAAAAACAGTTTGAGAAACTGTCCTATGCCCCCAGTGAATTTACAGAATCATTTCTTGCCAGCGAGGGTGTACAGCATGACAGCAACTGTATATATGCTGTGACCACACTGATTATTACTTTGTGGTAGCCTGACTCATGTGATGGTAAGGTTTGATGCAATCTATAGCTTCATGCACATTAGAGCAATCCATCAGAGGGTTTAAAAAAAACCTCTGCCTTCTCTTTCTGATGATGGAGACAGATACTGATATGCTCTTTTTGACACCTAGAAATTGTGTGAGAAATGGCTGTCAGAGCAAAGCAAGTCACATCAGAGGTTACTTTTCTAAAAGAACACACTGCCTAAAAAGCAGGAAAAAATACAGCAATTCCTCTGGGTTTGTTTGTCTGGTGCTATTTTTTTAGCATTTGAGTGGTAGATTAACAACTCTTCTGTCTGCCTGCCACTTGGACCAACAACGTAGATTAAAATACACTGACTCCTTGCTCTTGCTACTTCATTTTGACCTGATAATACTGTAGTTTCAGAGGTATAGTGTATCTCAGACACAGGGGCAAACAGGAGTTCCTGTCTATCACTTTGACTGACTGCCTCTTTTTCTGGTTTATACATGCTTTCTAAATTCCTCACAGTATGTAAAGTTGTTGTGCTGATAGTATGAATCAACAGCATAAAGTGTCTATGTGTGAGAGAGGGTGATGCAGAGCAAGCCATGCATACTGCGACATACATACTATTTTTTCCACAGCACCCTGCCTCATTCAGCACACAAAGTAGATGGTGCTACCTTAAGCCTAGCTATTCAATATTTTGTTTTAGCCTTAGTGTTCAATGTATGGCTCTAGGAAGCCTTATTTACTACACACTATTCAAATCTGCTCTGAAGAAAGTAATATTCATTTCCTCATGGATTTGTTTCTGGTCTCTTACTGTTATATCTGAGTGCGTCACAAACCTATCTATGTTTATACCACCCCTGTGAGGTGAGGAGTTGTTATCCCCATTTTACAGTTAGGCAATTGAGGCCCATATCCATAAATATACTTGGGTGTTGCTTGTCTCAGCATTGCAACACCCAACCCCTTGGTGGCCTGCCATCTAGTAACATTCTTAGCTCTGAGCTAAGCACTGCAGATCTCCATATAATGCATGAGGTGAGTCAGGTGCTTAAGAAAGGGATTCTTAGAAGCCAGCTAGATAAGCAAGTCAATAGTTAAATGCCAAGGAGAGATGCCAGCTGACCTGTGCACCTGACTGACAGGCAAGAGATAGGAACCTGGCTCTACTCAAAATCCTCAGCTGTGAGCCCTCTCTTGGGATTAGGCATCTAAACGAGGTCCGCTGCTCAGTTAGTCCATGCCCTAGCTGCCAAAACTGCCCCCTACCCACTCATGCTCCCAATCAAGTTGTCTCTCATGCTCATGCTATGTCTCTCTGTGCCTCCAGTTGTCTTTTCTACGGGAGCTGTGCTGCATCCACCACCTATCGGTGGCCTGCATCTGGCCAACCTGCTCCTTGGTCTGATAGGTCTCAGAGTGTGCCCACAGGGTTGGGCTCTCCTGGAAAGACAGACATTCCCTGCCTAGTTTAAGAATCCCCCTATTGGGCTTTGGCTTGAGCTAGGTCTCTGGGCAGCTTGTTAGGAGGTATTAGGTAGTATCAAGACTTTTGCAAATTTGCTACTGCTGATCTGCAGAAACTGATGGGCCTACACAGTCAGGCAGCAGTTTTGAAAATGTCAGTGATGCCTAAGTAGTGGACTAATGACATGATATGTCTACTATTGCAATTAGACATCCATGGCTGGCCCGTGCCAACTGACTAGGGCTGGTAGGACTCAGGCTAAGGGGTGTAGCAGTGTAGACATCCAAGCTTAGGCTGCAATAGAAGGCCAAACTACAATTAAACAGTCCCTCAACCCAAGCCCTGCAAGCCCGAGTCAGCTGGCATGGACCAGCCATGGGTGTCTAATTGCTAAGTAGACATACCCGTGGGCATTTAAAGAGGCAAATAGGCATCTAAATATCTTTGAAGATGTGAGTCAGAGAAACGGAGATCAGGTGTATCCATTAATGTTGGGTGCCCAGTTTCAGACATGACTTTACGAGACCTTAGAGTTTTATAGCACTTAAGTTGATCAGTTTGCAGCTGTGAATGCTTATCATTTCTGAAAATCAGGCCCCAGGCTCTCAAGTTGGCCACCCACAAAATGAGGAACATACAGTCAGTGACCATCTGTGAAAAATCTGGTTTAAGTAACTTGTCCAGCATCACATAAGAACTTTGTGGCAGAAGTAGATATAGAATCCAGTTTGCCATGGCAGCATTCAACTCTCAGCCATTAAACCATCCATTCTCTTCCTGTAATCACCTTCTCCTAGGGTGACCAGGTGTCTGGTTTTCAACTGGAACACCCAGTCAGAAAGGGATCCCACGGCTCTGGTCAGCACTGCTGACTGGGCTGTGGACTGTTCAGTTGGCAGTGCCAGGTAGTGGGACTGGCAGGTGCCTTGCTAACTTCTGTGTGGCTCCCAGGAAGCAGCCGGCATCTCCCCACTTGGTAGCCATTGTGTGGCTCCCAGGAAGCAGCCAGCATGTCCCCTACTCTGGCTCCTATACATAGGGACAGCCAGGGGGCTCCACACTCTGTACCCACCCCAAGAACCACCCCCACAGCTCCCATTGGCTGTGAACCATGTCCAATGGGAGCTCCAGGGCTGGCACCTGCAGACGGGGCACCACACAGAGCCGCCTGACCGCACGTCCATGTAGGAGCTGGAGGGGGGATATGCCACTGCTTCTGGGAGCTGCTTGAGATAAGCAGCTCCCGCAAGCTGCCCCCCCCCGTCCCCGCCCCGTGATCCAACCCCCTACCCCAGCCCCAATTCCCCTCCTGCACCCCAAACCCTCATCCCAGGCCCCACATCAGAGCCCAGCCAGAGCCCTTCCCCTCACAGCCCAAGCCCCTGCCTCAGCCCAGAGCCCCCTCTAAACTCCTCAGCTCTACCCTCCTGCCCAGAGCCCCACACTGAATCCCAAATTCCCCATCCCTGTCCCCACGCCAGAGCCTGCACCCCCAGTCGGAGCCCTTAGCCCCTCTCACATTCCAACCCACTGCCTCAGCCTGGAGCTCCCCCCCCCCACACACACACACTCTGAACTCATTTCTGGCTCCACCTCAGAGCCCTCATCCCCTTCTGCACCCCAGCCTCCTGAGCCAGCCCGGTGAAAATGAGTGAGTGAGGGTGGGGAGAGCAAGTGACAGAGGGAGGGGGGAATGGAGTGAGTAGGGAATGGGCCTCAGAGAAGGAGTGGGGTATGGGCAGAGGAGGGAATGGGGCATGGCAAGGGTGTTCAGTTTTGTGCAAGTAGAAAGTTGGCAACTCTACCTGCCCCATTTGCTGCTCATGTTCTAACTTCTCCACAGGTTCTAACTTCTGTAAAAGAGTCATCCCTGACTCCAGGGCAAACCACCTGCTAAATATCCAAAGCATGGGGGGTGCGGGTGCTTCTCAGCAAAATGGCTGTAAGATTTTTTTACATGCACAATGCAACCTACCATTCCTTAATCTTGTACTTGGAAACAGCTGAGCCATTTTTGCTAAAACTTTCCCAAAACAATCAGCCTCAGGCAGACACCCAGCACAGGAAAGTTCAGGCTGAATGGTTAAAGTTTGGCAAAGGTATAAGCAACTCAGTGGGGCACAATCCCTCCCTGAGCAGCCTGGTGCACACGGAGACTGCGCAGGCAACACAACCTGCTATCTGAAGTCTGACTAATCTGCTCCTCAGATTGATGGGGGAAAACCTTGCTCACTTTAGGCCACTGTGCAGCCTTGGAGCTTCCAGTCCCCAGAAGGGGGACTGCAACTGTGCCAAACTCTTGCAACTAACCGACAAGGATCCTTGCTTGTTCCTCATTCTTCCCAAGCACCAGTGCAGGAGTTATGATAATCTGATTGTCAGCAAACTAGGACTAGAATCATGCAAAATCCTCTAAATTGTAACTCTAGACAAGCTGTCCATCATTAATATATTGCACTTCTGAGCACAATGGAATCTTTGAATCTTGTATGCCTGGAGTGATTTTTTTTTTTTTTTTTTTTTGCCACTGCATAAATAGTGAAATTAACATGTACTTCAAGGAACTGCCAATTTGCTAGTATTTTGTATTATACCAGCATCTCCTTCCACTACAAATAATTGCTGTCTATGCAATTCTAACAGCTGTTCATTTGGAAGCTAAGTTTTGGTACATGATGAAAAACAAGTAAATACTCATTAGGGCCAATGAAACATTTAGTTATCTTCACCAGTATATTGAGGCATCAGCTCTCAACAGCCAAGCTCTCACAGGCTGAGATTAAAAATAACATAGTCTCTTCAGCCGTAACAAGAAAGACTTACACAGTGACAGGTCAAATGCTCGAAAAGGATAAGTTCTGTGCCAGAGCCTAATCAAGAAGAAGGCCCATCAAAATGCAATTCTTTCCCCCGACATTGGCTGACATGGAATTAAACAAGAAGGAAATAGAGATGATTGCACCTAAACATTTCCAATAAATGACAACAGGATACAGTGATATCCATGAAAAGATTCATTTTAATAACACGTAGGTTGAGCATAGTTTATATTGTATAGCACTGTAAATAATAATACTCTGTATGTGGAGAACTTGGAAATATTTGTAGTTGTTTTAATAAATAACATGTCCTTCAGTGTATCTGCATGGAATTACTCTGCCTGAATGCCTGTACTGTAGTTAAATCAAAGGAAGCTGTAAAGGGGGAGTTGTTAAAAAAATCCAGGAATGGTAAAACAATGACATAGATAAGACAGCATCTCAGGTACCCAACTTCAAGGCAGCTAAAAGAACATTGGAGTCATTACTGGGAAATGGCACTTCCAGGCACCAGCAAAGCTAACAGATTTGCTTTGTGGAACCTGAGACCCTAAAAGATCAAAAGCCACTTACGGGTTGAAAAGGTGCTCCTGGCAGAAAGTTGGGGGAGAAAATGTCAGCAGGCAAGTTCACTGACAGAGCCAGGGCCTGCAACTAGCAAGCTATCACTTGGTGCCAAGAAAGACCAGGGGACATCCAGGCTAAACTGGGTCCACCTCAGAGCTTAAGGAGGCTGCCAAGTGCAGATAAGACACTATGTGTGTAGGTCTCTGTTATTTTTAACACTACTTCTCTCAATTCTGTCTACCATCTGGAAAAAAATAACTCGTACTCATTTTGGAGACCCGTGTCTGTGACACTACATACTTCTACTGACCTGAAGGAGTACTCCAGCAGGGGCCAACTGCAGTTGGACCTGCTAGAAAGCACAGCTGGTCCCGAGGGAGGTATAACCTGGAGACCCAGTTGGAGAAAGAGTTGGATTATGGAATCCCACTCCAAAGAGAAGTAAGGGCACAGACCTGTCACTTGAAAGGGGTGCACTCAGGATACTGGAAAAGGGTCTCAGAAGGGCTAGCTTGCCAGAAACCCTGACACCATGGTTTTCTAAGTAGAAATGCAAGGACTGTGAATAAAATGTTCAAATGCAGATATATGTGACTTGGAGGCCTAAGTCTCATTTTTAACATAACTTAGGCACTTAGGGTCAAGAATCTTTTAAAGGTATTGAGGCACCTAAACATTCAGATGGGCATTTTGAAAAATCCAGTAAACACCTAAGTGCCTGACTTCCATTGAAATCAATCAGTGAAATCAATGGAAGCCAGGTACTTAGGCATTTTGGAAATACCACTAGGTGCCTATCTGCATCTTCATGAAACATGACATTTTTTAGATGTGAGAAACCCAAGACAACAGTATTTTAAACTATAGGATTTTAGACTGTAATTGAACTAAACTCAAGTGTCTAATATACGGTTATTTCCTTCTGATGGCATAATATCACTAACCCCTTAGTAGCAGTAGCAAACAAATTGTCAAGACACTTAAACACACCTTTTGTGCGGTTGAAACTCTCCAGAGGAGGAGGGATATGGCCATGTCCCCATTTTCCCTCCATATCAGCCAGTGATGGAGATGAGCCATCATGATGAGTGCACAAACTGTACCTTGTAAAAGAATGCAGTAGGGGTCGCTCAGATCAAAACTGAAATTTGGCCAAAAGAAGAGGATTTGACAAGGGACTTGAAAGAGGTGACACAGATTGTTTAGTGTACTGCAGCAGGAAAGTCAATCCAGGCATAGAGGGCAGCATGAGTGAAAGTATGCAGGTACTTGTGGGAAAATAATACAAAGAGAACATGAAGGGAAATGGAGTTGGTGGTTGGGGCTGAAATGGTAGGAGATGAAAGATGAGTGAAGCCATAGGCAGAGTCGTATGAAGCCTTGAAGATGAGGATAAGGGTGTGAATTGACAGAAGGAAGAGTTGCAAAATCAGTTACACCTGAATAGCAGAGTGATAGTCAGAGCAGCAACAGAGGAAAATTAGTTTAGCAGCAATATTTTGGATAGACTGAAGAAGTACAAAGCTCATCTACCTGTCAGGTAGGGCAGAGAGTAGGAGGTAGTAGTAGTCTAGGTGGGAAAGTGCTAGGGTTGGACAAAGATGTTGATGGTAGGGGTGAGAAAAAGGGAGATAAAAAATCTGGAGCATATCTGAAGATGTTGAATATAGGGCAATGCAAAACAGTTCATTGGGAAAAGTTTTTGAGACTAAATTTGACTTTTTAAAAAATGTCAAATTCTTATCTGTTTTTTTCTCTCACATATAGAACTGGCAACAAAGTATAGGAAGAAAGGTATAAACCTTTGGCTCATCTCTACATTCTGAAGTTTTAAAAGCCTCATCATTTTTCAGCTATATTTTAGAGTTAAATTAGTAAGGGGTTATTGTCTTTCTCTATTTCAGAGTGTGTCTGTGACCTTGTCGTTTCTTTGTAAGAACATGAAATGCTGGGAGGTGGAAGGTGTGAGAGGCTATATAATCCTGTAAAGATCAGCCAAAATCCGCATAAAGTTCTCAGATACAGCATTTGCATTTCATTATCAAATGTGCTTTCTACATAACTCTCTGGGTAAAATCCTGGCCTTATTGAAATCAACGGCAAAACTCCCACTGACTTCAGTAGGGCCAGAAATTCACTTTCTATCTGCTCCAGATCATAGAAGGAGTTATTTCAGCGAGGGTGTGGAATGCCTTGCAACCTTCATTTAAGTTATTTTCACATAGTAGACAAAATTAATGTTTTGGATTTGGCTTTCGGCACTTTCCACTTGGTCAGGCAGAAAATCACCCAAGAACTTTCTTCTCACAATATTCAGCTCACCTGCATCTGAGATACCAGAAAGTGCACAAGAAAGAAAAAACAATTATTATTATTTATTACTGGTGGGTATATCTACCCTTCAAGCTGGAGGTGTCATTCCCAGCTTGAGTAGACATACCAATGCCCAGAGTGGCATGATAAACAAGAAAAGCTGGGCTAGCCCCCAGCCCCTCCCCCGCCATCCCCCTTCCCCCACAGACTCCTGCCGTGCAGCACAGCAGCGTGGCTGGCTCCAGCTGGGCAATGCGGTTGCCAGACATGCTGCTCTGAGCGGCATGGCAAATGAGCAGGGGAGTTCCAGGAGGCAGTCAGGGGACAGGCAGCAGGGGGTGGTTGGATAGGGTGGAGGTTGGGGGGGCTGTGAGGGATGGAGAATGTGCGGGTTGGATAGGTATGGGAGTACTGGGAGGGCCTTCAGGAGGCGGGGGTATGGATAAGGTCAGGGACCGGGGGGGGGGGTTTTGGGTGGGGGGGGGGGATCCCGGGGGGGGGGCAGTCAGGGAGCGGAAGCCAGGCTGTTTGAGGAGGCACAGCCTTCGCTATACAAACCACCATACTGTTTTGGAACCCCAATGTGGCCCTCAGGCCAAAAAGTTTGTCCACCCCTGCTTTAGAATCTAAAAAAAAGTTTGATTAGTGTTTGGAACAAAAGTTCAGATTGATTCCTATTTCCTCAACACTCATACAACTATTCCTGCTAAGACTAGCTCAAACCATGTCACCTTTTGAAGATCCATCATCTAACACTAAAATAGACATCCAGATCTGAAGTTACGTACTTTGGAGAGAATAGAAGCAGCTTGATGAGCATCATTAAATAGTTCAGACCACAGCAGACCTCAGTTACATCACTTTTTATAACTATGCTTGAGCAGATGTGACAGTAGAGACTTTCCCTTTATCCACTACTAAGAAAAAATGTATTTACTGTATTACAGCAAAACATAGATTTCTCCATGTTGTCCTAGCTATGTGTTGTATTAGCTGATGCAACAGTACAAGGGAAGATGATACATAAATGAGCTGATCTCATTGAATTTGGGAACAGCTACACATACTAACAAATAAAATTTGTAAGTATCTCTTTCAGCATGCAAAAGATCCCTCCCTTTACCACGCTTGCTGCACGTGTTTGAAAAGGGGGTTCACGAGGTGATGAAATAATGAGGAAAATGTCTTATTCCAGCTCTCCTGCCATAATACATTCTTCTGAAGATAGCTGATGATAAAAAAAGTTTGTAATTTTGTCACTTCTCATCAAATCAGCTTTGGTCTCATGGTTTCTGATTCTAGTTTTAGCACAAAGTAGTTCTAGATACATAGTCTCTATATCAATGTATATGTTTGTATATAATACATACACGCACAGAGGTGAAAGCATTCTAAAGTACATGCTACCTACTTCTTCCAGCTGATGAAGGTTCTGACAGCTTTGGGACATGTTAGAAGATAGATCATGCTCATATCTAGGAGAAGCAAAGGGATTGTTAGAACCAGAACAGCAAGAAATTATTTCAGTCCATATGGCTTCCTAAAAACTCAATGGAACATTAAAACTGGCTACTTCAAAACAAACAAAATCATATCAGTGGCAGCACCCAATACACAGCAAGAGGCATAGCTCAGTGGTTTGAGCATTGGCCTACTAAACCCAGTGTTGTGAGTTTAATCCTTAAAGGGCCATTTGAGGAGGTGGGGCAAAAATCTGTTGGATGATTTAATTGGGGATTGGCTCTGCTTTGAGCAGTGAGTTAGACTAGATGATCTCCTGAGGTCCCTTCCAACCCTGATATTCTACACTCAGATCATTTTCCAAATGTTGCTCTGGCAACATAACACCCTTTATAAATTCTCCAGTGATTCCCCATTTTTTGCTGCATCAAATTCTTATCCTCACCTTCATGGCCTTTCACTATTCTTTTTTATACTTTCATCTCTTATTCCATCCTTCTGTCAATGGTGCTAGGCTCAGACATCTGTTATTTGCTTCTCTTAGAACACCTTCATACTTTCTTCCATCCTAGCCTTGATACATGGTGCATTGTCCCCTAATTAAGCAATCAATCAGTTAGGCCGCTTGCCTTCTCCTTCAGGGAAGAAGAGGATAGACATAGGGGCAAGAAAGACATGCTAGAGGACAGAGCAGAAAGGGATGGGCTGGCATGGACCAAGACAGAAGGGTCTTTAACCATTAGATAATATTCCCCTCCAGAACCTAGAGCAACACCTAGGATTCCTGAGTTCCAACATTCCTCTGCTGTCTAGCAAATATCTGTGAACCCTCCAGCAAAGTATTAGTTTCAGCTCCCTCTAGTGGCTAACTCGTACAGAGGATAATAGCCTATTACCAGTAACCAGTTATTCTATTAGCTCAAGTGAACTGTGCTATTGTTTCAATAATTCCAAACCCATCGATGACCTATGTGGGGTTCACTTCCACATGATGGAGTTACTGCTTTTTTTGGTTAAGCTTAAGCCAATTTTACCAAAAGTGGCCACTACAGGTCCCTCATGTTCTGTGTGCCCCACTTAAGACAAATGCAGCCTTCTTGGCAGAAGTACTGAGCACTCAGACCTGCAACTGAAATTGATTATATACTCTGAAAAATAAGGCCGTAATGCATCTCATGATAACTATCCAAAATTAGTGGACACTTGACAAGGTGTACTTTAATCTCTCTCTACCTCCGTTCCCCCTCTGTAAATCTGGACTAATAATACCATCTCACCTCAGAGTCTGTTGTGAAGATAAATTCACTGATGTTTGTGAGGCACTTAGCCCTGGTCTACACTAGGGGAGGATCGATCTAAGATACGCAACTTCAGCTACGAGAATAGCATGTACCTAGGTCGACTTACTGTGGCATCTTCACGGCGGTGAGTCAGCTGCTGCTGCTGCTTCCCCATCGATTCTGCCTGTGCCTCTCGCAGCAGTGGAGTACAGGACTCAATGGGAGAGCGCTTGGAGATCAATTTATCGCATCTAAACTAGACACAATAAATTGGCCCCCGATAGATCAAGCTCATAGTGTCAATCCCTGCCGTAATGTAGACCTGCCCATAGAGTCAACAGGTAGAGCCAATGAGTAATTCATAATTTTGTCTTTGTTGCATGGTTTGGATGGCGTGAATTAAATAAGGCCTGGGATCACACACTGAATTATGAGAACAAAAAGAAATATTAAATAGCTCCCTATTCACTGAGCATCATCATCCTATGCACTGAATGAGGCAGGGGCTTTGTGGAAAAAAAATAGTATGTGCTCATGTAATTAAAGACTGTATCATTATGCGTACACATCTGGTCAAATTAAGGCTGCAAGGGCAACCTTCATTCTGGCATTTTCTAATTTTTAAGTGCTTGACTTTGCAACCTTAATTTTCTTTTAACATTGTTTTGTTGTACATAATTTAAAATCAAATAGTCAAGTCAATGGAGTTATGCTGATTTGCACCAGCTAAGGATCTGGACCAAGTACTAAATTCAGCATTGGCTTAAATATGTCAATTCCATTAGCTTCAAAACTGTATCTCCACGTCTCTACATTTTATAGTCCAAAAGCGAAAGATGTAGCATATCTTTACAACCCTAACCTCTCAACTATCCAGGGCCGGCTTTAGGCACATGCCTAGGAAACATCTGCTTGGGGCAGCCCCCGGGGGTAGGGGGTGGCATTCCATCCATTCATAGGGTGACACACTCCGCTCCAGTCAGGGTTTTGTTTTGTTTTTGCTTCAGCAGTGGTGTTCTGGCAGCTGGTGTTTTTCTTTTTTTTTTGCTTGGGGCAGCAACAAGTGTAGAGCCAGCCCTGCAACTACCTGCTCATTAATTTACCTTGTATAAAAAGTCTGTATAATACAGAGCTCTGTGGTACAAGAACAACCACTATATCCCATTTTATTGATGTTTGCTGCAGCAATGAAGTGAAATGCTCTGATCAGAATAGCACAAGATTTCTGTGATCCAAAACCGTGGACAAACTGGGCACAAAAGAAAATAATTGTCATCTAGTAATCCAAAGTGGGACAGACCTCTATGACCACAAGTATGGGCAAAACTTCAGAAATATGTCCATGAATATTCTTTTGAATTTTTATAATTTTTTTCTTTGACTGTGGTTGCACCCCTTTTGTTTTCACTTTCTATAAATAATCTAGTAATCACATTTACATGGAATGCATGCCGTGAGTATTGGAAGATACTTGTGCAATGCACCTTTAACATTTTAATCAAAATTGTTTGCACCCATAATAATAGGCTTACTCATCTCATCAGGGAATAGAACTGTGCATGAAGAATCTAAAGGCCAAAAATTATCCAGACAAATTATTTGGGGAATATTCTGAAACACAAATAAATCCAAGAAATTCATGTTCTACTCATGAAGAGAAAAAAGAAGCAAAATTCATCAAATAAATTTGTAACTGTAAAGTATTATCCTGTCTCTCTCCACAAATAAACCTTTGACAGGGTTTTTTTTTTTTTAACCAGATCTAGGTCCCAGCTCTCTTTCTCTCACCTTTATTACCCACCAAATGCCCATTATGGTTGGAGCTATACACAACAGTTATAGTAATATCTGTATACACATAGCAGCAAGTCTTGGAACAGAGTTCAGGAGTAAGAGAGATCTTTTGTGTGTGTTCACCTCTGAGCTGTTCTGCAACTTTTGAAAGAGGACAGATGTGTAGGAGGTTTGCCCTTGAGCAGTGGGATGACCTGTTTTCTGACTAGATCAGACCACTGCACAGCCTTACATGGCAATCTCAGGCTTGTCTGGGGCCCCAGGAAGCCTGCATAAATTGTGTAGTGTGCACTGGATAAGCCAAAAGCAAACTGAACCTTTTTTTGTTTTAGACTAACTCATCCTCAAGAGCCCAATGTGTATGAACAGCAGTGAGATTCCAAGTTAGTGTTAGCAAGTTTGTTGCATTTGCTAATCAAGACTTTGCTAACCAGGATTTAGTAGTGTTATACCTATCAATTTATGGGGGGGGGGGTTTTCCTAAAATTACAATCTAAATGTACATTCCATTATTTCATGTTAGCTCAGATGCTGCTTAAATCATGTCATCTCAGGTGACATGTATATAGCGTGATGGGGCAAGGCCGGATGGCTATAGGAAAGTGCTAAAGAATAGATATGTTAGTCTCAGGCTAAACAAATCCCTGGTACCAATGGAACCTTCTAGAAAGGAGTAGAAACAGCTAGCCTGATTGGGACACCTGAAGCCAATCAGGGACTGGCTGAAACCAGTTAAAAACCTTCCAGTTAGTCAGGTGGGCTGTGGGTCTCAGGAGCTATGGGAGGAAGTTGTGCTGTTGGTGAGACTGAGTGGTGGACAACATATACAGAAGGAAGGAGGCCCTGAGGAAAGGGTGATATTGAGTTTGAGGAAGCGGGGACTGCTGTGGGGAAGTAGCCCAGGGAATTGTATTGTGTTTTGCGGCTAAAAGGTCAGCCATCTTAGCTGATACTATTAGGGTCCCTGGGCTGGAGCCCGGAGTAGAAGGTGAGCCCGGGCTCCCCGCTTTCTGCCTCCCCTAATTAGTCTCTGAGACTGGGAGACAATAGAGACTGTGCCAGGAAGGATAGCTTCTCCTCACTGGCTTATGATGAAAATGGCTCAATAGGCTGTAACCTTGTCTCTAGAGAGAGAAGGGCCACGTGGAGGGTCACAGTGAGCCTCTGAGGCTAGTGAAAATCTGCCAGGAAACGCAGGATCCACGAAGATAAGGACAGAGCTCTGTCACAATAGCTACTGAGAGAGAGAGCGATCTTACTCTTTTGAAGACAATAATGCAAATAAAAAACCCATTGACTGCAATGGGAACAGGATCAGGTTCATTATTTGAATTATACATATCTGCTTCAGTCATTGTGGCTTGAAAACAGATTTTAAAAAAAACAAACAAAAACCATTGTTTAAATTGTTGAATATAGCATACGATTATTTTAAATAGAAAGAGACAACATACCTCTGATTTTCTGCATCAGCGATTTAAGAAAAAATTGTGTTATTGTATAATCTAGGGATGTTAAGAAGCTTATGCCGCCCTCCTGTTTCCTGGACCACCTGCTATGCTGAGGTTGGATTTTATATATTTCTTGTCCCTTTGCTTTCTGATTAAATTCCACTGTATTCCATCTAGTGTCTCATTTTCATAGGTTTTCTTTATTTACTTACATTAAAGCACAGTGTATTTTTACACACTTCCTCCTTTTTTAAAAATTACAAAAAGGGGTAGTTGGGGAATTTGTGCTATTTACAGCCAGATGCTTGTTGCATTTCATAAACATTTTATTTTAAAGTAAATTTTTGGCCACTCAGGTGTAAAACCTGTTTTGACTTTTAAGATGATCTGGAAATGTTCATGTTCAGGAGTTCCCATTTTCTTTCCTTTGTTGTTTTAAGCTATCTTCCCAAGCCAGTAGTCCAGCCTGCTTGCCACTGAAGATGAAATTCAGGATCCAGAACACATAACATCGGACCTTTGGTGATGTTTCAGTCAGAATCTGAACTTCATGACTCTGGACTTTTTTTTTTATTTCTTACCATCCAGCTGAGTAGCACTAATGATTAGATGATACACTTTTCTTAACAGTGTGTTCTTTGCCACTGTAGTCTTTGTTCCAAAGCCATTGCAGCCAATGGAAAGACTCCCATTGATTTCAACTAGTCTCATATGCTTATCAACTGTTCCTATTTTTATGGATTAACATTTGAAAGTTTCCAGGAGGCGAGGATGGGATGCAAGGGGTGGTACAGAGAAGCCACTTGAGTTCCTCCAGATTCTCCTTTCCTGCCTTCACTGCTGTGTGAGGGAAGTAGCAAAAAATATTACAGCTTGAAGCAGAATTAACTCTGTGCTGTGGCACCTTCTCTGGGTATTTCTACACAGCCAAGAAAACCCCATAGCTGGCCTGTGCCAGCTGACTCAGACTTGCAGGGCTCGGGCTGCAAGTTTCATTGCTTTGTAGACTTCCGGGCTTCCATATCTCAGGGTCCAGAAGTGCCCAGCAGTGAAACAGCCCTGCAGCCCGAGCCCCACAAGTCGAAGTTGGCTGGCATAGGTCAGCCACAGGTGTCTACTTGCTGGTTCGACATGCCTTCTGATACTTAGTTTACACTATAAAGTTATGATGGCAAATCACGTCTGCTAGCTGACATCTCTACTGACAAAATGCTGAGTGTAGACACAACTATGCCATTAGAAGCATACTTCTCTCAGCTTTGGTAACCTCATTCAGGGAGAACCACTTTTGTATTCTGTTGTGTAGACATGGCCTAAGTGTGGTTCCAGAGGCAGCCACAGACAGCAGAATCCCTGCAAGTATATCTCCTGCAGGAGCTGTGCCCTCTATGGGCAGGCAGGCAGGAGATGATGGGGGTTGGGCAGCAGAACAGATTCCCCCTAAATCTACACAGATCTGGGAGGATCAGTGGCTTTTTCTACAAGGGAGTGGGAGGAAAGACACTTAACCTGTACTCCCCTACACAAGGAATTCAAAGGAAACTCTACAAATTTTAGTTTATCGAGTTTCCTCTCCCATCTTCAGAATATGCCCCAAATGGTGGAATGGGGGTCTTTTTTTAACCTTAGGTTTCACTATCGTACAAGGAAAGATGGTAAATTTTTAAAAAATCTGCTCTTGTCTTATATTAAGTTTAAATGACATTAAATAGCATGTGTACATGCTAAGTTTATCTTAACCTTTCCTTATAGTTTTAAAAGAAAGAAACAATGTACCTTTATAAAATCAGTGGAAAAGCCTTTACAGTCAGAAAAAGAATCAAAGAAAAACTCACACCACAGAGAAATTCCCCCTCTGCTGAATTTCAAAGTTACAGAGAAACACAGGGATATCTCCCTAAAATCTGAGAAATCCACAAGTGGAAAACAAATATAACCTAGTATGTCTTGTCTGGCTAATTACTTACTGTTGCTGTTTAGAACGGATATAGATTAGATGGAGAGAAGAAAAGCTGTCTGACTCCTTTGAAATTCCCAAAGCAAATGAGACACAGACAAAGACACACAGAACAAAAACTTTCCCTCCCCCAGATTTGAAAGTGTCTTTGGTCCCCATTGGTCCCTTTGGTCAGGTGCCAACCAGGTTCTTTTTAGCTTCTTAACCATGTACAGGTAAGAAGGAATTCTAGGCTATTTTAGAGTTATGACAGTTTAGCACTTTGTTAAATAAAAGCCTTTTGAAGAACCTTGTGTGGAGCTGTTTTACTTCTACCTTATGCTTTTTTACTACTCATTATCAGTGTGGGTGTTATTTGGTTTTGGCCCTAAACCCAGTGCTACCACTTGCAAATAAACCCAGCATTCTCTGAAGATTTAATACAACTATTCACTAATTAAAAAGCTGACCAATTTGTTAGAGCATCTTAGAACATGCTGAAATTATGTCATTTCTTAATAAAACTACTGAAACCCCTGCAATTATTCTTGCTATATTAATTACAAAGAACCAGCATTTCTGTGACCTACACTAGTGCACTCATATTTCAGAATATTTTTTACATGGATGACATAGGACTTTGTTTCCCAGGAAATGCGCTCTTGTGGCAGAAAATATTAGCAATCCACAGAACCACTGGATTATTTCTTTTCAGCAGAAAAATCTGAAATCGCCACATAGGATTTCTTTTTCCAGCCACAGAGGATGTGGAAGGCTCTAACACTCCAAATTGGGCCTGGCATACCCATTCCTCCTTAAGCGTATTTGCTAAGCAGTGAAGTCTGCTTAGCAAATACATCTGCACTTGCCTTCCGGCCCAGGTAATCAGACACACACTAGCTAGCGCTGCTTGAGTTAACACACTGAAAATAGCATTGTGGCATGGGCAGTCACGCAGATTACCCACCCAAGCTCAGATCTACGGGGTCAGATGGTCTTTTACTTAGGCCGCTAGTCCATGGTGCAAAGTCCACACTGCTGTTTTTAGCAAGCTAGCTAGCATGTGTCTGTCTACTGATGCTGGAGGTATATCTAACTTGGAGCTTGGGGAATGATTCCCAGTACAAGGAGACATACTAGCGTTAGTGCTGATTGAGGTAACATGCTACAGCCAGAGCATAGCCACAGCAGTGTGAGCTGCAGGATAGGCTAGCCACTCTATCTGTGTGCCTCAGGGCTTGCATGGGTATATTATGGGGGGCAGCTAGCCCATCTCACCACTTGAACTGCAATGGATATGTTCTATTTTTAGCATGCTTGCTAAATAAGAACTAGCATAAGCATATCGCTTCCTGCTGGGAATCACACCCCCAGAGTCATGTGTACACATACCCTGGGAGTCATGCTCCCAGCTTCAGTGTAGCCATATCCCTGTGACCACTGAAGTCAGCCGACGTGCAGAGCCAGCACTATTTTCTCTCATTATACTCTGGCCCCCTTTTGAACATCTTCAGACAAGCAGTTACCTGGGAAGCAGGAGAGCATCCATCGAGCCATTACAAGTCACAATGATACCTGGTTTGCAATGATCATTATGTTCTGCTATTAGTCTCATTTCCCCCTGGGATGGATATCTCAGGCTAGTGTCAGAAATAGAAACTTCGGGCTGCCCCTCACCCCTTCACAGCTGTGAAGGGGGTCACACACAGTCTAGTAATAATACCATTTTCTAGTGCTTTTCATCAGTAGGTACCAAAGTTCTTTACACTGGCAGGCAAAATCATCCCCATTTTACAGCTGTGGAAACTGAGGTACAGAGAAGGGCACTGACTTACCCCAGGTCACCCAGCAGGGTAGCAGCAGAGCTCAAACTAGAACCCAGATCTCCTATGTTCCACTTTAGTGCGCTAGCCTCTAGACCACCTTGCTTTCCTAGAATAAGAAAGGAGGGCAGTGTTTGGGTTCTGGGAACCTCTGAAATGTTTCTAAATGACACTAGTAAGATAACCACACTATGGGGTGGCAGGACACGTTGTTCACTAATGTTAAGGGATCTTAATGAGATTTTGCTTTTCTCTGAAGCATGGGGCACTAGTCATTTGCTAGGATTGTCTGGTACACCTTATCAAAGCAATTTCCTGTCGTGGCAGGATCCTTGGTGCACCCGAGTCCCTCTTCTTCCATGTCTGTGAGGCAACAATTTAATCTTCACAGGACTGCAATACTTTGGTCTAATTCTGATTGAGGGGCTTGGTGTGGGGAGGCTGGGGGAGGCTTAATGGCATGTGCTATACAGAAGGAAAGACTATATGATCTGGTTGTCCCCTCTGGCCTTAAATTTTATTACTTGTAAAGCACTTTAAGATTCTCTCACAGATTGTGCTATAGAACTGAAAAGTGCTATTAATATTATTAGTTTGTTATCTTCAGGAACCCTACTTAATTATTTGTGCTATCACTATCTTATATATTGTTAATCGTACCCTCCTACCTATTTTTGTGGTATTATTCTATGAACGGCACAAATCTCACCTATGTACATATGCACACGGGTGTATAGTTATATAATAGATGTGTGTGCATGGCAGTGTACAATCTTTATTTACTTTAGCACAAAGAAATGAAGTTGTTGGGTTATTTTCATTTTTTATGGAAGTGCACATGATGTAAATCCTACAACAATAAGCACTAGCATGTTTATATTGGCATGTGTCTGCTGCATATTCAGAAAGAATACAAATTTCATTCTAGTGACCTAGCTCTGCCCTGTTCCTGACTCCCTATTTTTTATTAATTACTAATGTGGATTGCTTGATAACAGCTAAGTGATACTTTAAATTTGGGCTTCTTTTAAAGCCTGAGAAAGGAGCTAGCACACAGTGATTCAAACTACCCAGCACTTTTGCCTCTTAGCCCATGTGCCTCCAAGGCATCACTGGGTTGGATCACCAACTTTTTCCAGCAGAACAGCAGCTTTCGGGGCTGACAGTGGCTATTCTCCCTGGCTGCAATGAAGGACAGAAAATGTTCATGTCAGTCCCACTGGTTTTACATTAAAATGAAACAAGGCTTAGAATTTCAATAGCTGAGTTCAGCAGTACAGTGCTCCAAACTCCAAAGTAAACTGTCTTGATTTCAACTACAAAAATGTAGCAGCAGCAACAGAATTCTACATATTGAATGTCAGAGGGGATATAAAGACTAGAGGTACGAAGGTAATAAATTCCTGCCACCAACTTTCACCTGATATTAAAAAAATATCGGTTTTCATAGGCAGCCCATCATCCAGATTAACCTCATGTTCTTGCATCAGTCAGTGGCCATCATAGAAGGGTACAGTGACTGAGCAGAGCACTGCCTCCTGGGTGTAAATTAGAAAAGCAGCTTTAGACAGTACAGCATTTAAGCATGTGCTTAAGTGCTTTTATGAATTGATACTTTAGTGTGCAATTGAGAGGGGCAGTTTAGCTAGAGGTCTTCTACTTTCCTTGCAAGTAATGGAAGATGGTTCTTAAAAATACTGCTATTGTCAAAAATTTAGAGCCTGATACCGAAAAGGGGGTAAATTCTGAAGAAGAAAAAAGAGAACTGTTAATTTTGAAAATTTTCTATACAGATTTTGGAGGGTTCATCATCATATTATTACGGGTTTCAGTAACTGAAAACAATTGGATGGTCAGGCAAAAGTATTACTTGCTGAAAAATATTTTTCCCCAAAAAATGTTCTTTTCTGTTATTGAAAATAAAATACAATCAGTTTTCAGGTTTTTAGTTTTTTGACAGAAAAACTGATTTATTTATTTTCTTTGCAAACAAACATTTCCTTTGTCCATTTGGACAAAATAAAATTTTTCTTCCAAATAAAATATTCAAATGAAAAATGTTGACTAGCTCCTGTTCCCTGCTCCAATTGAACTCAACTACTCTATTCACATGAGAAATGATATACATGTACTTAAGTGTTTGCCTGATTAAATCAAATCCTTAGGCGTTGATACAGTGAAGCATTTAGCCATGTCCCTATTTCAGAAGATCATTCCTATTCAGGAAGACATTTAAGTATTAGCTTAACTTTGAGCACACATTCAAGTGTTATGCTTTCAGGTCCTTATCACATGTGCACAGTGTGATTTTCGAAGCCTAATAACTCAGCCTAATCTCAACCAATTTTCATCAGAACACTAAAAGATACTTTTCAGCACTAAAGCCTCTCCCTCCCTGCCAAAACACACTTTATTTCCTTAAGCTGTCTCCACTGTACAGCTGATCAAGCAAAGGTCACTATCTATGTCTATAGATATAGATATATAATAGGGAAAGTGTATTTTTTCCCACTCTCCTCATTCTGAAAATTGCCCCAAACTATTTTGTCAAACCCCAAATTAAAAAAAAATTCATCTTCTGGCAGATGTTTGATCCAAAAAGCTTCAGCCCAAGAGGTAAAAATATGGGTAAATTATGTGTGACAACAAATAAGGGGTTGTAATGAAAATACATGGGCAATCTTAACAAACAATTGGGAGCATTTTCAGCTATTAAACCATCTACAAAAATTGGAATAGATTTGTAAATGATCAAGGATACAAACCAGTGAAAAGCTTAGTTTCCCCATTACTCCTGAAGATAATCACTGTCAGGAATAGGATTTGGGGGTTCTAAACAGCTTGCACAAGGTACTCAACATTTTGCAGAATGGCCCCTTACGCCTGACTCTTTAAACATCTAAATATGTGCACGACTTTACGCACACAAGTAGGCTCATTTACAAATGGAACCATTCATGTGCATAGAGTTACACACAACTTTATATTTCTGCAGGACTGGGGATCTTAATGTTGTACCTGTCAATTTAACCAAATTCTCTCTCAGTCTATTTAGAGAGAGAGGGGGTTTTTTAATGACAGCTCCCTAAGGAAACAGTACAGAAGTATTTGTTATTTTATACAAGTCAATATGTCAACACAGTTTAGTTGAATCTCAGTGTATTTTTTGTCTAGCAACAAAAACTAAAGAATAAATTATTTATGACATTTCTAGTTATTTTAAGCAAGCTTGTTTTGCCTGGCTAGAAATCTACAAATTAGTCATAGAATAGTTTGATGTAATTAGTATCTCTTGTACACTATAAATGCTCTTCATTTTTTCATTCACTTATCATTCCCACTGTAACATGTCTGCTGAAATCTACTTAGCATAGCAGCCAGTAATCAGATAATATCTGTCCTTTGTGTGCACCTTTCAGATGTTCTGAAATCTACCAGCTGTTAGAAAGGTAATATTTTACTTCAAGACCCACAGGTATACAGCAAACATATTTTGCTATACATAACATCTGGTACCTGTTTTTGCCAGACCACAGTGTATATTTAATAATTACATCCTACCTTGCAGTACATTAATCATATACATTCATTAGGTATATGCATTGTTCCACTAGTAGATTTTGCTATCAGAATGATCTGGCAATTTTATGTAACAGCAGATAAAGCCATAGGACCAAAATCTGTCATAAGATACATTCGTCCAACCCAAACGAAGTCAATATCTACCCAGATGTAAGTGTCTGCAGAATTATCAAATATGAATATTCACTACTCTTAATGTAATATGTGTTTCACATAAATATTAAAACAATGCCTTTCCATTCTTGTGTTTCTATCCTTGTGTGAGAGTTGGACAGCTAATTAGAATACATTTAAATAATTCAGGTGTTACATTGTAAATATCCCAATTCATTATTTATTTTCTAATACAGAAACCCATCCTCAGAAGTTAATTCTTCCATGAAGCCCAAAAGAAGAGATGGCTATCATTCAGCAAATAATTTATTTGATGAACAGTTATCTACTGACCACACAATAGGTCAAATAATGAAAAAAAATTGACAAATTATTTGATGAAAAACAGCAAAATTAATAGAATAATGTAGTCAGACTGCTCAAATAGTGTTTTCATTGAGCAATCCATTAGCTGTGCATTGATAGCTGGTTTAAATCTTATCATACAATTAGCAAAAGTTCGAATAAATGAACCAGTCAACCTTGGCTAGCACCACGGCCAGTTCCAGTAAACATAAGGGCCTCTGGGGCAAAACTATTTCATTAAGAACCATAGCTGCAAGGCTGATATGAATGATATATGATATGATATCATATCAGCTCTACACTACCACTTAAGTCGACCTAACTTACATTGTTCAGGGGTGTGAAAAAGAGACCCTTTCCAAGCGACGCAAGTTACAGCAACCCAAGTCTACACTGGCACTGTGTTGGCTAGAGATGTTGTCCCACCGACTTAGCTTCCATCTCTCAGAGAGGTGGAGTAATTATGCCAATGGGAGAGCGCTCTCCTGTCAGCATAGAGTGTGTTCACCAGATGTGCTGCAGCTGTGCCGATGTAGCACTTCTAGTGTAGACTTGCACTCAGTGTATGTTGTTCTCCACCCTGCTTTCTATAAACTCCCATACCATTCCAGCTGGAGAGGAAAGGGGTGCTCAAGCCTATATTTAGGGGGAGAAATAAGGGCTAATCTACACTATGGGGGGGAGATCGATCTAAGTTACACAACTTCAGCTATGTGAATAACATAGCTGAAGTCAACTTACTTAGATCTACTCATCATGGTGTCTTCACTGCTCACCCATCAATTCACCTTGCGCTTTTTGTTGAGGTAGAGTACTGCAGTCGACACTAGAGTGATCAGCAGTCGATTTATCATGTCTATCCTAGACACAATAAATCAAAGCCTGCTGGATTGATCACTGCCCATCGATCTGGCCAGTAGTGTAGACATGCCCTAAGTCTTTTATTTGGAAGCAGAGTATGTGTCTGTCATAAAGGGGAATAGAGGATAGATGTTTCCTGTTAAACAGGAGGGGAGCAACTTGCAACCAGCTCTGGACAGGAAGACTTCCATAGGGATAAAGGGGAATATTTCTTAATCTCCTGCAGGGCTCCAATGCTGCAGAGCTCTGTCTCATCATAAAGCAGTTTGTACTCTACACCACATGCTACCCTCACATGGCCCACACACTACCATGTAAGGAGTGGTTCCCATAGCCAGGCAGATATGATGGCATTGTCTGAACCAGACATGACATTCAAATGACATTCAAATTTCTTTAACAGGCAAACCCCTTTTTAAAAAACTTATAAGTGCAGAAACCTAGTGGGGATTCTGGAAAAGAGAAAACAGAACTGAAAACTGAGAAGAAATAAAAAAAAAAAAGTACAGAACATAAATCAGAAGTGAAGAAAGTGTTGACATTACCCTCCTTTTTTGGTATTTCAGTGTAGCCCAAGATCCTAAGTCCTTTCTGGCATTTCAGACCCCCTGGGATGATGGACGTATACATCCCAGTTTAACTGGACAGACCCAGTATTTTATATGATGTTACAGGGTGCCAAGAACTTCATGAGTGTTGACACTAATAAAGCTTTTCTTTTGCTCAAGTGAGTCTTAATGATTACTTGTTCAGTATTTCATGATCAAATCATTCATATCACTATATTTATAGAAAAAAAAATCCTCCATTCCAGTGTCTGTGTTGCTGTTGAATCAGAAGCTGTCAGGAGAAGCATGAGCTTCGTGGGCTAATACCCACTTCGTCGGAATGCATCCGACGAAGTGGGTATTAGCCCACGAAAGCTCATGCTCTGAAAAAATTTCAGTTAGTCTTTAAGGTGCCACAGGACTCTTTGTCACTTCTGCAATTCCAGACTAACACGGCTACCCCTCTGATTCAGGAGAAGCATGCTTTTCTACAGCTACTTCATAAAATAAAATATTACTACAAAGGGGTTCTGGCTTTGTACCATGATAATTCCTAAGCACACTAACACACATGCAGGCACAGGGTAACTGGGAAAGAGGCATAATAATCCTTCGGGCTTAATAAACTGCTTTCTACAGCACATGGCCAGTTGTAGTACCACAGCTCTGTTTTGTTTTGATCTGAGTGTAATCTGGCCCCTACAATTCAGATGTGTGGCAGACATTGCCCCCCACTTCAAAACACACACAGCAGCCACTGAGCAGGGATGCATAGTAGCAGACTATTTAAGATACTGAGCACTGGTTCTGATCTTGACTACACCAGGGTAAAGCAGAAGTAGCCACAACTGACATCAGATAAGTCACAATGAAATGAAACCAACTGGGCTGATTGAAATTTTTTAAATGAAAAATTTTGCATTGAAAAACTAACCTATTTTTAAAATAAGAAATGTTCATAAATATGTGTTTCTTCTAAAAGATTTTTATGGCACTAGAAAATGTTAAATGTAACTATTTAGAAGAGGGAGGCAAATTTTATTTTACCATTATTCCTTTTCTTCTTCCCCCACTTTTTTCCTTGGTAAAACTTAAAAAGAAAAAAATAGTTAAGGGCACTGGGGAAGAAAATAGAAGAAGAAAAAAAATGAAAATAAACTGAATTTTTTTAAAACTGGAATGTTTTAATAAAAGTTTTGGCAAAAAAGTTGAACAAAAAAAAATCCTTTTTGGAATTCATGGAATGAAAATGTCTTCAACATTTTTTGCAAAACATTTTGTCTATTTTTTGACCAAGTTCCAGAAATTCAGCTGGAGTTCAAAAGCATACTCACTGTATGTGATAATAGGTGCCAGTCACTCAAGATTACAATCTGTTCCTCAACAAGGTCTCAGTGGACACAGTGGCTATTTGTATGGTAAAGATTAATTGGAATGGCAAAATGTTGGTAACCGATAATCCACTGAACTGAGTCAGTTTTCAGAAGTTAGAAGACTGCGATTAAATAGATGTCACACTTCCCCCACCCCCACCCCCGCTATCAAGTTCTCATCAGGTGTCACAGTGCTACATATGGAGAATATTTTTAGAAATCCCAGTTCTTTCACCTTCAAGTTTCTGCCTATATGTGTTTATGGAAATCAAACAAGATCTACTTTATTATTTATTTAGCTTTTCTCCTGCTTGGGGTAGCTCATGAGTTATGTATTTTATGACCATCTCAGGAGCTGGGTTTAAAGGATTTTAAAAGCCTTATCATTTATAAAATGAACAGAAATTGTGACCTGACCTTGCTGACATTTTCAGATTCATTGGCCAGATCCTTAACTGGTGTAAATTAGCATAGCTCCAGCCAAGTTCCTGGCCCTAAAATATACAAGATCTCTGGCATGGCTTTTAGTCAAAGCCAAGTGTTGGCTCAGTGTAGAGAGGCACCATGCCAGTGGGAGCAGTAGGAAATTTTGTGCCTTGACACAATATATTGCCTTCTGGAGTTTCTCAGCACACAGGAGGAATGTGCACAGTGCTATATTCCTTCAGAGAGATTCTCCTGCTTGCCCAAAGGGCTCTGATAGCCAGTACAGAGGAGGCATGCCCCCTTCTCCTCCCACTTCTCTTCACCAGTAAGGTGGCTAACATCCTAGGGCTGCTAGCTGGGAGGAGTCACTGCTTTCCTGGTTGGCCCCTTCATGGGGGAAGCAATGAGTAATGGACTTCTTTCCCCTCCCTCAACCCCACAGGGGTCAGTCACAACCTGGCTCAGAATAAGGTGATCTCATTTTATTTTTGCAGAAACTCTACAGTGCCATAAGCACAGCCCCTGCATACAAGATGGAGCACAAAGGTGAAAGATCTTCTGGTTGTGTTTTACATTGACTGCTGTCTCTGCAGTACTGTGACACTGGATGTCTGCTTCAGACGGGGAAGTGATTGCCACATCCCTTTCTTTACTGAGGTCTCTAACTTCCAAAAATCATCCAGTACAACAGTTCTGATATAACAGTGTAACTCAGTCAACTGCTTCAGGGGATGCTTAAGATCCTTTACCCTAAACATATTAGTGGCCTTTTAAGATTTTTCATCTGCTCAGAGGAAGCTGCAGGTCTTTAACTCAGTCATTTCTCTTCCAATAAGAAAAGGACTGGGTGGTGAGCTAAGAGAAACCTTAACTAGCCTCTCAATCATTGACTTTACTTAATAACTCACACTTACTAGTTAAATAAGTTAGTTTCTTGTAGCTCTATGTTACTTATTTGTTAATATCTGAATGAGCCATAGAACACATTTTCAATCACCTTGCCTAAGAATAATCACAAAATGTAATTATGCTTTAGAATATTTTTTGACTTTAAAATAGAAAGGCAGGTATTCAAACCTCATCCAGTAACTTCCCCCTCCCACCCAAAGACAGAGCTCTTATTACGGTTGGTGTGTAGGTTGAAAAGCTTTCCCTTGACAATATGTGACAAATATGGCAATTTCCTGCAATACCTTTGGGAGATCTTACTGTATCATACGTATCCATCATTTTGGGGTATGAGTTGTATATAACTCCATGAGAGAAGGTGACTGCAACTCCTCCAGAAACTAAGAACAGTGGAGGGCTAATTAGGCAACTTCACTCAGGTTGTAACACTTCCGGGAAGCAACCATCACCTGGATAGGCTAGTATATACTAGTTCAAACTGGATTCTCCAGAGACCAACAGACGAAGAAAGATTTTGGGGATAAATAGCTGGAGTTTAAACTGACTCCGTCTGCTTTCTGATCCAGCAAATGGACAGGACTAGAGGCAGAGCACAATGCACAGCTAGTGAAGGAACTAAAAATATGATTAAAACAAAAAATGAGAAAAATAATTAATTCTTTTTTTTCTTTTAGAGCTAAAATTAATTTTTTTTTTTTTTTTTTTTTGTCTTTGCTGCTGCCTGATTGCGGACTTTTGATTCTAAATGAAGTGTGTGTTGACTGGTCAGTTTGTAAGTTTCAGGGTCTACTGTATATCAGTGAAGTTACTCCAGTCGTAAGTGGACATAATCTAGCCCCATGTCTGATAGTGTATACTGTGAATATTTCTGAACTGACTTATCCATGAAACATGTTCATCTTATTATATTACGCATTGTGTACCCTCAAGATCAGGAATTCTGTGGATCAGCATTTGATTGTCTTTGAAAACAAGGAGGGTAGTGAGTTGCTGTCTTTTACACACACAAAAAAAGTTAATATCAAATAAAACAGTTCAGGAGAAAGAAGTCAGAAAATTCCACAGGAGCTACATCGATGGAGATTTTGACCCACTGTTTTTAGCAAAGACATTGTGCATGAGCCAAAGTCAGGGCCAGCAGATAATCTGACCCAACCTTTTCAGATTACATTTGTAACTAGCATGCACTGATTTTATGGTTGTGCGCAAGCCCTTTCCTGTGTCACAGCTTGAAAAAAAGAAGACAGAAGCTAAAGCACTAAAGCTACCAAGGTACATGCTTCATTTTGTTGTTCTGATGTCATTAATCACATCTGTTCCATTAATTTAAATGTCATTCTTGTGACCTTTTTCTTGTTGTATTTTTCTTGAAAATTTAAGTAAAAAATTTTAAAGTTATTTGTGGAGAATTTTTTCATTTCTTTTTCCACTAGGGAGGATTTTATTATTTTATCCTAGCTTCTTCTCACTTAAGGTTATTTATCTATTTTAGTACATTCATCCTCATTATAACACCACTCTAGGGCTCTGAGTGTTAGAAGGAGGTGTTATAAGAAGGATGAATATAATTAAGTAAGAGATAAATGCATACTGTGCTCATTAACAGCAAGACACATACAAGGAAGCTGCTATTTTATATAATTCCCCTCTTTCTATTTAAAAATTAAAAAAACAGGAACTTGCTGGAAAAGGCTTCCTTTTAATATTTTCTCTCTCTTATCAAATTATAACTTACCTATTGTACTTAAGACTACATTCTGCCTTCTGCTTAGTACAAGCATCTCTTGACTCCAATGGGAGTTACACTCAGATTTCTTAAGACTGAATTTAGCCCTTAATGACTATCAGTTCTGCAGTGACTAAGTATTTCTGGATGAAGGATTTTGTAGCATGCACCTGTGACAGATTGATTTAATAATTTGATTCAGACTTTACCCACTATGTCACAGATGCAGGTAAAGTCTGAATCATATTATTAACTCAGTTTTGGATTGTAACCTCCATTTTGTGTTAGAATCTCCATTTTGTACTATGTGATTAATACCTGTATAACTTTCATAGAATCATAGGCCTGGATGGAACCTCTAGAGGTCATCCAGTCCAGTCCCTGGCACTAAGGGTAGGACTAAATATTATCTAGACCATTCCTGACTGGTGTTTGTGTAACCTGCTCTTAAAAAATCTCCAGTGATGGTGATTCCATGTCCCTAGGCAATTTATTCCAGTGCTTAACCACTCTGGCTGTTAGGAAGTTTTTCCTAATGTCCCTTGCTGCAATTTAAGCACATTGCTTCTTGTCCTATCCTCAGAGGTTAAGAAGAACAATTCTTCTCCCTCCGCTATGGAACAATCTTTTATGTATTTGAAAACTGTTATCATATCTCCTCTCAGTTTCCTCTTCTCCAGACTAAACAAACACAATTTTTTCATTCTTCTCTCATAGGTCATGTTTTCTAGATCTTTGATCATTTTTATTGCTCTTCGTCAGACTTTCTCCAATTTGTCCACATCTTTCCTGAAATGTGGCACCCAGAAATGGACAGAGTTGAGGCCTAATCAGTGCAGAGTAGAGCAAAAAAAATATTTCATGTGTCTTGCTTACAACACTCCTGCTAATACATCCCAGAATTATGTGGGGGTTTTTGAAAGAGTGTTACACTTTTGGCTCACTATTTAGCTTGTGGTCCACTATTACCCCTAGATCCCTTTCTCAGTACTCCTTCCTAGGTAGTCATTTCCCATTTTTTATGTATACAACTGATTGTTCCTTCCTAAAAGGAGTACTTTGCAGTTGTCCTTATTGAATTTTATCCAGTTTACTTCAGACCATTTCTCCAGTTTGTCCAGATCATTTTGAATTTTAATTCTATCCTCCAAAGCACTTGCAACCCCTCCCAGCTTGGTATTGTCCACAAACTTTATGAGTATGCTCTCTATTCCATTATCTAATCATTGATGAAAATATTGAACAGAATCGGATCCAGAACTGATTTTTTGTGGGACACCACTCATTATGCCCTTCCAGCATGTCTGTGAACCATTGTTAACTACTTTCTGGGAATGGTTGCCAATCAGTTTTGCACCTACCTTATAGTAGCTTCATTTGGTTGCATTTCTCTAGTTTGTTTATGAGAAGGTCATGCAAGGCAGTATCAAAAGCTTTACTAAAGTCAAGATAGACCATGTCTACCACTTCCCCCCATCCACAAGGCTTGTTAACCTGCCAAAGAAAACTATCAGGTTGGTTTGACACAATGTGTTCTCGATACATCCAAGCTGTTACTTATCACCTTATTATCTTCTAGATATTTGCAAATTGATTGTTTAGTTATTTGCTCCATTATCTTTCTGAGTACAGAAGTTAAGATGACTGGTCTGTAATTCGCTGGGTTGTCCTTATTTCCCTTTTTATAGAGAGGCACTACATTGGCCCTTTTCCAGTCTTCTGGAATCTCTCCTGTCTTCTGTGACTTTTCAAAGATAATTGGTAAAGGTTCAGATTTGTCCTCAGTTAGCTCCTTGAGTATTCTGGGATGTATTTTATCAGGCCCTGGTGACTTGAAGGCATTTAATTTGTCTAAGTAATTTTTAACTTGTTCTTTTTCAATTTTAGTCTCTGATCCTACCTCATTTTCACTGGCATTCACTATGTTAGATGTTCAATCACCATCAACCTTCTTGGTGAAAACCAAAACAAAGAAGTCATTAAATACCTCTTCCATTTACATATTTTCTGTTATTACTCCTCCCCCCACCCATTGAGTAACAAGCCTAGCATGTCATTGACCTTCCTCTTGCTTCTAATGTATTTGTAGAATGTTTTCTTGTTACCCTTTATGTCTCTAGCTAGTCTGATCTCATTTTGTGCCTTGGCCTTTCTAATTTTTGTCCCTACATACTTGTGTTATTTGTTTATATTCATCCTTTGTAATTTGACCTCGTTTCCACTTTTTGTAGGACTCTTTGATTTTTAGATCATTGAAGATCTCCTTGTTAAGCCAGCATGATCTCTTGGCATACTTCCTATCTTTCCTATGCAGTGTGATAGTCTGTTCCTGCGCCCTTAATAATGTCTCTTTGAAAAACTGCCAGCTGTTTTCATTTGTTTTTCCCCTTAGACTTGCTTCCCATGGGATCTTATCTACCAACTTCCTGAGTTTGCTAAAGTCTGCCTTCTTGAAATCCATTATCTACATTTTGCTGTTCTCCTTCTACCTTTCCTTAGATGCACTGCTCTCTCCATTGACAGAAGGCACTGGTGCTTTATAAGGTGTGTGATATAGAATGAGATTGATTGAACCAGATGTTCAGAGCATAATTATGGGTCCTGATCCTCCACTATATTACTCTACTTTTACAACAGGGTGAGTCCACTACTTTCAGTGAAGTTACACTGGTATACAAGTGGAAAAATGTTGTTATGAATCAAGGTAGCTTGTACTTCTATAACCCAAAAATACATTGGCTTAAAAGTGATGATCCCATCACAGGACTTCAAGGTCTGGAGATCAAGTGGAGTTGCAAGCAGCACACACTGAATTCAACTGTTGCTCCAAGGTGCAAGGGAAAATAGTAGTACAATTTAATACTTGAGGCTGAATAAAGAGAGTTTCCTAGGAGCTTTACTCTGAGTGAAGAAAGCTAACATCAGATCAGAAAAGGCTAGCCACCCAACACACCAACTGCAAGACATATCTTGTGATTTCCCCTGCAAAGATGGGCAAATCATCTCTCCTTCAGAAAGCTCAAATAAACTGGCTTTCCACAGAGAGGTTCTATAGTAGTTGGTGGATGGGAGAATCTTCCATCCATAGGCAACAGAGGGGCAGCTGCCCCATCCTTATGGTACATGGAGGTGTTTGAGTAGTGGCTCATCTCACTCCTCAACCAACCCCTTTAACCATGCTCAAATACATGGGTCCACCATGGAACACAGCTCCACATAAAGCAGAGGACTGAGACTGTTCTATGTACGCTCTTAGAATCCTACACCTCTATCCTATGCAGCAGAACTGCACCAAGGCCCTTACCTGACCGGGAGGATTTGGCTTTCAAATACTTGTTTGTCCTACTCTCAATGGGATGGATCTTTGGCATACTTCAGCGGGTGGACTTATCAGTACCAGTGAGCTTGCTGAGAAATTGGGCCAAGGTTCTCAGTCCCACAAAATGAATATTACAATCTGTAAAAATTTGTGTCCCCTGCTAAAAAGTGCAAGTTTTATATACTGTAAAGAGCACCATGAGAAGCACTGCATGTGAAAATCAACTAGTTTAGGAATAACTACCTGTTTGGTCATTTCAGCTTTTGATTAATTTTGAGTATAACAATACAGCAGCATATGTAGTAAGAACAAACCAAATATCTGATCAAAAAGTCCTCCGGCTCCCAGAGTTAGTCAGTTTTGACTGAACTCAATGACCAACCCTGATATTCTATGATTCTATGATTTCCTTTTTCAGAATTGTAGATACTCCTATTTATTTGTTGAGGAGATAACACGGGAAAGGTCCTAAACATGACCAGATTTCCTGGCCATGTTGTCAGTGCAGTTATTTCTCTTATTAGAGCCAAAAGGTCATTGGTACAAAACAGAAATGAAATTCTAATTTTGTAAGATTTTCAAAGCTGGAAAAAAGTTACTGTTGTAGACCTAGTGGCTGGCTGGTACAAAATCTTGCTAAAAATGTGTAATAACGGCACAGTGTAAAGTACTACATCTATAGTGTGACAGTTTAGTTGTGTCAAAATTGATAGGTCTTCAATAAAATAGGCTGTATTTAGATAATCATATGCCCATGCTGACTGGTTAGCCTCTCTCTGACATGCATTTTCATGAGAGAGAGCAGGATGGCCTCAAAGTTTAGTCAGTTTAAAGTGATCCTAAAATATTGTATTAACTTGCAGTATCACAGAATCATAGAATAGGGTTGGGAGGGACCTCAGAAGGTCATCTAGTCCAACATCCTGCTCATAGCAGGACCAATCCCCACTAAATCATCCCAGACAGGACTTTCTCAAGCCTGACCTTCAAAAACTTTAAAGAAGGAGATTTCACCACTTCCCTAGATAACCCATTCCAATGCTTCACCACCCTCCTAGTGAAAAAGTTTTTCCTAATATCCAACTATGGCAAAGCTCTGGCTTTATCCCTGTGGGTCCTGTGCTTCCAGGAAGTTTGTGCTGGCCTCAGAGGCTCACTGCGACCCTCCACATAGCCCTTCTCTCTCTAGGCCAGGGTTACAGTCTACTGAGCCCTTTTCATCATCAGCCAGCAAAGCTGTTGGTGAGAGAACTCCCACAGTCTCTGTTGTCCCTCTGGGCTTATTTCAGGACAGTATAACCTCCTGTCCTGCTAGGGGCCTGCCTTCCCCTTCCAGGAGGTGTTTCAGTAGTAGTAGGTTTGGGGGGAACCCGGGCCCTCCCTCTACTCTGGGTTCCAGCCCAGGGACCCTAATGGTAGTAGCTATTGGCAGCCAACCTTTAACTGACAGAGTTGCTACTTTTCCCTGGGCTACTTCCCCACAGCTCTCCCACTTCTCCCTTACCTCAGGGTACTGCAAAGCTTCCTCTCCTCCAGCTCCTTTCCCCTTGGCTTCCCCCACCTGACTAACTGACCGGGAGGTTTTTTAGCTGGTTTCAGCCAGCCCCTGATTGGCTTCAGGTGTCCCAATCAGGCTAGCTATTTCTGCTGCTTTCTAGAAGCTTCTTGATTGGCCTGGAGTAGCCTTTGTTTGGCTATCCAGGGAACAGGGACCTGCACATCCTGAGGCTGATATACCTGCCTTCTAGCACTCTCTTATACTATTGTGGTCTGACTCCATCACACAACCTAAACCTCCCCCACTGCAACTTGAGACCATTACTCCTTGTTCTGACATCTGCTACCACTGAGAACAGTCTTTGGAACCCCCTTTTAGGCAGTTGAAAGCAACTATAAATCCCCCCTCATTCTTCTCTTCTGCAGACTAAATAATCTCAGTTCCCTCAGCCTCTCTTCATAATTCATGTGTTCCAGCCCCCTAATCATTTTTGCTGCCCTCCGCTGGAATCTTTCCAATTTTTCCACATCCTTCTTGTAGTGTGGGGCCCAAAACTGGACACAGTACTCCAGATGCGGCCTCACCAATGCCAAACAGAGGGGAATGCTCACATCCCTCGATCTGCTGGCAATGCCTCTACTTATACAGCCCAAAATGCCATTAGCCTTCTTGGCAATAAGGGCACACTGTTGACTTATAGCCAGCTTCTCATCCACTGTAACCCCTAGGTTCTTTTCTGCAGAGCTGCTGCCTAGCCACTCGGTCCCTAGTCTGTAGCCATGCATGGGATTCTTTTGTCCTAAATGCAGGACTCTGCACTTATCCTTGTTGAACCTCATCAGATTTCTTTTGGCCCAATCCTCTAATTTGTCTAGATCCCTCTGTATCCTATCCCTACCCTCCAGCGTATAAATCACTCTTCCAAATTTAGTGTTATCTGCAAACTTGCAGAGGGTGCAATCCACACCATCCTCCAGTTCATTAATAAAGATATTGAACAAAACTGTCCCCAGGACCAACCCTTGGGGCACTCTGCTTGATACCAGATGCCAACGAGACATGGAGCCATTGATCACTACCTGGTGAGCCCGATGATCTAGCCAACTTTCTGTCAACCTTATAGTCCATTCATCCAGCCCATGCTTCTTTAACTTGCTGGCAAGAATACTGTGGGAGACTGTATCAAAAGCTTTGCTAGTCAAGGAATAACATATCTACTGCTTTTCTCTCATCCACAGAGCCAGTTATCTCATCATAGAAGGCAATTAGGTTAGTCAGGCATGACTTGCCCTTGGTGAATCCATGCTGACTGTTCCTGATCACTTTCCTCTCTTCTAAGTGTGTCAGAACTGATTACTGGAAGACCTGCTGCATGATTTTTCCAGGGACTGAGGTGAGACTGATTGGCTTGCAGTTCCCTGGATCCTCCTTCTTCCCTTTTTTAAAGATGGGCACTACATTAGCCTTTTTACAGTCATCTGAGACCTCCCCCAGTTGATGAGAGTTTTCAAAAATAATGGCCAATGGCTCTGCAATCACATTAGCCAACTCCCTTAGCATCCTTGGATACAGCGCATCCAGCCCCATGGAATTGTGGTCACCCAGCTTTTCTAAATAGTCCTGAACCACTTCTTTTTCTGATTTTTCCACAGAGGGCTGGTCACCTCCTTCCCATACTGTGCTGCCCAGTGCAGTAGTCTGGGAGCTGACCTTGTTCAAGAAAACAGAGATCAAACAAAAAAAAAGCATTGAGTACATTAGCTTTTTCCACATCTGTCACTACGTTGCCTCCCTCATTCAGTAAGGCCCACACCTTCCTTGACCTTCTTCTTGTTGCTAACATGCCTGAAGAAACCCTCCTTGTTACTCCTAACATCTCTTGCTAGCTGCAACTCCAAGTGTGATTTGGCCTTCCTGATTTCACTCCTGTATGTCTGAGCAATATTTTTATATTCTTCCCTGGTCACTTGTCCAATCTTCCACTTCTTGTAGGTTTCTTTTTTGTGTTTAAGAAGCAAGGATTTCTCTGATAAGCCAAGCTGGGTGCCTACCATATTTACTATTCTTTCCCCACATCAGGATGGTTTGTTCCTGCAACCGCAATAAGGATTCTTTAAAATACAGCCAGTACTCCTGGACTCCTTTCCCCTTCATGTTATTCTCCCTGGGGATCCTGCCCATCAGTTCCCTGAGGGAGTCAAAGGATTAGAAAGGTCATGTTGCCGGGTAAACATCAAGGAATAAATATATTGAGATCAATACACTGAGACTTAGCTGCATGATGCCCATTAATGTTAATAGAAGTCTTGCTGCCAAATCCACAAATCCCACTAACAATGTTTTATCTCTTCATGTTCTTATCGAAATGAATTGTAAAATTAAAGCACATTCTCTCATGGTCTCCAGTAAGGCAAAGTTCAACAGTTTAAAGCTTTAAAAGCAAAGCAACTTGTATATTCAGAGGTGCAGTAGTCTCAATGTTTGGTAGCTTAAATTAAAGGGGAAAAATAGGGGAAATTTCACAAAATTTTAAATTTGCTAAGTTTAAATGGCTTTAAAATATATAATTAAAAGTTACCTATATAAGATGCAATATCTCGGGAGTAACATATATTACCCTTATGCCTGCTAAGAATGAACATGATGTATTGTAATACATACGAACTTGCATAATTATTACTACTTGTATGGATTCAATAAATTTCTTACTACTCTATGTACAAAGCCACTTCACTCCATAATTCACTTCCTTTTGATCTATCACATTAAGCACTGTGATTTCTTTGATATACCGCACATTCTATGGATTTCCTTTTTTATAAATAAGGAAAGATCTGAGAAACATACCACATATCTGACTTCACAGGAAGAGTTTAAAAGTATGAGCATAGTTAGCTAAATTCCCTTGTTTTTAAGAGGGTTTTTATCCAGTTTTTTTTCAAATCATCCTCTTGTCTACCACAACTCTAAGGCTAGTTACAGTTGGAAAATGAAGTCTAACTACAGAAGTGATAAATTAAACATTAAAAATTCTATACGTGGGTGTAAATGACAACATACATTATCATTTAGCCCCTATTTTAAACCAAAACTGGTGAAGAAATTGATTACACTTGCTGATAATCATAAGAAGTAAAATACTTTAACACACTTACAGAGTTCCAGGTGATTTTGTTTAATGTAGGAAAAAACGGAAATGATATGCATTCCTAGCTGAAGGAGACACAATTCAAATAGTAGTTGGAATATTAACTAGAAGGCTACATCAAGAAGATTTGCACCAAGCAGAAAAAGACCAAGGATGCTGTGAAATTGGTGTCAAAAAACTGAAATCCCATTTGTATCTTACCCGGAAGATTTCACTGAGTATTTGTTTCTGCTGCCATCTCAAAAGTAGAAATCCCAATAGTTCCTTTAGATAGAAATCTGGTGTATTCAACTTTTGGGAAACCAAAGAGAAGAAATGGAAGAGAAAATAGGTAAATTGATTGTCTTATAAATGTTCCCACTTCTATGTGAGAAATTCAGAAGGAGATTTAAAAGCATTATGAATTATATAAACCCCAACCCTATATGCTTGGGAGCATGGAGTAATGTCAGAAGTGGAGTCTTTTATCACCTCTTTCTGTGTCTTTGTGGGGAGAACATATATACATGTTCACACAGAAAAATCTTTTCTAAAAACAGTTATTACTACTTAAGGGGAAAGAAATAAAATGTTCAAATAAAGTATATTCCTTTAATATACCTGAGCCCCCATCACATTCACCACTTTCACTGAAAGGCTCTGCCCCTTTACAAATAAGTCTTATACACCTCCAATGTGTACAGTAACACAATACACACACCACATTCTCACAATCACCCTTTAATGCAAAATCTTAAATCTGACCTCAGCAGCATCAATTTATAGGTCTGTAACCTATCTATGCCTATGGGTATTGCATGATGTGTGGTGAAGTAAGATGATGGAGGTATGGTTTTGCATTATAGGGCCATAGTGAGGAATTTGATGCAACCTGAGAGGGTCAAAAAATCTCAGATACCATGAATTTCATTGATATCTAGTAGCAACCATGGGGATGTTAGCATTCGTGATGGGTTTAGACACTGCAATGCATCATTTAGGAACATGAAAAGCATTTATCAAAGAGTTTCTAAAATTCTTTTCCGTACATAAGAGATAATAAATGGATCCTTGTTCAGTTCTTCATTAATGTGTTTCAAAACATGATTTTATTTCTAAAATGGATAATTTGATGTCTGAAGCAATGTCAAGAACATTGTGAAAAAAGTAATTCAATTTTTCCTTAATACCCATACATCTCTTTTTGGTTCTCCCCACACCACCCTGTTTTGAATTTTGGAACCTTCCCTAATCTATTTCTCTTTATAACTTCTCACCAGAATACATTTTTATGAAATTTCTGAATGATGTTCAGATTCCTCAAAAATCCCTTATAGATATAGCACATTAAACATGTGATCTAAAAGGAAATCATCTCTTTAAAAAACACCATCACTTGATTGGGCTTTCATTTATACAACAGTAAATGTCTTTCTTCTTCATTCCCAAATGAAGCCTTTAATTAAATAACAAAACATTAAAATCTTGGATTATTTATCGCACTTTTATCCAAAATGCTTACTGATTCAAGTTCAACTCTCAGTCCTCTGATATTTCTTTAAAGGCATATTTGTAAAAATATATCAACATAAATACACTAGACACTGCATCAAATGGTTTAAATATCAGTTCTGTGATTAATTATGTACTATGAAACCTATTTATAGCGAAATCAGATACAGCGAAATTCTGCTTTTAGTGACATTGACTGAAAGTCCCAAATTGTTTAATTGCTTTTGAATGCACAAATTATTATCCAGGCTATAGTAACCTTCCCTGCCTCCTTTTCCACATCCCCCACACAGGGAAGCAGGGGAACGAAAAATCGGCTTTACTATGGGAGGACCCATGGTTCATGAGCTTGATTCTCAGCAGGTGTAAATCAATGAGGATCTATTGATTTCACTGAGCTATGCATATTGATCTTGCTGAAGATTTGGATCTATAATTTCCCTTGGTCATCACTACCAAAAGGTGATGTAAGCTGATGTAATGAACAATTGCAGCGCTGTCTTTGACTATAACTTGTATATGAAGATAGTCAATATCCACAAATGTACTGCAGCAGTTAATATGAATCATTTATACTTAGAGGGCCATAATTTCAAAAGGAAGATAGGCAGGATTGCAAACATATCACCTCCAAAAATATGAGCATGCCAGATACCGAGGTTTGCATGCCCAACTGTGCCATCAGGCAATTGTGTAAATTATCATAGGAGAAGGTGCACAGTTACCCAATTTGTTTACACACATGTAGTTTTCAGTGGCCTCTCTGACTGTGTATGCATATTTCTGTAGTCACACTTCTTGCACCTGCATCTGAAACTTTGTTCCATAATGGTCTAACAACCTTGATTACATGCGTTTAGCAATAACACACTCCCTTCCTAGGTCCCTCAATTATTGTCTTTATTATTGGTATTACTATAGCACCTAGGACTCCTAGTCGCTGACCAGGACACTTCCCCACCCCTGCCCCCGCACTAGGTGCTGTACAAACAGAATAAAAGAACTGTGCTACTCTATAGAAATGGCTAGATGACCTTGGGACCTTCCCTTCCAATCCTGCCATGATATTTAACCAGTTACAAGTCAAATGACCTGGTGTTCAATGGTATGTTATTGCACTTATGTATGCACAAAAGTTGGCACACATGGGCCTTATTTATGCTCACGTTTGAGCTAACTATTATTGTGCATGTAAATCAGGGTTTTGCACATGAAAGTGGTAGATTATGCAACTAGCTGGCCAATTCAATATGCAAATACTTGATTTCACACTTATTGTGGGCACATATAAATTAGCTATAGAGTTTTGGAATATAAAGCCTTAAGGATTTTAGCTATGTTAGTTAATTTTTTCTGGAGTTTTACCTATTCCTTTTAACATGTTTAACATGTAATCAGTCTTCATTAGGAAAGAAAGTAATGTGAATGATAAAACTGGTAAATAACAACACTTAGCACTTACATATTTTTGATATATTACCTAACATTGTATAAAAACGAAATATTTTTACGGATTAAAAAAACCAAACACAGAGATTCAAAACCAGAACATATACCTCCAACAAAGAAGGATCCTGGTGGAAGTGTTTGTCGATATATGGATTGCTCCCATTTGCAAAACTGCATATAGTTCTGGAGGTTCTCACTATCTGATCACACTAATTTCATGGGCAAATAACCCATTCCAGTGACATATTTCAACACAAGTAATATCTGAATATTTAGCTTATGGATATGTCTCCCCAGTATTCTTTCATTAAAGGGATTGGATTTATAGTCTAGTCTAAATCAAGATTCATAGCTAACATTGGCCAGATATGTTTGAAAGGTCATATCACAAAACATAACATGAGGAAACACTACTGACAATGCTAGATGATAGAAAGGTAGTACAAGGCTGATGTGATGTCCATTACTAACATAAATGAAGAATGGACCTAATTCTCCTCAGTTAGGGATTGATGATGGTCCCACTGAAACCAATAAGAAGATTGTCATTGACTTTAGTGATTCCGGAACTGGAATTTTATGGCACTGTTAAATCAGGAATAACTCCAATGAAGTTGGCAGAAATATAGTAGTATCAAACTGGTGCAAATGAGAGAAGAATCATGCCCCTTACCTCTGTTTCATATACATTTATCTCTTTTCTACTCCATTTCTATAGCAGGATGCTAAATAAAAGCCTTCCACTTATCATTAGCATATCATTAACATCTTCCTCATGATTCTAAATCACAACTTCAGTGTCCCATCCTGCCAACTATTAGATGGAAGCAAATCCTCTGTCCTCTCTAGTTTTCAGAGTCTGTCCCCAGCTTTTGCTTCTTCTAGTGTAAAGTGAACTAAAATCAATCACGCTGCTTCCTTGATGTGCCTGTGCCCTGGAGTTGTGAAGTCTGCAGATTTCTTTCAAGTAGTGTGAAAGGCCATACATTTCTTCAAGGTCGGAGGCTAAAAAAGCCACCCTTTTGTGAATGAACTGATTACAGGAACAGTCTGTTCAACTTCCCCGGGAAAGAGCTTTGATTCCATACTGGAAAAAGTCCTGTCAAATGTAACAGAAAATTATATACAGGTATTTTGACACCCTTCTCCCTCATAGAATTGATTTTAGAATTATATGCCTCTTGTACAGAGTTTGTGTGTGGGGTTGTTATTTTATTAAATTCTAAGAGGTTTGGAAAAGTGCTATATCAGAGCTAGGTTTTATTAATTATTATTTTAAAATCAATTTCTATACAGCTCTATTAAGGTTCTATAGAATCTCTTTGTTACATCACTATTAAGTTTATAAGATTTTTCCATAAGTGTTTAGTCACATACACATTTATGATTAAATATAATATTGGCCAGCAGCACAAAACATGACATACAGGGCATGATATTGATGTACATACCACATTCTAACATATTTAACATCTGATACTGCTCCCATTGATTTTGGTGTGCCAGGATCAAGCCCTTTATTGAAAAGCAATGTTTCAAACTGCTTTGTAGTCACTTGATGCTGTCCAGTGAATATATCTTTTCACTGTCATGCTCAGAATAGGTCAGTCTGCAACTCTGACTCCAGCTGAGTAGCACATACCCAACCAGGTAATCTATTGGTATCAATGAGATTACTTGCATGACTAAGTGTTACTTAGCCTGAGTAAAGGTTACAGAATCTGATCCTATTTACTTTTATTTTGTATTACTTCTCGCCAACAATAAAAGCGAGTGGATGGTACTTTTTTACAATTTTACAATTACAAAAGTTATGAAAATTGTGGGGTTTATGAATAAAAATATTAATTATTGTGCATGCAGACGTACTGTTATATATGCTCACGCCCCATTTTACTCCAGTCTACTGGCATGTTTTCCCCTTTAAACACATGGGTATACATCAGTCTGATTTAGTTAACAAAATATGCAGTTCCTATATAAAATGACTGGAGTAAATTGAGTCACTTGCATTGCTCTTATTATAAACATATCCCTTTCCTAGACCTTGCATTAAGGCATCATGATGTGTAATGACAGGATTCAAGACATGTAATTTTACTGGTGTTGATATAAGTAACGCTAGGAAACTATACAGATACTAACACTAGCGTTTCTTTACAACACTAAGCATTTTGAATCTGATCCACTGCCCACTGAGGTCAATAGGAGACTTTGTGTCAACTTTAATGGTCTTTGGCTCAAGCCTTTTTGTGCACAACCACCCATTTTTTTCACATTGAAATCATGCTTGTCATTGTTGTCATACAGCATTTTCCCTTCAAAATCTACTCAAAGGAGATTTCACAGAACGTCAGTAGTTTATGAAATGAAAATCAGATTTGCCCAAGACGTATTTGTGTGTGTCAATAATCTTTAGATGTTTGTTATACTGTAGATGGAGATTTTAGCTGTTAAGTTGCCCTTTTAAAAATAGCCTTTCTGTTTCTGCAGTTGTTAAAACAGTTAATGCAATGAAATAATATAAGTATGAATCCAAATAGCAATAAAATGGCCAAGAAATGTAACTTTGGATTTTCATAATCAAATTTTAAAGCTGTCTTTCTGAGGTGATGAAAATGATAAAGGCATCTTTAAAACAACAGTGGATATTGGACAAAAGCTTGTAATGTTTCATAACTTGAAGTAAAAATTCCAGAGGAAGGTGGTAATATTTAGAATGCAGAAAGCATGATATAATTTTAAAAATACTGATAAATCACAACTACAAGCAAGGTGATTAGGGTATCTAGTGTGAGCAAAGAGGCAAGCAGAGACATATGGCAAAAATACAGTGAAATCTACTCCAAAAACCCCTTGCAATACCCAATCCCTGTCTCATGCACCCTTTTTAAAGGACCTGGATCAGGTCCTTAACAGATAAATTACAGCAAGTTTCTCTTTATACTACATTAAAACTACCATTAACAAATATTTGTTTGTGACCAACCTAATGGCTTGATATTAAGTTGCTGAGCCAGGACAAGTACAGGTCGTTAACCAGCTGAGGGCCTACAGAGCTCTGCCATTTTGCTGAGGCTATCCTTTGGACTCCATGGTGAAGACATGCAATTATTTTAGACGTAGGCCAGTTGACCGAATAGGACAATTCACAGAGTGGCCTTGGCAACCAGCTAAGGATCTGATCCAGTGCCCACTGATGTCAATGGAAAGAATCTCACTGAAGTCAGTGGGCTTTGGATCTGACTTTAAAAGCACAAAGAGCTAGCTTAATGAGCAATTCAGCCGTGCCTGACAGTTTACCTTTTCCATCTCTTTATCAGTTAGTGTTAAAACCATGAATGGGACGCTTTGAACACCTGAATAATAATTCTGGTGAAGTTCATATTTTTTACCTCATGTGTTTCTAGAAATGTATATGATAAAAAAAAGAGATCAATATTCTCTGGTTTACAAAAAAAGGCAAGTACTTTATTTATCAATAGAATTACCAGCTGCTTTTTACACCATTGCCATGACTAATCAAATAGCATAAAATAAATGAAGGAGAGTATAAAACCACATTACGCCAGTTGGTACCCCTGGACAACCCTTTGACTAAAGTACAGAGTTAGATGTTTCAAGTATGGCACTTATATGAATAAGAGCAGAGAGAAGGTGACATATTCACAGTTAAAAGCAACAAACTCTGTTCCTTTGGTATATTTGTCATAGGTAACTTGGCTGAACATTAATTAGTTCTATCTGATTTATGCACATCAGGGTAATTTTTTTAAAAACACACTGACAAACTTGGTAGATCCCAACTAGCATAAGACAATTAAGGTCTCTGGTGTGAACAGACAGGCAAACAAAAATGGCAAAATTATATTCAGCGTGATTGTTTTGTGTAATTGTTGTACAAAACTAAGTTAGAAAATAGCTAATAATATACACCAGGAATAAGCTCTGCAACTCCAATAGACAAAATAAGATCAGATATCCTTGATGAGGAAAGTGCACAGACCTCCTGGTTCAGCTTATGGTCAAGTGCCAAACAATGCTATTAACCTCCTTTTAAAATGTGCTTGCAGTTGTATATTACAGAAATCCCCTGTACACACCACAGAAAACAGCATCCTTGCAATCTTCTAGCTATGACCATTCTACATGCAATTACAACAATTAGACACTCCTGTCTGTACTCTCATCCTAATAATGACCAAAAAGCTGCTCCAGTCAAAAGATAATATTGGATCATTAGAAAACAGTAACTGTACTGTAAGGCCGGATCAAGCATGGTTTTACAGCTTTTCTTTCAGTCTTTTACTTAGCACTGCATTTTGTATTTAGTTCAGTAAGTGCAGTTCCAATCCCTTAGTGGCTTTCTTGGTGGTTTGATAAAATGCTTGTCTAAGCAATGTACCTTTCCCTAATGTTGCCTGGGTCAGTTCCACCTGGCACAGTGCTTCAGTTCTGTAACAGCCTCACACATAAGCTGAGTCACTTGACTGAGTCCTGCCAAAGTTAGGCACGCTCATTCTTGGCAGGTCCTTGTTTCTGATTTCGTAGATGGATTTCCTTTTCGCTTGTACTCCTCTCACTGCCATTTTAATCTTTCTCCAGCCCAAGTGGTTCAGTTCTGCCAAATTGAGCACCACACAAATCCCACTCACTGCAAACATGAATACCAAGAAGACAGTCTTCTCAGTGGGTCTAGACACATAGCACTCCACTTCCTTAATGCAGGGGTATCTATCACATTCATACATGGAAGGGACATTGAATCCATACAGGAAATATTGTCCCACTAAGAACCCAATCTCTAGGGCATTTCGAAAAACCACTTGGATGATGTAAAATCTGGAGATGCCTTCTTGCCGCCTCATCTTCGACTTTGTAGTTCTGATGGCTGGGTTGGGGATTTCCTTGACCTCCAAGCAGTCTGGCTCTGCTTCCTTGGTGGAGTTCTCGGTGTTCTGCAGCACTCCATTGACAATGGTGTTCTTGATCTTCTTACTGTCCTCACGTTTCATTGAGTCCTGGTCTCTGTCCAAGGCGAGGAAGACGGTGGAGTACCTCCTCTCCCTCTGCTTAGCCGACTGGTGCACAGAGTACGTTATGAAGCAGAGGCTGGGCGTGCACACCATGATGATCTGGAACACCCAGTACCTGATATGAGAAATGGGGAATGCCTGGTCGTAACAAGCCTGGTTGCAGCCTGGCTGCAGCGTGTTGCACACGAACATCGTTTGTTCATCATCGTAAACCGTTTCTCCTACAATGGCCACAATGAGTATCCTGAAGATCACCACCACGGTCAGCAGGATCCTACAACAGAAAAGTTCGTCAGGGCACCCCTAGAGCGAGAGAGAAACGCCCGAAAACACAGCGGGCAGCAGCATGGCTGGATCTAACCGCCAGGGCTGCGGGGAGCTGTCCGGTGCTGATGCAGCAGATAAGCCGAGATCCCAGTGCAAGGGGCAAAGAAACGTGTGCTCGGATCTTTGTCTAGTTGGGAGGACAGTGCCCGCACGAATCTTGTCCCGCGTGAGTCAGGCGAGGTGATATTAAAGAGCAATGAATAGATGCACGGGCGCGCACATTCATTGTCATCCTCAATTGATAAAAGAGCCTCAGATCCAAAGGGGACTAGCCAGCCCCCAGTTCTCCAGGGCTTTTAAAAACGCTTCACGCTCCCGATTTAGAACGCTGTCAACATCACCCGAACCCGACACGAAGGGGAGAGGCGTCCACACGGCTTTAAGGAACTGGCTGTGTGCGTGGGGACGGGGATCGATCCCGCCACGGCGCCTTATTTCCCACAAGAGTCCTACGCGCGGACAACTTCTTGATTTGCTCCCCGGGGAGCCAGAGATACTGGGTGGCTGAAGTTTGCTCTAGTTTGGAGCATTCCTCCCTCCTCCTCAACCCATGGCACAGCCCGGCTAGGACATTTCCTCTCTGCACCCTGCTCTCCGCCAGCGCTTCCAGGAGAGGCTTAAGCTACGTCCCCGTGGCTCCGCGGCAAAGCCCCCTTGTTCTTACCTCCCGATCATAGTCGAGTGCTGCTGCACTGCAGCTTCCAGGAGTCGCTCTAGGATGGTCCATTCCCCCATCGCTGTTCATCCGGAGACAAAGCCTTCGGCCGCCCGGCCGCTTTCGGCTTTTCGCCCACCCCAGCGGAGCAAAGCAACGTCCGGGCGGGCGGCGGGGCTGGATAGCCCAGGCTGCCCGAGCACAGCCCCGCTGCCCTTCCGCCTCGCCGGGCGCGTCCCGCGGCTGGGCTCGGCCTGGGCCCCCGGTGCTTGGGCTGTGCATGGGCAGGGAGGGAGGGTGGCTGTAATGTCTTGCCGCCTCTAATCGGCCTTTAAGTAGTGTCTGCTTGCGTCACAGCCCGCTCGGGGAGAGCAGCCAGCAGCGGCGCTGGGGTTGTCTCCGGCTCCTGGCGGTGGGCAACAAAGAAATCAGCGGCCCTAGAGAAGAACCGCACGGCGCGGGCAGGGAGATTCATTTTGCGACCAGGGCATTGTTGATCAGCGGGGCTGCCGGGGGAAGCCCGCCGCGTGCAGCGAGCCCTAGAGAACCCGAGCTGCCGGGGGCAGGCAGAGCAAGGGTCCTACCCAATCCCACAGGGATTAAAACGGCTCCCCTAAGCACCCAGGTAATGGACCGGAGTGAATGCGCCCTTAGAAGCATAGCACGCAATTAGACACCACCAAGATCTCCCCGCAGCCACCCCGTGGAAAGCCTCCCGCGCAGGGAGTTCCCCCCTCGCTCCTTCCCATTTCCTCTCTTGGATGCCGAGCCTACTTTAATACATGTAACCCGCGGCTTTGTTGTATTCATTTCCCTCTCTGTGCTCGTCTCAGTGATTTAATAGACAGATGTGTGTTTGCATCTGCTGGATGCAGAGGAAATACCCTTAGTAGGGGCAGTGAATATTCATTGCCATTCCACCAGTCAGAGTTAACAGTGGAGCTAATGAGCGATGTAGCCACAAGGAAATTGTGTTCGGTCATCCCCAAAGAAGGCGGATTCACTGCTTAAACACAGAACTCGGTTTAGAACAGAAAATAGTGCCTATCCTGGGTATTCAGTTTAAATTTTGTTTTCTGATCTGACTGTGAAACAATTCAGTGGGGGGAATTCAGGATCTTAGCACCTAGCTTCCAGGTAGAAATGTACTTTAGGTATTGGAACGATTTACTATTGTCTCAAAGTTTGGAAATATTTTCTGAATTTTACACAATGGTAGCGTTATATAGCTATAGTTTTATATATTCTTACTCTCAATCGTGGAAGACACTGGAATTAATATGTAGGTTTTAGCTGTCACTGGTTTTACATTCTTTATATAAATATTCATAGACAGCAAGAACTGAAATTTACATGTCCAGCATTTTCCAGGATTAATATTCTGTGTGCGCCAGTCTGCATACACATATTTATCAGTGGTGACACCAAAAAATATGCAAATCATGTAATATTAATGTATCGTTTCCCAGACAAATGTTTATACTGGAATTAATCCATATAAATGACCATAGAATATTTTATCTTGTTCACTATTTGCATTTTAAATTTTGTGTATGCACTCATAACCAGAGATACTACAGGAGGTTATTGTACAAAGATTTAATTGGCAAGAGTTTGAGTTGACTACCTTACACTCAAGTGATGAATCCAATAGTATTATTTATTTTCCCTTACCTGCTAAGTAAACCTTGACACCATACCACCCTGTTCTGAATTATTTTTAACCCACAAATTTCCCAAAAAGGCTAGTTAAGAAGTATTTCAGGCAATTTTATGGTACGATTGCTCATATTTACACCAATAAAAGCCAGACTGCTTTAGTCACGGAGAAAGTCACCCTGTTCACTGGAAATAATTGAATCCTTTATTTTTATGAACCATTTCTTATTTCTGTAAAGGATGTTAAATATCTGATGAGTAATTGGGATGAAAAATCAAACAGTAATTTGCAAATCTTCCGCTATTCATAGTTTGCTGTTATTTAGGTGTGTGAATGATCACCTAGGTCACAATATTATTTCTGTTCCCTGAGTGAACTAGCAAAACTTTTTTTAATTAGAACAATAAAAAATGAGGAATAGTGAAAACCCTTGTTCGCACAGAAATAGATAGATTTCCTCTAGCTGAAAATTGGATTTCTGTGATGAAGCATTCAATAATCTGGACCAACTGGGTTTCTCTCTGCTGTTTGGAATTGGTAGGCACAGTGACCAGTCATGGGCTTTTCTTCCCTTCAGCTGTATGTGCTCTACAGACTGATGCCCACACCTTGCTCTTCCTCCACTTGAAGGACTGTGTAACTAACTTCTAAAACATATTTATGAAAAGGTGCTATTAGATACAGCAACAGAGCTACAGAAAAAATCAGCTCTGCCTTTGCCTTTTAAACCAAGTCTAACAACTAGTTAATTAACTACACCAATGACTAACTGCCTCATGACGGCCCAGTGGTGTCTGTCTGGAGATGAAACTGAAGAGATATGAAAGGAAGCATAGGAGTCAGTCCACATCCACAGAGGAAGTGCCAATGTGTGAAGATAATAAAATGAATAAATACATACATACATCTAGAATGCCAGTGATTGGTAATCCTGTATAGCAAGACAAAACAGCAAAGTGAAAGTAGGTCCATGGTCCAGATCAGGGGTCAGCAACCTTTCAGAAGTGGTGTGCCAAGTCGTCATGTATTCCTTCTAATTTAAGGTTCCATGTGCCAGTAATACATTTTAACATTTTCGGAAGGTCTCTTTCTACAAGTCTGTAATATATAACTAAACTATTGTTGTATGTAAAATAAATAAGGCTTTTAAAATGTTTAAGAAGCTTCATTTAAAATTAAATTAAAATGCAGAGCCCCCTCAGACCAGTGGCCAGGATCTGGGCAGTGTGAGTGCTGCTGAAAATCAGCTCGCGTGCCGCCTTTGGCACCCATGCCATAGGTTGCCTACACCTGGTCCAGATTGTCAAAGAGAGAAAGAGAAATCCTTGTGCAAAGGCAAATATGGGTATTACATAAAGAACACCTATTCTCCAAACAATCATGTGGACAAAACCCCTTTTGAATGAATGGGCACTAATAGTACATTAAAAAAAAAAAAAGCACAACATGATCAAATTGATCAGCCATTTGGAATTCAAATGAATGGCCAATATACTGTTTGCTGTCTTAATCAGATTTACTTAATGCAGTACATCCAGCGATATGCACCTTGGAAGGAGAAAAAATGTCTAATTAATAAGTGCTATAAACCTCTAAAAGTCTTCTGAAATAGCATTTAATATCAATAAGGGTAAAGGTCCAATAACTTGGAGCCTACTGTGGCAGGTGCCGTGTCCTATTATAAAGCAGGGAATGTCCCTTTTCCAATGCTATACTAACTCCATTTTCACTTGCAAGACATTGGACCTTAGCCCTGAGAATGAATATTGCCCACCCAGCACCTAAGGCCAGGCTAATTTAGGGAAAGTAATTCCACACTTGTTGGAAAGACAGAAAGGTTTTCATGGCATTATTTTTTTAAAACAAAACAAAAGGTAAGCTGTTGGAAGTTCACAGTAGCTTGGTATGTCAGAGGGTGTCTCCTAGTCATAGATACCTAGTGCTATGAAGCCCAGACCTCAGTTGTGGCTTTTAGGCACTGCCACAAAATAAAAAAAATAAAAAATGGGGGAGTTGGTAGAGTGTAGGTGCAACAGTGAAAGGTGTATGATAAAAGCACATTTTTATATTTCTACAATTGACCACATATATATCAGAAATATCCAAATATAGACTCACTTGATAACTCATCTGTTTCAAAAAGTAATTAGTCAAATTAATCATGATAGCTAGAGACCGAGGTTGGGGAGGAAAAGTTGCAAGCAGAGGAAAAATCCACAGTTTCTACAATCTTTGTCTTAGGTTTTATACCAATCTACTGAATACATCAGCCTGTTGTGGAGCCAGGATCTGCAGTCTAGCAGGCTGCCCAGAATGCTATGCTGGTTGTGGCACTCCTGTTAGTAAATCATCCTACATTTCATTCACAAGCAACTGGGATTAACAAAGCTTTATCCCCTGGCTTACAAAACCAGTTTCTTAATGAAGCAACAATATTGGTTTCCAACAGGATCAGATGTGCTCTGTGTAATATTTTGTTAATTGTATACAAAGAGTACAAAAGCAACATTCTTCCTTAGGAACAATTATATGTTTTTAGAGAAGAAAGCAAAATTCAGTACAAACTCTACTCTGTTTCTGGTGGTAGCTCGTGCAACCCCTACAAAAATAACAGTATGTCAAAGCCTGCATATGCTTGAATCTCATGCTTCTACAATATGAATGTTAAAATAAATAAGAATATAGATTGGATGGATTTTGGATTACGTTTGGAGAGTGAGATTGTATGTTTCCTTAGTTTAGATGACAAACTGAGGTTAATCTGTCTCTAAGAAGCTACAGGCCAGATTCCCTCTCAGAGAAATCCAGCCGCTTTGCACTGTACTGGTACTGCAAAGGGTCCAGAAAGCAGCCAGAGTTCTCCACCTAGGGATTCCTCATGAAAAAGGATGATCGCAGTGGGAGATAGAAGCCACATATGCAAGCTACACCACACACCGTGCAACTCCCAATGTAGGTGACATGCCAGGGTGGGCTAGAAAAGGTGGCCTGAATGGAGGGCAGTGACTTCTGGGCATTTCCAGCAGGCAGCTGACTTCTTGGGGGCCATACATTAGAGCGTCTCCCAAACAGCTAGAATCTATGCTGGGGAAAGCCCCAGGATCAATTGCTACAACCGGCCACTTGTACAAGTCATCCTGTCCCGCTACTCCATTCAATGTCAACTGGGCACACCAGTGAGCCTAGGCCAATAAATCTTGAATTATTTATTTAAAAAAAAATTCTGTCCCATATACTATTTTTATTTAATTTATTTGCAGCAGCAATGTGTTATTACAGCAAATAAATGAACACTTCACTAAGATTCAGAGAAGCCATGGTGACCTCTTATATTTCACTTTTACATGAAAACATGATTTACATCGCTACTGTTAAGCTTCAGAGACCCCAGAAATATGCATTAACTATATGCAGCAAGAGACTCATTTTAAACATTTTCAAGCTATTAACTGGAGTGTGGAAAAGAGAAAACCTTATCATACCTGTTTGTTGCCCTCATTATGCTTTGTAATTGGGCTTCATAGCTGGGGTAGCTGATGAGATTTTTTTCAGTATTACTTTTGTGAAACAGCAGAACTTTCTTTGAAAGATGTGTTATTACAAGCACTTCTTTTCTGAGAGCCTTTGTGGATTATACCAAATACTAAGTAGTTAGCTGCTAAACTGAAAACGCCCATCTAAGACCTCTCCTAACCATCTGCTCTGCTGTTTTTCCATTTGGTGCCGTGTGTGTATTAATGAAATGATTGCATCAGATTAGATCTTTTATTCATAAAATCATCTAGGTCATCTGCTTCCACCTACATTTTTTCTCTCATGAAATGAACATTTGGGTGGAGATTCTCCCCTCATCATATGCACTTATGTCTAACAGCAATCAGCATTACATGTGAATATTAAGAAAAAAAGCTCTTTTGTGTCTTCATTCAGTCTAAGTCCCTTCAAAAGCAAAGAGGCTTATCTTCAAAATTACACTGGGTGTACCTCTTCTCCCAGCCCTATAATTTTAAAGTGACAGACTTCCCAAAAGGAGAACTACAAGGACTGATGATGGCCTCTGTCCAGAGTACAGGCACAGTATAGTCAGCAGCAATGTGAGCTTTCCTACATTACCTTGCCAATTTGACCTCAATGAGAAGGCAATTCCTTCTCCATGCCTTGGGGGTCACTAGCCTCAAGGGTGCCAAGCACTATCAATTGTGGTGGTGGCTTCTGAGATGTGAATGGTATACACCTAGTATTTTTTCACCTGTCAAAGTTAATCTCATGAAGTCCATACGGTGCTAACATATATACATGCCTAGACAGACAGATACTATCACCAACAGTATCCCATAAACTGTGGGCTATGTTAACATGCCATCGTGAGTCAGAGGTGTGCATCTGGAGCTGGAAATTGCCATACATGAAGTGTAATTTGGTGAAAGAAACAAGTAGAGCACTGCGTGAAGAATGCAAAGAAGTTTTTATGAATATTCATGTACATTTTTAAGGAGTTTAGTTTTCCAGTTTCTACACCTCATATAAATATTCCAGCAAATGAGTTTAGTAGCAGGAATATTTAATGGAAAGTACAGATGTTAAGTGAATATTCCTGGGAAATGTAGTTCCAATTACTAAAGGTGAGTGTTTTTACTGGAACCCTGAATCTGAGTTACACTCTTAGGGAATATTTCGTGTCCCGTATACAGTCCAAATAGCACAAATCTTAACAACAAGTACTCACAATGAACGGCCCAAGAACAATCCAAAATTATCATCAGAAATTATCTGGCACATAATTTTCAATTACAAATACTGTACATCTATAGTACTTAGCCCCCATTACTGTAATATCTGAGTTCTTCATCTAAGGAGCGTGAACTGTGATCTGTGTGCAAACAATTTGTAGTTAGAAATTGGTACAATTCATCAAATAAAATGGTGATGAATTATTTCCTCAGCCCTTGAAGCGAGCTAAACTTTCTCACCTTAAATTTTGAAACTGGTCAGAAGTCCATGGGCTAAATCCTCAGTTGGAGGAAATTGGCACAGATCTATTGACTACAATGGATGTGTGTCTGTTTTTATTATCTGGACCCACAGGAGTAAATTTTATTGGTCTTATGAGCAAACCTAACTTGGGTTCTAATTATGGCCCTGTAGGGGGTCGCCACTGGGGCTCGTCCCTCTGCAGGGTGGTTGGGCACCACACCGCTTCGCTACACACCCCTCGGCCAGGTTGGGGAATACCCGGGCCTGGGGCTCAAGTGCTCAGCCAGGCCTGAGCAGCGTCAGTTCAGCACACCCCAGCCCGAAAGCCGGGCGGGCAACACACCCACAGGGTAGAGTCAGGGGCTCAGACCCTCAAGCAGGGGCTGAGCAGCAACAGTTGAAAAGGCCCAGGCCCTGAGGCAGGGCGGGGCCACAAACACAGGGCAGAGTCAGGGGCTCAGACCCTCAGGCAGGGGCTGAGCAGCAACAGTTTGGAAAGGCCCAAGCCCTGAGGCAGGGCGGGGCTACAAACACAGGGTAGAGTCAGGGGCTCAGACCCTCAGGCAGGGGCTGAGCCACACCAGACAGCTAGCAATGGCGTCTGGCCGAGGGGGAGACTGCCACCCACTCCACTGCGTCCCGGCCCGGGGCCCTAGCAGCGGTAACAGGCCTGCTGCAGTCAGTGGGGATCCTGACCGCAACATACTGACATAGGTTCAGACTCGTTCCCTGGGCCACTTCCTAACTCCCCCTCAAAGGGTACCTGGTTAGGCGTGGGGACCTCCATGGGCTCCTCCGAGTCGCTGTCTGGAGGCAGAGGCGGCAGCCCCTCGGGGTAGCCTGGACTGGGGAGGCTCGGTCCCTCTTCCTCCGGGTAGTGGGCGCAGGGCAGGCTCGGCCAGTTCCCGGGGTAGCATGGACTGGGTAGGCTCGGTCCCTCTTCCTCTGGGTAGCGGGCGCAGGGCAGGCTCGGCCAGTTCCCGGGCTCAGGCTGGGTCACCGGGGCTTCCCGTTCCGGAGCTCTGGCTGTAGCCTCTGGCCCCTCCGCTGGCTCCCTCCAAAGTGAGCTCCGGGGCCGAGCTTTTATACTTCCGGATCGGCCAGCTGACCTCTGGGGGAGGGGCGCAGGTTTCTCCAGCTCCGCCCCCTCTTGCCTCTGGGGAAGCTCGTCCCTCTGCGGGGCGGTTGGGCACCACACCGCCTCGCTACAGGCCCACACTAAGATTCCTTATTCATTAAAGTAAGAAAATCTTTCAGAAATGCCTTGGACATGGAATAATATAAAGGACCATGTACAATTTAATATGTTAAATAATAACTACACCTTATGTTCTGAAGATGCCAAGTAATGTGCACCTACTATGGTAACGACAAATTCAACATGAATTGAAAGCATGTTTTCATTGAAAAAAAATTGACTCACTCCATAGAGACTGTTGTCTTAAAGAAACACACACAGAAACAAATGCAGCACTGATTAGATGCATTATGCATTAGGTAGTCTCCTTCCTCTGAGGCTTGTCTGGGGCCAGAGTCAGGATATCAGACCTGAGAGGGTCATTGGTCTGACCCAATATGGCAAATCATATATTTCTATTTTCCTTTTTCTTGTGAATCAAAGGAGTTCTGATTAGTAATCAAAATGTACTGGCCTATTTATTTTTTAAACCGACAGGGTGAAATCTGGGCTCCACAGAAATCATTGGCATAATTCTCATTGTCTTCAGTGGGACCAGAATGTCAAATCTCTCTGAGAATCTAATCTACAGCTGTTCTTTTCAAAATCTCCAATGGCAAAATACTAGGCAGATAAAATTAATGAATGCTACAAGAACACCCAGGATAGGAGCAGATAAGGCCAAATGATGAGAACACACAGCCCTGTGTTCTTAAACTCTGTGTAGCTTTTGACTTCTCTCCTCGGCTTCTTGGACCAATAGGAAAAATGTACAATTGTTTGTGAGATGCTATTCTGCAATATTTCAATTTAAATTCATTCACTTGAAACATTACTTTCAGACCTAGTGCTTTGCTTTGCCTTGTCTTCTTTTGTCTCCATTCAAATGCTGAATCCCTATATGCTCCCAGCTGCTTTCGATTCAGCGCCGTGATATATGGCGGAATTAATTTCCTTTGTTTTGATTGTTACACTACCATATGTCTTCAGATTCCTGATGCCCCCGTTTTGTCTCCCCCCTCATCTCACCAGTCTCAGTAGAGAATTCACATTACATTAAAGTAGTCCATAGAAGCTGTCCATTGAAAAAGAGTAGTGCAGTGATTCATTTGAATATAAACTACTTTTGTGAACAGGAGTGAAAAAGCAGGAGCTCAGTAAGGAATCCTGGTTTTACTTTTTAAATCTTTCTGTGGCTCAGGAATTCTGCAGCTAGAAAGTGTAGGGGAGAAAGGTAATTTATTTCACATGCATTAATTCTAATGAGTGTTTGTTATGGAATCATCCTACAAAACGTAATAGCTATGGTTTTTTTAAACATGCTCTAGTATTTAATATAGAATTCCATCCCTACTATAGAATTCTATGGGAAGGTTGGAAAAAAGTATATAGAAAGGATATTATTACATTCTATAGGATATATAGAACCCTAATGGTTTAACTACTATTAAATTCTGTAGGAATTTATGCAGTGGGACTTTAGTTAGGATAGAAGAGCAAAAGAAATGCTATAATTTGTATTTTTCCTCCATTTAGTTACTAAGGCCCCAATCGTCCCTCCCCCAGCCTGCATGCAACAGGAATGCTCCATACACAACTCTTGAACTCACACACATGTGTGAGGAAGAGGGTGAAGGGCCCCTATGGAAGGCTTTCAGTGGATCTGTGGATCCTTGCATGGGGGGGAAGAGGCAGGAAGAGGGCAAGCCAGGGGAGCAGAAGTTAGGATGTGGACAGGGCAGGGGTATTGTGCAGGTGCATTATCCCCTAGCATAGGGCTGTGTGTAAATTTTCCATGAACCCCAGCCAGTCCAGTGAGGACTGCCTGTTAGGTGGGTTCTGAACTCAGCCTCTGGGTAGAGAATCACTGGTAAGGAGACATCACCGGAGCTAAGCCACTAAAGACTGGGACAGGCGATAGAGATCCAGAGCAGTGAAGACAGTTCTAAGTAAAGATAGCCAGAGCCAGAGCCCTGGCCTGTTCCCTTGGAGGTTGGAGGGGGAAAGTCTTCCCTCACGGTTCCAGGAAAACAACTTGGAAGGAAACTTAGTAAAGAAAACAGCACAAATTTCTTCCTCTTTAGCCCCTCCCCTGGGAGATCAGGCCCTACCCTTCGTTAAAGATAAAAATTCATAAGCAATTCAGTTTACAAACAGCCAGTCCGTTTAAACTGCATGTGTACCCATGGTCAGACAGTGGCTCACATTGGAAATGGGGATATTTTAAAGGTACAGGGATAAATTCTGCACCTTGTTACACTGGTGTAAATACTAAGGAAGTTATTCCAAATGTAGGGCCTATTCCAAAGTTCACTGAAATCAATAGGAGTCTTTTCATTGACTTCCGTAGGCTATTGATCAGGCACCTACATTAAAGATGAATTTGACCCATTTTCTCGATATATTTCGCAGTTTAAGCAATTTTCCCCCTCATTCTTAAGGTGAATTTAAGGCTTATGAAAGATGCCAGAGTGACATCCGAGAAGAATGAAGTCTCCTTTAGATCAACAGAAAAGGTACAGCGGAGGTAGAAGCAGTACAATCTTCCACACACTTGTCTTATCCCTGACCTGGCCGGACCACATCTAGGGACTTAGAAGGTAGCTTAGCTTGTTCCATTGCTCACTTCTCATCCTTTCTGTTCAGATCATTAGCAAGGCAGGCTGTCTGTGCTGAGTGCGATCATGATTTTTGTGATGTTGGACACACTCTAGGATTTGTGTGATATGAATGAAACTGAACAGAGACAGCTCATTTAATTCATGCTGGCCACCAGTGTTAACAACTTTCATTCCATATCAACTTCTCACATTCAAACAAGTGACCTCAATGGGTTGAGGGTTGGGCCCCAAGAGCTGAAAGCTTTCACATCCCAATGCTCATCCCTTAGATCATCTTGTGGTACCAAACAGTGAGAATTTTTAGTAGAGAGTTCCCAGGATGGCAGTGAGGAGGTGTAAGCTTTTATTCCACTAGTAACTACACTGCTCTAAAAGCAAAAATGTCAGTTTTATTTAGATGTATACAGGCCCTAAAGCAAAGTTAAGATATTTATGAGTGTATTGTTGAGACTTAAGAAATACTCTTAATAATTAACTAATGGAAATCAGTTATGATATTCCACTCTCTCTATCCAACAGGGACTGAAGTGTGTCCATGTCTGGATTTTGTGATAGTCTTTACTTTATGAAATACCCTGAAGCTAATCTACTTCTGCCAAAATCTAACAGAAGTCAGAGCTATTTCTTGAAAGAATATTTGAGATGGGGAGAAAGAGAAAAGAGAGGAATATTTAAGAGTGCTACACATCAGTTAATGGGAGCACTTATTTCCTAATGAAACATTGCAAAGCACACAGAAATCTTCAGGATATATTTCTGAGTGTTTTTCTTTAAGAAAAGCAGAATTAAGCATGATGTTGCCATGGTATCGGAAGTTACACTTAATTTTTCTAGATAGCAGAGAAGCCCACATAATTTCACACATAGGTCACAATAGCTCAAGGGCTGCATCGATTTACACATGTCCTATGCAAATTTGTCCTCATTTTTTAGCTGAGTGTTTATTTTAAAATTTAGATTTAGAAAATCCTCTTTGTAGCTGGTTGAGAGTCCTTTCACACTTCTTTGTAACAAACTGGTGACTACCTTCTCGTGAGGAATGTAACTGAACTGTGGATGAGTCACAGAAAAAAACACTGTACCTGATAAATGGCTGTTCCATAACTTGCTTACATTAAAGCCATGTCCACCCTAGGACATTTCACACAAAGCTTCTCTTCCAATCTAACCAGTGGAAGGAGTCAGACTGTGAAGAAGGCAGCACTGGCTCTACCCTATCCAGTTCAAGGGTAGTTCTGAGTAGATCAGGGACATTATCAAGGGCAGAACTGGAATGCACTGGTGACAGGGATTCCAGAGTTGTGTAACAATTTCTGGTGGACCATTTTTGTTGATGCCTGCTTAGTCTCTTATCAGACCAAAGATCAAAGGCATGGAAATGTGACTTAGAACCACCTTCTCCCTCCCACTTCCAGGTTTTATGCATTGTGCAGTTTAACTGGTCCCAGGGATCTGGCCCTTAAAATGCTGAAGAACAGTGAAGCCAATAAGTTTCCAAGACACAATAAGAGCAGTGCAATATATCAACACTGAGCAAGACAGTACTTAGTACATGGATAGTATGAGCATGAAAGTCATTTATAAATAATCTGATCACAATTATTTCATATTTATCCATTCACTAATGCTTTGCTCTAGATTCAGCAACCCAGCCTCAGGCCTCCACCCAGACACCCAAGACAAATATGATGAAGGATTACTGAAAATCTTAATCATACAAAAAAGTTCTACCAATCCCAAAGGATCAGACACATTACCTCCCAGGTTAAGGAATATTTCAGATCTTACCCAAATACATGCTTACAGCCAATTCTTATTAACTAAACTACAATTTAGTAAAAAAAGAAAAGAGAGTGTATTGGTTAAAAGATCAGTATACACACAGACATAAGTACGGTTATGAGATCAGATTCATAGTAGAGATGGTGAGCTTTGTAGCTGCCAAGAGTTTTTTCAGAATTAATCCGTAGGTTATAGTCCAATGTTTATATTCAGGGTCATCCAGATAGGACTGGAGATCTCAGTCTTAGGACTCAAGCTTCCCCTGCATCTGAAGTCGGACACCTAACATTTGAAGAAGCTGAAATCGCTAGTGACTTTTGAAAGTTTAGGCTCTCCCATCCCTTAATTCAGAATATAAATTTGTCAGTACTGTAGCCTCTGCACAGAGAAAACTGCCATTGACTTCAGGTATATTCATATAAGGGTTTTAAGATCTATCCCCGTGTAAAGGTATGCCAATAAGATAAAAATGAATGATTCAGCCCATTAGATTTGTTTTATGACATTTGTCATGACAATCCCTCCTGGGATTATGAAGACAGCCTTTTGAAAGGGGCTGGAGGTGGATTTGTCTCTCTGGTGAACAGGTTCTTCCCCTTCTCATGCTTGAATTGAGGATTACGGGAAACTAATCCAGGGAGAGAGAAATGTTGGGAAGTAGATTTCTACAGGGCTTTAATAAATATTTGTGAAGGATATTTAGTTTAATTCTCCCAACCAGTTATCAGAGTCCAGAGCCATGCTACCTGAACTGTCAGTGCAAAATGACCTACAGGCATGAAGGCAATACATATGGCAAAGCGAAAGTGTGAAATCAAACGTGGTTGTCACATAGACAAATGAGGCATGAGGGAAACATGAGTTCTATGATAGATCAATTAATTCAAACACCAGCAACTAGACAGGTAGTTGAGTCATCCAAGCTCTGCAGATGGAGTTCACTTTTACTGAAAAATGTATTTAGCACAGCACTATGCAAGACAATGCAGCAGGCGAGTTTAGAGAAGATTTGAGGCCAACCCTTATTATGGGATTATGATTCTTCCCCTTCTCATGCTTATCCTTTCCCCAGCCACTGTGGTAGTGTGACTAGGTAGAAATTATCTGAGATAGCTCTCCTGCATGAGAGACCATGACCAGGTGCCTGGATGGGTCACACAGAGAATGCCATACTCAGACAGACTGCAAGAAATAGTGTAGACAATCCCTCAAAATGGTGGTTTATTATATAATTGGATTCACCAAGCCAGAAACAAAACAGCTTCTGTCACGCCACACCGGTTAACAAAAAAACAGACACGATCCCCTTGAAGTATTCCAGCCCTTGACTCCCATCTAGACCACTGTGTCTAATATAGTGACGGGTTATTGCAAACCTGATTCACCATACGTGAATTTCACCATTCGCAAAGGACTGGACACTTATTCCCAGGTCAACGAGAGTCTCAGATTTTATCCAATAATCAGGCTGGTGCCAATCCTTTAGTAACTAAAACTAAAGATTTAATAATAAAAAGGGAAAAGAAAGAGTTGCAAGTGGCTAGAAAAATCAATATACATACTAATGTATGTAAAGTTCTCCAGTCAGTATCATAACAGAGATGGTGTAAAAGTCTTTCTGGAATCAATGTAAAAGGTTATCGTCCTATCAGTAGTCCAAGTGTAGAGTCTGTTCAAGTTCTTCCATGAGAATTTCATGGTGATCCAAGGTAAACCTGGAGACCTCAGTCTTATGGCTTAGACCTTCCCTGTTAAAGTTTAAGCAGAACTGAAATGGCAGGATTAGACCTGGGACTTGACTTTACAGCTTTCTAGCAAGCTAGCAAGCCTCTTGTCATAGCAAAACCTTTCCCTGAGGAACAATGGGCTGTGCAAACTGTCTTGGACCAAGGAGTACTTGTGGCACCTTAGAGACTAACCAATTTATTTGGGCATAAGCTTTTGTGGGCTCAAATAAATTGTTAGTCTCTAAGGTGCCACAAGTACTCCTCGTTCTTTTTGCGGAATCAGACTAACTACAGCTACTACTCTAAAACTTGTCTGTGGACCATGGCTTTGAAGCTAATCTATTTTCTACGCATATACAGGTAAACAAGTTGCATTAATTCACATAAGGCAGTTACCCAGTACTTTATCATAGCATAGATAGTTAAGCTGAAGATAATAAGTATTATTAGTGTCCTGCAGTATCTTTCGTCTTCGATTTTAAGATTAACTGAATCATCCTCATGCATAATATAAGGCAGTTGAGGGCTTGGCTACACTTGCATGTTATACCGCAATAAAGCCACCTAGAGCACTCTACCTTACTTCCCATCCACACTAGCAAGGCACGTAGAGTGCTTTGACTCCCTGGCTAGAGCACTCATGGTATTCCACCTCGGCAAGAAGAATAACATCTGTTGCACATTGGCTGTGATGCCCCAGCATCAGTGTGAACGAGGAGTTTCATTACTGTGCTCTGATTGACCTTCAGAAACATCCCATAATCCCCTTAAATCGAGTGGCTACTCTTGCCATTGTTGTGAAATCCACTGTAGGAATGCGGAAGTGCCCTTTTAAAGCTCAGTTTCAGGTTAACAGCTGCTTATCTGCTCTGAGAAAAAGCAAACATTTACTGTTTGCTTTGAGTGAGTGAGAGGCGGGGTGCGGGGGGCAGGAGCATCTGAACTTAGATAGCGTGCTGACACACTCTCAGCACCTCAAAAACCCACTCTCCCTCCACATACACACAACACATTCCCTGTCACACTCCACCCCACCGCCCATATTTGAAAAGCACGTTGCAGTCTCTTGAATGCTGGGATATTTGCCCTTAATACATGGCTCCCAATGCAGCTGCAAGTGCCACAAATGTGGCCACGCCAGTGTGCTTGCAGCTGTCAATGTGGACAGACTGCAGCGCTTTCCCTAGTGCACTCTCCAAAGGCTGGTTTAAACCAAAGTGCTCTACAGCTGCAAGCTTAGCCAAGCCCTGAGACATGAAAGGGAATTGGCACCTAAAAGCTAATCTGGTTACATTGTTAAACTTCTAATAAGATATAGGTAAACACAGACAGATTCACTTAGCACCTACCCTTGATTTTCATTACCTCAAATTAATGGGTTAATGATTGCTGGTCTAGTACAAAAGTTCTCAGCCTTTCCAGACTACTGTACCCCTTTCAGGAGTATGACTTGTCTTTAACCTCACTTAAATTACTTGCTTATAAAAATCAGACATAAAAATATGGAAGTATTAAAGCATTCTATTACTGAAAAATTGCTTACTTTCTCATTTGTACTATATAATTATAAAGTAAATCAATTGGAACATAAATATTGTACTTACATTTCAGTATAATACTTGAGCCTGTCTTCCACTTGTGAGCCTTGGCAAAAGCCTGAGTCCCAGGCAGCGGTGCTGAAGCATGTAACTTAGCTTTGCAAGACCACCCTCTCCCCTTCCCCCCTCCCTGGTGGTATGGGGACCTGGGCAATTACCCTGCTTGCCACCACCTAATGCCAGCCCTGCACTTGCCACCCCTCTAAGCCCATCCTGTGACACACACACACACCCCCAGGGGGCTAAACCCCTCAAGGTGAGAAACACTAAGCTGAATACCTCCAGGGACACCAGTACCCCTGGTTGAGAACTACTGGTCTAGTACGTCTCTTCGAAATTCACATACTAGTAGATTGCCCTGATTACATTTCAGTGCCTCTTGCTAAATTGTTATGAGTCATACTCTGGTTGGCTGGTCTGTCAGTGTCACAGAGGGAAAGATTTATGACTAGAAGAATAACTTTCTTCTATACTGGGGGCAACCTTGGAAGGAGGGAGTAAGGTAGGCCATGCCCTAGGGGAAGGAGACATGAGATTTTGGGATGGGAGTAGGAGGGAAGCTCCCATTTTTTTGGTCTCTGTGGGAGAAGTGGCAAGTTGAGAGAGACTTTGGATGAGCTATTCTGGAGAGGCTGGAAAAGCTAAGTCATTCTGGGAGCTTTGAAGCTCTCAGGATTTGGGGAAAGGAAGAGCAACCTTATGTTGGTTGCCTGGGGAAGGATTACTATGCTGCAAAGATGGCCTTTGCAACTGGCTCTGGAGATTCCTATTCTGGTGCCCAGGCATGGCGGTTGTGAAAAGTTCTACTTCAAAAACGTATGTGATGGTGTAAGTAAAAACTGTATCATATTCCACATGTAGAAAAGACAAAGTTAAAGTAGTACATTACCTAACTGCTGTCTGCTTTCCTGTGCATCCATAGCATTACAACAATAGACTTTGAAAACATAAATGTAGTTTTCTCATTTAAAATCAATAATACACACATTTTAAAAGGTAATTTTAGATAAAGGACTTAGAAATGAAATGACAAGTACAAAAGTCCACAATTCTACTTAAGATAATGCATAATACAGCCATTCTTTTGCAGAGAGAAACAGGCCAAATGTCATGCACACTGACATTCATGTTAACAATCACAAATAAGGCTCAGATTCTTGGTTGCCCCTTTCAGGAGGGGCAGTTCAAAAGAGAGCAAGACAAAGACTTTACCCCATCTTTGTGCCTCAACATTTTGGGATGATCCAAAGGCCAGCTGTGGTGCTGCTCTTGGGTTCTTTTACAGTCCAAAAATAACCAGATCACACAGCAGTCTAGTCCCGCACATACTCTACCCCCACTCTGAGGGGGACAAAGGAGCAGCTACCTACAGCACCCAACATTGCTCAGGCAAATAGCAGATTTCCCAGCTAGGAAATCTACCTAGGTTACAGGCTTTTTATGACACTGGGACACAAACTAGAATTGGAGACCAAATCTTTAGTGCATTAAACAGTTTTTCTCTGTGTTTAGATAGAGGCTTATAGTCAGATTCTGATCTCTCTTTCACCAGTGTAAATCCAAATTAGTTCAACTGAAATTAGTGTTACTGAGATCACAGTCTGTCCCTTAGCACACATGTATAAAATCCCCACAGCAGTTAATATAAGTGCTTTTCAGTGGAATGCAAACCATGAATGCATCCTCTTGCCTCTTTTTCAGCCAACACGTTTGATAGAAATATACAAAGATGAATTACAACATCCAGAAAAAAAATATACAAATGTTTAAAGGCTTAAAAATTGCCATAGTTCCATTGGCTCCTAGTCAAAAATATGGTGCAGATTTACATCAGCTGACAATCTCCTCCTTGAACAAGCAGAATTAATGGTAAAAAGTAACGTCTTGTTTACATTTAAGAGCAATATGTTGTATATGAAGTGAAGCCTTCCAAGGAAAATATTTACTGAAGCAAAATAAGTTGTGGTGAGTAATATTCCTTCTTCAAAAGAATTTAAAACAAGTCATGTTTTAGATAAAGCTCCATATGTTTTGGGAAAACCTGTCAATTAGAAGTTTTTAGGAACATGTATGCAGCTAGATAATGTCCCACTTTCCCTTGTGCTCTCATCACTATGCTTTAGGTGTTATCACTGTTATATTAGAGAACCCTATTCTATCTGAAAGAACACAAAAGATGGAGATTTGTCTGCTCTTCCCCAGATGAAGTATTAAATCAAAGGAATCCGGAAGATGACTGCCCTGGAAAGTAAGGGCTAAATTAAGTCTGCCCCTGCATGGCTGTGCAAGAGGGGAAGACGACTTATGGGAGTCCATTCCCTAGCACATTTGTGCAGGGGACAGGCAGAATGCACCTCCCAGCACTTCTGGGAAAAGGCAGCACTGAGCAGCCTCAGCTAGGGTGCTTGTGGTTTGGGCCATGGCCCTGCTTTGTGCTCTGTTTATCTGCACTGTGACAAGCTCTTGTTTCAACTTTTTAAAGATGTAGCAATATCCACTCCATATGCTCTTTCTGCTTCCAGGCATTGGTGCTGCAACAGCACACCTCTTCCTCTGTCCTGGTGTCATTCAGCCTCAGGAGTAGAGACCTGAAAATCCACAGATATCTGTGGATCATTTTTGCAGATTGAGGATCAGATGCGGATGCAAATTTTGTATCCGCCCAGGGCTCTACTAAGGAGAGGCAGAATTGAGCCCTAAGAATATTAGATATACAATAATTCTGAGCACTAATGTAGTGCTCTGCACCCATTAAATAGCTCATGGTCAGAAACCTCTTGTGAGGTAGATAGGTAAGCAATTTGAGCCCTGCTTTACGGATAAGGAAACTGAGGCAGAAGAGTGCCAAAGGAAAATTTTTAAAGCCATAAATGAGCTTTTGGTACCCAACTTCCACCAGAACACAGCATAATCTTCTAACACAATCAGAATAAGAAAAGCTATTCTATAATATATCCTTTTTATTAATCTTCTCCTTTGCACATGTGACTAACACCATTCATTTCAGGGACAACAAGATTGGCTCTTGTGTTTTAGAAGTGACAATATGATGGATTATGCCAGGTCTATTCTGTAAGATGTTTACCAGACCTCTAAGTCTTTTAAATAAGTTCATTATGCTTCCCACAGAAGAGAATCCAGTTAAAACAATGAAGATAAGAAAAGTTCAAGGACTCATATGTTCTCAAAGTCTCTAATTAAAAATGTTACAAGGATTAACAAGTTTGAAATGAAATTACTTGTGTCCATTACCTTTCTAATAGGACACAAGATGTATCTAGCCTGGATCTGAATGTTTGTAATGTTTTGATATGACTACTGTAACAGGGTCGAGACTCACCACCATGATGCCTCCTGCTGCCCAGTCCAGGAATTAGCTCTGCCAGCTATGGTGTGGTGTCTCGCCCGTTGTCTATTCTACTGATTCGAAGGGACCCACGTTGCTCCTCGCTCTGCAGCATCTGCTTCAAGACAGTCCATGTCTGCTTCAGGACACTGCCCTCTGGCAGTGCCCTCTACTCCAGTTTCACCCCCTTCCAGGGGGTGGAGGGTAACAAAAGTCCTTCATCTGTCACCTGCCTTGGTGGCTGACCACAACCCCAAAGTCTAGCCCCTCACCTCAAGGGCTGGTTTCAGTCCATCTTAACCACTCCTCCATGGGCAGGTGAGGTACAAGGGCAAAGCGGGGGGGACCCCGGCCTGCCCTCTAATCTGGGTCCCGATGCAGGGACCTTCTAGCAGCAGCCTCTCCGCCCTACTTCTCTCCCCTTGTTGGAATATGTTCCCTGGGCCACTTCCCCTTTGGCCCTTTGCACCTTCCTAGCCCTCCTACCTGCCGGGCTGCAGCCCTGACTAATGAGCCGGAGCCCTTCTCTGCTCCCCAGAGCCTGCCCACACTGCTCTGTCTGAGGTACTACTCCTGACCTGAGGAGTCAGTCCTTCTCCCTTGCTCTCCAGGTTGAGACTGCCTACTCCTCTGTTAGGCATTTGTTATATAGGGCCTAGCCTGGACCTGATTGGCTGCCTCTTGCTTGGTCCTGATTGGCTTCCCACAGACCCTTTCTGATTGGCTGCCAATCTCCGCAGACACTCTGGCCTGCTCTAACCCAATCTCTCATGGGGTGGGACAGCCACCCAACCACACTACAAATCCAAATAAAATATCTTCTGCTATTACCCCAAATCAAGCTTAATTCTCACCAATTCTCAGAAGCTTTGGGCTCAGTACTCAAATGGGAAAACCCAGGTTCTGCAAGAAGAGACAGTTTAATTCGGAAAGTGGCATTATACCCGCTGAATCAGTACTGAACAAGTGCCCAAAATAGTGCTAGGAGAGAGTGCACTGCTGGAGGTGCCATCTTTCTGATAAGAAATAAATGCAAGGTTCCAACTGTCTGTGCTCATGGCAAACCATATGGCTTATTTTGCAAGAGCAGGGTTGCTAATCCTGGTTTCCTGGCTAAATTCCATTTTGCCAATCTGAATTCCATATTATTTCAACCACATGTGGGGCCCTGATCTCAGCTGGGGCCTTTGTTGTGCTAGACACTCTACAGACAAGTAGAAAGACACAGTCACTGTGCAGAAGAGTTCATGTTCTAAATAGACAAGACAAAGAGTTGGCAAAAGGAAGTATTTGTATCCCATTTTACAGATGGCAAGCTGAGGCCCCAGATCATACAGATAGTCTGTGGTCAAACTGGGAGCAAAGCACCAACCGCCTGAGTCCCATTCAGGTGCCTTAACCACAAAACCTGAGCTTCCTTTCTAATTCCTGTTGCGGTTTCATTTGCACGCTGCATTCCACACTTTTGTCCTAAGTTTCTGTGTAGCCTTTCTCTGCACTAACAAACACTTGCTGGATTTTACTCTAAGAATGATAGAACTTCAGCAATGGCCAAAGGGATTCCTATGGAGGCAGTTGGTACAATCAGCCAGCAAATTCTGTAATTCTCTTTCTGATCCAGTTAGAGAAAAGGTGCTTTATAACTGCAAGTTTGTTACCAAACAATCTATTTCTAAATCCCAGTGCAACTACAGGTATAGTGAGCACCATTAGCACCTTAACATTTTTGCATTGCAGTAATTATCTAGTCCACAGAATTTGTGGTATTCCCTATACTTAGGTTGGGGAATACCGCAAATACCATGGTAAATTTAACTACTGTGAGAGATAAATGTCAAGCTTTTAATAGCACCTACTGTCTCTCTGTAGCCACACAGCCCTATTTGGAGTTAGTAGATTGACCCTCTGAGGGTAGCTATTTGTACAGGAAACTTAGGAGAAATAGTCTTATTTGGCACTCAAAGTTCAATTATTTTTGTTTCATTGTTTCATATTTGTATAGGTGGACAGACCCAGTGGAGAAACCTTTAGTATATTTTTTGACAAAGTGAAGAATCTACAGGGTACTTTTCCTGATCATTTTACATCTTGTCTCTATACAAAAATAAGCTTTGAAAATAAGTCCCTATTTCTCTAAGGTATTGGTACAATGAGCAGAATGTATGGACTCAGCTGCATGAAAAAGAAAGGGACAAATTTGTCCACACAATTATTGTCAGTGGGTGAGGTTATGTTAGATCAGAAGAGAAAAGAATGTAAACCTATCTCTGCATTCTTTTAAAATAATGAGTGTGGCACAATATATTAAGAACTTGCTTTGTACATTACTTTGGGCACTTTTTTACGCATATAGAAATAAATTATTAAATCAGGCTGCATCGTGTGAGCATGATTCTGTGGTACTTAGACAACAGGTTACAATAAAAGGATTGTATTTCACCTGATCACCTACAATATTTCAGTTCTTCTTTTCTTTCCTCATACTCCCAAACTGCAGAGTAGAATTCAAGCCCCTAAGCAAAATACCTAACAAGTAGACATGTGCCGTCCTCTGAAGTAGGCTACTGAATCTTGATAGATTTTGAATAAGATTGGACATCTCTGTGATGTATCTGGCATGAACTATTTATTCTTTTCATTGCAGCTACAGTCTCTCTCCAGATTTGTTATTTACAGCAAATCACGTCTATAATCATGGCCTCTAAAATTCTTTAGCATGTCAGAGACCCATTAATCAGACAAAGGTAAGAGGATTTGGGGGGCAAATATCTGGAAATGTGATTGAATTTCTTTAGCATTGCAGTTAGAGTGGAAAACCCAGTCCTACAGCTACTACAGCCAGGAACAAAGCTATCACTCCAAGACAACTTTTAAGCTTTAGGCTTTGTTGTCCCACACAATCATAGGGTAACATTTTCAACAGCACATAAATCACTTTGCAAGTCAAACTGAAAAATATACCCATATATCATATGTAGATAGGGCTGCAAAAGGTTGGACACCAAACTGAATTTATTATGAATCATCTGTGTGCTAAGGGCCAATAAAACGTATGTTGTCAGAGAAAAATAACATTCATTCAAGCAATTCACAAAGACTTAAAATAATCTTATTACCATACAAGTAGGAAAAAATCCTTTTATTGCCACAGTTTTGCCCTGGGTGCTATATAGGAGAAAAAAATGTTGTAAAATGTACATTTTATAGCAGGATACCTAAAAACCCTTGGAAAAGATGGTAACTGAGAAGCTATATCCTGAACATTAACTGCAGAATACTGAAAACTTTTTTAAAATGTCCTAATTCCAGCCAGATGGCAGTCAAGTATCTAGTAGTCTATGAATGAAAAGAGGCATAACAGATTTTGTAAATATCCAAGCGCAGGGACTCAAACTTTTTCATAGCATGGACCACATCTGAATAGAAACATTGTCTTGTAGGACACCAATTTGCAATCAAAATACTGCCATGTGATAAACACAAATATCATATATATGAAAAACTAATATTAGGAAAATACTCATATTTTAGCTCTTTTTTTTACTACAGTTTAGTAGCTGAAAACAAGAAAGAACCAACATCATGACCAGCCAGCTCTCTGCAGACCTCCATCGAGTGTTTCACATTGCTACATCTTCAGCACAGAGTTCACCATGATTTGACTAATACAGATGGACCCTCCCCATGCAAAGCACTACCTATGCAGGATCTGTGTAACTGCACCTACACTGGTGCTGTACTGGCCATGTGCTGGATGGACTTATAGTTAGACATCCCATAGTTCTTAGTGGTTGTCATGTTACTGAAATTATCTGGGATCATACAGATCATTGGTGCAATCAAGGTGCTGTAGGGGCACCAAATCTTATGTAAAGGGGAGCATATAAGGTGTCCACGACCAGGTTATGGTCTGCTGATTATGATTTCGTTATCGGGATGTGTGTATCATTTTGTAGTCAAAGTTATAAATATTGGCTAAGTGCTTGGTCAGTGTAAGAGACTTTGGAAAGCAATTGAGCAACTGTCTGAGAAAAAAAACTGTTCTCAATGAATGCCCAATCAAGAACCAATCAAGCTAACAATGAATTTTGTAGACGTCCATCCATACCCAAGCTTCTCCAGGAATGTGGTCTGGCTGGTCAGGAACTGAATCTCGGAAAGTCATGTAACTGGACCACGTGGCTCTGAAACTCCGTTTTACAACTGGACTCTGCATAGGAAGGAGGAGGCAGTCTCCACCCACAAAAGGAAGTCTATATAAACCTGGGAGAGAGACCTCCATTTTGTCTTCAGTCTGTCATTCTTACTCTGGAGGAATGCTGGCTACACACAGAAGTTTTCAACGAAGGACTGTATGACCCATCCTTGCAGTGGATGTATTCCAGAGACTGTGATATGAACCTGCAATTTATTTTACTATTGAACCAAGAACTTTGCCATTACTGCACGTAACTGATTTATTTTAACCATTTCTAACCCTCGCCTATATATTTTTCCCTGTATAATAAACCTTTAGATTTTAGATTCTAAAGGATTGGCAACAGCGTGATCTGTGGGTTAGATCTGATTTGTATATTGACCTGGGTCTTGGGCCTGATTCTTTGGAATTGGGGAGAACCATTTTCTTTTATTGGGGTATTGGTTTTCATAACCATGTGTCCTCAGGACAGGTGGCTGCTGGTGGTGATACTGGGAAGCTGGAGTGTCTAAGGGAATTGCTTGTGCGACTTGTGGCTAGCCAGTGAGGTGAAACCAAAGTCTTTTCTGTTTGGCTGGTTTGGTTTGCCTTACAGGTAGAAAAACCCCCAGCTTTCGGCTCTAGTTGCCCTTTTGGAAGCAATTTGTCCTGATTTGGCACTCTCAGTGGGTCCCACCAGGAACAGCACCGTCACAGTGGTGCATTAAACTGGACTTCTCTGGACTGGATTTGCAGGGTGCGCTTTCTTGCTCTTTTGCCTAGCATGTAACTGCTGTCCGTGGCAAGGACACAAGAACAATACTTTATGTAAATAGCTTCCAAGGGCAGTTAAACTCATGATTAACACATCAGTTCAGAAGGTGAAAGGAAACAGCAACTGGCAGCAAGAACTTTTAATGAGAATGTGATTAAGGAATTCAGTCTGCAAACCACAGAGTAATTCGTAGCACATCGGTCTTACTAGTTAGCCTTTCTGTTTTTTTCCTGTCCACTAACCATACAAATGTCATTCTGGGTATATTTTCCCACATTATGGATCTTCCTGACATAACTACACAGCTCCTGGCCAAATGGGAACACAGGAGGATTTCTTGTATAGCGCCTCTGTTCAAACGCTATGGAAGTGCAACAGAAATGGAACATGCAATCCCAGGGTTTAAATGCAGTGTGCAAGAAAGTACGTCCCAGCTGAAATTGTGAGATAGTACAGAGGACTAACAGTACTCAGGCTTGATTAGCCTGTGTTCTCACTGCAAAGTAGGCAGGTTGCCAGCCCAGGCTGAAGTTAAATCCAAGATCAAACCTGTGCTCACAGCCAAGCCTGCTAGCTCAGGCTTAAAGCACACTCAAGCCTGGGTTAGAGATTTATCTGTGTGGAGAGAGGTGGGTGAAAGGCAACACTTCAGCTAGCCCTAGCCCTGACTAACTCCACGGGGAAGACATACCCACAGTCAGGAGCCCCAATAGCAGATTTCCTCAGCTTTTTTCATCTTGCACAAATTGTTTATGCCTAAACATGCAAGGTCTGAACCACCACTTCATTACTCCATTTTAACTTCACTGAAATCAGTGGGGTTAAGCTAGTGTAATAACCCAATAGTGTATCAGGTCTGTTACAAGAAACACATTAGGAAGGGCGTGTCCTATAAGGCCTGTATGATTTGGTAAATGTAGTGTGTGCTAGATGATGCTCCTCATGACATTATCTTTCTTGTTAGGCAGTTTTTGAAGAAATCATATAATATAGTTTGGGGATATTTCCCACCAATTGAAAAGTAACTTACTGACTGTCAAAGGAATCAGAACACATACCACAATTTTAGGAACTATTTTCACCCACATTTACTTTTTTTTTTTAACTGCACTAGTGACTTTATTCATAGATACCAGCAATACTAGTAAATATACTCCCAAAGATCTGTGTTAAAATGGAACTAAGATTACATATCAGTAATTTAAGGATAACTAAAAAGCAAACACCACCAAGCATTAGGAATCCAGGAAAGTCAGAGTTAAAGGTTAAACTTAAAGATATCCAACCCTTGACAGTATGATTATGTGCAGCTAAGGCACCCAAACACCTTAATCTGCCCCTATTGTGATGTCGTGAACAGAAACTCTGTCTCGACCTATCCATCTTATCGGTGAATCAAAAAGCTACAGTTCTGTCCTCCTAACCATGCAGGATAAATTTTCAAGAGCACTCAGATGGACTTAGGAGCCTAAGTCCATTTAAGGTCAACTGGTCACTTAGGCATCTACATGCTACATCATTGTTGAAAATGGAAGTTAGGAGAAGATCATGTCCCAGTTGAAGTCAATGGAAACACTGCTATTAATTTCAATAGGGCTAGAATTTCACTCGTAAGTTCCTAAGTTACTTAGTCACTTTAGCAAATTTTTCCCAGTGTTTGTACCAACTCTGGCCATCTTATACTGTAGTATACAATCCACAGAAAAAAGACCTACATATATTCTTGAAACAGGCAAGAAGCATACTGAAAGAAATGATTCCCCACTGCAAAGCAAGAACTTGATCCCATGCAGCATTGATAGAGTCTTCAGTTATATTACTGTATACAACTATTGATCAGGACTCTGTCTCATGCTCCTGAGAGGCAGATCAGTGGAAAAGATTATCATCAATACTATCAGAACATCTCTGTGGGGCTAAAGACACATTCCCCCAGATTACAATCTCCACCCAGCCTCTCCCACTGTAAGGACCCCAAGTGTCAGAGCAGCCTCACAGGAGTTGGTTAATATTCCTCTTCCCCTTCCCCTTGTACATTAAAATTAGTGACATTAATTGTAATCCTTAAGGTTGCAGGGGTGTGTTATTTTACTTGATTTACCATCTGGTTCTGCTTGTTATTCAGCAACCCACTGATTTCAAGAGATTTATTAATTAAAAATAGGATTAGGCTATTTTTACATTTGATGAGCCCTAAAACAAGCATGTGCTTAACTGAAAAAATACCTTTGATTGAACTAAACTGAACTTGGCATAGAGTGAAGTCACAGTTGCAGTCACTATCTTTTTTATTTTTAAAAAAAGTAGAAAGCTACTGTATGAAACACTGGAAAAATCCATTCAGGCATCAACTTGCTGTCCTACATATCAGGGCAGAAAACCCAGTTTTGAATCCCAGAGAGAGTTTCTCACTCCTCTAGCTCACCAGGGGCTCAGGGAACTGCAAAGCATCATGCTCTGTTCTTAAAGGAAGGGTTACTTTGTGTCATTCAGCAGCTCTTTGCCTGTTCAGAAACAGCATTTTCTGGGGTGAGTAGGGAGCTTAGTTTAAATCTTCTGGCTATGGCTGTGCATCCACAATCGTGTACAGGGAAGTAGTAGTTATGGTATTTTCCAAGTACACATTTAAAAACATAGTAGCTACTTTTCACTGGGTAAACACAGTCATAGGCATTTATAAACCTCTATTCAGAACTAGAGAGTTTTGATAGAGCTGGTAAGAAAATGAGAATTCCTCCCCTATGTGGAGTGTGGACTTTTCATTAAAAAAACATTTTGCAGGGTGGGGAGGGGAGGGATTTGGCAAATGAAAAAAATACTAGCTAAAAATTGCCCCAAAACTGAACCATCTTCTGGTTTCAGCCTAAAAGTTTTGGCTTCCAATTTTGTGACAGAAAAAAAAAATCAATCATTTTCAAGGAAAGCAGACACTTACCATGAAAATTGTTATTTAGACAGAAACCCATTTTTTAAATAATGTATTTTGATTGAAATTTTTTGACCAGCCCTACTTTTGAATCCATCTAGTAAACAATATGGGGGTCATAGCCTGAGTCCACTATTATATGTTCCTCTGCAACTTCACAGCCCAGACAGATTCCACAGCCACAGAGTGCAAATAATCACAATGGGTACAACAGAGTTATATGACCTGGGACCCCATCCACAATTCTACCTCTTCTCCCCAGTATTAGATTAAATAGGTCCTTGACATACTTTCCCAAGTCCACTATGCTAGTTGTGCCTTTAATGCACAAGGGAGACTGTAGATTGTAAAGCACTTGAGAATCCTTTAGGAAGAAAGTCACTATATTAATAATAAATTATGTATTACTAATTAACATTGACATTATATTTTTTGTGATGAACACTGATAAAAGCTTGGAAATTCAGACCAAAGTTCCACATTCCTTCTTTATTGTTTCATTGCCTAGATGGTATTGGTTAGCTTCACAACCTTTATATATTATTTACATCTCAAATGCATTCCTCCTCATACTAATGAAACCTTTATGCCATGCCATTACATATTCTTCCTGTCTCAGGTTTTCCTCTTATTAAAACCTTCCTCAGGTTTTAATATTACTTGTCCAAAAATAATCAAAGAAAAGTGTGTTTAAAGGATAATTGCCCTCCCTTGAGCCAGTCCTCACATTGTGTTTGGTGTATTTCAGCCCAATTACAGATTTTTCCAATGGTTTCTTTGTGAAGAAAAATAAGATTACAAATAATTACATCAATTTGCTGGGATGTTTGCTAAATACATTTCATGTAATATTGCTATAACAGAGCATCATATATAATTTAATCACACAGTTAAGCCATCCATTATCTATTAGCATAATCTCTCTTTGTTCAGATATGTCCAATAATAACAATTCTGTATTGCTGAGAATGTTGAGAACAACATTTATTATTAATATTTTCCTTTAATAATTGGTGATACACTAAAGGGCTAAAACTGTAGATCTTACTAAGGCAAAATTCCTGTTGCAATTAATGGGTGTTACTGCTCTGATCATTTTAAAATCTACATCCTGCCCTTTGATTTCCTCAAGCTTTGTATTGCTGGCAGGTGTTGCAGAGCAGGGCCAGGCCAGCTTCACCCTGTCACAGTTAACTCCTGCCAGCCCTCGTCCAGTTCATCCAGCCCATCACAGAATACATTCCATATCATTCCAACTAAAGCAGCCCACCACCAGGAGTGGCAACCTCAGGCCAGACTGTGGAGAAGCAGGACACAAACTCCAAACTGGTTGTGTGTTCTGTACTTAGATTTTACCAGCCAAGTATGAAGTGTGAACTGGTCAAGCACTACAACAGCCTTAACATGTAGCCACAGACAATCCCTTGAGTACGCCAGTCTATCTTGCCAGCTAGGCAAGCTTGCCTTTATGACGGATTGTCCCTTGCACCAAAAATCACAACAATATTCAGGTTACCAATATCCAAAGGGCCAGTCACTTACCCCAGGTCAATTTCACCTCAAACCAAATCACTTGTAGCCAATTCTGTAATAAAGTAACTAACTGTTTATTAACTAGGCAAAAGAGGTGAGTTATTTACAAGGTTAAAGCAGGTTACCATGCACACACAAATGAGTTACAGTCTTAGGCTCCAAAAGGTAATAATAGTTGCCATATATGCAAGTTCTATATGTCCTTATAGATAACCCAACCTAAACAACTTGGGAATCCCTTGCTTATGCTTAGAAATATTACCATCTCTGAATTCAGCATAGTGAAACCCCGTTCCTTCTTGTTAGGCATTTTTATTCCCCTCCCTTAAAGTTCAAGCTGATGGGATGAATTCATATGCAGGTCCCTGCTTCCTGGATGTGGGGTTGTGGGAGGGAGAGGGCAATTAAAAATTATTTTTCTTTGGTGTTTCCCAGTGGCTCACCTGGTTTCAGTGGGCCTTCTTGTGCTCAGGACCAGCACATTACATTAATTAATTCTTTCCTGTTTGGTGAGTTATGCAGTTACAGAGGCTTACAATGCAAATATTCAATACAACTTTATACCAGAGGCTACAGATGGTATAAGTAAGATTAATAGTAGTCTACAAGCATGTCATCAAATCTAAACACATTCTTATAAACTTAACATCTATTTCAACAATGCTGACACACAAAAGGGCCAGACTGGTTTCCAGCTATGCATTTGTCCATGAGGCCTAGGGACCATAACATGAGCTAGCACCCAGTCTGTCAGCACCACATTCCCTATTTTATGTATTGATATATTATTATAGGCATATCTGACAGTGAATCACTTAAGGTCCCCTAATACTATCCACTATAAGCCCATGTTTTCAGTTGTTTATAATTTTGCCAAACTTTAACTACTCAAGTGCATGTTTTCCATGCTTGCGATCTGCCTCAGGCTGAATTTGGTCATTAATGGGGGTTTTTTGGGGGGGGGGAGAGTAAGTTTGTTTTTCAATTTGTTTTGTTTTAAGCTTCAACAAAAACAGTTCTGCCATTTTCAAAAACAAGGTTAGTTAAAAAAAAAACTTGCCCTACCATTTCTTTGACGAGCTCTGGCACCTCCAGGTTTATGAACAGACACTTAAAATGGTCCTGCCAGGGAGCTGCTTTTTTTTCCCCCCATCCCTGTGAAATTCCATCCTTTTTTAACTGAATTGTAAGCTTTTGAAAATCACCATTTGTGCATGCTCAGTAAAGCTTGTTAGATGCTGGCTGTGAAAATCTCTGACTATTCCATCTGAGCATACTTCAACTCTGCAGTGTTCCTGAGTGCCAACTGCACTGAGCATGCTCTCAGGTTCAATAGAGCGCCCTACATGAAAAGTGCTGCATGCTAATGGAATAACTACAAAAGCCCCAATAGTAAAGTACTCTTTAGCCTAGGGGACAATATACTGGGCTAAGAGCAAGAAAACAGACGTGAGTTCTAACCCTAGCGCTTACTGATTCTGTACACTTTATAGTCCTTTCTAACTGACCAAAGCATTATATACTTTATTTAAGAGGGAGGATAGTGTACATCCCCTGTGGGATAACAAAGAGGTTGAATGAGATCAAGTAATAGAAATGAGATCTCCAATATGGCAGAGTCAGCATTTTGGAAATGACATACCAAAGCTATGTGTTCAGCTGAGCTGTTTGCAATCACTATAGCCCTCCTCTCCCATCCAAAACCAGGAAACCTGATTCCCAACATTCTCCTGCAGTGTAACAAATAATAGCTGTGTAAGCTGTTAGAAAAGTGGATGTCATTGCACCCCCTACATAGGGGTTGGTCAACATAGAAAATAATAGCCTATTATTATAACCATCTATTTCTTTGGTTCAAATATCAGAGAGCTATGCTATAGTTGTAAAGATCCTGGGTTCAAATCCTGCTGCTACTGACCTATGTGAAGGGTCTATATGCTTGAAGGGCCTATATTCATCAAGGCAAAAATCCAAATAATTACATTTTAAAAGATATACATTATGTTTGGAGCAGGGTGACCATATTTCCCTATGCTGAGTATGGTACACCTGGTAAAATTACTTGTGTCCAAGAAAGTTCAAGAGCAATCGATCAGATCTATACAGTACAAACATTCAAATTAACAAAAAGTTGACTGAATCCCCATTAAAAAGAAATATTGAGTAGTTGGATTATTTTTCTTTGCCTTCTTATCTTTAAGGCTTTAGGCTTCACAGAGGGAGAGGTCACACACACAAAACACACCCCTCCCCCTCCCAAACACTGGGGAGAGATGACACATGCACACCCGTACCCCACTCTCATACAAGGGGAGTGACTGACAGACCCACCCTCCCCATCATTCAGCACACTCTGCCTTCCATGCCTGACTGAGCCCCTCGGACAGATTAGCTTATCCTAGTACCTGGCGCCATGTCTTCCCAAGGCAATGTGTGGGGCAGGGGTGGATGTGGGGTCACCTCTCCCCCCACATACTCCCCCAATGGCTGGAAGGCTGTTCCTGCCTTTAAGGTAGCGAAGGGCAGCTAACACCTCCAGGCTGCTGCTGACCACCAACATAACCCAGCCGCCTGGCTACAGTGCAGGCAGGAAGGGGTTAAGCCCTAAGGATGCACTGTGGAGTGCATCTCTGCACAGCAGCTGTGGAGTCCAGCCAGAGAGGTGGCTTAACAGGGGAAGGTGCCTAAGGGCTGGTCTTCACTAGGGCTGGGGATCGGCTGTAGATACGCAACTTCAGCTACGTTAATAATGTAGCTGAAGTCGACATCTCTACAGCTGACTTACCTGCTGTCCTCACGGCAGCGGCAGTCAGCGGCGCTCTCCCCCGTCGACTCCAGCTTACGCCTTTTGGTGAGTTGGAGTTCCGGAGTCGACGGGGGCAGCGCTGGTGATTGATTTATCGCGTCCTGACGAGACGTGATAAACCGATCGCCGAAAGACCAATTGCTACCGCGCGTAGTGAAGACAAGGCCTAAGAGATGAAGCAGATCCACGCTTTCTGGGGGCAGGACCTAGGGCGGTGGCGGGGGAGTCAGGTGAAGAGGGTGCTAAGCTCCTGCTCCAGGGGCTGCTGTGGAGCCTGCAGGTTCAGGGCAGGATCAGGCTGGAAATCACTCCCTGCCCCCACTCCAGAGCTTAGCTGAGTGGTGGAGAGGCTTCCCTTTGCCAGGGTTGTGTGGGTCTTTGGCACATGCAGGGCTTGGCTCCTCCTGGCCAGCGCCCCAGACCAGAGGGTCTTGAGCTTTCCTAGGGTGCCAGCCCAGCCAGAGGCAGTGGGGGAAGGAAGAGCCTTCCGGCCAGGCTGTTGGTGAACTGAGTGCTCCAACCAGGGGCTGGGTCTTGGCACAGCACTGGGAGAGGGAGGTGCCCCACCGAGGGCAGGGAGGATCTGAAGGAGCAGTGAGGTTCGAGAGGGCAAAGGGACAAAGCAGGGCGAGGTCGGGGGAGCACATAACGAGCTGACGGAGGGGCAGCAGAGGCAACATGTAATTGGCCACTGCCTGATACCCACCCATACTCACTGGCTGCTGCAGCTCACAGCATGCAGCCAGCACCAGCCAGAAATAGAGCAGGGGGCAGGCCCTGCTAGCTGAAAATCAGCATGCAGTGGGGCCTGCGCTGACAGACTGACAGGGGGAGTGGCCTGGCCCTGCAGCTTCGCCTCACCGTGAGCCTTGCACACCCACATCCATCATCAGCTACTGAACCCTGCTTCCACTCACCACAGGGGGCGGGTGGCTGGAGAGCAGGGATCCGGCTGACACCTGCTGATACCAATGGGGAGCAGGCAGAAAATACAGGGAAATTTGTTTATTTTTTTTTAAAAAAAGTCAGAACACCTGCAGGAGGCCTTAAAGAGGGGACTGTTCCATTAAAAACAGGATGTTTGGTCACCCTAATTTGGAAACACTTGCTCTAGTGGCAGAGAGAGGACACAAGAGCACAATCTCCTTCCCTTGTTGCCTAGATGTTTTCCATCTGCCATATTTTCGCACATTCTTTGCTGCCCATAACAATGCACCGTTAGCCATAAATGATTCATCCAATAATGTCTCTATACAGAGGAATCCTGTTAATGCCCTCAAGCAACTAGTGCCATCCTTCAGTCTCTCACATGCTCAAAGGCTCATTGTTATGAATGGCAACGCACAGTCTTGAACATGCTGTCAGCTTAATGCCTGCCACACCTGACGCAAATGTCAGTGTCAGTCACAGCTCTATTGTCTCTTAACTTTGATTCTCTCTGCATATTTGCCTAACATTTTGAGCTTCCCTTAGTTGGAAGCAATGTGTGGCTGACTGAATTTTGCAAATTAGCAAGTAAGAGAGCAAACAATCAAAAAGCAAGGACTCTGCACTGCAATTTGTAATTTAATTGGAAAGTGTCGTTGTCATTTGGTTTCAATTATTCATATTGACACTTCACAGAATACTTGTAAATGTTATGTGCTGTATTTTATAAACAACCAGACTCTATCTGTGTACCATACTTGTCAACATGTGAGTCTCAGAATGGTGCAACGCTGTTAAACCTGCTTGAGAAGGAGGAGGGTGGCTGTAGGGTTTGGGTGTAAATTATGGGATGTGCTGATTAAAAATCTCTACTGCATTGGAAGGGCTTATTTTTTAAAAAAAGATTGATAACAGTATGCACAGTGTCATGCTCTGGTATTTCTAGAAACCAGTATTAACCTTCTCCCCAAAAACTCTCATGGTCAGAGCTGAGAAAGTGCTTGTCATCAGGGCTGGCTCCAGGCACCAGCCTAGCAATCAGGTGCCTGGGGTGGCAAACGGCAGGGGGCGGCACTCAGGCAGCTTTCGGCGGCACGCCTGCGGCAGCTCCACCACTATTCCCTCTTTGGCAGAGCTGCTTGGGGTGGCAAAAAAGGTAGAGCCGGCCCTGCTTGTCACACAAAACATTTTATATGTATAACAATGACAGACAATTACAGCACCACCTTTTTTACACCCTATTCCAAGGTACAATAAATTATAAACAATACAAATAAAGTTTAATAAAAACATCTTCATATATTCACAGGGGCAAACACAGCTCTGTATAACAGAAAGGGCTTTTTTCTGATTATCCACAGATTACATCCAAGTATCCAAAGTTTTAGTTAAGCTTCAGAATAGTAAATGGGAGAAACACGGGAAAAGCCTCTCTTGCTCCATGCATGTCACTTATTTTTAAGTTATTATTCTTATACTGTACAGCAGTTGAAGAATAGAAAATTAGTATGAAACCCATTTTAAACATGATCTTTAACACCTTTAAAGCCCAGTCATTCCACAGGGACCTGATGCTTAAGCACACCCCCAACTTTAAGCACTCACCTGAAGTTAGGCATGGGCTTAAGTGCTTGCTTAAATCAAGCCTTGGTGAGTCCAAGCCTGTGTGTATTCTATAACAGGCTATTGATTAATGATAATATTGAAGACAAAGTTTCCCAAATCATTTTGTACTACACTTTCCATTTATTAATTTTTAAAAAGATAACCAACCATCAGCATAGTTATGAAAAGAAAGCTTGAGGAACAGAAAAAAGCCTACAAAAGCCAGGAAGTTTCTCATCTCAGTATCTGGGTCAGATGGAGAATAAGAATTAAAAAGGTCTAAGGTACTGTAGGTGACGTAAAAATAATCATTAGTATAACAGCAGTGCTTCATTTGTGCCAGGGCTTACCAGGGTTGAACCCTGGCACCTTTAGGCATGGCAGTTCATTGCCCCGGCACTGCTGGGCTTGCCATGACAGTTATGAAAGCAAAAAAATTGCTGGAGTCTGGGCATCTAGTTGCTTGTGCCCCGGCACCTTTCTTTACAAATTAAGCAGTGTATAATAGGTGTACGTTATACTACTTTTGACTTCAAATTTTTGTTTGGCTCTTGTGCAATAAAGCTTTTGTGTCCTTGTTTCAGAAATTTTGATGGGTTTGACAAGGTGGGGGAAGGGGTCAAGTTGTCAGTTTAGATTAATGTTTAATCACAAACATGTATAACCTTCTGCAGACACTTGGAGTGGGGTAGGGGAGGGGCTCTTTAGGCATTAAGGATTTACGTTAATTAGTTTTAAATAATACTGATCATATGAACATAATTATACTTTCCCAACTGTGTTTGGTACGCAGGACTTTGGTATTAAAATACTTGGATTATAACTAATCCAATTAGCAATTGAAAAACCACATTTAACCCAAAGAGTGAATGTGAGTGATTTTCTTCCACTTGTCCCACTTACTAGTTTTACCCCAAAAACTACTTCTTTATAAGCTTTATTACAAGATGCTTCTTTTGCTTCAGGTTCCAAAAGAAAAAAAAATCTGAATTAACAATATAACATGACTGATAGGGTGCCCATAATCACATCATTTAAAAAGGACACCCACCACCAAAGACATTGATATGTTGTATTAGTTTCCAAACCCCAGTTTGTATACAGCGTAATTTTTAGAGCAAAAAGGGGGGAAAAAAGACAAAATCATTTGTAGGTTGCAAGTCCCAGATCTTGTTTATTTATAAAGCAATAAATATTAGAAGAAGCACAAATAAATTGCACGGGTGTGTAAACAAACTGTACAATGACTGAAGAGAGTTCAGGAAGGATTGCTGGAAGACTCCAAGAAGCATAATGTCATCATCCTGAGTGGGAGGTAAATTGAGGAAAAGGCACTTAGAAGCACTTGCGATGGACAATGGATGGACCAGCCTCATCATACTCCTGTTTGCTGATCCACATCTGCTGGAAGGTGGACAGAGATGCCAGGATGGAGCCACCGATCCAGACAGAGTACTTGCGCTCAGGTGGGGCAATGATCTAGGAAAGGATAAAGAACAAAATCTTCATTAGTTCAACAGTTTGAGTTTCCAACAGCCACTTTATGTGGGCTTTGTAGTGATTTGATATACCAAATTGCTACAGGCTCACATAAAATTGTGAACGAACTTTCCTATCTTATCACTGGTAACATCTCCAGCAGCCAGTCTACAATATATGCAATAATCTTAGCAGCAATTTACAGCCTGATTCTCCTCTCCTAACACTTGCTTCTTATCAGTGTAATTCCACTGACTTCAGTCAAGTTATTCCCTATTAATCCTGTAATTCTTGGTTTCACTATTGAATTGTTCCCAGCACCCAAAGTAATTATTTAGTCTAATGCAATAATTCTTTACTCCAGTTTCTGACACTAAACCCCTCACCTTGATCTTCATAGTGCTAGGAGCCAGTGCAGTGATTTCTTTCTGCATGCGATCAGCGATACCAGGGTACATAGTTGTACCACCTGAAAGGACATTGTTGGCATACAGATCCTTACGGATGTCAATATCACACTTCATGATGCTATTGTAGGTAGTTTCATGAATACCAGCGGATTCCATACCTTGAAAGGCAAGATGATAGATCAGCAAATTATACAGGAGGGACAAATTTTGTGCAAAAGATTTGTGAGCATTTATAGCTATTATTAATAAGCATTACTATAGCGCCATAAAAATAGGTGTCATAAAACATAGTGAAAGATACCATCCCTGCCCTGAAATAGTTACAATATAGAGACAAAACAAAACATGTGACAATGATTTTGATAAAGAGAGGGTGTGGAGAGATTATTTATTGTAAAAGTATTGGTTAATAATAATTACTATAGGAGGCTAACACAAAGGAGAATTCTAAAACGAGTAAGTTTTAAGAAGGAAAGGTCACTTGCTGGAGACAGTGGCAGGAAGCTTCTTGGGGTGTGTGGAGCAGAATAAAAGACATGCATAGCAAAAGAGCAGTAAGAGATGATCAATAGAAATATATGTAGAGGGGGGTAGGAGGAAATGACAGAAGAGATATAAAACGAATGGAGGTTATGTACGGCCTTAAAAACAAGACAAAGAACTTTAATTTGATCTGATAAAAGGCAGGAGCAGAGCAGGGCAGAAGAAGAAGAGATTAGCAGTAGTATTTGGATGGACTGGAGAAGTGAGAAAATGGAGAGGGCAGGCCAGAAAGGTTCAGTTACCAAGACAAGAGATGATCCAGGCATGGACAAGGGGAATAGCAATGCGTGTAAAGAGGAAAAACATCTGAAGCAAATGTACAAAGGTTACATTCCGATGTATTAATTTAAACAGGTGCTTCCTGAAAGCAATGAAACTAGATCTGCAACGAGATGGCAGCTGATGAACAACTGCATTTAACCCACAGGATTTATGCTATAAACACTTGTTGTAACCATCAGATTTGTTTGGCTCCATAGCAGAATTCACAATCTTAGCCATGACAGTGTTTAATTAGAAGGCATATACATAGATGCAAACCTCTCTTTTTGAAATGTCACTTCTCAGTGGAAGCAGCTGTTGTCTTTGAGTAAGTATAAGACATTAACTCTTCCAATACTGTCTCTAAAAAATTCACCCTGATGGAAGATTTCCAATGACACAGTGACATTCTACTGATACTAAGACATTTGTATCTGAGCAATAACATTTCTGCAAGGACAGAGTCCTATAATTATGCCACATCAGCACAATAGGAACACTTTACTTGTGGGCCAGATCCTCAGCTAGTGCAAATCAGCAGGACTCCATTGACTTCAATGGAGCTACCCTGATTTACAATAGCTAAGAATCTCCCCTAATGTCATTACAGTAGTGGGTTTTTGCGGGGGAGGGGAGGCGGTTCAGTAAAGATCAGTTTGGCACAGCTGAAAAGTAAAAGGCTTGACTGTCACTCTTCCAGCATAAAAGTAGACTAAGCAAGGCAGACTGAGTCAGTGGAAGTCCCCCTTTGTAATAGACTCTTCCTGTAGTACACCACCACAACAGAGGCACCTACACCACCCCCTCATGCATCACAGTGCAGGCACTTATCTGGGAAAAAGGAAGTGTGACTGAAGTGTCCCCATGTCCTGGGTTGTCACAGCTGCTGGATTGCCACAGGGAGGCACTGACAGCCAGTGCAGTTGCAATTTGAAGGCTGTTCTAATCTGCACCAGAAAACTAACCAAGTGCTCATCCAGCAGACACCTTCACAATAGCCTTGTGCCAAGCATAGCTTATCAGCACTGGAGAATCTAATCAATTTTTTTATGCCAAATTTAGCTGAATAGATAGGTAGGGAATAGGGGCTCTCCAAGCCTTGCAGTTCACTTGGTCTCATGGCCAAAGGAGGAGTCCTTGAAGGCACTTACCAATGAAGGATGGTTGGAAGAGAGTCTCTGGGCAGCGGAAACGTTCGTTGCCAATTGTGATCACCTGACCATCAGGCAATTCATAGCTCTTCTCCAGAGAAGAAGAGGAGGCAGCAGTGGCCATTTCATTCTCAAAGTCCAGAGCAACATAGCACAACTTCTCCTTAATGTCACGGACAATCTCACGTTCAGCTGCAGAAACACAGAAAGCAAATCAAGGTCTGAAGAGGGGACTGCCAGAGGCAGAAGTTCCCTGGTGGCTTGAGAGAGATGAGAAGATGTTAGCAAGGAGATGAGGATGAGATGTACTTACCTGTTGTCACAAAGGAGTAACCACGCTCAGTGAGGATCTTCATGAGGTAGTCAGTCAGATCCCTGCCTGCCAGATCCAGACGCATGATGGCATGAGGCAGAGCATAACCTTCATAGATAGGTACATTGTGGGTGACACCATCACCAGAGTCAAGCACAATGCCTGGCAGAGAGAAATGACTGAGATCAGATACACTTGGAATCATCTAACCTTTCCAAAAATCACATGACTTTTCAATATACAAGTCAGTAAGAAAAGAAGGTATATGTAATGAGATGTAAATCAGCGTAGCTCTATATTGTATTCAACAGCTACAACAGATCTGACTCATTCTGCCTTTGCTAGCATGGCTATTACTGAAGATTCAGAGTAATCATTCACTTGAACAGTCACTCTCCATTTACTCTGAGTAAGATTCTTTCAGTACCTCTACTAGCACTATCTCAGTGCTCATTGTCTTAAACTGAAGTCCAAGTATTTGACATGAGCCTCCCCTCAAACCAATTATACCAGTGTAACTTCAGTGAGTTCATAGCAGTCACTTCTGGTTTACATCACTGTAACTGAGAGGAGAATCAGGACATGTCTTCACTGCAGCTTATGTTGGCAAAACTTATGTTGCTCAGGAGTGTGAAAAAACACATCCCAAGTAATATAAGTTTCACTGGCATAAGTGATAGTGTGCACATTGCTATGTCGGTGGGAGAACTACTGCCGCTCATTGGGAGTGGTTTAATTATGTCAACAGGAGAGCTCTCTCCCATCGGTATAGAGCAATTACATGAGAGATCTTAGAGCAGTGTAGCTGCATTGGTACAGGTCTCTAGTGTAGACACAGACATCAGGCTACTGAGGCTTATTTTTAAAGTAGTACGGATAAATTAATAATACCAATTTCTCTTGGCACTTTTCATCTGCAGATCTCAAATCACTTCACACTCTAATATATTCAGCCTCAGAACACTCCTATGAGGTAGAGGCTCAAATAAGGCACAGAGAGGCTAAGTGACTTGCCTAAGGTCACACAAGAAGTCTGTGGCAGAACAAGGAATTGAACCAAGGTTTCTAAGTCCTGGGCTGGTAGCCTAAACATTGGAAAATCCTTCTGCACATTCAGTAGAGTGTTTTATTTTTTTACCAGTGCCATATTTGAAAGACATCTATTTTTCTGTGAATCTGAATGCCTTAGAGACGGCTCAGAATTTTCTGTTTTCTTTTGGAGTTGAGGGGCTGAAAGGAAAAATTTCTATAGCAATCACTTATCTCTTTACCTGTGGTACGACCAGAAGCGTAGAGGGACAAGACTGCCTGGATTGCCACATACATGGCTGGCACATTGAAGGTCTCAAACATTATCTGGGTCATCTTTTCACGGTTAGCTTTAGGGTTCAGGGGGGCCTCTGTGAGCAAGGTAGGGTGTTCCTCAGGAGCCACACGCAGTTCATTGTAGAAAGTGTGGTGCCAGATCTTTTCCATATCATCCCAGTTGGTGATGATGCCATGTTCAATCGGATATTTCAGTGTCAGGATACCTCTCTTGCTCTGAGCCTCATCACCTACATAGGAGTCTTTCTGACCCATGCCAACCATAACACCCTAATAGAGGAAAGTGTAAAGAAACATTTTCTAGGGGGGAAACACCATTATTAAGCACAACTTTAATCATGGCAAAGAGCTAAGTATATTATTTGGGATAAAGCAAGGAAAAATATGTGAACTATGCCAAAATGTGTTTAAATATGAAAAGCAACATTAATTACTTTGAATATTAATTAAGTCAACACATGGCTGACTCTTTAAAAAATCCTACTTCATTTAATCAAAGTAAAAAACACAAAACAAGAAAACTCAGCTAGCTCACTCCCACATACCTAAGGGTATGGTGGAAAGCAAACCACACAATATCATGAAAAATGAAGCTATTGACAAATGGATGGGAGAAAGTTTTTACAGCTATATCCATGACAGTGAAATGCATCATTCACAGACTAGTAAGCAGTTACAACTGTTACATTCTGGAAATCATGCCAAACAATATTATTAATATTAAACAAGAGAAAAGGAGGAGCTTATCTTGAGTAATAAACAAAAAGATGAATTGTATTAATCTTTAAATCAAGTCTATAATATCAAACACCATTGTTGATCTTTTACATATTTTTTGGCATGGAAGTTGTAGCTCTTGGGTGCAGAAGGGGGAACAGTTTACTAAAAGTTTTCTATATGTTAGTTTAATGCTCACAATACAGAGAAGTAAGAGAATGGGAAAAAGAAAGAAGCATTATGGGGAGATAAGAGGAAGGGGAAAGGGTCTGGGGCAAACAGTAAAGAGTTTCAGAGTAACAGAGGAAAATGGGTCAAAGAAAAGTGAAGAATTCAAGAGGAGCAGCAGTGGTGTGAAGAGCTAGATGTGCTAGGTGGGGAGACAAAGGTCTATGAAAAGGTCGGGGGGTGATGTCAATTCAATTAATGGAGCCAGATGGATTTACAGCAGCTGGAGATCTGCGCCATGTGAGGAGGGAGGGACTAGGAAAGATGAGAGAGGAGTTGAGGGACATGAAGTAAAGGATCACAGGGGAGAGGTAGGGAGATGAAGGGGGAAAGGATGAGGGAGATGGTGGGGGAAGTGAGGAATGTGGGGAGAGGAGAAAGTTCACGAGGGGGAGGGATTGCAGAGATAGGAGTGGGGCGCTGGGAAGGAATCCAGTGAGGTGCCTGGGCAAGATCAGCGAGGGGGGATCGCACTGGGGTGAAGAACATCGCAGAGAAGGGCGCTGGGGCTCAGGGGAGAGCGGGGGGATCAGGGCAGGGGGAGGCTAGAGCTGGGACTCAGCGGCGGGGGCGGGGGGCGAGTCGGAGGCCAGGCCGCGGAAGGAGGAGGCGGCTGGGAGGGAGGCGGGGGATTTGCCCTGAGAGCAGCGCAGGGGGAAGCGCCGCGCTCTGCTGCCGCATCCAGCCCGCACGCGGGCGGCGGGGCCCGTTACCTGGTGCCTGGGGCGGCCGACGATGGACGGGAAGACGGCTCTGGGGGCGTCGTCTCCGGCGAAGCCGGCCTTCACCAGCCCGGAGCCGTTGTCGCACACGAGCGCGGTGGTCTCCTCGTCGTCACACATCTTGGGCGGGAAGCGGGATCTGCAAGACAGCCCGGCCGCGTGTCCAGAGCCGGTGCAGCCGCGGCGGGAGGCAGCAGCAGCCTGCAGGGGCCCCCTCAGCCTGCCCAGCACCCCCCGCCACACACCCGGCTCAGCCCGGCGCGGGCAGCTTTCCCTGCCCGCCCAGGTCCTGCCTGAGCAGCACGGGACCTGCCCCCTCCCCCAATCGCGCAGTGATGGATATTAGACAATCACCCCCCCCACCCACACACACACACACACACACACGATAAGCTCGTGTCAGACCCCGCCCGTCCCACACCTGCCCGGTCCTTGTTGTCAGTGCTGCACTCAGCGCTTGCCTGCAGCAACCGTAGACGGGGCACGGGACATTGCCCCATCGCGCAAACACGCTTCATCCCCACCCCGGGGAGATTTGTATATGTACATCTAATCAGCTGATAGGTCCCCTCGGCTCTTCCGCTGCACTTTTGCTTCTAGCAGAGCATTGTTAGCAAGAAACGTCCTCCGAGATCTTTTTGGAAGGACGAGCAAACTTTTGAGGGGGGTGGGAGAGAATTTCAGACTCAACTTCTTTGTAGTGTCTATGATTCCCCAGCCAGCCAACCTGTGGCAATCAATAGTATTTTAAAAGCAACGAACGAAACCATGAATGAAAAGTTTATAGGCGTCATTCCCCTCCCCCAGCCCTCACCCCAAAAAGAAATAAAATTAGCCCTTGCGTTACAGATGCAAAGCAGCCTCCTGGACAGTTGTAGCTAGAAATCCCGAAATTGTCTCCTCTCTGTCAGGCTGATCTTCTCATTTCCTCAAAGATGCCTTCAGCAGAGCAGCTGCTTTGCTGGGAACTTGACTGATAGGCCGGTCAGTTGTACTACTCACCAGATCAGCACCTGCTGCGTGGGGCTCCTGAGAAAAAGCTGGGTACTGACTCAGAGGGAGATATGCCAATTTATACTTCCTGAGCAGCAGTGGCAGTCAGCTGCTCCTGAGGGACAAGCCAGCCACCTTTTCCTTATTTGGTCGGCTTCACGCCTTTGAGTAGCAGTGAAGCCATTAATGGAGTAAGGGAAGGCAAAAGCCAGAGCAGGCTAGAGCAGTCAGGGCCCCACAGGCCATGTAAGGCAAGCAAGGGGGTAGCATTCGACCAGCAAATGGAATGGCCAAATAGGGAACCCATATAAAAAATGATGCATACTTGTTCTGGAGGCCAATATTTTTAAGATGAATGAAAGAAGGGTGCCCAGCTTGCTGTTTTGAATAATCTGGAAGCTGTAAAAAGATCAATGAATTAAGCTCTAGCTGCTATAGTGTCTGGCATGTGTCACTGCAGTGTGGGAAGTAAGCAACTGGGACAAGCCATGAGTAAGATTTCAAGAGGGTAATTGTTGGAGCATTAATCTCAAAAGACATTAGTTTGGTGGTGGTGGCTTCATTGCTTTTTTTTTAATTGAGGATAATCAAGCCCATATTTAATTTAATGACAGCAGGTGAACAAGCTGATGAGTGAAGCTGTCATTGGCAGCTACAATCTCAGATTTTGCTCCTGTAGTAAGACAGAAGGCAGCATATGCTTTCTGTATTGCTTCAGCAAGAAGCAAGGCACACTTGAATTCTCTCTAAATTTTGGTGAATACATGCAGAAAAAATTGTGCCCTCCTTTGCTTTTGGCAGTCAACAATCAGTGCAAAGCAGGATCTGTTGGCTTACAATAACATAGAAATTCCCCATTTTTGTACTTTTAGCGCATACTGAATCAGTGATGCATAGTGATACGTATGGGAGGGAGGTGGGTGGAGAGATTGGAACATCTTGAACGAAAACAGCCATGGTATTAATGTAATGTGGCAGTTGTTTTCCTGCTCTGTTGAAACATCCACGTTGATAATTTGTTCCAGCAGCAGAACCTAGAAGATCCATATAACTTAAAGGATTTTTTTTTCAGTTAAAAATAGAAAGACTGGAGAGGCATCCCTTGAGTGGGTTTGGCCTGGTATGTGAAGGCACGGATTGTCAACGTGTTTCCTAAAGGAACTTTATTATACTGCAGAGTACAGTGTCCTTCGGGAGCTCAGCTTGTAAACTACCCAGACATGTTAATGTCTGTCTATGCTATACACTCTGGGGAAGGAAAAATTGAGCCGAAGGGAATGGAGGGAGGTGAGGGGGGGAGCGAAGCAGCAGCAGCTCAGTTAGCCAGATCAGTCACTCAGCTACAAATCTTGTGCATGAAACGTATTAGATGCTGCAAAAGACTTCTGTCAAACACTCACATACATCTTAAAAGATGTGAGAGGAAAGGTCTTTGAGTGTAATCAGAGCTACAGTTTTCCTGTGCTCTTGGTGCCCTGAGAAATGGCTCTAACAAAGGGAATCACTAAGGAGCCATACAATTCATTTCTATATCGCTTTCAAAAGAGGTGGCAGCGACTCTTGCACCTTAAAGTTCTTCTACGGAGAGGAGAGATTCAACAAGTATTGTGGAATAGCATAAATAATTAGTCAGAAGCTGGGTGACCTACCTGTCCCAGCCCACTCCCCAGCACATCTTGGGATTGTGCCCATTTATGAACACAACTTTGTAGATATTGCAACAAGCACCTTAGCCACAGTTGGCTGCTTTCCTTTAACTCCCTTGAGAAGACCCACGTTGCTTCTCGTGAAACACGGTTACAATTTTAAAAAAATACATAAAAACTAGCCCAAATATGTATGAAAGGATGGTTCAAGGCTGTAAATTACAATGACAGAAAGAGGTCATTGCAGTTGAGGGCTGTGCTTCACATACTTCTGCCTTGGGAATCAGAGACAAACTTGATATTCATTAAGTTTATTGGCATGTGGTATAAAAATAAATCAAATATTGATATGACAAGGTACACTAAGTATATACTTATAAACAGATTAGACAGAGTAGAGACAGATTTATAGAAATACTTTACATAATTATAGATATTTAGAAAGATTTCTATATATCTTTTTATATATGTATCCACATATATGTGCATATAAATAAGATATAGAGTGTGTGTGGGAGGGTATGGTTTCCAATTAGTCTTAATACTTCATTCAGTGGCAGGTTCTCACATGTATTGTCAAGTTGTTCTTGCCCTCTTTTTCCTTCTTCCTAAAGTCCATCTTTTCTGCAAAAAATGAATAACTTGAGAGACTGGCCATTTTCACCAGCAGTAAAGATTAGTCTATAGTGTTATCTCAGCTGTCCCTCCATTCAGAGGTGTTACAGTATTTACATAGAAGCCAGTTACTGATAGCCACTTTGAATTCCTCCAGTCTCAGACTCTCCCTGTCACATTACAGTATATGTTCATTTGGCTGGAGAAAGAAAGAGTGTGTCTCAAAACTGAGACAAATAAAGCCTGCACTTGTGTGCAAGACTTACCCACGACAGTTGGCCCTATGTCTGACCTTTCCTTTGTATTTCCTTTATGAATGTATATCTGCTTTCATTCCTACTTGATCAAGTTGTAATTTTCCAATTAAAACACAATAGGGCTTGAAACTAGAATCCAGATGCCCCTGAAAGCTAAATAATCTCTCTCCTTACTGTACGTGGCAAGGTCAAAGGAATAGAGCACCGCACCATGCATTAAATCCAAAATGGCACCTGTTTCCTCATAGCCATTTCAGAAGTTCCAGATAAACTCATTTCTTTGGTCAAAATCATCCTGCTGTCTGCCAAAAAGTGGCATTACAGCAGCAAATAAATAAATCAACAAACAACAACAAAACCAATCTTCATCGTACGGGGAGGGGGAAAAATTCCAGGTATTGAAATGACTAGAGTCTCTTTACACAGTATGCATTTCTTAAGAATCAACCACAGCCCAAGCAATATATTAGAGCAAAGGAAAAGCAAGCAGAAGGGATTATTAGATGGCACAAGGAGCTGCAATAGCAATGATCTTCACATATCCAAAAAGAGATTGTCCTTCAGGAATATCAAGATTGAAGTGTTTAACAAATGTTAATGGAGAAGCACACATCTTTTCATTAGTATAGCTGTGCCATATTTGCACTAAGGCAGCCACTTCATTTCTAGAATCACAGCACCTCAGGTGCTACTTGGAGCAAGTCTGCTTTTCCTGTGCAAGCAAAATTTGATGTGATATTCAAACCATTGCTTTGTTTTGACTGCTTTGACTTAGAATTGCAATCAGAGTACAAACAGTGGACTATTAGCTCTTGCATGCTAAAAAAAACCAATACAATGGTCTTGTGATAGCCCAGATACCTAGCATCTCCTATTCACTTTAGTATTTTAGGTAAAGGGAGGAGATCAGTAGGAAAATAAGGCCCTGTTTCTGGAAGCACTTTCTACCAGGTATAGCATTTATTGCCCTACAGATTTCAATGGAATTATTTACAGTAAACACTGCATCCAATAAAAGAGTTTGCTGGCTCAGGCCTCCCTTTCTGAGTATATTTTATAAGCTATCAATTTATTCTTTAGATTATCTACAGATGTTTTTGATATATCTACATATGTGTAAATGAATCCTTCTCATCACATTAAACCATCATATATATATATATATATTTGCCACATATTTCACAGATGGTCTGTTATAGAAGTGTTTTGGGAAGTATTTAAAATGTTATTAGTACAACTGTTGCATCCTTCCCCCTGTAAAATCAGCTGATTTAGTTACAATGAAATCCATTGTGGAGACCTCTGTGGGGAAGAAAAAATACAATATATTTTAAAAATCTAAAATATATATTTAATTCCTGCTATATACGTTATAGTGTCATGATTTTGAAGTCCAATATCTCATAATCTACTAGGAACAAAAGCTTCATCTCACTTCAGTGCTATAAAGCACCTATATCTAACCTCAAGAGACAATGGAATATCAAACACGTCATTGGATCAGAGCTGAATATTACCTTTCTGCACCCTCAGGCCAATGTAATTTTTATGAGAACTTGTACATTTGCAAGGAAAAATCTCTGACAGGTTTTATTTTGTTCCATAGCAGCTGTTTGAAGCTATGTATGGTTTTGGAAGAAGTTATCCCAGTAGAGGTTGAATTGTGGCAGAGTGCAGGCAAGAAATATTAAAAGGTACATGATAAATTTATCACATGACTATCATCATCACATATGTGGGATATATGCAGACACGCTAGTCATAGAAGCTAGAACTGAAAAAAGAGAATTGGATCATTCCTGCCAATGCAGACTTGCTCCCTATGATACATTTTATCATGTTTTATCCAATCTAATTTTGAAAGTATCAAGTGACAGAGCTTCCTCCCTTTCCTGTGAAACATTATCCCACAGTTTAATAACTGCACTGTCAAGCAGTTTCACCTGATATTAATCCTAACATTCCCCTTTCTTAGTTTCATCCCATTTGTCCTAGTTATAGCCCATGGATCATACTAAATACATTCTGTCTCCTTCGTGTTTACACCCTTCAAATAGTTGTAGGCTGTTATCAAGTCTCTCTCTCTCACTCATATAGTGATGTATGTCTATAATTAACCTTAAGTGTCTTAAGAATGCCCTGAAATGATGGAATAATGAAATGGGCATAGGAGACTAGAGATGCATCCAAAACACTTTTGTTATTAAACTGATAGCAGCAAGGGCAGAAAATATAGATGGATGTGAGCAATAGTGTAAGGAAGTACTGAATCTCTGGCCCTTAAGAACTATTTGACACATGCCATTCACAGCTAAAGGGTGAGAGAGCCCCATCCCTTCTACATTGCCTGACACTGGGTGAAACAGCCAATGTGGCATAAACAGGCTCTAAAAGCACAGGTCCAGACATGGGAGGTTCAAACCATTCCCAAACAACAAAAGACAGTTGTAAAGTTGCCTTCCAAGGACTCCCTCATAACACAGGGGTTCTGGTAGGGGCAGGGGCCAGCACATAGCACTGTGACGACTTCAGGCAGCTCTGGCCTGAAAGGCATCCTAGGAAGGCTGTCGTAACTTAGGCCCCAGGGCTATCTAAATTACATTGGGGTCACAGAGCAGTCCAGGATAGAGGAACAGGTGCAAATGTTGGTTGAAACCTCCTTATCTCCTGCTTCTCCAAGGCTCTGAAACATCCTGACCCCAAAAGAGCAGAAAAGAACAGTCTTACAAACCTTCGGTACAATGGTTAGGCAGACAAAGGACTGATGCTTATTTACAACTGTCTCACTTTTGGCTTCTGCTCCTCCCCTGTTTGTGGTATCTATCTTTTAGTTTTAATCTTATATTTAGACCGTAGGCTGTTTGGGAAAGGAGCACAATGGGACTCTGATTTGATGGCAGCCTCCATGCACTATAAACAACTGCAAAGGCAATGTAAAGCAGTATGATTTTAAAATATCCAATTCTGAAATCATGTAAACAGTGAAGTCTTTAATATTAGGAATATTTCTGCAAAATCACCAGGGCTTAATGTTAAATTCCAGCCAAACAGATTTAGTGATTATGTTATTTTAAAATACACGGAGGCAATACTTCCTTAGTGTACTTTACCACAGAAAGGTGAATCTTGCAGAACAATCACCCAACATGTTCGATGAAATAATGACATCATAGAGATGGGTACCTTGTAAGAACATAGATTATGTAGATTTATAAATAAATAAAGATTAGAGCAAAAGAGAGATGGTAGGAGTGGATCCAAATCCAAAAGGAAATGACTTCCTGTTCCAAGTGTATATCCACTTTACTTTCAATTTCCCTCTTAAAGTACTGTATCCTCTGCCCTAGTCTACAGGATGGGCTACGGTGAGAACTTAAATTGGCAGAGCTACATTACTCCTGGGCATGAAAACTCCACCCCCCTGAGAGATGTCGCTACACTGACCTAAACCCCAGTATAGATAGCATTAAATAATTTGAATAATTCTTCCATCAGCCTAGCTACTGCCTCTCGGGGAAGGTGATTACGTATACCAATGGGAGAACACCTCTCATCGCTACAGGAAGTGTCTCCCTTGAAGTGTTAAAGGAACATAGCTACAGAATTGCCGCTGTGCTGCTGTAGCCATTTAAGGGTAGACATATTTTCCATAAATTCAGGGCCAGGCACGTTGAGACTTTACTGCAGCTCCAATTTTTTTCTTCCATTCTCCAGCTTATAGGCATCCGGTCCAAGTTTTGAGCCCTGAAATTACTGACTGCGGTTGAGCATCCCAGGTATGACCTAATTCTAACATCCTATTGATTGAAATGCTGTCCCAAAGGAATGCAGTAACACTGCAGTGAAGGATCAGCAGGAAAGCAGTTCATTAATCAAATCTAAAGCTTCAGACCATGCACCATCCAATAAAGGTTCTCTGGAATTTTGCTAGCAAATGATTTATTTGAAAAATAGCTAGTTAGCCAAAGGACTAATCCCTGGCACAAGCAGATTTGAAAAGGATTCTGCAGTGTACGCAGATCGTCATGCAAATTGCTACAGAGAGAGTTTCTCAAGCTTGTACCCTTATTCTGAATATTCTCACTCCTTGTCTCTAATTTTATGAAAAGGTCTACACTTCTCAGAAAAGACAATTGGGTCACTAAATGAACACAGTTTTGCAACTTTTGTAGGCCATAAAGACCACAGAGTTTATGCTGAGAATACAATCAAAACAAACAAGCTTTTTCAGCAGATCTCTGGATTTTCTATGCAGATGATGATGGATGTACAATTATTTTTCCATAGGGTTTTATATAAAAATATGAACTTAATAAAGATGGATGAAGTAATATATTTTACTGGACCAACTTCTGTTTGTGAAAGAGTTTTTCTTCAGGTCTGGGAAATGTGCTCAGAATGTTACAGCTCAAGACAAGGTAGAATAGCTTGTTTAGCATAAGGAGTTAACACATCTTGCAAGTCACCATTCAAAGTGAAGTGGGCAGTTAACAACTCTACAGTCATAGGACAAGGAAGGGTTCTTGTGTTACAGGGCAGATGAGGGCGTGGCTACACTGGTGCTTCATAGCGCTCTAACTTGTTGGCTCAAGGGTGTGAAAAATCACCCCCCTGAGCGCAGCAAGTCTGAGCACTTTAAAGCGCTAGTGTGGACAGGCTCCAAGCACTGGGAGCTGCACTCAAAGCTAATCCTCTTGTGGAGGTGGATTACCAGGAGCACTGGGAGAGGTCCCTCCCAGCGCTCGTGCATGGCCACACTCACACTTCAAAGCGCTGCTGCAGGAGGGTTCCTGTGGCAGTGCTTTGAAATGTCAAGTGCAGCCAAGCCCTGAGAACTCTCTGACAACACCTACTACGAAATCAAAGAAGTTCCTACCACACCACAGTTCACAGGAATCTAGGGATATCCTCAAATCCTTTCCCAAACAACTCCAAGAGAAACTCAACCCCCATGATCCCACACCAGGGACCTTCTACCTGCTTCCCAAGATAGGCAAACAAGGAAACCCAGACAAACCCATCATATCTGATTATAGAACTCTTTCTAAAGGAATATCATCACTCATAGAAGCCATCCTTAAACCACTCATCACACAAAGGTCCAGTTCCTTCTAAGATACCATCAATTTCCTCCAGAAGTTCTGCAACATTAACACCATCCTTCAGAACATCACCCTTGTCACCCTGGAGGTGGGGAATCCAGAAAGACAAAAGATTTCCACCTTGTGCCAAAGTTATAAAAGGTGGTGGAAGAGAACAAAGGGGGTCCCAGTCATGAGAAAGCCCCTGTTTTTCACGTATGATGACTGCTGGAATGAACAAGGAATGTACCAGCGGAAAGGGTTGGGCCCAGACTAGGAAGAAGTCTAGTCTGTGCAAGAAGCTTATTGGAACACCTCTGAGGGTGAGGTTTACCTATATTCAGTTTCTTAATGTATTAAGCTTACACTTGTATGTTTTTGCTTTATTTTGCTTGGTAACTTACTTTGTTCTGTCTGAAACCACTTAAATCTTACTTTTTATATTTAATAAAATCACTTTTGTTTATTAATTAACCCAGAGTAAGTGATTAATACCTGGGGGAGCAAACTGCTCTGCATATCTCTCTATCAGTGTTACAGAGGGTGGATAATTTATGAGTTTACCCTGTATACGCTTTATACAGAGTAAAACAGATTTATTTGGGGTTTGGATCCCATTGAAAGCTGGGTGTCTGGGTGCTGGAGATAGGTGACCTGCTGAGTAGTTTTTGATCAAAGTCTGCAGCTTTGGGGGCTAGGACCAGACCTGAGTCTGCGTTGCAGCAGACTAGCATGTCTGGCTCAACAAGGCAGGATTCTGGAGTCCCAAGCTGGCAGAGAAAACAGGCTCAGAGGTAATTCCATCACTTCAAGTGACAATCCTAAAAAGTTAATCAGACTGTGACCAAACCCATCACAGCCTGATTAACTTCTTAGTTCCCCTCAGCTCATCAGTTAGGCACAGCTTTTCTTAATGATGTCTACTCTGGAGTAATTAATCAGAGTTGCAGTGACCAGAGGGCTGACTCAGTTGCTTTTGCCCAGCACTCTGTCACAAGACCTCAGAGAGCATTGATCAAGACAAAGTGCATAGGGTTCAGGGTCAAAAAGGGCAATCCATCTTCCTAACCCAGCAAAGCATCTCGGTTCAATAGAACACTTCGGTCCAGCCACACTTGATCCATCTCTGAATGACTAGTTGTTGAGAGATGAGGAATTAATTGCTGTGTTTCTTTAAGTAATGTTTGTGCTTGGAAATATTTCCCACATACTACCCCTGAGGTAACAAGGGTTTAAAGAAGTTGCAGAAGGCCCTGCTTTACTCAGCCTCTACAAATATAGCTCCTTCCTACATCATCTAAAACCTTCTTAGTGAACAGAATCTCAGGGAATCATTCAGTTTTTCAATCCATCTGCAGAATATACTGAATTCTAAACATAAGTGAAAAATTATAGTGAAAAGCAGCCTCAGCCAGTTTTATTGTTGTCTCATGGGTCCAAACGAATGTTTGAATGAAGAGGTTTTCTTGCCAGGACAAAACAGGCTGTTGATCTGGATAGGCTGTATGGCATACACAGGCTGCTTGGACACAACATTTGGCAGCACTCCATGCCTCAGTCACTATCTGATGCAGCAGAGCTGCATCAGATAGTGACTGAGGCATGACGGGCTGGGATCCTCAATCAGTGAAGTGGTACCGGTGGCTCAAATATTTGCTAACATTGATTACATAGCTAGTTATCCTTTGCCTTCTGTGACCAATTGCCAGGCCTCTGACAAGCAGATTTGGGGGAATTTCCCTTAGTGTTAAATGTTCTAGTTCATCCCAAACTGTAGAAACACTATTTCTTATTTCTGACAAGCATATGGATTGACTTCATTTGTCTCCGTACTGTATCACCATTACTACACTCTCATTACACAAGGAGTTTAGCAATTCCAGTATGGGGATAGCTCAGCCTTAAATGTGAAGGGACTAGTCACATACTCTTGTCCATCTCATTCAATAAACTATTAATTCTAAGCCTCGGGCCTGGGGTTTTGGGAACTTCTTTTCCATCACGGTGTTAAATGTTCCATCTTTCCTGTACCTGTGAAACTATTAATTGAATGTAGCAATTTCTGTTTTGTGCTTCTTACCACCATTCATCCCAATCATCGTCTAATAAGTTTAGCAATCATGTACGCTAATTGTAGCTGCAAAGAATGTGGTCTAGGCCTGCTTTTTGCCTTTGTGGTAACCATTTACATTATCTCTTTTTCTGCTCTTGGGTTTGATTGTCTTATTTACAATCTAATGGGCCAAATATTCTTCTCAGTTACGCTGTTCAACAGGTATACACCAGTGTCAAGGAGAGAATTTGGCCCACTGTCTTTGCCTCATTTTATAAGGGTAGCTCTATGGTTACAGCAGGGCTTATAGTACAGACACTGAACACCCAGCTAGTATGGATATAAAAGCAATGTAGACAGGCAAGCAGAGTAGAGGCATGCCAGAATCTTATAACATACGTGGATGTCTACACACCCCAGCATTGCCTCCCGCATATACACTGCTATTTTTAGCAGTGTAGTGTCCTACTGCATCCCCACTGTGAGAGCCTTTGCCCAGTGCAGTGAAAGATTCCAGCAGTGGGGAAAGGCTCTGGCATAGGAGAGGCAGCCAGGAAAGCCTCCAGCAGTGGGGAGCTGCCAGACCCCTTCTGCGCTGCTTCCCATTGTCAGAGCCTTTCACTGCTACATGTAGCTGCTACAGGTATCCTACACACTACTGCCAGAGTAGACAAGGCCTAAAAGACTTGTGCCATCTGTTACTTCATTTAACTGTGTGAAGCATTTTAGGATCACATATTAGAAAGGCGCTGTATAAAATAAAATGGCAATGTACTATCACACCATAATCTCAGCTACTAAAAGGTCATAGGCATTTCTTTGAACAGCATGAATGAATATAACTGAGTATCTTTAATATCATCATATCTGTCAGTATCTTTAATGTCATCATTCCTATTCATGTATGGATCTATGTGAAAGTACCTGGATATTTGAGTTTATTTTTGACTAACATTTACTAATGGCAGTACTGAATCTGTTTTACACTGGTATAGTGCCACTGAAGACAATGAAATTATTTCAGATTTATACCTGTGTAAATAAGGCAGATTTTGTCTGCATAAAAACATGCTTCCCCTAAAACACAGATTTTTAGTCAGCGAATTGCTTTTATACTATAACTGGGCCAGCTAGGTGTTAAAATTCAGCCACATCTAAAAATAAATATATCTAAAGGACAGTTAATACTTCTTAATTGTGCAAGGGTCAAACTTTAAATTAGTGTTTGGATTAAAGCTGTTAAATGTGACTTGAGGATGAAGCAAGAATGGTGGATGCTGGCAATATGCTTTTCCATTCAGAACAGCCTTTAGGCATAGTTAGGATTTCTTGTATGCACTAAAATGCTTTCTGTGGATGGCCCAGCCCCAGAGTAAAGCTGTCCCAAACTTGGCAACACAGATCAAACACAGGCAAGGATTCAAGACATGCGAAAAACCCAGAGGGCTTCTGAAAAAAAGAGTTAATAAGAGAATATGCATCTAATCAAAGGTCAGAAATGCCTACCTAAAATGGCAAAGATGTCAGATCATGGTAATATGAGGTTATGTTAGTGAAAAAAATTGAAATAGTGAAATAGGTTCACTATTCTTCAAATGAGGGAATATTTTCACTGATAAAACAGTTGTGCTCTGCCATCAGTTGCAATCAGAAAAATGGGTTAATTCTGAGAGTTTATAACAAGATTTCTTAGTTTTTTCTCATGATTTTTTCTAAAATGTTGTTTCAACAAAGAAAATCTTACTCCTGTATTTTACAAAGCAGTACTTGATAATAAAGCTACCCAGTTACGTTTGCCCTCTTCAGAGACCTCTCCTCCACCCACCCACATAGTCCATTATCTCCAGCCCAGAAAGTCTTGGATTAAGATACTTAGCATAGCGCTACATACGGAAGCAACACATGTAACATACTGCCCTTTAACATGTGAGGAAATATGGTCCTAGGAGCACAAGGAAAAGTAGTAAATTAGGAAGCCCAAATTATGTTTGCAATATAATCAAAACCTTGGGTCAACCACAATATAGTCAGAGAGAGTGCAGGCACTGAGGTGGGTCCCCATCAATGCTGTCTTCCCCAAAGGGGGCAGTGAGGACTGAGGGTGGTTTTAGGCTCTAAACAACACCAACAGACCAGCGGAGGAGAACAGGCACAATGAGACTATATATACACTACATCCTTTCAAATAGTGGCAGTGCTTTTGTAATCCCTTTGATCCTCTAGAGGAATTCTGGGTGTCAGCAGGAATTCCTCAGGGGGTCCAGCTACAGCATGGGAGGCCCCTCTATGCTCCTTCAGAACCAGGCTATGCATCAGAAGCCACAAGGCACAGTTGGTCTTCATAATTCTATATTCCTGTAGGTAACAAATTGTCTTTACAAGTAGCAAGGGTGATATAAATTCATTGCAGGGAAAACAGAGAAAGAATTTTGATCTAACAAAACCCCCCTCTCTCTAAATCAATTTTTACCAGGGCGAGGGAAAAGGGAAGAGAACATAGGAAAGTTCTGAATATTGTGCTGTTGGAGAGCAAATCTGGATATGTTCTTGCTGTTCTGGGGGTTCCGCTGTTGACACGAAGGAGGCTGTGGACAATTGAACGGAGGCATGAAGTACAGCCAGATCCAATTGACAGTGGAACATAATGTTCTGCCTGGAGGAACCTACACTGACCTCTCTCAAAACTGGTGAAATTGAACTTGCAAAACTTGAACCCTGCCTGTGCTGCAGAGGTTGCATCCTGGATTGTGTGTTGTCAGTGGCTGCCTGCTTGCCTATGCAGTCTGTCCTCTCCACCGGGCTACAAGTGAGGACTCTAATCAGTTACCCAGGTCAAAATATCTGATCACACCTTCTTACCAGCTAATGAACACAAGCAGTTTCAGTTGGATGGAAGTTGCTTAGTTTCTGGTGAGAACAACCCATTCCCTAGTCCATAAGGAGACAATCAAAGCACAGATGGGTCACGGTGTCCTGGCTTTGCCCTCTCTTCCAGGCAATATTTCAGAATGTTGTATTTCCAGAGATAAGCTTGTCATCATAACTCATTGTGTAGATATGAAAGGTCACGACCTCGACTGTAAGCTTATAAAATAGTCGTATTAAATCAGCGACCTTCATAGATTATCAAGTGTTGGGGGGGGGGGGGGGGGGAAGAGGGGAATACCTTTTACTTTGAAATAAAAGCTCTTTAATTCACCATGTAAAAATGAGACATTCAGAATGGTGTGACATTTGATGAACACGATGGTGTGACATTTGACGGAGTGAGCAGTAGAATCCTTGCCAGACACCGCGCCATCTTTAACACATGGGCTTGCCATTTCTGACGTTCTGAGCACACTCTCTCCCCACGTTTACTCCTTGCAGCAGGGCGTCGCTAACGTCATCAAGTCCCACCAACGTAATGAAAGGGGAGACAAATCCATAAAGCCCTGCCAAGGCCATGCTTAAAGGCCAGGCAAAAAGGACCAGTATGAACAGCCAGAGCAAACTCCACAGCAGAGAGCAGCAGCTTGTCTTAAAGCGCTCACTGAAACATTACAAAATAATCTGGATTAGTGCCAAATACAGCTGACATTTTTCTTTCTACTCTTTTTTCCCTATGCTAATCATATAATTCAAAAAACAAGATTGTGTCAGTAAATGCAATATTACAATCCTCACTTGGTATCTAAATGATACAAAATAATGGACAACACCCATCTGTGTAAGCACAGTGACCTGATTTACAGAGCAGTTATTTGTGTGCACGTTTCTGTGTGAGCCATTTAGGCCTCGGTTCAGAAAAATATTCATTCACACTCCATCTTAGGATGAAGAGATGCTTATGTAAATGCTAAGGGCAAAATTTCAAAACTGGGTGTGTAAATCCACATTTACACTCTTAACATTAGATTTAGAGCCCAACTTTAGGGACCCAGCTTTGAAAATCCTGGCCTAAGTATTCAGATACAGATATTACTGAGTTTCCAGAAATAATTATGATAATGCAGAAATCTCCTCTTACTGTCTTTTCACCCCTACTTGTCCTTCCGAAAGACTTAGCCCTCTGCTCTCACGAGCCATTTTTATTTGATACATTTCCTTTTATTTTAAAAGCCATCAAGCTCTCCTTTCTTCCATCATCAACTCCAAATACATAGCCTCTCTCCCACCCTCACTCAAAGTCATTCCTTTCATCCTTTCCAGCTGTCAAGAAAAAAACAGTTTTAAAACCACATTTGGGCCACATCTCTCGGCAGTTTTGTCTTCGAGGGGAAACCCATTCCCAAAATTCAAACCAGTGGAGCCGTGAGGTACACAGCCCCAGCCGCTGGAGGTAGGTTTATAACCACTGTAGTTAAATCTGCTTTAAAGTTGCTATTTAAAAAAATCTGGTGGCCAGGACTTTGTCCACACTATCTTTCCGACCAATTTTAAAACTAGATTGGATTTTTGGGAAAGTTTCTGAAGTGCTCAGAGGCACTTGCTGGGTGGACTAGCTCAGCTCAGCTCCTTCTTCCCACCTCTCTGCTGCACAGCTGAGTGGGGACACACTTTCAAAGTAACACAAACAAATTCTTGGGGAAGAGGCTTATATTGCATATGATCCTCCATCCCCAGGGTCTTTTTTGGTCTCAGTGACTCTCTTGGCTCCTCTCTAAAGCCTTGCACCTGGAGCTCAACATAGAACTGATTTTTGGTTTGCTGGTAGTTCCCAGATATTAAAAAAAAGAAAAAAGATTTGGATCAAACTGAAATGTCTGAAAAATCTTGATAAATAAAAAAAGTCAACAAAAATTGTTTTGACACAAACTAAATATTTAGCTTGATCCAAAACAAAACATTTCATTTTGTTTTCAGGCAGCTTTTAAATAAAAAGCAAAGGGCATGAAGAGCTACATTCACAAAACAGCCAGGAGAGAAGGAAGGCATAACTGCCTCTGGGATAAGACGAGAGTTCAGTTCCCCCCTGCCTAATGTGGAGCAGGGATTTGATATTTTGTTCTTCCAGATGGTGTATGGAAGACTGCATTACGAGTATAAGCTATCACTTATCATTCCCAGGATTTTTTCCTATCCTGCTTGTAGGCTAGGGAGCATTCCTTGGAAGCATAAAATTTGGGTCTAGCCTCAGCCAGTCTGTAGACAGCCGGCCTAGAGTAAGGTAGGGTGAGTTGTGCTCCTGCTTAGGGAGCAGCCTGCTTTACCTCTCGCTCTGTTTTGGGATTCTGAATATATATTAGGGTTCTGAATTCTAAGAACTAATGTAGTGTTATGTTGCAACCTTCCAGCAAGAGAATTTATGTTTTTATCTCAGTGTACACCATGAACATAACATCCCATATTGTAGGAGAGTGGCCTAACCCCTGGGATATTCTGGGGCCATGTCTCGCTCAATTTCTCCCATTGAAGTCCTACCACTTTGAATAAAAAGTCATTAGTGTAAAGACTTGACTTTGACTCTCCCCACTCTAACCATTGTGCTGTAGGGTAACATGGGATCAGTAGGTCTCAGTCTTTCCTACTGAAGCTGTTCCACTTTGTATAAAATACCTGAATAATCACTATGCCAAAGAAAGAATGAGAATGAGTCTCGGTTTTGGTGGGCAGGGGACACACTGGGAGTGGTGAACCCAAGTGCAGGGCCCTATTTAATTAACTATTTAATTCTTTATACAATGTGCAATAGCTTCAAGCAGGATAGCTTTATCTGAACAAGAATTTTTTTAATTTATCATTGTTGATATCTCCGATTATAAATATTTTCTGTTTACAAACATGTAAAACATATTGCTCCATTCTGGCTACATTTTAACATGGCAGCCTCTCTTGTACACTTAATGTGAACACTGTAGAAAAATAGTAGAAAACACTGTAGAAAAATATGCTACTACAGATCTGCTTACACAGTTGCAAATTGGAGACACAGCTAGTCTATACTGATGAATCCTGTTATCATTGTCACTTCAACCTCCCTGCCCACTTGCATGTCTCACTCACATATTAGGTCTCTTGTTGTAGACTGAGAGTGGTTTGGGTTAGAGACTGTCATTTTCTAGGTGTCTGAACATTACTGAGCACAATGGGGTCCTGACAAACATGAGGTACTATTGCAATATAAATAATAAAATTACACACAAATAACTACATTAAAAGAACATTAAGGTTGCCAAGTTGAGAACTCGGAAGTGGGAAAAGCCACATTTAAGGATGCCCGTGTAACCTTAATTTGGGCTCCTCTGTGCCCAAGGAAGTTGGTAGTTTGGGAGCCAGGCAGCCTGCTATGGAGCTGGGTAGCCCCTAAGGGAGAAGCTGGCCAGCTCTAAAGGTCTGGGAGCCCAACAGCCTGACTCCCAGCCAGAGAGCCACACATCCTGAGAAAGTTTCAGCAAGTTTGAAACAAGGTATGGTTTCCGTTTTTTTCAAAATGAGATCTCAGAATTCCCGCTCTGCAGGAAATTCCAAAATTTCAGTGATTCGTTCCCACCTGGAATTCAATTATATTTGAAATTTCACTGAACGGGAATCCCAGATTCCAGACAACTCTAATTCAGAGTTAGAATTTGGAATTCACAGTCTGCATGAGGGTCAGGGTCGTGAAAGTGGGCCAGTATAGCATACAGGTAAGAACCCATACTGGCCCGTATGCAGCCCACATTAAAGCACTGCCATAGCAGTGCTTTAAGGACAGCTCTTTGCCATGGCAGTACTTTGATGTTGCTGTGCCCCCCACCCATCGGCGTCAGGGGGGATGCAGCAACATTAAAGCACTGCCATGGCAAAGGATCCTGCAGTGCTTTAAAGTCCCTGCCCCTTCCAATGGCGGGGAGGAGGGAGCAAAGGGAACAGCTGCCCCAACTACAGACACTTACCAGTACAGGTCAAGCCAGCTCTACCCCCTCCCCCAGCCCCGTCCCTTCCACCCAAGGACCCGCTCCCTTCCAGGGGCCAGAGCCAGCCCCGGCCTGGCCCCATACCAGTAAGTGTCTATAGTTACTTTCACTCCTGATGAGGGTCTAATCCTGGGAAAGAATCAGCCCCTGAAAACTCCCACTAGAGCCAATGGGAACAGACAGTGTCTCAAGATCAGGTGTTTAGGGCTGAACCTGCAAACTTTTCCTTATATAAAAAGTCCCACTGGTTTCAGTGAGACCACTTGCATAAGGAAAGATTTTCAGGAGTGGCTCATTAGGTTCTAAGCACTTCAGTCTCTTCTATTGAAGTTGTTCTACTTTACTCACCTAAGCAGCAGATCACTGTTCAAATCCCTTTTCCTCATCAGGCAGAGGAGAGAACTGAAACCAGGGTCTGCCACAGCCAGGTGAGTACCCTAACCACTGGGCTAAGGGTTATAAGGGAGTTCCTCCTCTTTCTTCCCTACCCACTCCCTCCAACCATTTTGTGTGGAGTAAGGCAGCATCTGAGCATGAGGGTCCTAGAGGCAAAGTAGGTAGCCAAATGCCTATTTTCCCTGGTTTGTGGATCACAGGCAGAGATAGGCGCATCTCATCTCCATGAGGAGGCACAGCTTAGAGAACCTCTGTCCCCCGTCATTGGCAGCTCCCACTAGCTACCTTAGGGAGAGACTCACTTAGGCCTGGTCTTCACTAGGGGTTGGATTGACTGCAGATACGCAATTTCAGCTAAATGAATCACGTAGCTGAAGTCGGCGTATCTGCAGCCGATTTACCTGCTGTCTTCACAGCGGCGGCGCCGTCCCCCATCGACTCCAGCTTGCGCCTTTTGGCGACCTGGAGTTACGGAGTCGACGGGGGTGCCGCTGGCGATTGATTTATTGCGTCCTGACAAGACGCGATAAATCGATCGCCAAAAGATCAATTGCTACCATGCATAGTGAAGACAAGCCCTTAGACTGCTGGGTTTTGTGGGTTGCATTCTAAGGCGCCTATCTCTCCCCAGGCATTGTAGAGAAAGGCTACGCGCCTAACAGATCGCATTGTTGTACCAGTGATTTTTCAGGCACTGAAAAGTTAGGCAATGTGGTGCTCAGCATTACAAAGCCTAAGTCCCTTTTTGGATCTGAGCCTTAAAAACAAAACAGAAAGTCCTTACCTTCCATCAGACTTCTCACCCTTTTCAAGCATTGATGATCAGACAAGCACCCACCTGACGACACTATGACAAGACAGTCAGAATAGTGTAAATGCCTTCAGCAAAAACTGAACTGACTATACCTGTAATATTGCATTCAGTTCTGGGCACCCAAATGCCAGAAAGATGTAGATCAAGTGAAGAGAGTTCAAATAACAGCAACAAAAATTATTAGTGTGCTTGTAAGAAAGACTAAGGGTTTGATCCAAATCCCACTGAAATAAGTGAAAACACTCATTAGCTTCAATGAGATTTGATCAGACCCTAAAAGTGTGTTGCTCTCAGAAGATTAAGAAGGAGTGGGAGAGATAACTAGCTGTAAGTAACTAAAAGGGTTAAACATTAACAACTGAGGGACATTTATTTAGAGTAATATACCCTATTTAGTTATTTACTGTGATTAATGAATGAATTTACTCTGGCCTTTAATTATGTACCATTGTAGATCTTATAAGTGTATTACTTTGGTTGGCATTTTCAAAGGATGCTAAGGGAATTACGCATCTAAATCCACTGAAATTCAATAGGCATTGGGCATCTAATTCCTTTGGGTTACTTGGTTGTCTCTGACTGAGAGACTGTTTTGTTGATCAGGTGCAGTAATGCCATAACAAGCAGCACTGGGTGAAATTCGATAGATCAAATAAACAACAGGGTGAATGTTAAGGAGGTCTACACAAATCAATCAGACTGGAAAACTGTCTCCCAAAGGAAATGGAAGAAATCTCTACCACTTGAGATCCTTAAAGCAAGGCTAGAACACATTGTACTTTCAGTAATAATTCTACAGTGGCAAATGACCTGATTCTGTGGTTAAAGTTAGTAACTATCTACTAATATTGTATAACTCTTATCACTGTAATGCAAGCATCTTCCAATTATTCAATGGATTTCATCCTCCCCAAGTCCCTGTGAGTTAGGGAAGTTCTAGTCCCATTTTATAGAGGAGGCACTAAAGAATAGGACAGATTAAGTTGATTTATATGATGTTGTACAGGAAGCTGCTGTTTAAACTGGAAATAGAAACCAGATCTCCTGAGTCTGAGGCCAAGTCCAGTACACTTCCCACTAGACCATCCTTCCTCCCCACCCAAAGAGTATGAGAATGGGGTATCAAATAGCTGTGGTGAGAAAGGGCGGGCCAGATTCTCCATAATGACCTGTGTGAGTGGGCCTTGGTATCTGTAGGGTCTTGCTGATTTCAGGGGGTCTCTGCACAGGTATGTTTGCCCACATGGATCATCTTGCAGGAGTAGGGCTCTACTTTAGAACATAAATACTTTGTTTGACTATATCCTGTAACAGCAGGAAAATAGATCAGTAAAAGGCCTACCTTAAAACAGAGAGATTTCTGCAGCCTTTAATGAAAAGTCGCTCTGATCCAGGAATTCACTGATGCATAAACACAGAAGCAAGTCAAATATCACAAGGACCTTGCAAAAAGCCCTAGTTTTCCCTTATGAACTTGACCGAGCATGATCCTACAAAGGGGTGTAAAAACATCACTACTTTCAAAGCAACTAATGTGATGTCACAAACGGCTTATGACTTAATGAGGGAAATAGGCAGCAGGAGCAGATAAACTCTAAAGGAAAAAACCTCTTGTTTTCATAATAATATCCCTAGTTGTTTAAAGCAGGAGAGGTGAAGAAAGAAAAGCTAAATGCTATACATATGGACTTGTCTTTGAATAGAATGTTTAATAAAGCTCTCTTGGAGGTTATTGGTGTTTTAATATTCATTTTTATATATTGCCTTAGCCTTGTACAGTACATTTAAAAACATGTACAATATTAATAAATTCAGGGTCCTTCCATACCAATGTGTATCTTACTCCCAAAGACAATGTATGGGGAAAAATTAGGGCTATTACTAAAACACAAGCAGTCAAATGGCAGAATTCTGCATGCCTGGTGGAAGATCCCAGTGTTATTCCTAGTCTGACACACTGTCATTCAAGAACATAACCAAGTTGTGTTATGCAGCAGCGACAGACAGGTTCATCATCCAGAAGTGCTCCACATCACTCAGCATCAACCCCGCGGTCAGCTGAATTGGGATCAGTTCAGGATCAGCAGGATTACAGCGCGAGCATACAGATCCAACAAGCTAATGCAATCTCTGCACTAACACAACTTGGCATGCATCTTGTAGGAGGGAATTCTATTGGATACTGATGCTATCAAAAGAAGAATGACCCTCTGGTTAAGGTACAAAATGGGAGTCAGGAGTCCTGGTGCTATACCCAGCTCAGAAACAGATAACCTATGTGCCCTTGGGTAAGCCACTTAAACTCTCTGGGCCAGATGCTATCTTACCCTTTGCACTGCTTAGAGAAGATAAGACTCCCTGAGTAATACCCACCACTGCAAAACACCCCTGCCCTTGGCACAGAGCTGGCTCTATGCCACTCCACAACAGGCTCACAGGAACGTTCTGGGAGTGGAAGTGCAGGAGATGTGAGCCAGAAGAAGGAGGTGGTGGATTGGGGTGTAGTGAGGCAGACCTGCACTGTGGCAATTTTGCACCACTACACCAACACATAGGGATTATTGCAACAGATACAGTAGTTAGGACTTCCCTAGCTTGCACGGAGGGGTTGCACTGACCTCCACAGACCCTGAATAGGGGAGGCACAAGCAGCTTTCCCTCGGTCACTTAAGCTGGTGTGAAGTCATACATTCAGATTTATAACTACAAAGGGAAATTCAGTAAAATAAAGGAGCTGATACTAATGGGGGGAGGGAAGATGATGGAAGAGAATAGAGGAAAAAAACCCAAATAAATAAATGAAACCCTAAAGGAAAGAAACCAGCCAAAGAACAACGAAATCTTACAGGAAAGAGTAATAGGAGCATATAAATAACAATAAGGAAAGGTGAGTGTTAAATAACAAAAAACAAAAAACATCCAGAAATGTAAAAGAAAAAAGACAAGGAAAATAAATTGAGAAAGAAAAAGTAGAATAGGAAAGAAGAAAGAAAAGGAAAAGAAAGGGAAGACTAACAAAGTCAACCTAGCAAACATGCATGATGTATCTTTATTCACAGGAGCAGTTCCACTGAACTCTGATGATGATTTTTAGCAGCTTCATTTCAGTTACAGTTGTAAACATCCTCTAATTTGTACCTAAGGCTGATAGAAAGGAAGAGAACCACAGGGAACCATTCTAGGTCCTTTGCAAAGCTCCTTCAGCACTCTAACTCTGAGCCTGGCTGAGTTTCAGGAAGGTTTTGAGGCAATGGTAGAGACAATAATACAGAGAAGGCATGTAATGGAAGTAGAAGTGAGGAGGGAAATAATCAGTGCTTCAAAATCCCCAGGACAAAACAGCTTTGATTGTGTCAATCATATATTCACTTCGCAATGTACAAATCTCTCCAATACACTTCAGAGTCCATGTTAGTAGTTACTGCTATTTCTGTACCTAGATCAGAAACAGACATGACAGAGTTTCTATAGTTATGATTGGGAGGCAAATTTCATTACACTCGTGTGTTCAGTTGCTTAATTCTTTCTGGAAAAAATGACCCTGGAACTGATGTTTCAAAAGGTAGTTACAGGGCACTCAGCCTCAACCGCCTCCTGGAAGGGACTTGTCCATTGCACTTTGTGCCTGCAAACAGAAAGTGCAACGGACAAGCACCTTCCAGGAGGACATAGCCAAGGAGCCATCATTTTGATTTTCCCACCTAAAACATAGATTTTGTGAAAAGGGGGGGGGGGGTGGGGGCTGATAGGAAAATAATTCTGATAAAAAACTTCCTGACCAGCTCTAATTAGTAATCTTAGATAGGCCTCCTTGTATGTGGACACTAGGATGAGAGCTGGGCAAATCATTGAATCTTTGGTTCATTGCAGTTTCAAAAAATAAAAAATCAAAACAAAATTTGAAAAATCCAAAAGATTTTGGCAAATGGAAAGAGTTCATTTAAGGTCAAGCAAAACCTTTCAGTGCAGCCAGACTTTATGTTTGCAGGTATTTTTAAAGAGCTAGATTCACAAAACATCAAAAGGAGAAGGATGGTGATATTGGTGATAGATGTTCTCCTGGGTATTCTCCCAAAATGTAGGAGATCCCTGCTCAAAGGACCAATTTTTATACAGCTGTAACAGGAGATACTGAGACTTGCCCCCCAACTATCCATAGGCCAGGGGTTAGGTCACCTGCAATATAGGAGATGCAAGTTCATAATCTCTTCTCCATGTCAAGCAGAGGGAGGCATTGAATCCCTGATCTCCCCTATCCCAGCTGTAAGTTATATGCAGGCACCGCCAGCAGCCCCATTTTGTAAAGGGGTCCTCAATCCCCCACACAAAAAAATTGGATGAAACTAATCCGTAAATTGGCCACAAATTAGCCAAATCATTTTAGTTTGCTAAAAAATGCATTTTGGGGGGAATTTACTATTCGCAAGAAAAAAATGGCCCAGTTCTAATCATGATACAGTCTATAATTACAGAACCCTTACCTCATTCAGTGTAAATCAAAGAGTAGTTATGTGCTATTTTGTTTTATTTATCGCCCAGTGTGTCCCCCGCGGCCTTATTTAATGCACACTATTCCAGTCCTGCTCTGAAGACAGAATTATTAATTTCTTTATATGCTTTTTGTGAACTTATTCCTAGAGATGAGTAAATAATTGATTTTTTTCAGTTTGGTGGCTGAATGGAAAAATAAAAATAATTCAGGTCAAATGAAACATTTTGTTTGACACATAACACACTTCTTATTTCATTTTTGAGTGGGCATTTGCATATATTTTATTTTATTTTGGGAGGAGAAAAAGTATTTTTGAAATTATTTTACAAATTTAACCCTAACTCACAAATAATTTCAGTCAACACAAAACTGCATTTTTCAACAAATAAACTATTCTTCTGAAAATTTTTTGCCCAGACCTACTGATCAGCATAGTGTGAGTCCTTCTTAAACATTAATAGATTTCTTTTCAGAACACCCCGGTGAGAGGAAGGAATATTGTTTATACGTGTTTTACAGATGGAGAAACTGTAGCACTGCGTAACGGTCCAAAGCAGAACTGGCCAGGAATTTTTAGACAAAAAAATTTGCCATCAGAAAATGTTAATTCATTGAATCTAAAATTTTGCAGAAACATACTGGTTTCAATTGAAATTTAATCATATAGAATATCTGGGTTGGAAGGGACCTCATGAGATCATCTAGTCCAATCTGCTGGTCAAAGCAGGACCAATCCCCAGTTAAATCATCCAACAGATTTTTACCCCATCTCTCTAAATTGCTTCCTCATGGATTGAGCTCACAACCCGGGGTTTAGTAGGCCAGTGCTCAAACCACTGAGCTATCCTTTCCCCTCCCCACCTCAAGTCCAGGTTGGAACTTTACCTCAAAACCAAAGACAGACAGACCCCAGAATAGCCACTAGTCCAGAGATTAGGGCTTTAGAAAAACCAGGTCCAAGTTACTAAAAGGCACTAGAACATGGGCCTCCCACATCCTAGGTGAGTGTCTTAACCACTGCGCAATTGGCTTTCAGAGGTGGGGAGAAAAGGCGGTCATGTCTCTAAGTGATTACTGGAAATGCCCAAGTAAGCATATAGCCAGTTTCACCCTGCCATGTAATAAATACCTATTCAGTAACACCCAACTAATGTCCGCTGAAGCAGGAACAGATAAGCTCTTATAAACCCAAAGATAATGTCCCATACAAATTTTCACTGTAACAAAAATATGAGAGGAGATATTCAGCAAAGATAGGCTATATAAAGACAGAATGAAAACTTTTAGAACACTCGGTTTCCATAAATTTTAGCACATCTTCAAAGATTCTTGACAACTGGTTGGATAATGTTTCAAGCTTACAGTTTAGTGTATCATAAAATAAGAAAATGGCAAAGCAAAAGAAACTTTAATGTTTATATTTATGACAGCTGATTTATGAATATACTTGAAATTAATATTTCAAAGTAGTAAACTTTCAAACAAAGTTGGCATCATTAATATGCCTAGTAAATTTGCAATAACAAAATGGTAAAGTGGAAAGAAAGCTAATAGATCCATTTAAATATATACATGGATGAATAAATACTAAAATGAAACAGTGATCTGACAAGAACGCCCAATCTAACTTTTACATATTTTATAACGAGGCCAAATAAAATTCAGAAGTCAAACATTCCCACAAACAGGGTTCAAATGAAGATTCCCATCTTTCCAAACATGGGCATCTCTTGATTACGCCCATTAGACTGATTTGAGCTCTGGGACAATGTTTTCAAATGTGGGTGACCAACCCAAGTTTTGAGAACTGTGGCCGTTAATCCTAACATGAATTTGAGGTTTAAGGTCCGGAGTTTCAGTTCTGGCTTCTCTCTAATTTCAGTTCATGTACACAAATAAGTAAAGACGGCACCATTACTCATTGCGGAAACAGGAAGAATAAATTTAAAAGACAAACAGCAGCATTGCTATAGTTTCCTTCAGATATTATCAAGTTCCATTTATACATTATCCAAGAACCAAACAACTTTCGTACAGAAATGCAAACTTTTTAAGGTTAACAGAATAACTCTGTGAAATCCAGTGCAGTACACAGTAAAATGCTTGTCAGTTGCAATTCTGTATTTATTGCTCAGCAGAGGGGCCTGCCATTTTGTACATTCTTAGCACACTGTCTCCCCAGATTTACTCCCCTCAGCAGTGCTTCACTGAAGTCATCCAGTCCTATTAAGGTAGTGAGAGGGGAGAGGAATCCATAGAGGCCACCCAAGACAATGCTTAAGGGCCAGCCAAAAAACACCAGGATGATGAGCCAAAATATTCCCCACATTATGCAGCCGCAATCTGCCATCTTGAACCTAGTGAGACAGTTAGAAAATAGGGGTTAATCTGGGCAGGTTCTATTCAAAAGATATTTTATACATATTTTACTTGCTAAGAAAAATTCCTATTGAGAAAAAAAAAAGTTGTTTCAGCAAAGCAAATCCAACTCCTATATTTTACGAAACAATCTAATGCAATACAGTTCTCAAGTCACATGTGTAGCCTTGGGTGAAACAAAAGTTGTAACAGAACCACTGTGTCCCAGCCCAGAATGTCTTGAATGCAGCTATTTATCTATACAGAGCTATGCTACGTAGCAAGTGTGGGATATTGGCTTTTAAATTACAAGAAAATAGGACTCCAGATAAAGAACATAATGAAGATTAGTAAGGCAGGAAGACCATACGATGTTAACAGCATAAAGAAATCCAGGTTTTATTCACAGGCACTCTGAGGGCGCGCATAACCTCGCAGGACACCAATAGGTCAACTCCTGCTGCTTGTTGACTGGGTTGGGAGATACAGTGTCTAACAACTAGAACTAACTCTATTGAAACTCAGTACCTGCTGGCCCCTTTCACTGCCACTTCCTCCAGGAGCCCAACACCAGGAGTATGTGATTTCTTTGACAGTCCAGTAAAGTTGGAGCCAGAACCACCATAATAGTTGTTCTTCCCCTTACCCTCCCCCAACTGAGACATATGTTGTGAGCTGTTAGGGTTCTTTATTTTTGTCTTGCTCTTTCTTACAGCAGCCTGGGAAAACATTCAGACTATACATCCTAAAATATTACACAACCCTAAATGCATCTTGGTGCATCCTGCTATACCTGTGAAGACTCTAGTTGGTGGTGATTATGTATCCTACAGGAACATAAAGGTGACAAAGGATTCCTCCAAAAAGTTTTTTCTCCTCCAAATAGTTTTCTTCTGATTACTTTTAACGTTAGTAGTCAGAAGAAATGTTAATTCAAATATGTTAAAATGTGGAAATGCAGAGTTTGAGCATCCTTAACTCTACTCTATAGTGGCACCATGAGGGGAAAAGAAAAAATTTGAATGCATCTTTCAAAATCAATTTAATCTAATTTGGGACCCCAAGCACTAAAATGCCTTAATCAAAATCATATGCTTTTTGGATGGTGTCACTACAGGATAGAGTTAAGGTGTTTTGGTGTGCCCTCACTGTTCATGTCCATACCTTAACACGTTTGGATTGAAGTTTAATCCTAATTTTCAATTTCCTGAGTTTAAAATGCCAGATTTTGGGGCAATTACAATGTAATTTATTTTACCCTAAATTACTGCTATGTATTTCCAACCGTAATTCCATTTTCATGTGGTCTTTATCAGGAAATTAATATGGTTATTCATTAAAGCTGGTCAAAGAATTTTCAACAGAATAATTTTTCATTAGAAAATGGAGTTTTGCCAAAATCAAAATGCTTCGCTGGAATGGGCCGATGTAGACAGATTTTTCAACAGAAAAATGTCAAAATGAATTATTTTGACTTTCTTATTTCATTTCAATATGGTTGCAATGTTTGGTTTTGATAATGTAAAAATGATTGTTTTCTTACTCTTTGTTCCATTTCATTTTGATGTTATATTATAATATTTATATATATTAATTTAGTATTTAATATTTCATATTAAGTATCAACATTATCTAAATGAAATGTTCCAAAGTTAAATTTTTTGGAAATTTGTTCTGATTCAGAACAAAAACAAATGTCGTCAAAATGTGAGTATTTCCCATGGAATGAAATGTGGTTTTCCAGCTAGCTGCATTTATTATTTGCAATACATTTATAGCTACAGGGTTACCATGAGGTGACAATCACACTGTGCAGGAACTGTAAAATCACCGAGTAAGAGAGAGTCTCTGTCCCGGAGACAGATAAAAGGTGACAGAAAGGGCATATCTGAGTTTGACAGATGGGGAAACTAAGGCATAGCGCAATTAAGTGTCTTGACCAAGCTCTTATCAATAAGGGTGGAGTCAAGAGATAAACCTAAATCTCCTGTTTCCCAAACCAGTGCATTACCAGAAGACGGTCCTTCCTATTCTGAATTACATAAGTAGTTCCAATTTCATGAGTAATCCTTATTCATGTATGTAGTCCCATTGGGTTAGGACTATACACATGAAGGTTTGGGCCTTCAGGTAGTAAGTTCCTTGGGGAAGAGATGTACTATTTTGTAATTGTTTTTAAATAGTAATTACACATATCTATGGTACTATATAAATAATCATTTTAAAGTAGTATCACTTGTCATATATGAATTATAAACACAAAAACTGGTACCTTTAACTAGAATTCCCAACTGCCGTCTTACTCAAAAAAATAAATAACTCAATGTCTGGACAAGGCTCCACCTGAGGAAACTAGAACAACAGGATCAGGATACTGTCAAAACAGTTAATGAACAAAATAAATTGACTATGTCTGGAACACTGCATTCTGTTCTGCATTGCATTCAACCCTGGGCACGGCAGCACCAGAAAAATGTAGGTTGATTGGAAGCAGTTCAAATAATACTAACAAAAATGGCTATGGTCCTGGGGTTTATTTGGGAAAAGTTCAAAGAATACAGCTTGTTTATCGGAAGATTAAAGAAACTGTGATACCCATCTATAAATATATGAAGAGGAAGTGGTTAAACATCAACAATAGTGAGAAATGAGTTAGGGTGACAAAATGGTAGTATAATTTGCCATTATGAATTTACACTGATCTTTAATGAAGTATCATTGTAGATACTACAACATTACTGATTTAAATTGGTTGTTTCTAATTGAGATGCTATGAAGATTCAAAGGATGCCATGGTAATAGGTACTATGCAAAAAAGCAAAAATAATAAAATACAGTAGAACTTCAGAGATATGAACACCAGAGTTACTAGCTGACGAGTCAACCACACATCTCATTTGGAACCAGAAATACAAAATCAGGCAGCAGAAGAGACCAAAAAAAAAAAAAAAAAAAAAAGCGAGAAAAGAAAATACAGTGCACTACTATGTTAAATGTCAACTACTGGAAAAAAAAAGGAAAGCAGCATTTTTCTTCTGCACAGTAGAGTTTCAAAGCTATATTAAGTCAATGCTCAGTTGTAAACTTTTGAAAGAACCACCATGATATTTTATTCAGAGTCAGAAACATTTACAACCTCCATTCATAAGGTGTTTATAAATCTGAGGTTCTACTGTAGGTAAATAAATGATGGGATGAAATTAAGAAAATTTAGGGCAGCTACCAGAAAAAACTTCTTGACAGTGAGATTACTCAGGCTGGGCAACAGTGTCCCAAAAGACGTTCTGTTGTTTAAGACATTTAAAGCTCAGCTAGAAAATGTTGAGCACCACAGAGTAAATCTTGCCATGGACAAGATTCCATAATAGGCCCTTTTCATTGCTGATTTCCAGGATTCTGTGGTTAAATTAGTAACAGATGAATACAGTAACGTATTGGCATCAAGTAGCTGGGGTGCATGAGAGGACACTGCTTTAGTAACTTAATTTAAACTGCCCTTTGACCCAGAAAGGTAAATATTTTGTTTGACTATGAGTAACATAGTAATAGAAGGCTTACCTTTAAAGCAAATGTGTTTCTGTGGCCTTTTAAATGTCCAGATGTACTCTTCTAGGCATTCACTGAAGCACAAGAAAACAAGCGAGTTAAGTAACACCGGGATCTCAACAGAAAAGCCTTTGTTCTCCCTTATGCAACTTGCTGACATCATCTAACAGAAGTGTATCAAAACATTAACACGCCCACAGTAACCAATGTGACATCACAAACAGGCCACTGTTTCATGTAGGCAACAGGGAGCAGAGAAGTTGAAACAAATATCTTGTTGTCATACAAATAAACTTGGGGGAAAAGATTTGCCATTGATCACCTAAGAACTGAACATACGCAGTCTATGCTCTCACATCCTATACGATTAGTTGCCCTGTCTCTCCTGTCCTTGCCTCATGTCACACATGGGGATGTCAGAGGCATGTGCCCAGCCCACACCCAGTCTTGTGCAAGCATCAAGTGAAGCAACCTCTGGCCTGGCACTCTTTGGGGGCTGGAAGGGGAACAGCAGCTGTAGGGCCGGGCCATGGGGGGTCCAATCAGATGAACATAGTTACCATGGGGCAATGGCCCATGGCTCCATGTGGATGAGGGGCCTGCCTCAGGAGGAGCAAGGAGCCTGCCTCACCCTAAAGAGAGAGGAAGCAGGCTGCCCCGCTGCCCTGAGGGAACGGGCAAGAAGGGCAGCCCGGAGCTCCCAAACCAACCAGGCTCTCCCCGTCCCAGTTGACTCTGAATTGGCCCCAATTAATTACTAGGTGTCCCTGACTGAGGTGGGAACATAACAGAAATGCCCTCACCCCTTAATCTTTCCTGTCTTCTGCCACACCCACCCTGGTGTAGTTTAGTTCAGCCTGATGTGTGTTCAGACCCTTCCGACAGCCACCCCGTGGCAGTTACTCTACAAATATGTCCAGCTTTCGAGGGTATATTTTAACTGGGGAAAAGAAATCCATAAACACAGTTCTATAAAAAAACATAAAGGCACCATAACTAAGGGAGGCAACAGTAATAAAAGAATAATTAAAATATTCCTAATAAATTATTATAATGACAGAGTAGTGGGAGAGAGGGAATGTGGAAGAGAGGCAGAAAGGGGGAAATAAACTGAAATGAAATAAATATGTTAAAACCCTGAAGGGGAAGTGAAAAATAAAAGTAAATCAGAGGTTAAACAGATCACAGAGATGAGCTGGCAATGGAAGGATGTGAATAAACAATTGCAAATTCTGAAAAAGACTAGAAAGAAATAGAGCAGGAAAATGAGAGAGAGAGAAAAACAATGAACAAATGACCCACATTTTAAGGACCCAAACCTACAAACACACACATATTGTTTCTTACTTACACTAGTAGTCCCTTTGCCCCAGTCTTAGCACAGAACTGGAAAGGATGAGGGGAAGTGTGTTTTTAAACCATTTCTGCACATCCCAGCCCAAAGGCAGATAGAAGTCAGTTCAGCCCCAGCTTCCCTAACTTGTCACTGATGAAGTTTACAGATGACACAAACACTGGGGGAGTAGAAAATCATGAAGAGGACAGATCACTGATACAGAATGATCTGGAGAATTTGGTAAGCTGGGCACAAACAAATGGAATGCATTTTAATACAACTACAAGTAAATGTATACATCTAGGACCGGGGTTGAGCTTTCAAGGGCAACTCCAGCAAAGGGCTAAACAGATTAACACCATCTAGGACAGAGGTGGGCAATCTACAGCCCGCAGGCCACATCTGGCTCGTGGGACCGTCCTGCCTAGCCCCTGACCACTGCGGCAATACTTGTACAGTTCTGGTGCCAACAGTTCAAAATTAGAGAGAGTTCAGAGAAGAGCCACAAGAATTATCATCGGATTAGAAAATATGTCTTCTAGTGATAGACTCAGGGAGCTTGATTTATTTTGTTTAACAAACAGAAGGTTAAGGGATTATTTGATCAGCCTATAAGTACCTATGAGGGGAATAAATATCTGCTTGTGGGCTCTTCAGTTTAGCAGTGAAAGGTATAACATGTTCCAATGGTGGGGAGTTGAAACTAGACAAATTCAGACTGGAAATAAGTCACAGCGCCAATGATTTAAGTTTAGTATCAAGTTATTCATTTATCATGTGATATTACATATATTCAGTGTATCTTTAATTAGAGTTAATTTGTAGTATTATAAAAGTATAAGAATGATCAATATTTAAAAGAACTATGTGGTAGACATAAGTAAGACAAACTGAAATGCAAAAACACATAGGCTGAGGCCTACAAGACCTTAGCTTTAGCTATTTTGGGCCTTGGAGACAAGAAATGATAGTGCAAGTCAGTGACCGAGAAAAAAACATGGAAAGATGATGGAAAAGTACCACCAACCACTAATATTGCAAAAGTATAGCTGGGAAGATTAAATTTAAATTATAAAATGCGGTGACAACAAATATTGTCTCTAAACATGCCCTAACCACTGAATATAGGTGGTACATCAATGTTAACAAAAACCTACCCAGCCTATAGAATTCAGCATCCCTTGTGTTTCCAAGGGACACAAACCCTGGAATAAGGTTGAGACAACTTCTATAATTTTTCTAAGGAAAGTACGGAACAGAATGAATTATCTGCTCAAGCATGTATTTTAACAGACCCACAAACATCTTTGGAGGCCTTTGTGAGAAACCCATAAAAACCCCTGGCGGAGGATTAGTTAGAAAACCAAGCAGTGGCGTCCTCAGGGCCCATAGAGATCCTTGGAATTTAATGTGTTCCTTCTTTCAGAAGGAAAAAGTAAAGCAAAAAGTTCAAGAGGTGAAAGGAATAGCCATGAATTGCATATATCTGGAGGAAAGATTTAAAAGAATATCTCGGGGAAAAGATTTTTAAAAAAGCAACTGGAAGAGACAAGACAAGCCGACACATTGAGAGAACAACTTAGTAGGACAAGAGAAGTAAATTCCATACTCTTGGATTAAAGGGACAGTTTGGCAAGAGACCTAAGCTGCAGCAAGCAACAGTTACAAAAGGCTGGTTATGAAATTCCGAGGTGGAGAGAGAGAGCAATGGGTCAGGGATGTCAGAGCTGGCTCAGAGAATATAGGTATTAGATCAAACTTGTGACATTATGGAGGATATGTATTGTTAGGTAATCAATATTGAAGGTGAAGATGAGCCAACATGAGTTGGTGAGGGGGATAACTGTATGGAGATGGAGTTGCCACCTGGATATGTTGTAAATACAATTCCAGATATTCCAGTAGCTATGGTGGGACCTGAGGAAGAACAACCCACAAGAAGTGGAGATAGAATTTCACCCCTGCTTACCAGATTGAGAGCTAAAGTCAGACAGGAAGAACAACAGGAAACTGAACAATCTGGAGAGTTAAGAATAGAGGAAGTATCAGACACAGATGATTCGGAGGGAGAGAATGGGGGATTTGAAGAAACTTCAGTAGTGAAGCAAGGAAAAAGCAAGTCATAAAACGTTTTGATAAAAGTTTTGATAAGAAATTAAATATTGCAGGTTTAAGACAAGAAATGGAATGAACAGCACTTGTTAGCTGTTGTGAGAGTGAGAAGAAAGAGGGACAAAGAATGAGTAAGCCACATATGTAACAGATCTATCCACGATTGTTACGAGAAACTCGGGGAAGTGTAAAAGTTGCTAGGCCTGTAAGAAGGCAATCTTTGATATCTGTACCTCTTAGGAAAGTCAAAAGTCTTTGTAACCTGAGATTCCAGCGAATATTTTTGATATCTTTAAGTCAACTGAGTCAGAAAAAATAATGAAAAGAACAAGTGGCATAATTCATTTTGAATCTGATGTGCCCACTGTAACACAAATCACTTTAGAGCCAAAATCAGAATCTCCACAGAAACCTATGACAAAGAGTCCTGTGGCACCTTAAAGACTAACTAAAGTATTAGAGCATAAGCTTTCGTGGGCTAATACCCACTTCATCAGATGCATGACAGAAACCCATGCCAGTGCTAGACCTTCCTAAGGTACAGACACCCACCCCATGCAAAAGAAAATGTAAAAGATTACAGCAAAACCCTACACCTAAATTATCTACTGTTAAAGTTGCTCAAACTTGGGAAAGGATTTCTCTAGAGGAAAAGGAACCTAGGGCTGGGTTACATTGGGGTGGGGGTCGTAGCTGAAGTCGCAGTATCTTAGATCGACTTACCTGGGCATCCCCACGGTGGCAAGTATTCTGTGTTGCAATTAAAACTGATACATTTGAAAATGTAGAAATCATACAAAAATATTTATAATAAAATTTAAATTGGTATATTATTAAGTTATTAAAACTGCAGTTGTGATTTTTAAAAAACCTGGTTTACTTGTTTTGTGTTAATTGCTTGAGTTAACTAATGGACAGTTCTACTTTAAACAATTAAATTTGTCTGCCTGTGAATTTTGCACTAATGGGGAGAGCCCCGGGTTAAAGGGATTGGATTTAGAACTGTCCCCTCTCTCCCTTTGGTGCACTTGAGTTCAGATCAGAGATGCTCTTTCCTCCCCTATTCTCTTCTTTTTTTCCCAGTGGAGTTCCTGAGCTTTGGCTCTCTCCTCCACGCTTCTGCTCATGTCACCCAGGTCATGTATACTGTATTTATAATATATACATTTTTACTGCAAACATATTACTAGGTATAATTGCACCACAGCAATAGGTACTTGTATCAGCTCTATATCTTTGCAATTCCCTCTCACAACTTTCCTAAAACATTAAAGGCACCAATTTGGAGCAAGGCCACGAAAACAAAACAAATTTGTAATTTGAAGGGCAAGCCTCTTTCAGAGATGGCGGGAGGGGAAAGGGGAAGCAGCATTAGAAAAATATTATAATTGAAAGGCTCGTCATATACTGAGCCCTCAGATTTCCAGAATGCCTCTACAATGTCAGACGGATTTATTTCATATTGATGAGATTAGATGGGTGTATTAAGTTTGGGTTTATAAGAGAACCTGGCTTCAAACTTTAACTCAGGAGTTACAACCTGTATTCCCATAAATATGTGTACATCTGTAGACAAACAGAATATATAATTTATTTCATACAATAAGAAGCCACACATTTCCTAGAGTCCTCATCCTGATTTTGCATCAGTAAATTGTATTTGATTCAGCTCAGAATTTTATCGTAGGGCACTGTGTAGAGGACTAAGCGATAAGTCAGCAGCAGCAGCTGTCCTTGATGCCTCTTATCATTATATAGTTCAGGCTGACAGAATGCCGGTGGGTGAACATTGTGGGAGTAGGGAGCAATTTAGGACAGTTGGCCCATCACTGAAGTCTGAGCTGTGTGCATGCAAGAGATAAGGACCTAGTGCATTAGAAGCCTCTGTGCTCAGTGGAGATTAAAACAGTTTGTGAATGGGAACATACACTAACAGAATCTGAATTATATTTGGATCATTTGGTACCTGTGAGTGAACCTGAGGAGTCCCGGAGTGATGGGAATGGATAGTCAAGCTAGAGGCACCAAGGCAGCTCAGTTTCACTTCTAAACTGGAGGGGAGAAGGCAGGGGCACGGGTTACTTTAATCTTACAGGTTACTTGTACATCCTTCAGGTATACTGGCTCATTGATTTTTATGACATATGTGGCAGTTTTCAAAATGAGAACCGAAGCAGCATGGTAGATACTAAGGGCTTAGTCCTCGACTGAGCCAAGCTTACATACAATGCAGATAAGAAAAAGACACCTCTCTTTCCTCTGATCCCGAGCTGACCACCACAATCTACTCAATTACAATGGCTGGAGCAGTCCCATAGAGATTTTTGTTTTGGTCAAAGATCAGGCGGAGCATCACGTGCCCCACCCACTCCAAGCCCTAATTTTTCCTTGTTCCATGCTCAAATACCATAGTGATGAGAGCAATTTACAAATCTAGATAGATGCACATCACACTCACTCTTGTCAGTAGAATTCTCATGCTAAGGAATGACTTTAACAGTCCCCACAAGGCATGTATGTAATGTTCTACTTTAGGGTACACACCAAGACAACCGAGCTAATAAAACTGGAAGTCAATCTTTTTTGCAGTACAGATTTTCCCTGTAGGCGGGACACTGAGTATAGGCACGTTCTCTTCATTTATAAACAATTCCAGAGTCATGAAAGATGGTAATAATTTCTAACATACATCTACATCTAACATACATCTAACCTAAGCCATTCTTTTTCAAAAATACTTGTTACAAAAATTTCATTTTAGAAGTGACTTACAATTGAGATGGGGGCCCAGATCCCCCAAAAATATTTAGCTTGTAGTGATTTCAACGGGAATCAGGTCCCAAATACCACTGAAAATCTGGGCCTTAGTCACTTGAAAGAGCTTATTGGAAAAAAAAAAAGTTTCCAACATGCAAAATGAGCACAGACTTACTATTCAGTGGGGTCTTTGTCTCATTCACGTCCTTCCCTTTCTCAGGGTGGTTTTTCTGGACCACTCACTAAAGGGTATGGATGCATCAGCCAATATCAGGGTTTAAGATTATTTTACAGTTATGTAAACAGATTCTGTTCAAGATCACACACTCTTAAATATGGTGAAAAAAGAGACACTGACCGGACAATATCCATTCTTATTTCCAAACAGTAGCCAATACATGTCCAAAAGGAAGCCTCCTTGGCAACTAAGCATTCTCCCAATACTCTTGTTTTAGTATTCTTATATATCTCCTCAGCTAAGCAGATGATTTTGTAAGGACCTCTCTTCCCCATCCAGTTCAGCATCCCAAATGTCTGTGGTATGTCTCACTTTAGAAAACACAGTATAATATTGCTCAATAGGTTGGGAAGGCTGCTTACTGTAACTGGAGGTTCTTCGAGATGTACGGTCCCTATTCAGATTCCAAAGGTGGTGTGCATGCACGCCATACGCCAGAACTGTTTGTAGAAGTGTCCATTGATCCTCATGTCACATGGGTGCATCTAAGTCCTTACGCGGGGCTGGACGGAGGGTATTGGAATCCAAATAGGGACCACACACCTCAAAGAACCTCCAGCCACAGTAAATAGCCTCCCCGTTTTCTTCAAGCGATAGTCCCAATATGGATTCCAGACATGGGAGAGTAGAAAGCAGTGCTCAGCGTGGACATAGGTGCAAGGACTTGCCAGAAGTCACAATCTGTAGGACAGCATAGCCATCTGTCGCTGCTGCTGGGGCGCTGGCATCATGAGTGGAAAAGATGTAGATGGAGGACCACATGGCCGCCCTACAACTGTCCTGCTATGGTACATCTGTGAGGAAGGCATTCAAAAACGGAAATATCTATAGATCTTAGGGTTTTGTAAAAAGTGCTTATTTACAGTTTGCATTTCATTCAGCTTGGGACAATGAAAATATACTACTCAGTTTCACTGTCTCTCATTCATTAACACAAAGCTGCAAACAATAAAAAGGAAATGTTAAATCCCAAGAAAACACTGTCTTTCCAAAACAAGCTACTAAGACCTCAGTTATGGATTTAAACCTTATTTGTGTGTGTGTTATATTTTCATATGAAATAAAGGTCAACAGTATCTACATGCATTTTTTGGAGGAAAGATTTCAATATATTGAAATCATGAAGGCTGTTGGTTTTGAATGGAAGGATTCAAACAGCCAAAGCTTTCCAACCATTCAGTAAACCATCCATTCTCCCAAACTTCAGAAATTTGATCCTTTGGCTTCATTTTCTTGAAAGAGGAATCACACTCCCCCTACATTAGAAATGTACATCGGTATAGTGACCTAACCATTGACCTAGCTATCATCTCTCAAGGAAGTGGATTACCTCTGTAGATGGGAGAACCTCTTCCTCTGCAGCAGGGGTTATGGGTCACTTGCTGGAGGGTTCTCTGTACTTTGAAGTCCTTAAACCAAGATTTGAGGACTTTAATAGCTCAGATATAGGTGAGAAATATATTGCAGGAATGGGTGGGTAAAATTCTGTGGCCTGCGTTGTGCAGGAGGTCAGACTAGATGATCATAGTGGTCCCTTCTGACCTTAAAGTCTATGAGCTTGTCTTTGCTACAGCGGAGAGGGATCGATCTTGTGGGATCGATTTATCGTGTCTCATCAAGACGCGATAAATCGATCCCCAGCGGCGCCCCCGTCGACTCCAGAACTCCAACTCGCCAAACGGCGCAAACTGGAGTCGACGGGGGAGCGCGCCACTGACCGCTGCCGCCGTGAGGACGGCAGGTAAGTCGGCTGTAGATACGCCGATTTCAGCTACGTTATTAACGTAGCTGAAATTGCGTATCTACAGCCGATCCCCCTCGCTAGTGAAGACGAACCGTATGAGATAGCAGCTATACCGAAGCACTACAGAAGCACTGATTCAGCATTTTAAGTGCAGACATACCCTAAGTTAATAGACCTTTAACTCTTCTCCCCTCCCACTCCTTACATTGTTAGTCTCTCAATCCCCCAGGTAGGCATGCCTCATCCTTTGAGAAATGAGGATGCAATAAAGCAGTAATTCAAGCTTTTGCAATTTGTACTAAACTATCTCTGTTCCCGTCCAGTGGCAATCCCCTTCACAACTCTCCTCACAATTTTAGGTGCAGGTCTACACTCATACTCTCTGGGCCTAGCAGGGCTCTGGACACAGCAGAACAAGTATAAATGGTTTCACATGCACTGGGGAGCCAGGTCTCCTGGAGACCATGCAGAAGGGTCTGCACGTGTAGCACAGCTCAACATAGACTGTGTGCATCAGGTGTGGGGTGGGCATGGGGAAATAGCCAGTGGGCCTACAAATACATTCAAAAGTATCTTCTCCGGTTGCTGTAGGCATTGTCAGGCTCTGTACTCCTACTGCTACAGAGATAGTTCCTAACTCCATATTGTAGCTCAGTGGGCCAGCTTATCTCCATTATATTCTCTGCTTTGCATTATATGCTGCTTTATTATAGTCAGCAGTAATGCGAGGAACCTAGTGGCTTGTATACTACAGGACATTGGTTTCAGCAGTTAGCATGAGGCTTGAAGCTTACAAACTTTGGCATCGATAAACTTAGGTAACCCATAAGTTTTGGGGAACAGAAAGTAGAATATAATGGGGAATTTTGTCTATAATGACGTCAGCCAACCATAGAGCATGAGCTAACACCAGCTTCTGGAAAGTTTGGGACAGAACATCTGATCGCAAGAGTGCCAGGGCCACAAATTAACATATATGATGGCATAAAATCAAATATATTAACCTAAAAAAAGGGACACCTTAATATTGGTAAGGTGAGGAAATACAAATAAGAGGGGGGAAACCCCTACTGAGTAGAGATGGTGACAGTATAACATGAAAGCAGCATCCCAGGGCAGTGGGAGAGGGAGAAGTAGGCCTTGGGAGGGGCCAGAATGATGGCCACTGGTGAAGATGATGGTTAACATTTCAGGTTGTTTTGCAAGGGATGGTGAGAGTATGGATGTTCAGATGTACTTTCTGTATTATCTCTATCTACCTTATTGAGTTAGAGTGTTTGTGACTTTGCTAAATGTATTAATAAATTATTTGTAAATATAAGCGTTCCTTATAGTGTGAATGTTGCACCTGTGCACATCAGGGTATCTAACTATATAATAACTTTAATAATAGTGGGCCTGATCTTGAGACAAGAACCTGTCAACCCTCAAAGTGATAACTGCAAATTCTTATTCATAATCTATAGATCAGGCTACAATATTCAACTACCGATTTTGGAGGGGGAAGGGGGAATCAATTTTTCCTCCTTCAGTTGCTTCATTAATTACATACAAGCACCTACATTAATTACATACAAGCTCCTGCTCCATCTTTATTATTATTATTATTAAAAGAACCAAGATGGATGATTGTCAGACACTCAAATATTTATCGAAAATAGGTTGGAAAGCAAACACAACCCTCAGCTGAGCTGGTCACGTGTTGCCTGAAGGCCTTGTACTATTCATCCCTGATTAAACATATGCATGTTAGTTTATGAAACTGTATCACCCATGTATTTAACTCTGCACCATTCACCCCTCCACTAGCAGATAATTTAAAAAAAAACCTGTGCATTTTTTTTTCTTTCTGGTAAAAGTGATGGAGACACACACATGCGTCTCAAGTAATTCAAATGCTGGCTTGCCTGAGAGTTCAGAAAACAAATATAGCAGCTCACAAAAGGGTTGGAGTACCAAAACTAGGTATTATGATGTGCAATAGTGGAGACATGGGAAGGGAGATTGATTTTTAATGATGATGGGGGTAGGAGTTCTCATCATACGTCATACTGGCGATGTGTGTGTGTGGGGGGGTATTAAAGTTTTGCTTCTATTTTTCTTTACACTTGATTCTCATTTCACTATAAAGATATTTAAAAAAACTTGAATGTTTTAAGCTTCATCAATATGAATGATTCTCTTGTCTATACTTTGTGAGGCAATCTTGCTGGCAATTTCACGTCTGAATATCTTTCCTTTGCCAACAAAGAATATGAAGGATGGTCCTATGACTAGTGCTTTGTTTGCAAATCTACTGGGAAAGAAGTGTGTGCTTCACTGAATCAATTGCCAAGTTGGCAGATGTTGATGCTGAATCAGTAGAAAACCTTTTACTCCCTAGGAGTTTATGAAGGATGTGCATTCGGAAGTTACCCCAGAAAATCCATTCAAGCACTGTCTCACTACATGTTTGACGTTTTGCAGATCCAGTTCCTGTGTGTGTGGAAAATGACCATCACCTTTACTCTATGTTATTTTATCATGGGCAATTACTGTCTCTTCAAAATGAAAGTTCTTTTTTATTGTCTATGCCGACATACTAAGAACAGCAGCAGAAAGAAGCAATGAAGAGAGCACAGCTAGCACATGGTCTTATGCTGCTCTCAAAGGCCCTTGTTCAACAAAGCACTCAAGCTTGTATTTAATTCCCACTGAAGTCAATGGGACTACTCATATGTCTAACGTTAAGCACATACTTAAGTATCTTGCTGAATTAGGGCCCATACCAACATCTCCTGCATAGAAGCACAGGCACTTTGGTTCCAAACCTCTCCATGGTACACTTTATAAATAAGTGTTAGGGAAAGCGAATGTGAAGTGGACCTGAAGATAATTACTTAAAATCACTAGAAGTTTGATGGTTGAATCAATGAACATATTAAAAATTTCTACTTTTTCTATCCAAACCATTAAAAACAAATATAAAAACATTTTTACTAAATGAGCCATGAAAGGAACACACTTGCCACGAATAACTACCAACTATTGATACTGATAACAATTCAGTACCCGTTAATATTTAACACTATATACCAATCATTAAATTTGTCCACTGAAATATTCAATGAAAAATATGCAGAACAGGTTGCATTACACAGCCAGCTATTAATAAGGTCCAACTTATTTTGGCTCTGTCACCATTTCCAGTCTGCGCCCAAAACATATTGAGGGTAAAGATCACTTTTCAGTCTCAGTCTCAGCTTCACTGTCTTCACTATCACTATCTCTTCCTGGATGCTCTGGCATTTTCCGATGCTCCCCCTCTTCCTTCACCATCTCTCCCTCTTCCTTCACCATCTTGCCTTCGTCCTTCACCATCTCTTCACACTCCACTGGTGTGCTTTCGGTTTCAACTTCCACTGCTACTTCCTGAGTTTGAACTGTTTCACTTTCTTCAACCAAGGCTGGTGGGGGCAATAAATCCTGCTAATGTAAGAGGAAGATTATTCAATACACAAACAACTTACACGGTTTTATGATGATTTGTATACCAATTTCTGTTTTAGCTCTAATTGCTCACATTAGATCTAAGACCTAAATATCTTTAGTCATTTGTGCATAAAACAAGAAACACTAACCACCAAAGTCATAAATGTCTTTCTCCCTTACATTCACAAGTATTTATTGCTTCTGAACGTTAGGGAACAATTAAAGCAACACTATAGAGATATGAATGAAAATGAATTTAGCACATATTCTCATGGCTTACCAATTCATGCTTTCCAGATTAACTAAATCTTATAAAAAAAAGGGGGGAAATTCACCCCTACTAAATTGGGGGTATTGGAATTCACTCAAACATCCAGGTAAAGATAAAAGGAGTTTTTTTTAAAAAAACAACAACCAACCAACGGTGGTGTCATGGAGGGGGTCTACTATAGACCACCTAAGTAGGAAGAAGAGGTGGATGACATTTTTTAAACATCTAACAAAATCACCCAAAACACAAGACTTCAGGTGATGGGGGACTTCAAATACACAGACATCTGTTGGGGAAACAATACAGCAGGGCACTGCTTTTCCAGCAAGTTCTTGGAATACACTGGAGACATTTTATTACCCCACCCCCACTGCATGGCTCCGATCAGGGATGATCCCCTTAAACTAAATGTGAACAGCCCAGCCTCTCTGGCTACCTTCTGATTTCTCTCAAGGTGATGTTCATCAAATAATAAAGAACAGTTTTAAAACAATCATGACTTTATTTCCTTTAATATATATAGGGAGCGGGTAACTTCAAGGAGAAACAAAACAACTGTCATACCATATCCTGGCCAGTCACGAAAACTGGCTTTCAAAGCTTCTCTGATGCACAGTGCGCCCTGCTGCGTTCTTCTAATCGCCCAACTGACCGGTAGCTGTTGGGCGTTGCAAGCTTCCACAGGGCTATGGCTTGTGTCAGAAATACCCCAGGGTCCTGCGCTTCTGCACTAGGAGCACCAAGATAGCAAGCGAGACGGACAGAGTCCTGCATGCATGGCCAGCTCTGGTCCCTGATCCAGGTGTTCAGGCAGGCAAGTTCAGCCCGGCTAAATCTAAGAGTGGAGTGGCTAAGTGTGTGGGGGGGATCCAGGTGCGGGGTTAGAGGGTTCTGTGCGGGGCAATTTGGGAGTAGACAGCTTGGTGGAGGTCATCTGTGTGTGGGGTGGAATCTGGATGCACAGAAGCTCACTGGTGGTTTCCAGGTGCAGGATGAACAGGACTCTGCAGCAGGGGAGTCCAAGTGAAGGTAGTTGGGACTCAGCGGGGGCATGTTGATGTGGGGGAGATGGGGTTCAGCAAGGGGGTCTAGTTTCAGGTTCCTTGGGGTTGGGGTTTGAATGGGGCAGTCTGGATGCAGGGAAAAGGGGCTCAGTGTGGGGGCGGTCTGGATTCAAGGGATAGGGGCTCAGAGGGATGTCTAGATGCAGGGGGTGTGGGTGGAGGGGAGGTTGGGGCTTGGCAGGGTGCGGTTTGGTGTGGGGGTTCTGGATGCAGGGGAGTCTGGATGCAGGGGAGTTGAGTGGACAGGGGAGCAGCTTCCCGCACAATGTCCACCTTCCCCATTGCTCCTCAGCCACAGGAAACAGAAAATGGGGGAAGAAGAGGTCTGTGGAGCTTCCTGTAGCTGGGGGAAGTTTCTGAGAGTTGGTCTGCCTCGGCCCTGGCCACTCCTTACAGGGAAGAAGAAATCTCATTCTCCCTGTCATATTTCTTTATTTTAGTAAGGCTTTTGATAATGTCTCACACGACTTTCTCATAAATACACAAGAGAAATATAGCCTGGAAGAACCTATTATAAGATGGCTGCATATGGGTTGGAAAACTGTACTCAGAGTAGTTATCAATGGTTCATAAATGAGTTGCAAGGGCATATCAAGTGGCTCCCACAGAGATCTGTTCTTGGTCTACTTCTATGCTATATCTTCATAAATGACTTGGATAGAATACACTTATAAAGTTTGCTGATGATACCAAGGTAGGAGGGGTTGCAAGCACTCTAGAGGACAAGATTAGAATTCAAAATGATCTCGATAAACTGGAGATATGGTTTGAAATAAACAGGATGAAATTCAACAATGACAAATGCAAAGTACCCCACTTAAGGGATGAAGAACTATGAAAACACAAAATGAGTGCCTAAGAAGGAATACTGCAGAAAAGGATATATGCGTCAACAATGTAATACTGTCACAAAAAAAGAAAAAAAATCATTCTGTGATGTATTAGCAGGAGTGTTGTAAGATACACTTCCACTTTACTCTGCACCAAGGGCAGCCTCAACTGGATTACTGCATCCAGTTCTGGGCACCACACTTCAGGAAAGATGTGGACAATCTGGAGAAAGTCCAGAGAAGAGTAATAAAAATGACTAAAAGCCTAGATAACTTGACCTATGAGGAAAGGTTGAAAAAATTTAGTCCGCAGAAGAGAACACTGTGGGGAGAAGACACAATTAGTCTTCAAGTACGTAAAAGGTTATTAAAAACGAGAGAATAATAAATTGTTCTCCTTAACCTCTAAGGACAGGACAAGTAGTAATGGGCTTAAATTGCAGCAAGAGAGATTTAGGTTAGACATTAAGAAAAACTTCCTATCTGTCAGGGTAGTTAAGTGTTGGAACAAATTACCAAGATAAGCTGTGGAATCTCCATTACTGGAGGTTTTTAAAGAGCAAGTTAGACAAACACCTGTCAGGGATGGTCTAGATAATATGTAGTCCTGCCTCAGTGCAGTACACTGGACTAGACTAAATGACATACTGAGGTCCCTTTCAGTCCTACATTTCAATGATTCTATGGAAGATCACTGGGCTGCACTGCGCCTTTTTCCTACTCCACCTATGACTTGAAACAGGAAGCACAGCCCCTACACACACCTTGGTGCAGATGTTTACAACCACTGGGTATTCTTGAGATCTGATCTGATCCAGCGCTCCTTTCTCAGGTCTGTCTTCTACAACTCTTTGTACCAGCCTATTTGTAGCTAGCACAATACCCCTTCCAGGGAAATGCTATCGCATAGATTAAAATGTGTGGAACGTGTTGTATAGGCTCTCTACACTTGTGTGAATTTTATCCAAAGCAAAAGAACTTAGAACAGAAAATCTGAGTAGCTGATAAAGTGATCCTTAGATACCCTATATTCCATCACAGTCATATTGTGAAGATTAATTATTTAATATATGCAAAGTGTTTTTATCCTCAGGTGGGAGGACACTATGCAAGTACAAAGCATGCAAAACAGTAGTATTAACAGCACTATGGATACCTGGAGGAGAAAACTGAAGATCCAATCAGCTGAAAAAGATTGCTAGTGCTCCAGGTTGAGGAGAGATGTGAATGTATGATTCAGCTACATGATGGATCCTTGGTAATATTGAGAATGGTTTTAATGAACTCAAAGTTCAGACAAAGCTCCAAAAGAGCATTGTTTCGTTTTGTTTGCCTAAAGGGAGTTTTCCTTCACACTATAAATTATTGTATTTAATTACACTGAAATCTTATCCACAATTAGCTGACATTGCTATTAAGTGTTTATGACAACTATGAAGAGATCTATATAACTGTTATTATGGCTAATTATGGAGGTAGAGAAATAATCTTATGAACTTTGAAGTTACTAAATGGGTATTTATAATGTATGATGAATACCAATTATGGACATGTGAAAAAGATGAATTTCTCAAACTGAGATTCTTTTATCCTTAAAGATATGCCTCCTGAGGGCAGATGTAAAGTGGGACTCCTATGATGCAGCTGGTCCCATTTTGCTTACCATGTGATTACTGACTCATTTCTTTTTTGTAAGAATTGATTAATATAAAATAAAGACTTCTTGTACTAAAAATGGATTACAGAAAACACATTACAATGCTTTCTAATATCTGCATTCTTTGGGTTTGTTCCCCCCCCCCCCCCAATTTTTGGCTCCATTTTTTCCTGCAGAGAGAGCATGACTCACTGTCACAGTAGGGAACAAGTAGTTGCACTGCTAGTGTTAGCTATTAATGAGTTAGTTTCAGATGCTAGCAATGGTCCAGTAACTCCTCACTTAACGTCCTAGTTATGTTCTTGAAAAATGCAACTTCAAGAAAAACGATGGTCAAACAAATGTAATTTCCCAATAAGAATTAATATAAAGGGGGGTGGGGGGAAAGCAGTTTGGCTCCAGGAAAAAAAAAAAGTCACCAGACAAAAGACATTATATACATATACAGTATACGTTTTAAATATTTTTAAACAAACAATTTGATACTGTAGTCACTAATGACGATTGTGAAGCTTGGTTGAGGCAGGGGCATAGCGGGATCAGGGGTCTACTCACTGCCCGACGGGAGCACCCAGTGGGCAGAACAGGGCAAGCGCCCGTGCCCCGATCTCACTCCCTGGTAAAAGCACCGGGTGGGCAGAGCCAAAATATAATCTGGAAATATTGGAGGACTTTAAAGGAGTATGTTCTCTAATAGGTCAGCAACCTAACAGCAAAACAACATTAACCAAGAGAACTTTAAGTGAGGAGTTACATTCATAATCTTGCTAGCATCTAACTAGAGTATCTGTAAATTATTTCAACTATTTCTTTTTAAAAACTGTGGTCACATACTGTATTATGAGTGAGTCTTCCATTGAATTCGATGGAGGAGCTAGATACTTACTGTGGATCCTGGGATGAGACCAAAGTCCAATTTCAGACTTGCAGCCCCATCTGCAAGTGCCACATGTGAAGACAATTGTAGATGAATGTGTTCTGCTTTTAAACTTTACAAATTACATTTCTCTCCTTGGCTGCAGCAATCAGCATGCTCTTAAAATTTTTCAGTCTGAGGTGGCAGCGCTAACGCCATTGGACCTTGTCATGACCTAAGAGTTCCCTGGTCAACATTGAAAGACAGGCCTTGAGAAAGTCTTTGTAAGTTTTCTTGGTCTGCCCCTAAAATGAGTTTGCCATTCTCTGTAAAAGACCATTGTGGGTATTCTACTGTTAGATACACCTTTACCCCGATATAACATGGTCCGATATAAGGTGAATTCTGATATAACATGGTAAAAGAGTGCTCCAGGGCATGTGGCTGCGAGCTCCTCTACCTCAATATAATGCGGTTTCACCTATACTGCGGTATGATTTTTTGGCTCCCAGTCTTGCTCTGGGACTTGTGAGGACGGCAGGTAAGTCGGCTATAGATACGCCGATTTCAGCTACGTTATTAACGTAGGACCACATGACTGTACCACCTTAGCTGTGCTCTCATTATAAAAGCTTCAATGCCTGTGATGTTGCAGCACTCAAGTGCTTTGGTGTTTGGATCAAATCTTGCCATTTAATTCCCAATATCCGCTGTAGACATCATAGGTGGGATTGGCCCAAGTGTTTTATGTGGCGTTGATATTCCACAAATCACAACCATAGAGGAATGTGGTGATGACGATGGCACAGCAAACAATTTTTGTTCGCAGTCTGGCACCGTGTTCATTCCAAAGATGATACTAGAGTTTATCAAAGGCATTGCTGGCTGCCCCAATGTACTTCCTAATATTGCTGTCAAATCACTCCATTTGGTGAAGCTACACTGCCTAGGAAGTAAAATTTGTCAATGACCTTGAATGATACATCGATAGTCACATATGCCTGTCTTTTTGTAAAGGTGAATGATGTCAGAATCTGTAAGTTTCTGTGGCAGTGTCCTGTTCCTAAAACCTTAAGTAGAGGCCCGTGATGTTCCTGATCAGCTCGTGGTCTCCATATTTGAAGATCTCCACAGGAATACCAGCTGGATCCACTGCTTCACCATTTACCACTTGTTTGACAACTTTCCATACTTCACATATGTTCTGTGGAACTGAGAGTTGGTCTTGAACTGAAAGTTCTTCGAGATCATCAACTGCTGATGCTAATTGTACTGTATGGCCAGTCAGGAACCTTATTAAAGTGTTCAGCCATCTTTTCAGAATTTGATCACAGTCCTTCTGAAGCAAAGACTCATCTGCATTCCATACAGGGGTGATACCATTACACTGTGGTCCATAAGCAGTCTTCAGCTCATCAGAAATGACATTTGAAGTCTTTTTGGTCTGCTCGTGATTGAAGCTGTTCAGCTTTCATTTTCCACCAGCTGTTCTTCATATGAGGAAACTTAGCTTGCAAGTTATACTTTAAGTAGCTCTTTATCTATACAATACATTGTTGTTCACTTTCTCCCATATACCTAGTGCAAAAGTTGTTTTTAAAAAATAACTCTTGTATGAAGAGAGGCCACTGCTCGGAAATGTTAAACTTCTTTAGTCCACCGATGGCAACTAACTTCCAGCAATGTTACCCCAGTGACTGCACTGATATTCTTCTACTTGAAGACACCCGAATAATATATATCAGTGTTGGTTTTGTGTGTTTTTTTTTTAAAACATAAAAATAGTTCTTCCTCCTTTCTCCAAATAACTCCTGCCAGCAACAAAATTTGATTCCTTACCACCATTTTGTTTCTATCCATCACACTCTCATGTTTGGTAATACAAAGGGAGTTTTGAATGCTTCTGTTGCAGGAAGATTTTTTAAATTAAAAAAAGGAATCGTTTCCTCTCTGCCTCACTGATCTAAAAAGCTACAGGGACTATGGAAACCAATGTGAAATAAGAGGAGGTACATCAAATGTTAGCCTACCCATCTCAAAAGCATCCCCTGAATGGGCTATTTTCTACAGTGAATTACATTTTAGATGCATGCTTTCCAAAATTTATAAGCCTGCTTACCTGTCTGTAGTGGTGTGTACTCTGTATCATGTGCATATACATGTTGTACACAAAGTTAGCCATCTGAGGCATGTTCTTTATAACATGTACTTGGTGAGAAGGCCTTTCTCCATTCTAAGGGAAAAATAAGAACAGTTAACATTCAGTAATACAGAAATACCACAATGGATCTTCAGAAAGGTGCTTTTCCCATGTTAGGGAAGACACGCAAAAGCACAAAAGTGAAATTAAATGTATTGTAAACAAGACTGTGTGGAGGGAAGGGGACTAGGGTCTTGTCTAGATACACAGCTCCTATAAATGTAATGGAGAGTTATCTAAGCATCGAGAGAAAGAGATATCATTTGATTTGGAAAATTTGTAAAGGCACAGGCAAAAAAAATACTAAAATAGTCTCCTTAGGAACACCTCTCTTTTTTTACATGCACATATTGATATGGGAGCTGAAAGTCCCATCACTATGCAGCATCAACTGTTTCATTTAATTTATGGTAGCAATATTAATCTACGGGTTCAGAACATTAACGTCTGAATTCCAACATACCAAAGTGGCCACTTGCAAAAGGAGGAACAAATACCATTACAATCTAGAAGCACAGACTAAAAGTCCACTGTTATTTGTAACTTCTATGCAGGAAAACACATCTAATTAGATTTTAGATATCTCAATTCAATGTATGTGACACAATAACACAAAAAGTATTCAAGTAAAAGACAGTGATGATTAATAGATTAAACAATACTTCTCAATGTTGTGTCAAATGTTAAATTTATACTTCTCTTATTAAGAAGCCTTGTGTTTTATTTCAGATACTTTACATGACTCCAAGTACTGTACCCATTGTACTTAAGTGTTTAATGTAAAATAAAATATACTATAGATTCACAGCGTTGCACAAGCAAAGCTCAATAAGAAAACATACATAACTGAACTAAATTGTGCCTATAACTAAAATACAAACAATTCAATTAATGACACCTGGTGCGACATGGCAAATCCCGGGCCATAATTATCCAAACAGCATTTGTCTCTAATGAGTAAGCTTTGCAATCCTGTCTCTTTCACTATGCACCTCATGAAGAAAGTGGACTGCTAAACACTATTCTATATAGTATAATTTAGAACAGATGTGCTTACCTGTCTGATTGTTGGAAAATACTCTGAGGGAATTATATGCAGTTGAAGGGGTCGAGCTGTGAGTTGGCTGAAAGCTGGAGTTAGCTCAAAGCAGTTCTGGAACAGGGATACTCTTGCAAAGATATAAAGCCCAAGCCTGGCTCTTGACATAGCAACCACTAGACGTCTGACATCCCTTCAGGAAACAAAACATCAAATAGATCATGGTCTTTTTACTACCTACAGTGCTTTGATTACCACTGAAACATCTTCATAAAACATTAATCTCACAGCTACACATCATTAAAGGGCATATACAGCATTAGGAAATGTGTAATTTTAAGGAAATATATCTTTTTTAAAATATTTTATTCTAGTATTTACAGTAAAGGTTTACATTTGAGCTCATGTACAGTAACAAGACGTTTCTACAAAACTGTGTCCATCTTTTTTCTCCAAAGGTTTTTTTCCTCCACAGCTGAAGTGCAGACATTCTAAAATGTGCACATCAGAAGGGAACTACAGAAAGGCCAAACACCTCTGATACACAAATCTAGCTCAGACCATTTTCTTGAGATTATCTCAAGCCTTTACTTGAACTAGCATTGCATTCCCTACTATTTTAATAGGGTAATATTAAGTTCACTGTACTTGAAATAATATGCACAAATTACAGTATTCAGATGAGACTCAATAGTAAAGGGCAAAGTGGCTGTGAAGGGGGTACCAGACAGCTATATGCGGAACTGGTTTTGAGCTTCTTTCAATAAATCACACTAAACTTTGTTACTACAATTTATTATATAATTGGTACATGTAATATGGACATGCATTACCAGAAATTCTGCTCTGGTAAAATCAGGCAAAGTGAATTACGCATTTTAATGCATTTATGAAGATATTTTCTCACATACCTAAGATGACCAACAGCTTTGGTTCGCACAAGTGAAAGGATAATATAATCATTTTGTTGACCTTGAAATCTGTCTACAGTTGTCACCTAAAAAGGTAAGAAAGAAAGATAAATTAAGATTAACTCATCTACTGTAACTTTCAAAATACATTTGCATTTCCAAATGTATTAAGAACAATTTGGAATTTAGTAGAAGCAAACTGGCCTCCTGCAGCAAAAAGCTTTATGCTAAATTGATGCTGAAGATGAACTATAACTTGGGGAGAGGGGAAGAGCATGCCTTCTCTCTCTGTTATAGTTCATTTCTATCCACTGCCTGAGAAACACCAACCTTTATGAGCTGGAACTATGGCAAACACAACCCCTTTTTTACTAGAGAGATTGTAGTGGCTTGAAGACTATGAAAGTATTCAAAACAAAAATCATAGGAAAGCATCAATATTATTTGTATTTAGCTCTCATTCAGCGACAAGGCGAGTATCTGCAATTTTCAAAGAAATTAAGAGGAGTTGAACATCTTTAATATTCATTGAAGTCTCCTTAAACGTTGGAATACTACTTCTAAGGGGAGACCCATAAAATCAGGCTCATGAGCTTCCAGCTATCCTTAGTGGTTAGTGTGTGAGCGAAAACAAACCTATGTATTCGAGGCTGAATCTGTGTTCTTTTACATTTAGCCTGCTGTTGACCATTTTCCTCATGTAGTTTTGACATCTGCAATTTAAAGTTCACTGTCACTTAGTTGGCTCCCACTTAATAAGTGACCATCTAACACATCAATTCTAATTGAACAGCAACAATTGTTAAACAATGAATCTATGACAGGGGTGGGCAAACTATGGCCGGTGGGTCACATGTGGCCCGCCGGCCATTTTCATCCAGCCCGTGAGCTCGAGCCGGCGTGATGCGAGTTCCTGCGCTCCCTGGCCGGGGGCCAGGTCGAGCCCAGCGAGCTGCAGGTCCCCGCACTCCCTGGCTGGGCCGAGTTGGAGGTTCTGAGGGGAGCAGAAAGTTGGTGGGGGTTAGATAAGGGGCGGGGTCAGGCTATTTGGGGAGGCACAGCCTTCCCTACCCGGCCCTCCGCACAATTTTTAACCCTAATGTGGCCCTCGGGCCAAAAAGTTTGCCCACCCCTGATCTATGACACACACCCCTCTATCTTACTTGTTAAGGCTAAGTCAGAAGTCATCACACTCCCTTGTTGGCAGCAAAACAAGCTTTTGTTTGTGGTACCAAATGACTTCTCCGTCCTGTAGCTACATGCTTCATTCAATCAACTAACATTGGGATAATATTACCAGCAGAATTTGTAATGGCATCACTCTTAATGCACCAAAAAGCTCATCATTGCTATAGCCTAAAATACTGCAACAGATACTTCTGGGGGAATTCAGTGCCACTTTTGCAGAAATTAAAGTTGTGTGTGCAGAGTTCCCCTCCTCCTACCCCACCACAGAAATGGGCTGCAGTGCTGCTGGCTGCCACTATAAGTAACTGGGGAAGTGGAGAAAGGAAGAGATGGGTGTCTGGGCTGGGGTGGCCATACCTCTGAGGGCGAGAGGGGGTGGGTGTCTGGACTCCTGGGGAAAGGAGGTGAGGGAGAGCGTGTGGGTATCTGAGCCAGAGTGGGCCCTGTGACTGTGCTCCGGGAGGAAAGAGTTTTGGTGCATTGGCTGGGGGAGGCAGGGAGGGCACACTGTGGCTGAGATCTGGAGGGAGAGGGGTTGAGTGTGTTTGGCCCCCTAGCTGGGCTCTGGAGGGGCAGGGAAACAGGGACTGGGTTGTCATAGGGGTTTCTTTAACTTTCTACTCCTGGGGGAATTTGTGTGTGTATTATTACAGACATTGCTGACAGGTATTTTGAAATAAATTACCAAAATAATTGAAGTTCATGTGATTATGTAGCATTATTTTGATAAATAAAATTTGCAGAATTTTAAAATATTGTGCGCAGAATTTTAATTTTTTTTTTGGCGCAGAATGCCCCTAGAAGTAAATGCACAATACACACACAAATTCCCCCAGGAGTAGAAAGTTATGTTAGTATTTCTGTTTAGTAGGATTTTTAACCAGGTATTTCACCAAGTGAGCATCGACACTCTGGAAAGATCTTTTGTTAGTAATTATGGTCTTTCTATTGTGTAATACTGATAGCCATCTAATTTATCCTTCCTCTGTAGCTTGCAACCTGAGAACACCATATTTCATCTAGTTATACAGCCTACGCAAGAGTTCAAATAAACAAAAGTAAGTGAAAAGATCACTGTACTGTTGAGTAACATCTTGGGAACAGTGGTCTATCCACAGTATCCTAGGGAATATAACATTTGTCGTCATCAAAGAAAACTTATCACGTAGATATTGGTGAAACTACAGAATTATATTGTTTTGTAAATTTATAATTCTAAAAAGTCAGAGAATAAGTTATTTTGAAAATTACCTTGTTTGGTCGACCTATAATTGGGTTATTCCCACAACGCTGATTAATGATATCCCGGATCAGGTGCTTTTGTCCATTATAGGTTGTCAGAATACTTATCTTGTCAGCAGGGTAACCAAGCAGGCACATGTACATGAAGAGTGCTACAACATACTCTGCTTCACCAAGATTCTGCATTTTAAAAGGAAAATAAAATGTTAGTTGGCTCATCTGTGCCTTTGACTTTGAGAGTGAGTTGACCCTACAGAGGCATCCTGGTGCATTCAGAAGACCCGTGTTTGAAATAAATCAAAGCACTGGAAAACAAGCTAATTGTAGAAAAAAAGAGGAACGAATCACAGATAGCCTTAGGTTTCATTCATCCAATTTAGTTTCCTCATTAACAAAGGGATTGCTGAAAATCCCAAAGTTACTTTAATGTTAACTGATGTTTCTGTGGTTACAACTGCCAATGCGCTGAGCAATTAAAAATACATAAATTGAATAAAAATTCTTCTGTGTCTATGGGTGTGATATGAACAGATAAATCAGGAAAATATTTACACGAAAAGCTTAATGCTAATAAGCTATGTGTAAATATGCTTAATCAGTCCCACCTACCAATAACTTTTTGGGAAATGTTCAGATACTCTTAGTTCATTTCAATATAGGATTAAAACTGAAGTTATCAGAATCAGGGACTGAGTCTTGCTTTGTACAGTGGAGTCCTGATCGGGACCTTTGAGAGCTACAATATACAAACTAAGTTTTTATTTCCTCCTCACGGGAGACAATGTGAAGTTACAACTCTTATTTATACTGTCTCAAAACCATGGAATCCTAGTATACAGATACCTGGTATATGGATACCTCTAATTAAGTATCATAGTTTTGAATAAGTTTTAAGGCTGAGATTTTTCAAAAGTGCTTAGCAGTGATTTAACTCTGATCCTTCTGAAGCCATTGGTAAAACTCCCAATGACTTCATTGGCAGCAGAACTTATCTAATGCTGAGGATGTTTGAAAATCCCACCCTCAACCATTAATCCAAAGAATGCTATATTATAATTTCAAATTGTTATATTTATATAAATACAGGCTGCAACTCATCACTCTTTTCCTGGTTTCATTTCTGATTTACTTGGTTGAATTTATTGCTACAAACACTGGAACACTACTCGCAGTCTACAAATTCTGGTCACCTTTAAGTCTATACAAAAAGACATACTCTTACATTCATGAACACAAATAGCATTCTGAAAGCCATATTCATCACGGCCCTTTAACAAACCTTGAATCACCAATTACACACTCCACGTGCTATAAAAACACTTCTGTACCACAGTTTTTAATACAAAGCTTTAGGTAAGAAAGGAACAAAGAATTGAAGGTGTGGGGGCATTTGATTTGCAGTGCAACAGAGGATGCACTGACGGGGCCAGATGAAGATTGTGCTTTATGTATGCTGGTTGTTGGCTGCAGTATAGCATTTGACATAATTGTCTTGTGAATTTCCTAGTGGTTTTAATGTTTGCTTTGATGGTGGTTATACTTGAGCAGCCCGAACTGTTACACAATGTAACGTTACACAATATTGTGTTGAAATGTACATGGCCATGCACACAATATACACATAGCACAGCTGGTCCGTTTATGAAGGCTGGTTTGGCAAATCATTTTTTGGAATACTATATAAGATCAATAAAAACAGTGACACTCCCAGTCTGGACATGTGTCTCAAAGCAAATCCTCCCTCTTTCAAGGTCAGAGAAACTCTGCCACATTTTAATACTGAAGCAGATAAACAGGATTATAGCTGGTTGTAATTGGCACCGGTCCAAAATACGATTTATCTGCAACAAAATACACAGTCAAAAAAAAGAAAAGAAATTCACTTCTACTTTTGGGGGTTGGGGAGGGAGAGCCAAGGAAAATCATAGTTCAGTGTGGAAGGCAAACACCACAGAATAATAATTATAATTTTATGACCTTCATAACTAAACATAAGAACTGATCCTTAAAAAGGGAATTCCACTGTGTATGCAAGAATATAAAAAACATTTTAATGCTCTGAAAGCTCACTTAACTTCAGTTAAAGAAATCAATATTCTATCTTCATTTCTTTCCAGTTTTAAAAACGCAGAATGCTGCATTTCTAATAGGGCATTGAATCCCTTTTCTTACCTGGTAGAAATAAGGATTGGGTTCAGACTCTCCCACACCATGGAAATCTTCTACGTTTATAAGCTGGAAATCATACAGAAATCCAGCGTTTGCCGTTCTGAACTCTGGCAGAAGTTGCACATGAGGCAGATTACCCAGATTCTTATAACGCCAGTTATAGAGGTTACACAAGCTTTCACAAAAACAAAAACAAAAACAGTAAGAGAAGACTGAACTCCTTCCTGGCACAGATGAAACATATTTCTTAAAAGTGACATGCAAAACCAGAGATACACAATTGTGTTTCCGTTTTTCTCATTACTATGCCTTGCTATTCAAAGATTGCCTCCTATTTTTATTTTAAAGGTTTTTTTGCTTCTTTTTCCACAGTAGGAAACTTAGGGTCTCACTTCTCTCTGTTTAATGGAAAGAATCTGGCAAGGTTTTTGGAGGGTTAGAATGGTGATATCACACATGACTGGGCTACAATTCTCCCTTCCCTCAACCGAGGGGTAGGAGATCATGGACATATATTGCCAAGGTCCTCTGGTAGAATGTGACTTGAGGACCTGACATTCCCATTTTACAAATGGAGAATGGAGGCAGAAACATGCTAATAGCAAAAGTTTCAAAAATGTTTTCAAGTCAGAAGTAACAGACATTTAGGAGTAGGGTGACCAGATGCTCTGATTTCTGGGTCTCTCTCTTATATAGTCTCCTCTTACCTCCCCACCCCCTGTCCTGATTTTTCACATTTGCTGTCTGGTCATCCTATTTAGGAGCCTAAGTCAATGTGTCTTATGCTGCTAAGTACAAGTCACTTTTGAAAATAGGAGTTAAACCCTTTTGAAAAGTTTGCTGCAAGTAACCTCCCAAAGGTCGCACAGGAAGACTGTGGGGGAGCAAGAAATTAAACTCTGGTCTCTTGAATGCAAGGCTAATGGCCTAACCTTTGCAGCATCCTTTCTTCATGAACCAATCTCTTCCAAGTGCAAAAGACTAGCTCTCTTACTGTAAATGCTAGAGGCAGTTAGGTTCATCCATGGGGATTGAATGTGCCCAATCTACCTTTACACAGAGCCCCATGAAAATATTAAATTATTAGTGGATTAAATATAATGTAATGATGACACGTGGGGGCCTTGAAAAGACCATGATATAGGGAATTGGAAACTTTCTCAGATGGGACAGACTGAGGAGGAAAAGCCAGTCTCAGAAATAAGGTAACATATGTTCCATTCTGGATTCTGCTCCCCCAGACTGACACAGTTGGGATGAAACTGAAATAATAAAAATTGGTAGGAAAGAAGATAGAAGTGGGACAGAAGAAGAATGTTCTTCCACCTCCTCTAAAATTAGTCTATTTTTGGTATACTCCTTAGAGCACCTTCCTGCCAAAGGATGTTTCTGCAAAGGAATGCAGGTCAAGCCTGTGGGGCTTTTATAAGAGTGTTGATAGATGACCAGATGGCAGCTTTACAGATTTCCTTTGTGATTGTGGATGCTCTTTCTGGCCAGGATGCTACCATGAATGTGCTGAGTGGGCTCGTATCCCCTTTGGGATCAGTTTATCTGTAGCTCAATACACTGTTGATACAGAACTTGATCCACCTAGCCAGGACTGGTTTAGACGCTTCAGACCCAGATATGAAAATAAAAGAAAACAAAGACATTTTTCTATATGGACGGACTCCACTAATGTACATTTTAAATGCTTTTTCTTTTGGATATTGTGGCTTTGAGTAAAATGAATGCCTAGTGGATAGGGCAAAGGAATGAGACTCAGGATCTATTCCTGGCTTTGCTAAGGGCCTGTAAGATGATCTTGGACAAATGACTTCACCTCAATCAGTTTCTTCATCCATAAAATGCAGATAACACTGACCTCGTGGGTAAAGCTCTTTAGAGCGCTACTGATGGAAAGCACTACATAAGAGCTAGATATTATTTTTACTAATAAGGTAGAATTATTTCCTGTCAGGTACTGAAGGAAGAAGTAATCTTGTTACAAATGACTCGGGAGAATGAACAACAGTGTTGGTCCTGTGGAAGATGCAGTAAGGCTAGCGTCTTCTGAGACCCATAAAAAGTTTGAATGAAAACATGCAGTATTGTGTACAGATCCCAGGTAGGAAAATTTGCCCTAGTTGTTGGCTTGGGTAGTCATGCTGCACAAGGAAACTGTTACCATCAGGTATAGGAGACTTGAATGGGCCTGCATTTGTGATGCTGTTTAATGTTGAGACATGTAATGCAATGGTGGAATGTCTTGGGCCCAGGTTTAGGCTACACTGTAAGAGTATTTTTCAACCATTTTTCATTTGTGGGCCTCTAAAAAATTTTGGATGGGAGAGCGGACCCTTTTGGAAATCTTAGACCTACACATGTTGAAAACCACTGCTGTAAGAAAATCCTGGCTTCAAAGAGTTGAAATATTTCTGTTTTGACACAAGTAAAAGGGTTTTTGTCTAGATTCTTGTAGGACAAAAGGGTGAAAATCCTGCCCAAAGCTAGCAGGATCTGTTATTAGGAGGAGTATCTTGTTTTGGACTTGCTGGTCAATTAACCAAGCTATCAGGTTTAGTTAATCTTGATTGAGATGTGGCAGACAGAAGAGAAGATTCTGCCTGCAAGGAAGACTGAGCTGGTCTTATGCGTAGTTACTACTCTGTAGACCCAGGAGCAGCAGATAAAGATGGATAAGACTGTGACCTGAGGAACCTAAGGTAGCATGTCCATACATGCCTTGTTATCTGATAGGTGGAGCCCCACGCTTCGCTCAGTGGGTTCATCATATAGCTGATTTCCCTTGAGGGGCCATCAAAGAGGATAGATAGTATTTACTTCTTCCTCTTTCTTTTCCCTGTGTCACAAGGCTCACTGCCAGGTCTCCTCCTGGCCATCCTGGGGATCAGCTCTGCCATTTGGTGCTCTCTCTCCAGGTGGTATCTCACCCATTGTCATCTCTGCCTGCAAACCCACCACAGTTCAAATCCCACAGTGTCCTCTTCATGACTCAGCCCTCCAGCCACCATTTGTGCTTTCCCCCTTCTGTGGGAAAGAGGGGTAGCTATGTCAGTCTAACTCCTGCCACTTCCCCAGAGGCAAGTGGGGTGGGGGGGACGACCCAGGTTTGCCAACTACTCTGGGTCCCACCCCAGGGACCCTGTGGATAGCAGCTTCCTGCTGTGTCTCTTCTCAGCTGCTATATCTTTCCTGGCCAGTTCCTCATGGCCCTAGCACCTTCATCACTCTTCCTCAGGGCATGCAACTACCCAGTCCTGGCAGCCGGCTCCTCTTGCTCTTGCGTGTTGTTTTCTTTCCTAATCTTATTTCTTCTCTTTCCTATCCCACTCCTTTTGCCTCCTGCCTAATAAGCCAGAACTGCATATTTTGCATCACTCTTGTAAATCTGTGACCAGAAAGAGGCAGCTAAAAACAAAGCTCTAAACAGCCCTATGCTGGTAAAAGTTTGCCAAGTCTTAGAGTGAATGATAAGAACATGTGCAGCGCCAGTGTTGGTACAGCAGTGAGGTTGCAAGTCAGAGTCAGCACCAGAAACAGAAAGATGTATCTCCTATCTTTGCTGTTCTTTTGTCTCCCCTCTTATGTTTGTTTTCTAGGAATCAGGATTGAACTTTAACAGCAACAAAAACAGCTCATCTCATATCAACTACTTTTCTCAATTTTCCACAAAAAGGACAGTTATCTCCATCAAAGAGCCTGTCACAAAAGGGTTTTTTTCCCCCCCTTTTAAAAAAAAAACCTCTCTACAGCTAAATGGAACAAGGGTGGTTGTTAAAATGAAAGCATTATTTAACACATTTCAAATGCTTTAACTGTTTTTCCTTCCTCTATGTATTTTTAAACAGTTAAAATGATTTTAAATAGTGTTTGCCATAGTACTAAGCAGCCTGAGGTGTCTATATACTGAGCCTTGTTTAAAACTTTTGTCTTGGACAATTTCAGGGTCATGTTAACACCTTTGACTATTTGGGCCCTCCTTCCAATACAAATGAATACAACAGGACCCACTGGAAGATATGGAATACTGCTGACACATCCTCTCTAGGGCTAGTCATTCTCAGGCTTATAAGTGCTGAGTTTAAGGCTGACCTTACTGATAGAATAAGCTTGAGAGTTATGGCACTCCAGTCCTGAAATGACAAATGTGTGAATCATGGATGCAAGGGAGAAATGGAATGTACTGAATGAGAGAGATATTATGAACATATGAATAGTCAAACATGAATGCCTCATACTTAAGAGCTGAAGGCCATGTTATCATAATATTACATGAAAGGTGCATTTTCCCTAGATTTGTAACAGGATTTAGAATTTGATTTCAATATTCTTAAAATTTGGGCAATATACCAGTTCCTTAGAAGGATACTTCCACCTTCACTAGCTGTTAAAGGGATAATGTCAGATCCAATTTGGCTTTAATACTTAAGTAAGTTATTCAAAACCATATGTTTTTAACCTGGTACCTGTGAATAAAACTCCTGACTTTTTTCCCTTTATCTTACCTTGCTCTTGCTCTTCCTTGAGCATCCAAGTCAACAGTTGGCACCCCCACACGAACAAAGCGTGTAAAGAGAGACTGTTCCATGTTGGAGTATTTTTGAAAAGCCATGTTCTTAATGACAGGTGGCAACTGATGATGGTCACCAATCATAATCCATCGTTTCAGACGGCTGAATCCATCTTGGGGGTTCTATTAAAAAAATTTAAAAATTGCAGAATTAACCTGGGTTATCATATAATCAGACATTACCTTTATTAAAATAATTTTAGTAAAGCAAGGGTTAAATTGGCTTTGTTATAAGCTCTAGTTTTCAATATTTAATATAATTTGTTTTAAACTGCACTGAACTGCAAATGAACTGCACTGAACTGAAGTCTGAAGCAGTGAGCAACCTGTGGCCCACAGGCCGCACGTGGACTGTCAGAGTAATCTGCTGGCGGGCTGCAAGACAGTTTATTTATATTGACCATCCACAGGCACAGCTGCCTCCCAGTGGCTGTGGTTCGCCATTCCCGGCCAACAGGAGCTGGGAGTTGTGGGCAGCTGGGCCTGCGGACAGTCGATGTAATCAAACTGTCTCGTGGCCCACCAGTGGATTACCCTGACAGGCAGCATGGGGCCTACAGTTTTCCCATCACTGGCCTAAAGGCATCTATTACTGCCCTTCCAGTGTCTCTCTCAACCTGAAAAAACGAGAGTTTAATATTTTATGCTAAATTGCTCGTGTTTAATGAACATAATGAGATAAATTTGTCTATTAACACAATAAGCGATATAGCAAGAATGAATCTGACCCACTGTAATGATGATATAATAGAAGTAGTAATGCTCTATTACAGAGAGCAAAAGGAAGAATCATATGTACCTTCAGAAATTATGGATACAAGTTAAAGGAAACTGCAGAAGCAATACACCTGTGGTTTCTGCAAGCCTTATTGTGCTCCTAGCTTTTACCTTTGACAACACCTTCACTTACAGCATGGGACAGCCAATCAGGGCCCAAAGAGAGCTGCAGGGCAGAGCAGGGTAAGTTGGTGCTGAGAGCTCAAGGACTTAACACTGTCTCTAGAAGGCTGAGACACCTGCACTGTGGACAGAGCAACTGCTGCCAGAGACTGGGGCCATGGTTACACTTACAGGATTATAGCGGTATTGGTTATAGCTGTCCTCATATACAGCTATAGGGATAGCGCTATAGCGTGGCCACACTGACACCCACCAGCGATATAGCGTGGCCACATTTGCGGCACTTCAGGCAGTATTGGGAGCAGCGCATTAGGGCAGGTATCCCAGCATTCAGCTGGGTGTAACGTGCTTTTCAAACAAGAGGGGTGAGGGGGGACGTGCTGTGTGTATGGGGAGGGAGAGCGCGAGTGGTTTTTCTGTCCTTCCGAGAGCCTGTCAGCGCATGTCCATTCACAGAGAAGATTAGCAGGCTTTGTTTTTACACAGGCTCCCTTCTTAAACATTTGCATTGCTTATCTGCCGAGTTAAGAGAGAAACTCTAAAAAGGTACTTCCGCATTGCTGCAGCCAAGTTCAAAAGAAAGAGAAGAGACATCAATTGCCTTAAATGGCTCCAGGCATCTCAAGAGATCACTTGTAGCACAGTGGGTGTCCACATTCTTGCCGTAACACTACAGAGGGAGCGCTACAGTCCTTATCCCCATGCGGAGGGGGATTACCAGGAGCGCTATAACTCCGAGTTTATAGCGCTCTACGTGCCTCGCCAGTGTGGACAGGTAGTGAGTTATAGCACTCCTGACAGCTTTATAGCGCTATGAAGTGCCAGTGTAACCAGGGCCTGGGGAGCAAGAGGAGCCAGCTGCCAGGACTGGGTAGCTGCATGCCCTGAGGAAGGTGCTAGGGCTACGGGGAAGTGGCCCGGGGAGATAAAGCAGCTGTGAAAAGAGTAAGAGACAACACGAAGCTGCTATACACAGGGTCCCTGGACTGGCACCCAGAGAAGTTGGCAAACCCAGGTCCCCCTCACTCGCCACCGGGGAAATGCTGCAGAGGTTACAGAAAGCCATGGAATCCATGACTTCCACAACCTCCATTACCAAGACGTAGCCCTACACATAATGAAGAGAGTTTCTGATCTGATGGCCTGAAGTGGAAGTGCCAACCCTTCCAAACTCCTACTACTTCAATGGAAACTGCAGGAACTCTGGAACTTTCAGTACCGGGCCCTCTTTTTAGGATGAAATGGATACACCCATGATGCCAAAATCAGTTAAGGGTAACAAGCAAATACTATTCTCAAGAATGCATACCACACTTTCAGTCAATAGCAAAAACATATTGTTTAAGATTTGAGAGAGGAATCATCTATTTTACAATGAAATTCTCACCTGCAAGAGGAGAGGTATAAAGGTTTCTATCTCCAGAATCTGAGCTGACTCTTCCATTAAGATGTTATCATACTGAGAGAGAGAGAGGGGAGGGAAGGGATGATTAAAAACTCTGGTCAACAAAAACAAAACAAGAACAGAAACAGGAGTACATTTTTGATGGGGAGAAGTTATTTCAGAACCACCTATACAGAGTTGAAATTAGCTTTTCATAGACTTGTACCAAAGGAGCAGCAACATTTCTTTTCTGTCTGAGAAGCATCATGAGCATGAGGGCACATCTCCATTAGAACCGAAACAGAGAAGTCCACACGTATTCTTCTGTGACTAAAATCTCATTATCAGCATCAACCTAAAATGCTGCTCAGTATTCAGTCAACAAGGCTCTAGCATAAAATGAATGCTTGCCTATCTTTTCAGAGAAAAGTGTGGCTTGTATCACTGACAGAATAAGTTGAACAACAATCTTGTTCTATTAATTTTTTTATTTATTTTGCACTGGTCCCTATCTTATTTTCTCCTTTTCATTCTTGTTCTAGGAATAAGCCCTAAGCTGCGTCTTCCATTCATACTTCTGAAGGCCCATTGGCAGGAAAAGCGTAGGGGGTGGGGGAAGAGAGAGAGAAGACGACTTGCCAATGAAGACAGATTAACCAGAGAGACAAGCAACTCCATTTCTTCTGTTTATCCTGCTCCATTCCATTCCCCAAATAATAGCCATATCTAGTTTGGAGGTGGGGAGGACAAACCTGCCCAGTCCCATTTCCAAACAGATCTGCCTGCCTTGGAAGAAGGACCAAACTCCAAAATCAAGCTAACATTTTTTTTTTTTTAAGTAAACAGATTCTAGTCTGTAATTTATATTCTCTCCAACTGAAATAGCTATACTACTATAAAAACTGTGTGCTGACCGAATCTAAGTGAAAATGCAGCACTGATATTTACACTCTACAATGGAATAAGCAAGTGTTGCTGCATGAGCCTCTTCTTCAAATTGTTCATTATTTGGCTAAGCAACATGTTAACGGGATCTTATTTATTTAATCTCTTTACCTGCTTTTATCTTGGCATGCAATCACGTTACTACAATTTATCGCATTAGTCTACTACTGCAGAAATTTACAATTGCTTCAAACAGAACGATATACTTATAAGGAATGCATAAAAAGAAAGAAAACAAGTCATGACCATATACACACAAGCACACTGAGATATTTTATATATATATATATATAAAAGCAATATTCAAATTAATATCTTTATGCCTTTTAATACTCAAAATACCTGAAAAGATTTCAACTTGTACTTTTAATGAAAAATAATCAACTTAAGGAAAATTAGGTAATTTAACAGATTAAAAATTGCAGTGAGTCAACATAATATAGTGGTCTATGCTTACAATATAGGATGTTTAATGCAAAAAAAATGTGATATTAGCATATTGCCACTATTGGAATCATTACCTTGAAGCCTAATTCAACCAGGTCATGTCGTTTCAAGGCCGCATGAGTACAAGTCATTGCAATGATCTTTGCTTCCTTCACTAAGAGGTATTTGGATCTATCCAGGCCACTGCGGAGGAGTTCAAATGCCCTGAATTCCTACAGGAAGAGAAAAAAGCTCTCAAGAATACAAAATGATATTGCTTACAACAGAACTATGCACTCAAAAGCTATCTGACTTTACTCCTTCCATTCTTAACCAAAAAAGATATAGGTAAGAAAGTACCAGTCTACAATAATTTCATGTCTTAATTTCTTAGCCATAACGAAACATAGCTATAAAATATAAACAAAATTTCAAAAGGACCTGTAAATATACACACACAAAACAATGGAACACCTGTTTGTGTCTGCAAATTGAAACTTACACACATACAAAATTGCCTGATAATCTGAGGATATGTTTACTTTGGAAACAACTTGATTTCAACTCTTCCCTCTTTTTTTGAGCACCTGTTATTATTGCTTCACAGGATCAACTTTAGAGATTAGAAAATTAGGCTCATATAGTTTTAAAGTCACCAAATACACTTGAGTAGATCAGTGACTCTCAAATGTTCTAGACTACTATACCCCTTTCTGAAGTCTGATTTGGCTTGCATATCCCCAAGTTTCACCTCACTTAAAAACTACTTTTTACAAAATCAGACATAAAAATACAAGTGTCACAGCATGCTATTAAAAAAATGCTTACTTTCTAATTTTTACCACATAATTATAAATTAATTTGAATATAAATATTGTACTTGCATTTCAATGTATAGCATATACAGCAGTATAAAATAGTCATTGTATGAAATTTTAGTTTGTACTGACTTTGGTAGTGCCTTTTCTGAAGCTTGTTGTAAAACGAAACAAATATTTCAATGAGTTGATGTACCCCCTGGAAGACCTCTGCATATCGCCAGAGGTATGCATACCCCTGGTCTAGATTTCCTTTTATACTATCTTGGTAAAAAAATACCCCCTCCTCAAGTAAATAATTCCAAAAATTCCAGTAAATTGAAATTTTACAAATCTTACCTCAAGTTGCGTGAATATTTTCTTAATATGTCTGAAACACCCTTCAGCAATTTCCATGTCCTCTTCATAAGATTTGCCTTTAAAAATTGGTTGAGGGGCATTTGCAAAATACTGGTGAAAAGGGAAGAAACCAGAGACATCTGCAACATCAAGAAGCTTGCCACCTTTAACTTTCACTTTGCTAATATACTCCTCCCAACGAGACATTACCTGCAGCAAACAAAAGATGTCAAGATGATGTATATATTTTTCTATTCAACAGGCTTTTTTTAAAGCTTAGGCTACCTATTTTTACTTAGTACATATTTTCATAAAAAATTACAGGTTAAAATACAGGTTTTCAACATAATTTCATAAAAATAATTTACAAATATACTCAAAGAAGAGAAACGGCATTTCTTTGGTAAGACTAAACTATCTCTAAAACAGATACATTATTATTTTGATGTTGTACTCTGCCATAAATATCAAATGGAAAGTGAATTTCCAGTCATTGTCCCTACCCTTTGTTTTCCTTCATTTAGTAATTAGTTACTGCCTTGAAATCTATCGTCAACAGTATGAAGAAACTTGCTGAGATTGTCATATCTGAACAGGAAAATCTAGATCAGAAACGTTGCCAATAGTTGTACAAAAAAGCAAGAATGCTGGCTTTTCAATTTGAGAGTCATCAGGCACAGAATTAAAAAAAAATAGCAACACAAACAAGTAACATAATTAAAGCTTCAGTTGCTATCACATTTTGAGCCACCAAACAAAACCATTTCTTTAGACTCAATTCTGAGAAATTCACTCCAATATCCACATTGTACTTTATAACCTAGGGAGGTCCAAATCTGCTCTTTGGAAAAACATTTAATCTCTTACTTGGTATAAGAAGAAGTGGCCAGCTGTTTCACAAGTATAAGAAACATCTCCTGGGACCCCCAGGCTTTCTTGTAATCGTCCAACCTCTCGTAGAAGCTCTAATCTTCGACCCAGGACATAATTAACTCTTCCATACCTACAGAATGGATGTGATACAAAGAATTATGTATCCTGAGTTTCTCTCTCAGCTGAAATGAATGTTGCTGAGTACCAACACTTGGATGTCGCAAAAAAAACTACACAGAGCAAACACTTTGTTACCAATAAAAACAGAGCAAAACACTGCTAATTGACAACTGTTACTATTTATCTACATAATACTTCTATGCCCCTTCTCATCACAGAATAAGAGTGCCTCAAACATTAATAAAGTTATCCTCACATATTCTTGTGAGGAAGGGAAGAAGTATCAAATTTTATATGTGGAAAACTGAGGCAGAGAGATTCAGTGATCTGTCCACAGTCGTACAGAAAGTCTGTGGCAGAACTAGAAATTTCACCAGTAATTCCCGAGTCTCACTCACACAAACCACGCTTCCTTATGTGAATGCCAGAGCTCTCAGTGGTTATCCTTTCATAACACAGGCCTAGTATTCTTAGAAGCACCTCTGTGTCCATCATCTGATGGCCACACCCCAGACAGATAAGGAGGATATCTTCCGTCTGTACTCAGAGTGTTCATTTTACCCAATTCAAACCCAGAATTGTTTCCTTTGCACAGTTTTTCCAGTTTGTTTAAGTCTTTCACACAGCAACGGGAGAGAAAATAATTAAACAAAGAGGAGAAAATATGACTAAAGCCATAACACATGGCTTAGGAAATCAGGTGTAGCAATAGTATGTGACACTATTTTAATCTTTCCCCTCCCACTAAGTTATCTTGACAACCCCTTCTAAAGATCAAAGAAAAATGTGTTACTGAGCTTAATGAGTTTTCCATACATGTGCTTTTAAAAGATTATTTCTGAATGTGAGAAAAGGCTAATTTTGAAAGATAATAAAAGCTCCTAACAAAACATTTATAAATTCAAATTTTTCTCATGATGACTAAAAATGGAACCTCCTAGGACTCATGATTATTTCTATTTTCTTATCTATCAAAAAACAGGGTAGCTGAAGCTGGAAATTTGACTTCTGTAAGTTACAGAACTGAAACGAGCATTCGTTTACAATTGAAGCAATGAAATTACTTTTCTAGTAGCCACTTTCTAGAGTGTTAAAAACAAAATCCAGCCTCTAGAGTTACAAGTAGCCACAACCAGATTGTTCACTAAAAGAAAAATGCTCTGATTCATCATAATTCATGTCATGTGTCTAGTTTTGTTTAAATAATATGTAAAATAGCATTCACACAGGGTTATAACCACCTTTCATATGTTAAAAAGACAATTGTACTGGTATTAAGAATAAACCCCAAAACAAACCAAAACACCAGAAAGTAATCAGCCAGAGAAAAATACTAACCACTCCAAATCCCTCTCTCCTGCCTCAAACAGCATTACTTAGCATACTGTTTTCTCCCACAAAAGCCTAATCACGGAGCTGTAGCTTTGCAGCAAGACCTGAAGGTCAGTCCTGTATTATTTTGCAGGGGAAAACGTTAATATATTGTGTCAATTATTGGGTGTTAATATTTGTTTGAAGTGTTACTGTAGCCATGTTGGTCTCAGGATATGAGAAACACAAGGCGAGTGAGGTAAATCAAGATATTGTCAAAATAATCTAGTACTTGTTCAATTCAATTTTCCAACACAAGCCTCTGATCCGACAAACATTTACTTACATGTAGCCCCAATGAAGTCAGTGGGACTAGTCACACATGTAAAATTAAGCATGTGAGTATTTACAAGAACAGGGCCTACATCTGTACAAAACTTAAGCTTTACTTTATAAGCTTTTTAAAGCAAAATCTTTATGAAATATTTATAATTCTTAATCATGGACACATTCTTCAAAATGTATTATTTACCATTACAGTATAAGCCCTTTAGTTTAAATGGATGTTAAAAAATGCTTTAAAAATTGTAAGCAATTCTGTAAAATAATTACAAGCAGAAGGGATCTGAGTTTGAAATTTCAGCCATTCTAGAATATGTAATATTCAGCATACTGCAAGTTAAAACAAATGAATAGCTGCAGAGAGATTTGAAATTGCTACGGGTGCATTATTTTAGCTTTCAATTTGCATTTCATTAAATAACCCTCCTCTAAAATGTGTACATGCTTAAAATATATTTAAAAGTTCAAACATCTATATGAAGATAGGTGAATACACAACTGCCCTGATATGCATAAAAATAGAAAAATACAGTTTTTCAACTGAACTGGCTACAAAACTGGGGGGGTGGGGGGAATTAGCTAACAAGCTATACTGAAAATAAATGCCCTGTACTCTAAGGGTATGTCTACACTGCAGTTAAAAATCCACAATTGGCCTGGGCTAAGAGGCTGTCTAGCTGCAGCCTGATATCTGGGATCATTTCCCCTCACAGATCCTAGAGTACAGGCTCCAGCCCGAATGTGCGGCAATTAAGCAGTTCCGTAGCCTGAGCCCTGCAAGCCCAAATTAGCTGACATGAACTAGTGAAAGATATTTAACTGCAGTGTAGACATATCCTAAGTTACAGTTGCAGTCTGGGTCATAATTTTATGGGAAAGGAAGCATGAGTCTAAGCAAACTGCCCACTGTTTATTACCAATGAAAGCAGGAGTATAAACATACACTTGCCATGTTTACACAAATTAGCTTATCATTAGCACCTTCCTCTTGCTCAACAGCTTACCTGCTGAAATCTTTCTCTGTCTCCAATTCCTCCTCTCCATGACCGAGACGCAGGAGGTGGCGCTCATCAATGTCTAATGCCATGATTTTCTCAAACAGCTGGTTCAAGGCCTAGAGATTGACAAGAACAGGGGTAAAGGCAGTTTATAGAAGTTCAGAGGCTCTTATTGGGAAAACTAAAGATTTACTATTGAGCACGCTAGAAAAGTATGCCTAGTTTGGTAAGAACTGGAACAAAAGCGAACATGAAGGTAACACTTAAATTAGAGTTCTTAATCTTGGGGAAGAAAAGAAGTCAGTCTACTGATACTGCTGCCTTTATATGCTGTAGACACAGTTTAAAAAAACAACAACAGCATGCATCTCTACTTCAAGCCTCTGCTTAAAAATTTATCAGTTTAAAAAGATGTTTCAAGTACTAGACTTCTTAGCGTCTAATTCTTTTTGCTGTGAAAGCAACAAGTCATGAAGAAATGACACCCAGACCAAATTTTGTTCATTTACCATTTATTGTATAAGAACTATATCAAATAATCTGGAAAAGCTTTATCTAGTCCTGGCAGATGCCCTGGCTACGTTACAACTGCATAATTCAATTCTGCCTTCCTAAAATTCCCTTGTAGTTTCAAGTGGATAGGATATACTTCATTTTCTGTCTTAAAAGTTATGGAGTAGTAGTGTAGAAGTAGTAGTGTAGAAGTAGTAGTAGAAGTAGTAGTAGAAGTAGGCTTTCACCTCAGGTATGGCTTCATTTCCCTGATCACTAAAAGGAATCCCTTTATACAGAGGTTTGCAAACACTAGCTTATATGCAGATAATGAACTCTCTAAGGCTTACCTCTCCCATCACCCTTTGCTTCATCAGAAACAGGACTTCTTCAAACTCAGAGAGAAGCCACTGTACCAACACAGCCTGGATACCACTATTCCAGATTGTAGCCAATCAACTGAATGGTGGGGAGAGCTGTGGGTCAACAGCATTACAACTTCTATTTGTTTTGATGGAACATACAGAAGTGGTTGCTCTCTTGTTGTGCCAATTAGAATGCCAGTAGAGGAGTGAGGTGCGATGTGGATAAAGTTACCTAGAAAGGTTGGGAGGTATGTAGTAAGGGTGGCTGAACTCCTCCAGATTATAATAATGTTACATGGCCTAATGACTGATCTGAGCAAAGAGGCAAGCAGAATTGGCCTGAAGTGAGGGGAGGCTGCTAAGCAGGTCCTAAGGACACTTTCTGATTCTGAAAATGGTAAGGAATGTAAGGGTGTACGTTGTAGTCTCTGGCCAGTGATCAATAACTATATATATATACAAACGGTGGATGGGTTAAAGGTGCATCTCTGGACTGCTACAGTAGTAGGTTTTCCTGATCACATTTGGAAGATGAACTGATGAGGGAGACTATCAGATTTCTTGACTACATAATAATAGGAAAGGTAATTAGGTCTCTATGGTCTGTAATGAGACTGTTGATGTAGGGAGGTATTGTGTCTGGTGTGTATGAGAAAGACAAGACACTAGTGTTATAGGCCTGGATTCTATCAAAAAAGTTGCACGTGTAACTAAATTGATATAGTCAGACAGTGCAAACCTTTATATACATACACTTAAATGAGTTTAGCTTTGCACAAATTAACCTAAACTGACTTAAATAAATATTAAACTGATTTAATAGTATCTATATTTGGTTCGCATTGATATAGCAAGATGAAATTTATATTAATTTAGTAACACTAGCGTAGGGTGACCAGACAGCAACTGTGAAAAAATAGGACTGTCCTATAAAAATGGGACATCTGTCAGCCTACACTAATGCAACTTGCCTGATATATGAAAACCCATAGTAGCTGACTTTTCAAAGGAAGTTGGACTGGGATGATAGGTCAGAGGTAAGTGCAAAATTGAGATGTTATTCTGTAATCCAGATAGGGCAACTGGGGCTATAATAGGTATTTCAGATATAGCAGAAGCAGAAAAGTCCCATACATTTAATAGAAGAACAATATGTAACTTTTTGGACTTCCACCCTAATTGCTTAATTCTGCCTAAACAGAAAATGCTTTAGAACATTTTAAAATTTTGATTTCATTGTAACTTCCAAATCTGTTTTTATCTCGTTTAAGACTCCATACAAACCAGTTCAAGTCCGCATCAAAGGAAATAACTGTACTATTGAAGCCACATAAAATAGAGCAGTACAAGAGAGTGTCATACAGAAGTTGTTCATTTACCTGGTTGGAATGGGTAACTATCAGAGTTCTCTGTTCTGGGAAATTATGATAGAGATTGGATATTATCTGCACAGCCACATCAGTTTTACCTGTACCAGGTGGGCCCACTACCTACAAAATGAAAAAAGAGCAAGTATAGTGTGGAGTAATTCGTAACATATAACAACTATCCAGTTGGAAGAATAAGAAGTTATTATGAGTTGTGCTTCGGACAAGATGGTTTGCCAAGAAATAACTTTATTTTGACAAGGCATTGACTTAGAAAGCTGGTGACCAAAATTCTACTCTAAATTGCTCCATTCGTTGTCGATTGTGTATAATTTGATACATGTTTCTGTGGACTCCAGATATAAATATAACAAGATACAATGGGAAATTTAGCCCTGTTGCTAATGCAGAATCCTACGCATTCGGAATATACCTGACCATACAAACTGCTGTTTCTGATTCCATGGTGTGCAATCTGAAACCAGTAGGCTGTGACCATTGCTTACTCTGTGCCAGGACTGAGCCCTGGCATCTCTAGGGTTGGCAGTTCATTGTTCTGGCACCACTGTGTTTGCTGCATCAGTTATAAATGTAAAAAAAAAATTGCTTGCGCCCCAGCACCTCTTTCCTTACAAATTAAGCACTGGCTGTCACTGAAACTTCCTCATACAAGTAGGGTGGTCACAAAAGGCTGGGGAACCTCAAACACTAGTGAGACATGGGACAACACAGAAAGACAAGAAAGCAGAGACTTAAACATCATGGATAAGAAAGGAGGAGTGGAACAGATTTATAAGGTGGATGCTAGCTTGAGAAGGACCTGCCCTTTTAATTTACAATAGATCCCTGTAAAAATCTAAGACTGTCCTTGGTGACATTATCAATATAGCTGAGATTAATACATTTATAAGAAACTGCATAGAATTTAGCATAATAAATATATTATAACACTGCATCTCAGTTATAATTCTTCATATTAAGAGTTTGGTTTTGAAATTCAGACATCATATTTCACTCCACACTTTCTATTTATGATTATAAATGCAGTATTTTCATTGTTTTATTTACGTGATTTAGTTACCATTGATGTATGTGCATTATCTTTAATATCACTGCTTTTTGAAATATATGTATTTAAAAGCAGTTAAACCATCTCTCTCTGTGTACCCAGGTTGTTACATTCACGTCTGTCCCAAATATATTTTAATTTACTTTAACCCAAACTCAGTAGAGCTGCCAAATGCTGTCCTTGAACCTGAGGATGCTAATGTGAGGAATACTCTGGAGGAATTCTATGGTTAAACCCAGCTCTACTTTGAAGACTGAGCACCTCACATGTGCATCCTGGAGCCATCAGATTCACCTCTATATACTGAAGCAAACTAACTTTCTCTACACCTAACATTTTAAATATGAGCAAAAATCCAACTTGAGCAACTTCTAAATACTATGCACATTCTCAAATTGGAGTATTTTGAAGAGAGTTAAGAAATATAGCACACATTAGATTAGAATGTCACAAGAACCTACATATGACATTTCAACCAATATGGGCCAACTCCTACTTGCCCTCTTCAGACAAGCAGTCATATGGACATGTAATTTGGACTCCTCATGTAAGGACTCACACCTCATTGCAATAAATAAGCACAATATACTTGACAGCGGCTCATCTTATTTATCATGACTGGAATGAAAATATGGGGTCACATTGTACAGTCAACTGGTAAGAGACAGGCTCAAACAGCTGCCAAGAAACAAAAAAAAAAAAAGAGATCTGGTGGGCTCAAGCAAGTAAAAATTGCAGGAGGGTTGTCATTTAAGAAATGCTCATTTTAAGTGTCATTTTTTCCACTATGTTTAAGAGAATGCTCTCTGAAATCAGAGAAGATATTTTCAAATTGAAAGTGATTAGCAAAATATAGCCAAAACTTTACGTTTTTTCCTCAGTAGTTATTTTTTTTCTTTATGGACTACTGGAACTAAACACTATCAGGTACTACAATTTATCCCTAAAAGCTTTCCAATAAAAATATGCAGATGGTACTTCATAATACACTGTGCTTATATTGGAAAAGTTATTCTTACTGATTAAAAGATTAAATTATATTAATTAACAGCACATAATACTAGATTAAAAAAACAAGATTAAAACAAAGAACTACATCACCTAAAGATTTCCCCCCTAGTATTTTATGTGTTGATTATATATTACAAAATGGCAATAAAGATTTTAATTTACTAGTCATCTTTCCAGCTGACAAGTAAGGAATACTGGTATGAAAAGAGACTCTCATACACAAATGTATGTATTCTTAGCCAAACGCTATAATTATTAAAAAGCCAGCAGTTCAAATCGATGGTCTTGTTCCAGAAAAAGTCATTATTAACTAAGCAATTTTTAATCGCTTATCACTAGTGAATTTTACTGTCGCCAAAAAACTCTCTGATATGGAAAATGTCTTCTTTCATTTTAAAAGAACCCCTCAGGAACTGCAGATATAGTACAATTATAAGTCATTTATTTACTATCATTCACAGGGTCATCATTCATCTTAGTGCAAACTAAGGTGTTAACCAATCGTACAGCCTTTACTCAGATGTGTAGCCCCACTGATTTCAGTGGGTCTACTCACAAGAATAAGGACTGCAGTATCAGTCCATAAAAATGAACTTAACTAACTGGAGATTCTTCAAGATGTATGGTCCCTATCTGTATTCCACACAAAGGCACCATGCACCCAAGTCCAGAGATTTTTAGTAAGTAGTATCCGCTGGTCTGCATGCGCACAGTTGTTCTCATGCTCCAAACCAAGAATACAAAGGGCAGTGTGACTGACATATCTCCAGTTTCTTTTCTTACAACAAATCTGATTATGACCCGCAGGAAAGAGGACAGAGGGCAGGTAATGGACTACAGTCAGGGACCACACATATTGAAGAACCTCCTATTATAGGTCTTGGAAAAAATAGCAATAAGTAGATGGTCTGATTCATGTGAAACTCTGAAATTACTTTAGGGATGAATTTTGAGTGGAGGAGAAGAGAGACTCTAAAATTAGGAATTTCAGTTTGTTTGCTTTTTGTTTCAGAGAGAGGATGTTATTGGGTGTTTCCTTTTCTTTATCTGCTGATAGGAAGAACACACAAAACACAATCACAGTAGACACAGAAAATGGAAGATACCCATACTTCAGAGAATCTCTCCTAAATTTAAATAGCATAATTTTCAACAACAAATACGGTAAGAATTCTGAATTATTGTCCTTACCATAGTCAGCCCAGGTTGCATTCCTGCTCGTATAGCCTCAATCTGAGTATCAGTAAATTGAATAGTATTGCTGTAATGAACAAAAACAGGTTCAGTGAATGCAGAAAATATAAAAAAGGTGTTTTTAAAGGGACTGTCTACATGGGACAATCAAAAATGTTAATCCAAATTAGCTAAAGGTCTGAATTTAAAGTGGATTAGCTAAACAGCATTAAACTCCTGTGGACACTCATTCACATTTAAAGCGGACTTAATTCACTCTTGCTCACTTCTACTACCTACTGAAATTACTAAATACAGAATAAATATCCTCTGATTGTTTTATAAGCAGAAATTATCCCTCATTGCGTAACCAAACCACGCGGAAATTCATTTGCAACCTACAATAAAATGTTGAGTCTCTAGACGCTGGATTGTTACTTATGTATTTGAACTGTATAACTTATTGTTATAACAATATTACCGCTTGGGTTGATTATATGGATACGGTCCCCTGTTGGGAATAACATGAGATTCCACAATTAATGTTTTAGCTTCTTCCGTCTTTTCTTCATTCCCATCCTCTTCTTTCCGTTTCTTTCCTTTTCCTCCCCTTATTGGGAAAGTTATCCTGTAAAACGTATTTATAAAGTTTCAGCTTCATTTCCTTCACAAGTAGGTTAGATAGTGCTCTAAAAATGTATACAAAGGACTATCTAATGACATGGCACTCTCTCTCTCTCTCTCTCTCTCTCTATATATATAAATAAGCCATTTCATTTCCCAAAGATCTTACAACCTGTAAAACAAAACTCAAGACTAGAATGAGCTGGAAAACGCGATTCATTGGAGTTAAATGTTTCACCAACTCTATTCCCCACTTGGGAATAGGACAAGCTGTGCAGCCAGCTGGCCCGGAAATCTGAAAGCCCTGGGACCCTCAACACAGGGCAGTCCACATGGCCCCAGACCTTGGGAGCCAGTCAAAAAACTTCTAGGCTCCCAACTCCACAGCAGGGACTCTGGAAGCTCAGGTTCAAGCAGGCAGCCTAGCAACCCTGAAAGCGCCAACAGAATGAAATTGACATTCTATTTTATTTCATGGCTACTCTTCAGGAAGTATGTCAATTTCATACAGTTGGTCTAGAAACACAGTATTTTGGTGTTTCCAAAACCCATTTTTCAGGGATCTCTGGTCTGCCAAGAAATTTTAGTAATTTTGTTTTGATTCCAAATTTGAACCAAACACAAATCTGGAAATATCAAAACTTCTGAACCAAAACCTGAGTTTCAGCCAGCTCTACTCGAGACAAGACAATAAGACAACAATCCAGGAGAGAGAAAATGTGGGATTATTGATGAAGCACAGAAGGATATGGTTGAAGAGGTTGATTTTCAGAAGTAATATAGAGGTAGAGAGAACATGTACTTGGCAAACGAGGACAGGGAAAGTGTTCTAGTCATAAGACAGGGTTGAAGGTAGAGAATTGGAAAGCATATGAACAAACAGTAAGGTGAGATAGTATGGAATAGTACAGAGGGAGTGGGGGAGCAGAGATTTAAGTGCGGATCAATATAAATATAAATTAATGATAGAAAATAGACACTCTATAGACAGAAGCAATGAACTCTTCTGTAAACGTTGGAGATACCTCAACTCCTTGTAGTAGTGTTTCCTTTGCAGATCACCTACGTTATTCACTAGCACAACAGCTCCTGCATCCTCCAATTCCATTTAATATTGTATTGTGACAGACACCTCTTCATGGTATAGCATATTAATAAGAAATATCTTTACAATGTAAAAGGGCAATATATTAAGGTGAAGGGCTTCTTTTTGTGGCAAGGGCTATCTAAATCAAAGGAGAAATTCATGATAAGCAATAAGTGCTCTCATCTTCTCTTTGTGTGGGGACTACATCTGTCATCAGATGTTACAGATGAAGCAACATTTGAAAGCCTTTAATGACTTATATTCCACTAAACACAGGAAATACTTACAATTCATTTCCCAAGAAAAATTAAAATAAAGGTTACCTGGCATTTTGAAATTTATTCAAATGAAACAACAGAATGCAATTTTAGATGTTAAAACAGGGGTTCTCAAACTGGGGGTTGGGACCCCTCAGAGGATCATGAGATTATGTGGGGGGTCGTGAACTGTCAGCCTCCACCCCAAACCCCACTTTACCTCCAGCATTTATAATGGTGTTAAATATATAAAAAAATGTTTTTAATATATTGGGGGGAGTCACACACAGGCTTGTGAAAGGGATCACCAGCACAAAAGTCTGAGAATCACTGTGTTATAACATATCATCTTGCACCTCATCCACTGGTTGTATATAGTTTCTCACACCTATATTGTCCCATTATTATATTGCGCCTCTCTTTCTCCCCAACTTATTCCATCACCTTATACTTAGACTGTAAGGTCTTTGAGACAGGAATCATCTGTGTGTGTGTTTACAGTGCCTAGCACAACGGGGCCCTGGATCCTTGACAGAGGCTCCCAGCCACGATCACAAAACAAATAAATAATTAGTCAAGGTGCCTTATTCACATTGCCCACTACAGATTCATAAGGTACTTTCTCTGCCACTTTACATCCTTCAATACTCATGTCTGCCAAAATACATATCTAAATAAATGACAACTAGATAGATAGGAACAGTTGACACTTTTTATATTTATGATAGAAAAGATGTTAGCTGTAAAAGCTATATATATATTATATATATATATATATATATATATACACACACACACACACACACACTGATTGTAACCCCACCCTTCATTTATCACTTTAACCCCTACAGACTGTCAATTGTTTGGGTCATGGACAATATTTCCATATACATGTACATAGGGTGTGGCACAATGATATCCTGATCCTAATTTTGGCCTTTGGATGCCACTGCAATATTACATATTAATAAAATTAAAATAGCATCTCTTATGAGTCATTTTTTTAGGCAAAAGAACATAGTTGAGTCACTGAACTAAACTCATTTAGTTTTCCATAGTCTTCACTATGGTACTTTTTAGGACTAAAACTGAAATGACTTAGATTTACACCATGATTTAATTGGAGAATTATCTGTTCAGACGGTCTGAGACCAAGTACATCTGAGATTCTTAGATCACCTGAAAGGGGGTTTCTGTAGAGCTGGATTGTCAACAGTCACTTTTATGTTATATCCAGGAAAACTGGCTTTTAAATGATCAACGGAAAGGAAGGTGTCATTAAAATCCAGAGAAGCAATCTGATTTGGCATTTTTGAATAATGAGCGCTGCTTGGGTCTCCATATCCAAGGATGATGTCATGCAACCAATCAGGAACCACACAGTCTGTGTTCATCAGATTCCTAATAGTCTCCAGAACAGCCTGTGAGTGACAAACCACAAGGTGAATCAGTAAAAGTGACATCTTTTATCATCACAATGTAACAAATGGAGGAGTAACTCTCTGAAGTACCTCAGCAGCCTAGTGTGTTTCACAGAAAAATTATTTTCCATTGACAGGTGTTTGGTTAGATTGAATCAGTTGCAGTATTTTCTGCTGATGTCATTACATAGCCTGTTCAACAAAATATCAGTATTCAAGCAGAACAGTCTAAATATTGAAATATCCTATTAGTGAGAGCTAATTTAGCCCAAATGAAACAATGGATTATTTGGTTCACAATGGTGTCTGTATAATGCCACCAATCATCATCATCATAGTGAAGTGCCAGAGGTGTCAGAAGTGTGATTCTTTAAAAGTGGCACTTTAATGCTCTAACAGTATATCTTAGGTGTTTGACCATTATATACTAAATTTATTAATAATGGTACTTTTTCTTTTCTCAATGTTGCAAAGTAATACACTGTATCTACAGATGGGCATGCTGTATTTTATTCTGCCTCAAACATCATCATCGAAATTTCCAGGAAGTTCTTATTCTAGAATCCTTAGGAATAGGGAAGGTGTTTGAAGCAGAAAAACATGGAAAGAAAAAAAATACAAAATTATTTTGAGCTCTAAGTTACAGACCAGAAATAAACTGGCCCAGCTCACAGCCTCAGCTCACTGTGCCACCAGTGCTCTGGGCAGCGGGGCTGGTTCTGGCTGGGCCACATGGCTGCAAGCTCTAGCTGCTCTGAGCGCATGGTAAGGGGCAGGGGAATTGGATAGGCACTGGAGTCCTGGGGGGCCTGTCAGGGGCATGCATAGGGGGTAGAGTTCCAAGGGGGGGGCGGTTAGGGGTGCTTAGTCCTAGCAGGGGGCGGTCAGGGGACAAGGATCGGGGGAGCTGGATGGGTTGGGTGTTCTGAGTAGGACAGTCAGGGGGCAGGAAGCGGGAGGGGGTGGGGACCAGGCTGTTTGGGGTGGCAGAGCCTTCCCTACCCAACCCTCCACACAGTTGCGCAACACTGATGTGGCCTCAGGCCACAAAGTTTGCCCACCCCGTTTTAAATGGTTATATTCAGTCTTTGGGTGGAAAGTGCAGAAATATGTACCTAATACTAGGGAGGGACCTAATGTTAAATATTATTTTGACAAATTATTCACGTCTGTGCATGTAAACTTAGTAAGATAATCCATACAACACTGTTGACCTATCACAGAGAAGTGCTGACTATCAAATCTAGCAATCCGATTATGTTTGCACTTCTGCTGCTGTCATATTTGCTTAATTTACTACACTGCACAGGATTTTTTGGATACTTTCCTCCCCTGCAGGCTCAGCATAAAATCAGGCTGTCTTCTGTCTGTCTGATACATTATTAACATTAGTTATTCTTGAGTAGTACCTTGCTCTCTGTTAACTGGCTGAAGTTGGTGAGAGGAATACAATAGATACGAATAATATGTAGTCCAATTTACATAAAGCTAACAGCTAATTTGTTTTGGCTTAATTGAATAAATGTGAAATTAAGGAAAACAAGTAGACCAAACTAAAGTATCCATTACAGATTAAAATTAACTTTTGTTTTATTTCTTTATTTGCATCACAATGCAGATCTGGGAATTAACTGCTGCTATGACGCCAGTAGGAACAGAAGATTTTTCCGTGTTTACGAAAAAATGTTTAGGTAAAAAGTCATCTGCAAACATTAATTTAATAATTTTCTGACTTTTCAGTGATTTGCTTTGCAACTGTAAGCATAGTTTTTAAAAATAAGGTACGAACCATTGTCTCATTTCAGATACACTCTTCCATGTCATACTAAAAAGAACTTATGTTCTTATCAGCAGGACCTTTTTGCCTCCCTTCTTAAGCAGCTTCACGAATCATATTCCACAATCCCCTATGAAAACTAGAATTTCATTCAACTTTGTAATGCATGGATATACATATTTCCAATAGAATCCTACCATATCTATTCAATGGCAATTTCCCTTTGGTTTATATTTGCACCATGCACTTCGGCAGTGGAATGTACATAAACACCATAACTTAATGTTCTGTTTTGGGTTTTTTGTTTGTTTTCAAATCTTAAGGTATTTGACTATCCAACTGAGAACAGGAAACTATCTTCACTCTTAACTGGAGCAGCAGTTAATCCACTCTTACGATAATTCTTTCCCCAATCTGGTCTTTTATTTAAAACAACAAAAACTATGTTCAGGAGAAAAGAGCTGAACTAAGATGCATTTCCCTTCAGCACTTTGAGCTCATGACACAATGGCTAGAAATTAAAATTTAAAATAGTTTCCTCTCTCTTGCCATTATCCTAACATTCTCTGAACAATGACAATCTGTATAAGAGATAAGTCAAAGGCTAGGTTTGTCCTGGGCATGGCTCAGGTATGCCTCTGCTGCCACTATCCATGGTAGTGCAGCTACATTGCTATTTATACCTGTGCTAACAGGAGTATCTATATATAAGCAGGGGAATCACCTCCCTAGTTCAGAGAGTAGATTAGCCAAAGACGGCCAACCTGAACATTTTTAGCCACAAGACCTCTTCCCATCAGTAGCCTAAGACACACATCCTTATTTGGCAACAGAGTGGCAGGAAAAGGTCCCTCAAGCTCTTGGAAGAAGTCAATACTAAAAAATCTCTGAACTTTGAATAAAACATGGATAAAGTGGAAGAAATAACAAGTGAGGATAATAAGCAGTGATAAATAATAAGAACTCTGAATAGATAAGTCATGTAATATTATCTCAAGGCCAAAGCAAAACAACAGATAACAAAGATAAGGCTTCAAAAGATAAGAGCAAAGGGGAACATTGTACATATGCACTGGAAACATAATGAAGGACAAAGATGCTCTTACAGTGTAACAAGTTGGAAAATCAATACTGTGCTTTAAATTTAAGAATACGTGGCTTGTCCAAAATTAAGCAGGCCCTGAGCTTAACGTTTTTCTTAACATATTCTCACATAAGAGCGGCCATACTGGGTCAGACCGAAGATCCATACAGCTCAATATCTTGTCTTCCAACAGTGGCCAATGCCAGATGCCCCAGGGGGAATGAACACAACAAGTAAACATCAAGTGATCCATCCTTGTCGCCCATTCCCAGCTTCTGGCAAACAGAGGCTAGGGACACTATCCCTACCCATTCTAGCTAATAGCCTTTGATGGACCTATCCTAAATGAACTTATTAGTTCTTTTTTGAACTCTGTTATAGCCTTAGCCTTCACAACATCCTCTAGCAAGGAGTTCCATAGGTTGACTGCATTGTGTGAAAGGAGTCCCACGGGTTGACTGTGTGCTGAAGATGACTATATCAGAGTGTTATGAAGTATATAGAGTGACCCTTCATAATTCTACAAAGAACATGATGACAGTGAATCAAGTGAAATTATCTGAATGACAGTGACTATTCCTGTGCGGATGTAAAAGTACTGGCCCCTTCAGATCCCCACCATAGCTAAATGACTTGAGTTTTTAGTCATTTTATTTCCCTATGTGGGCCTCATCATTCAGCCAAAAAGTTGCATGCTTATCCCACTAAATGAGCTGACTTTTTTTTTTTTTAATAGGTTTTTTTTTTTTTTATAGTTTTATAGTTTCTTTTTTAATCTTTTTTATAGTTTTATAGTTTTATTGCTATACTCAGTCAAGTGAATGGAATACAAAGCAAAATACATCTTTTATGAGACTCTAAAATAGTGATAGACAATGGAAATTAATATAGAGAGCGCATACAAGGCAGAAGAGAATGATCTCACAAAACGTGTAGTGGTTTCTCACTGGAGCCCTGCGCAGGTAAAAAATTTATATCCTTGAATATAAAGCAGTGAAAGCAGCAGCATGTTGGGCCACCGCTCGGAGAAGCCAGCATCCAGCCCACTCCTCCCTTCCAGGCAGTGGTGTGTGTCTCCCGTCCGGGAGCATGTGAGGCGCTTGTATATACTAACATGACCAGAGACAGCTGTCGGAGAGCCTGATGCTCACCCCAGTGGGCAGGGCAGAGGGTGCCACAGCTGGTCTCATTCATTGTCACTAGAGCCCCGCAGCTCGAAGGATATCTGCTTTATATCCCAAATATAAACTGTTAATCTACAAAGGGCTCTATTTCTCAGTATTTTTTTCTAGTTGCACCTTTTGTGACCTTTAGATTTGTAGTCAGAAACTTATAAAAAGATTTTCAGTAAATATTACCTCTCAATTGTGTATAGGCTCATTTCAGAGGTTGGCTGAAGTTTCTTTGCATTTATAATTTTTAAGATGCATCTTTAAAAAATTTCTTTGTATTTAAAATACTGTCCACGCCCAAATTAAGATGCACTCAGTGCACCCACCACAGAGACCTCCTTCTCAGGGGGACCACCAGGGGATGGGGGGAGCAACAAAAACACCGATACACATACAAAGACCCAGAAATGAGAAGGAGGCAGGACACGCTTTGGCAAGAGCCAACAGGACAGAGAGGTGAGCCAGACCAGCCCCGCAGGATAGAAGCTGTTCTGGGGTGAGTGTTGGGTGGGTCTGCCCTACAACCACCCCACCCTCAGGCCTCCCATCCCTCCAAGGGCAGGATCCAACCCCACTTGGGAGCCTCTCGCTCTGGGGGTCTGGACCTTATCCCCCACCCCACACACACACATACCCCCCTCAGGGCATCCCAAATCCCAGGGGGCAGTCCCAATTGCCATTGTGTACCAGGACCCAAAACAAAACTCTTTAACCAACACCAACACTGTTAAACAGTTTAGGGAAATAAATTCTAGCCAGCTTTTCTCCACCAAACAATCTCAGTCAACGACATGTAGTACATATATTTCAAAAACTCTTCCAACTCAGCTCATTTGGAAACTATTATCCTAAGAACAGCTATAATGTAACTCACCTTAAAGTTGTTTTCTTTTGGCTTTCTCCGCATGATTATATTGAATGTCTCATAGACATCTTCTGCTCCATTTTGGATTGTGTTTGTCATGTCTTGTTGATACTGGTTAGGATCCAGAAATACTCTAAATGTTCTTGAGTCTCCTTTAAGTCTCGGTTTGGGTTCTGGTCCTGTTCATATTTGAAACACAAATCAAAACTAGATTAAAGCAAGCAAAACAGTGTTGAAAGCAGATTAAGAACCACTTTTTAGAAAAAAATCACTTTTGAAACAGAATTAAGACAAATTCACTTTGAAGCTCACGTTTACAAGTATGATTTATTGGTATGCTTCCATACCATTTCTAATATTTTCAGAAATAGGTCTATTCTGTACTTTAAAAAAAACAAAAACCAAAAGGAGCTATTCCAATTCATACGAACTAAGGGAAATTTTTTTCACTAGAGAGAAGACACATACATATATATACATACACATACATATATATACACACACACACACACACACACGCACAGTATAAGTTTTAAACAAACAATTTAATACTGGTACACAGTAATGATGATTGTGAAACTTGGTTGAGGTAGAGGAGTCAGTCAGAGGGTGGGATTTCCCACGGAATGCCTTACTTCTAAATCAGGAGCTCTCAAACTGGGGTTCAGGACCCTTAAGGAGGTCATGAGGTTACTACATGCGGGGGGGGGGGGGGGG
>ML677332.1:49685839-49774229 GCA_007922305.1 Dermatemys mawii | reverse complement strand
GGGGGGGAGTCACACTCAGAGGCTTGCTATTTGAAAGGGGTCACCAATACAACAGTTTGAGAACCACTGTGCTAAATGAACTAGCTATTTGCTGAGCCCTCAAGGGTTAACACTCACACTCTTCTCCTCTAAGTATCAAGAGTGAGATCAAAAGTACATTGTTAATTAGATCTGCAAGCCTCCCTCCCTATGTTCCCTCTGCTCTATGGAAGATGGGGTAAGCGGGGTGCAGGAGCCGGGAGAAGGGAGACATCCTGACATTAGCCCCTCTCTTCTCCTCCCTTTGCCCCCAAGAAGGCAGGAGCCTCAGGGAGCAGCTCCAAGGTAGAGGGCAGGAGCTGCACATTGCAGTGCGGGAAGGGACATAAACTGCTGGCAACTGACAAGCTGCTGAGCAATTGAACTGCCGTAGCAGCTGACAACGTTAGAAGGGAGCACTTCACAACTTTAAACAAGCATGCTCCCTAATTCATTAGCAACGTAACAATGAAACAAGGTTAACCGGGACGACTTTAAATGAGGAATTACTGTATAGTTATGTATAGTTTAAAAAGCATCATCATACCTTCTTCTATAACACGTCCTTTATCATCCAACATGCCCTGGATTTCACATCCCCTGACATACACCAGACCAGTTTGCTCAACAAAAAGTCTTCTTCGATCAAACTTCGTGCCATAAGGTTGTGTTGGACGCACCGTAATTAAAAAACAAACATCGTGCTTGCGCAGACCTGATTGGAAACAGGAAAAAGTTGAGCTATTTGGTTTATTCACCAACAACTGCTTGTTTGTTCCTTAACAAGCAAATGGAAAGGTGTACAACTGGCAAGCTTCTTTTTAACCTTTTGGCTAAGATGAAGTGTCATATCCTTTTAGTAGTCAATACACAGTCATTTGGACTGGGGGACTATGTCCTGCTTTTAGAGGATATAGAATCAACAGCCTTGTATCCTATAATTAGGCTAGAATACCTGCACAATTATCCCTAAATTTGGAAGACATTTTAATAAAATTCTATAGAAAGGGAAGGAAAATTTGGTGCTCTACAGAGCGGTTTCAGTAAGTTCCCTAGCTAGGTCTCTTCCAACTCTACATTTCTATAATTTTCCTCCTTCAAAACTCTCCTTTGTCATAATGCCCATAAAAAGAAGTGTCAACTGCTGATCTGCAAAGGCCACTGCCTATAATGCTGACTAATATTGTCTCATTGTTTCCTTGTACTCCCCAACCTCACTATAGCCATTTGGCATCACTTGTCTTATACTTCATTTGTAAGCTCTCTGGAGCAGAGACTATCCTTATCCTGTGTTTGTTCAACACCTGGCACAGTGGGGTCTTGGTCCATGACTAAGGTTCCTCTGCACTACAGTAACACAAATAATAAATACACTAAAACTAATCTAGATTGGACCAAAATGTCAATCAGAAAACAATTTTTTTAAAAAAGCTAATTAAAAAATACAAATGACGACTTCTGGAAAGATTCTACTTAACAAACAAGACAGAAATGGAAAAAAAAACAAGCAGCAAAGACAGGACAAAGTAGCTTTAGACAATACAGTTAGCATGAATTATTTTGCAAAGAAAGTGTAAAAAAAGATCGATCTATGGAGACATCAGGGAAGAGAGAGACCAGGACTGCAGAATCCAGACTATCCAACTCTAGCATATCTAACCGATCTGTCTCTAACTGAATTTAAGGACTATCAGTCAACGTCACTGCACGATATGAATAATTGCTTCTATGCAACTTGCCAACAAGGTCAACTCAAATGTAATTCCCTAAGCACAAAGTGTTGCCTACTGATACTACACTAGGAAACACAGGATACACAGTGCCAGCTGGCAATTCCTGACAATATTAAAAAGCACAACTGGAAAAACACTGGCTTTAATCAAGTCAAAGCCCATCACCTTTCCATTGTAATAGAAAATCAGATTTGCTCCACAATTTTAACAAAAGGAGACTACCAGCATGCAGGCCACACCATCTCTCCACACCACTTGGCTACTCTTGTTAGCAAGAAGCATATTACTTTAATAAGAGGAATGGACTCATGATGTAACATAGAAGGTATAAAACTGAAAATTCAGCATTTTGGGCTTGCTGTCAGTATGCTTAACCATTTGAGTAGTTTTCACTTGAATAATCCTCTAACTTTAATTTTGGAAGGCTCAGATTTCTCAGAGTTTTGGAGGATTTGAAAGTGACCTATGGAGTTTTCAATCTTGATATCACATTAAAGTAAATCATATAATATAAAAGAATATTATGGCAAGCTTTTTTAAAAAAAATAAATACTGAAGGCAGATCTTATGTACGATCGTTACCCCACACTTTGCAGACACTTTCCCTTTTCATGTTAATTATTCCAACAACAGTATAGATATATACAATTTTTATTTTGGAGACAGTCCCTTTTCAGTGTAAAAGCCAATAAATGTCTCTAAATCAGTACACGCAGAGACGCGAACATAAATAAGATTTGTAACTACTACTACTGCAAAAGTGACAGCCAGGCCTTGTCTAGATATAGCATATGTCAAGAAGAGGAGTGCTTCTGCCAGCACAGTAACTCCACCTCCCCAAACGACATTAGCTAAATGACAGAAGCATTTGTCTGTCAGCTTCTACAGGTCTGCAGAAGGGGTTTTGCTGACATAGCTATGTTGGCTAGATGGTGTAGCTTTTTCACACCTCTGGCCAACAGTTATGCCAGCAAAACTTAGTAATGTAGGCCTGCGCCAAGTTTCCTTCGTTTGTATAGTTCTCAGCTGTCTAACGAACAGACGACAGAACAGGGCACTGATGCCATCAGGACAAACTTTATTTTCAGAGTTTTATGCAACTACCACTCAGCTAATAAAAAGGTGGAAAGTATGTTCTGACAATGACTTAAATTGTGGTTGTTACTTTAGCGAGCACCACATGTACACATCAGAAAAGGGACAGCTTCTGAACAGGATGAAAAACACAAAGTAAATTCTTTAAAACAGAACCCTTTAGAATGAAAGATTACTGTAGAATCCTGTAGTGGTAGGTGAAAAGCCAGAATAAAGAGAATGGAAGACTGAATAGGAACAGCTCCTTTCTGATTTGCCCAGAAGGAGAATGCCTGTCATTTCACAGAAGACAGTTTTAGTCTGCTACTGAGAGAACTAACAGAGCTAGTTATTTTAGCTCAGGCAGTAGATGATCAGGTTTTTTAGGTCCAGAGATCCCACGTTCAATGAAAACTGCTGACAACCCATCCTACAGTGTCATTTTACAGATGTTTCCTGCTTTATTTTATGGACTCCTATGGAACAATCATAATGCCAATTGCCAAATATGTGGTAAACACTCTTAGGGCTGTGGAAAGTTCAAAACAACAGAATCCAGTACTGATGTTGGTCTGCTACAAAGAATGTGTTATTTCCATTAATGAGGTGAATCACAATAGAGAGGAATGGATTCTGGGAGGAGATTATGGAAAACCATATTTGCTTAGAATATTTTTTTAAACACCCAAGACCCATTATGTGATTAACCTCCAACCATCCCTCTCCTTATATGTATTAAGAGTAAAGCATTCAGTGGCTGTTCCCTAACTATCTTCTATGGTGGGGTTGATGGCTTTAGAGAACTGTATGAGAATTTTAGCAGGACTTAATTAGTAAGCTTTGAATTTTTGGTATATTCTTTACCAGCTCAAGGAATGTTCTCCTAGGCTATATGGGCTACCTGATGACACAGAATCTCAGTCTCTCTCTTTTATTTGCACCTAAAAGTAAGTGATAGCATTTGAGATACAGCAGCTCTATAGTCAATTAAAATGTGGCATACTCTGTTCAGTGCATATACGTTTTCATGGTAGACAAAAGCACTCTACAGAAAAACACAACCTATCTATAATTCTAGAACTCAGCAGAAGTAGTATTTTAGATTTCTTGCAAAAAAAAGTACATAGAAAAATTAAAGTGATCGGGGGGAGGAAGGAGATTGCCCACCAGGGTGATTTTTGAACTCTTACTTTTTCTATATCAATTTATTTTTCAAAACATCATAAAAATATTGAGTATTCAAAGTTTATATTTGGGCTTTTTTATATTTTAATTAGATTTTTACAAAATAAAGGTTTTAATCTGTTAAAACAGAACTCTGTGTACCACTTTTAATAGTGTAGCTACTTCTGTGCCATAATATTGGGTAGGATCAGTGTACTTTAACACTATAATATTATGAGAACTCTACACTTATCCCAAATTCTGAAAGTACTATATCTACAATAGGCATGGAATGTTCATTAAATGACATAAAAAAAGAGCACCTTGCCATTCATTTTTGATGTGATCTCGGACGTTCAAATGAATTGTAACATCTGCTCGTACTCGCATTGGCCAGTTTTCACCAATGTTGGGCTTTGCCACCTCTACCACAGTGAAAGACACAATGGGTTGTGCCATTCGAGCCCATCCACCAAACACAATGCCTCCATATTCTGATTTCCTAAAAATATATATATGTATCAGTGTTGTGTTAGAGCCATTAACCATTGCTGCATTCAGATTTTCTTTAAACTGCTGAATAATTTAAAAATCACATCATCGGCTCCAATTTTTAAGGGACACGAGGAAGCAGAATTCCAGAATTAAAAAGGCATGAAATTTCAGCATCTCTTGTATAAAAAAAAAAAAAATCAACATATAATGTAAACTACCACATTTTAATTTCATATTCTCACCTCCTGTGTGAAGATAAAATTTGTGATGACATTTTAAAAACAAAGTCGTCCAAAGAGAGAGAGATGAGAACTCCACAGAAAGATTTATTGGGTATGAAAGGGAGACTTAGTGAGGAAAAAGAGTACTGGTAACATAGGTGGGATTTTCAAAAGTACTCAGCACCCGTGTAACTACTCCTAGTGAAATGAGTGACAACATTTTGACTTCACTGGGAGCATAGTTAGGACAATACTGAATACTTCTGAAAATTCCATCAGTACTCCCCATAACACACTGATACAAATAATCAACAATTAAGAACAACTGTTAATATAGTGAAGTTTGTGGTTAACACACGTAACACAAATAAGGTCTTAATGTTACTAAAGGAATACTAGTCAGCACATAGTAGTCACAAGCATTCTTCATGGGCCATACCCAGAATATATCTTCATAATATTATTAGAAGATTAATCTTGCATGAAACGATATTTTAGAAGAGATTATGGAACACCACATTTATACCTTTACAACAACTGGAAACAGCTGGTTACTACTTACATGAATGTATCCACTTAATATTATAGACATCACTAATTATTTACTCCCCAAAAAGCTTTAGCTACTTCCTACATTGTGGTGTTTGCTTTGTTTTAATTAATACAGAAATATTACCAAGGTTTCATCCTACTGACACTATCCTCAATGTCCTGTCTGATCTCGTATGTAGACTCTAAGCGGAAGAGATTGAAGTTCCGTAGAAGGTAGTCATGAAGAGTCAGAAACTGTAAATTCAGTTTAGGAAGAGCGAGGCAGCCTAAAAAAACAACATCACATTAAGTCCATCTTCTGCCTATTAATGTAACAAATTCACTGGTTTTACATATTCATAAACACTATATACAATTCCATCATCATGCTTTAGTCATGATACAAGAACATTTAAAGAGTACTTTCTTCTAAACCTACATTCTTAAAAAAAAAAAAGAGGGGATTGCACAAAGGCTATTCTCCCCTACCTTGTAAATTACCTTCAAGCTATCTAACTGTACTATTTTATTCTTGTTGACCATCTCTCTGTATGCAAATGTCGTACTTAAAAGGCACCTGTTTATGCACTGCCATAGCAAATCATTTGCAGTCATTGGTAAACACAAACACACAAAAAAACACACCTCACTTCATGAGAAGTGACCCCAGTTAGGACAACCATATTGGACAATTCCCCAAAAAAGTTTCTGATGTAGAAGAACTGGTCCAGTGACACATGCTATGGACAAGTCTGGTGGTTTCTTTGCTAGAAACCAAAAAAAGAAACGAGGCAGGTGGATTCTGTTTATTTTTTACATTAGAACTTCAGTCTTTCTAGGCTGGAAGACTGATGACTAGAGAACTAGAGCCAAGAGAGTTAAGGCTGCGCAACTGAAAGAGGAAGGACCAATATTTAACAAATAACTGCTTTGTCCAAAGATTCTTCACCATCATTCCTTCACTGTATTAGGGCTCACAATAACCATCAACGACCACCTACCAGAAACCTTCTCATAAAAGAAGACAAAACCAAACTTGACATTAACAATACACCTGAAGGAAAAAAATCCCCATACTTTCCATCCTTCTATACACATCATAAAGCAGCAGGAAAAAAATCACCTGAAGGTCACTTTTAATTTTCCTATCAGTAATATAGCCAAAATATCCTCAAATATTTTGACTATATCATGGTAATAGTGATATAGAGGCAGAGTAAAGGTGCTTTGGCGACTAACATTTGTGCTAGCGTTCAATATATTCTCCCCCTCCTTAAGTAACAGATATATTTTTTTGATAGAGCTATGGAGAGGGAATAGAAGGAGCAGGAAAAGAAAATATATCTATGAGAGAAGTCCCTATTCTACTTAATGGGCCCCCTTCACTGCCCATACTGGCCCCATATCTCACCCATTCAGTACTATCCCTCTCGTGTCAATTAAAAACTGCACACCTCCCACTCAGCCCATATAGGTCCCTACTTCATCTTCCCAACACTGTAGCCACCCATACTTAGCTCCATGTCGCTCCAGAGATTAAAAGCATTTTCTGCATAAAATATAATCAGCTAAATAATGACAGCAACAATCTCCCGAACTATCACTGGCACCAGATTGAGAGATTAAATAAATTTTGGAGTTTCTATCTGAGCCAAGCTCATGGATTTACCATGGGACCAAAAACAACAACAAACTACGACAGGAAAATGGTCTAGAAGTGAGATCACTGCACGTACTTTGAGCCATCTTCTCCCACAAATACCCTGCCCAATTAGCCCCAAATCCTTTCCACGTTGGCATAAAATTATTCCTACGAAATTTCAAGTGGATGGATTAGTTTTAATTAAGTCAAGCTAATGGAGGGAGACCTAAGTGTGTTAATAAATTGGGCACAGAATGCCTAAAATAAATAGCAATGTTGTTGTAGACATGTTAATCCCAGGATAATGGGCTATTTAACCTTAAAAGTCCCCCAGAATATGTGTGTACTACTTATGCTAATCTATCTGTTTGACCTTATATTTGGCTGTGACACTCCAAGTACCTTTCTCAGAACTCAAGAAGAGTTCTGCGTAGTTTGAAAGCTTGTCTCTCTCACCAACGAAAAAGTTTGGTCCAATAAAAGTTATTACCTCACTCACCTGGTCTCTCCAAAATAAACAGCTGCATTTTTAGTCTACACTATGGAAATACTAGTGTTGCTCCACAACTCAAGTTCTTACACATTGCTCATTTAGAAGGCCTTTTGTTCTTGATTTTTAATTTTAGCTTCCCAGGAATTTACCAAGTTTTATTTGAAAATGGGAGAAAATTGGTAAACAAAACAAACCACCATGTGGGGTGGGGAGGTAAGCACCAAAGCGCAGGTGAGGAAACCTTCCCCTCCATGTAATGGCGAGGTGGTCTCAGCTGCCAAGGCCCAGTTCCCTGCTCTTCTCACTCCCCTCCTCTGCACAGGAAGCAGTCATGTTGAAGGGCCAGAATGAGGAGATGAGTGGAAGGCTGCAGCCTATGAGTACCACCACCTCTACCATCCCCACCTGACAGAGCCGTAATCTGCTTCCCCCATGAAAAATTCTCAGGTCCCACAATCTTCCGGTGGGGAAAAAAGTTAAATTGGTAAAACCCTCTGTCTTTTTAAAACCCATTTTCCAGGGGAAATGGGGGGAAAGGGAGGAAGGAAATAAAATAATATATCAGTAAATATTGATAACAAAGGGCTTTACACATTTAATACTTTCACTTGACTTCTGTCCCAGTTTTACACCTTTGTTTATGAACTGTGAAAGCGTGAAAACTCTGGTAACATGCAATATTATCCTTGAAATCTTTCTGGCACACAGTACATGTTGGCTTCCACAAGCACAGAGACACCCTGCCAACAAAGAAAGGTGATAGAACACAATTATTTTTATTCCGTGATGCTATATGAAGATAAATTGTCTGGAGGAATGGGCCAAAGAGTCTGTGCCCAGTACAGCATACCCCTCTCCAGAGCCTGGAATGAAACCCAAGACTTCTGAGTATTACCAGTCCTCTGCTGTTCGCAAACATCTGTGACACTCACTGATAAAAGTATCCAAACACCTTCTAGTGTCAGTCCACATAGAGAATGACAATCTCCTACTGCTAACAGCTACTCCCTTCAATCAAGTGGCAGAAGTCTGTGCAGTGGATCTGAATATTCCAGCCCTGCTGATGGCCCATGTAGGTACCAATACGGCAGCACACAATGGGGTGACTGACCGACAGTATCCTGTAATACCCTGAAACACCCTATGGAATTAAGATTAGCTTCATTTAATTAAATTAAACCTTACTGAATTAGGGCTAATACCTATTGTGGCATTACATGTACCTTCTCTAATAGAAAGGAGGGGAATACTAATGTACATCCTCTGTTATCAACCCTTTGAAGCACCCCCAGAGAGGTATCATATACTAGTTCAAACTGGACTCTCCAGAGACCAACCAAGAAAAAGGGGGTTTGAATAAACATGCTGGTTTAAAACTGGCTCGTGGCCTTGTTCCTGATCCAGCAAATAGGCAGGAACCGTAGTCTGCGGACCCACTCAAGCACCCAGAAGCTAGGAAATGCCAGAATTAAGAGTGAACAGGCAACCCTAATTTTGGCATTTCCGGCACTTGAGTGCTTGCCTTTGCAACCTTAATAATGTTCTTTTAATGAAGTTTTGTGCATGCGCAATTATCGACAAACTATATAAAGAGCTGACAGCAATTCAGCATATGCTCTTTTTAACATAGTATAAAATATTCATATTTTGCAAAGTGAAAGCATGAAACAAACAACAAACAAATGAGTAATTACACAAGATGACAGGAAGTTTTTCAAGACATAGGTTAAAATTAATGTGAAAATAAGTCTGTCCATTTTTGTTGTGTGTATACGGTTAAGAATCCCATATGCCAATAGGCATAAGAGCATTTGAAATGGAAGTTTCACTAAAAAGGGCACCACTGAAACAAGGATTTCTACAGATTCTCCACTATAAGCAGCAGCACTGATGGCCTTAACTAATCTACATTCTGCTGGCAATAAAAACTGTTACTGTAGCTATTCTATTCCATGTCACCCATTGGCTTCAAGAATACAGATAATTTTTCAGGATTAATTTTCACAAGATGGTCTTCATTTCTGTGTGCAACAACTCATGTACATCATGCTCCTCCTCCCACAGTAATAGGTTTTGCACATGACAATTCTATCTGTTGTGATGGAATCTACCACAACTAATAGTACACAAAAATGCATATGCAGGTGTGCACAAACACAAATATGTATTAAATAATAAAAGTGATTCGCTGAAACATGTCAGACTGTTTCAAAGAATGGCATTTCACTGGTGTCTGTATAAGACTGTGGTGTTGGAGAAAGCTGTACAACTGCATGGTCTTGTACCCAGTTAAGAATGTCAGCTGTTCTGGAATCTAGCCAGCTTGTTTGGCTGATGAAGAAGAAAATTTAATTTTCAAGCAGTTTAAGTATTACCTTCCTGGAAAACTAACTGAAGTATTAGAGCATAAGCTTTTGTGGGCTAATACCCACTTCGTCAGATGCATGCATAATCTATAATGCATAATAATAATTGGAAGCATCCCAGGGCAGCCCCTGGATACTTCCACTGCATGCATTCGATGAAGTGGGTATTAGCTCACGAAAGCTTATGCTCTAATACTTTAGTTAGTCTTTAAGGTTCCACAAGACTCTTTGTCACTTCTGCAATTCCAGACTAACACGGCTACCTCTCTGATTCCTTCCTGGAAAGATTAGAGTGATCAAGTTAACACTACAGTTTCCAGATATCACTGCTATAAGGAAAAGAGAAACTCTAACTCTTACTTTGCAGGATCTCAATCATGTTACAAGACAAAATACTGCCATAATACTAGTGCTATTGTCAGTATAAATTGCTTTTATTCTGCTCTGTGGGCACTGATTTCCAAAGAATATCCATGTGGCTATTTAAAGTGGAATGTTTTGTTTGCTTTTTAAAAAAGAATTCAGATTTAAAAAACCAATTTCAGTTCAGAGAATGATCATGCCCCTAATTTAAACATTTTCCCTGACTGTTCTGTTTTCCATCTCCACCAAGGAAGAGATATAGCTCTACATTTTCTACAGCACTAGCAGTGGCAGAGCTCCAGGCTTTACGGCATTACTTAGCTGACAACAGGAATAGATCTGTGCCAATGAGGGAACAGATTAAACTGACATTAGAAATGTCGTGTATTCCCTAAACATTCTTGGAGCACCTGACTTCAACACAGACTACAGATTTCCATCCTGAAGTGCCCAGTGGTACGTTCTGTGACAAATGTAGATCGGCACTTTTATCCTTCATACTATATAAATTGGTTCACTGACAAACCACTACTCGCAAATGCAAATATTTAAAAAATTAATAGCCAAGACTGAACATAAGCAGTTTTATAGTACAGATGTTTGTGATTTCAATTTAAACTGAAAGTGACAGAACCTCACCATACTAAACTGACTTTTCAAGAATGAATTTGGAAAAAGAGCAAAGTTCTTTTAAAGGAACTCAACTGAATTCACTTGCTGCTGACTATAAAACTATGGCGAGTCATTTCTCTCTAAAGCGCTCTACAGTTCACTTCTTGGAAGCAGGTACTAGCAATGTGAAAAGCGGCTTTTTTCTGTGCTTATATACACATAGAATATAAAAAGCTTAGAATAAATCATAAAACAATTTCATTTACTCTTTTTTAATCTCTGTTTATCTAATTAGTATTGAAGACATTCATTTCAGATCAAATTTATGCAGTCCAATTCAAATAAGCCTATAAAAACGGATTTTTTTTTTCTTGGAAGTTAAAAGGCAGTAAAGTAGCCAAAAGTAAATACTGTCCAGATTTATAAGCTGTGGAATAGTTCTTAATGAACTAGAATTAGCTACAAGTCCTTTGAACTATGAAGTTTTAAGAGCAATCCAAATATATCTGAACAAATATACCTTCTCCGGAATAGTACTCAGTGGGGACAATATTTTCATCCCAAATAATCTTCTCAGTCGGATACAGAGGCATCTGGTTAAGCTGCTGAATCTGGGATATTCGACGTGCATGACGGGACACCTAGGAAAGGGAAAGTGAACATTTATACCACAGCCTAACCACGTCAACATTTTTCTATGCACGTGACAAACAATGTATAGGATGGTCATTCGGGAAGTGAACACTAAAAAGATCACATCTTCAACTAGCACAACAAAATGGAGACACAGAAGTACCTTAAGGCTTCAGAAATTAAAATGTTTTATTTTTATTCAGTTAATCAATCTTGTTTGTACATAGCAGTACATTTTAGGATTTCCTTCAAACAACCCAACATGGGCTATTTATTTAACAAAACAATGAAAGGTCCCATTTTACTAAGACGACAAACAAGTTCAGGTGTAATTTTAAGAGATCAAGTTTACGCCTCTTTGAAAACTAGGCCTGTTAAATAATTCATTAATTAATGATCTCATCCAAAGTCACCTGTAATAAAGACGCCTGTTAACTTCAAAGGGCTTTTGGATCAGGCTCTTGGAGAGCACAGGTGATATCCAATGAAGCATTATCAAACACAAATGAAGTCATTAGATTATCACAGAATAGTTAGCATGTAGCTCAATGGTATCAGATCATAAATAGTTCAAGCATAGATCTTAATACTGCAGTGTCTCACTATAATTTGGATGCCCTAGTTTTAATATTACTCTTTGACAAGACAGGATAAGAAAGGTTCTCTTTCCCCATTAAAAAAAATGGCATAATTTTTTTTCAGTAGTTTTAAACAGCACAAAAAAAAAATACAAAATGGCTGAAAGTGTGTAGTCAGTTTCCTTCACAAGGTTAACATTTAAACTGAAGATGAAACAAATTTTCACTATATTTTTTCTGAACATCAAAGTTTGCCAATAATAGTTAAGTCTGCTACTTTATACAGGTGAGTCGCATCTTACACAGGGGTTCTGTTCCGTGGTCAGCACGTAAGGCGAAAACCACATATAGCCGAAACCCATTGAGTTTAATGGCAGGCGAAATCGCCCACTCTACAGATATAAAAAATTTAAAACTTTTTCCCATTTTTTTCTTTTTTTTTTGCTGACTGTGCAAAGTCAAAATCACACATGTTAAATGTGCATAAGATGCGACTTGCCTGTACCCAGCAATAAATATTTATATCAAGTGCCCATACTGAAAATTGTATCTGACACCACTGCATCCTATTTGAATAGGCTTTGTATTAGCAGGAAGATCAGTTCATAATCTGACTTAAAACTGCTCATACAATAACATCAAGAAAATATTTCAAATAATTTTAAAATATGATCAGCTACAGCAAAGTCAGCCTTCGAAAAGGAGATGGAAGATTAGTTTGAAGTTTAGTCATTAATTACTACATTTGAATTCACATCTGTTTCCAACTCACTCACTCAATCACCATACTGCTGTAGTTCATAAGGCACTCCTAACTGTGAAAGCCATCACATCGTTGGCAGCATTAGAGCTGCAAGTGTTGTGATTTTATTCAATCTGAGGAAGTGAACCCATGCCTTCTTGCAAGAAAAAACATAGGTGATAAATTTAATTAGCGTGTGCTTTACCAGTAATTCTAGCAGAAATTCTTTGTCATAGCTTGTATCTTCCCCTTCAGGTAGAGGTGGCAACAAGCAGAGGTATGATGCCACCTGGTGGAGTATGTTTGGGCTGCAAAATATGGGGGGAGGAGGGGAAATACAGAAGTCAGAGTGATTTTTTACAAAAGCTGCTCTTAAAAAAAAATGAAGACTTTGTTTTACAGTTCAGGGAACACAATCATCAAGAAAAATCTTAGAATCTTAAAAGTTAGGCCAGTTTTTATTTAGTTGCTTTACCTGGTAATTGCCTAGAGGTCATCAGCACAACATTTACATTACAGAAAGTGACTAATATATAAAATATAACGACAGATACACCACACCATTCAGATACAAAAACCGGAAACATAATCAGACCTTCCAGCTAAGATTTGCATTTCCATATATATATTCAGATATATTTGAACAGACAAGACACGCTGCTTTTAATATTTGCTGAAGTGTTCAAGCTAAAGCCCAGGGTAGAGTCTGTGGGTTAAATGAAGAGTACCTGTCCACATTAGACTTTTAAAATGTGTTAGCACCTTTGCTAATATGTGCTAATATCACACTTTTAAACATTAATCTAGAAAAGGTCCACATTTTTCAGGATGAGGCTATTAAGTTTTAACAGGAGAAAGCCAGCTCTAACAAGTAGTTCAAGAGATTTTTTTTTTGTTCACTGCTACTGCTATTGTTTTTGTTAGTTTTACTAAGACTAAATAGTGGGAAAATTAAGAGAATGACAATACAGGTAGAAAGAAAGCAGTTTAACCAATCCTATAGTATCAGAGATCCCAGAACTGCATTAATTGTTATAACAGCAGCCCTAAAGGGACACCCTGTCAACTTACAAAATAACTACTGTAACTACAGAACATAAATACTTTATATATATATTGTTACTTATATGAAAATGTTTGAACTGTAACTAAGATTAGTGGAAAGCATTTATATTTTTCCTGTTTCTTTATTTTATGCACTTGGCAGATTTTGGGAGAAAGTGGCTCCAACTCAAATTCCCCCAGTGATTTCTGTGGGGGATACGGCAATAAGGAAAGAAAAACATTTTTAAAATACCAGGAAAACTTGAATTATTGTAAAGCCAAAAAAATGGCAGGATGACTCAGGGGCATGTATAGTTCCAAAATCTATAAACTCTTCTACTTTCAAAATAACTAGATTTCAAATCGATGGTTTTTCTTTCATTCCACTCACAGATCAGAATTAAGGGAAAGATGTATTTTACAATCAAAAAGTAGCAACCCAGTGATAATAAATCAAACTTCACCACACTCAGATGTGGAAAGTAGTCTATGTACTAGGTTCCACAAATGAATTAACTGATTTGCCCAAGGTTATCCAGCAAGTCAGAAGCAGAACCCAAGAGTCCCAACTCCAAATGTCTTCTTCCAACCTGGAGTCATAATTTGCAATGTGACACATTTAATTACAGCATTACACATGTATACTACAATAGACATGAAAGGGCTGGAAGACTAGTAACAAACAATGGAAAGAAAAAAAACCTGAAACAGAAGAACTGAATTTTCATGCCTTACCTCAGGGGTCCACACAGCTTTTCCAATGAAGTACGAGTGTCCACTGCTGCCACATTTGAAAGTGCAAAATCGTATAGTTCTGGGAAATGTGCAAAAGCTGCTCTCTAGAAAAAGCCCCCCAAATTTAATTAGAGGTTAAACTGACCTTTACATAGTAACTTCAAGTTTATTATTGGGGGAAAGGAATTGCACTGACAAGAGTTTAATAGTAAAAGACCCTGAACATAAACATGTAAAAACGCCATCATCCTCTGTATGTGGCAGTACCTAGCACAGAGTGGGTACTATTAGAGTAAAAATAATGAAAAAGCAACTATTTTTCAGCTTAGTACATGTGACTTACTATTCTTGTGCTTCTGAGACGTATTTATTTTTCTAACACATCTGATAAACACTACATGTTTTGGCATTACAATAGCCTCCTGATGGGCAGTAATGAAATTTTGGTAGGGACTGACAAGGCTGTGAAACTCAGGGATTTCATTCACCAAAGTTCATCTAGTTCTGAATTCAAAAAGGACATGAAAATTTCAGTGAACCTCCAAAGGTGCAATTCAAAACTGCTACAAAAAAAACCTAAAAAGAAACCTCTAATCAGTCCTAATTAGCACCATGTGAAACATGTATAAAGCTCTTGCAAAAAGTTCCATAATGACCACAGGTAGTCAGATTTTGGTTTATATCTCTCCTGAAAGTAAGCACTATTAGCAGTAGGTGCTGTGCAAATATATGCAGAGTGCTTATTCTGGGGGAAAGTGACATCTATTGCATAACCAATACCACTTCCTCTTGCATCTAGGTTTCCCACACAAATAAATCTTAAGGAGACTGACGCTTTTTAGTGAATGAGTTGACAAGATCAAAATTGGAGGTGGTATTGTTTTGCTGAAGCAGATAACAGGCTTACTAATATTGACTATCACTTTAGTTAGGTTCTCTGCACACACATATGTGTAGAGGGGTGGTCATCTGCTCCTGCCTTGAGGGGCTCAAAACAGCCCTGCAGATATGGTAAAGAAGCTGTGAAAGGCTGATTGGTGAAGCAGTCACAGCTGTGGCTGGGTTAACTAGGACCCAGCTGGCCCTCATAAAAAGGCTATGAGCCAGGAGCTCAGGCAGTCTCGGAGAGAGCAGGGCCTGGTTACTTGTGTGACAGGGTACTGAGGGTGAAGCAGTGCTGGGGAAGGGGCAGGCTGAGCTAGTGACCTCCCAGGCTACAGGCCTGACAACAAGGCCTAAAAAGGTACTGGGGGTTAGGCAGAGGCAGCTGGCCCAAAAAACCCCTTTCCGGTGATGACTGGCTCTTACAATACAGTCTGTTCCAGGGAGTGGGGGCTACTGGCAGTAGCCCAGACTCAGGCAAGGTGGGGCTCAGAGGGTTGGGAGTTCCCCAGGGAGGAGAGACCCAAAGGCAGAGTGTGGGGGTACTGCCAGGGGGCAGCACCCCAGGTAAAGGGCACCGGGGTCCAGGAGGGAGATGGGGCCAGTGGGGCACCAGCCTACAGAGGGCGCACCGCACTGAAAATGAGCTAATTCCCGGATGTCCAGCAAGAGGCGCCACAGGGGTGAGTTGTCGTGTCACTACAATAGGCTATTGGCTATTTTATCTGCTCATGCAATTTGAAGCATGTGTTATATGAAGTTCTTCAGAATATTTTTGTACAAAGCTATGGAAAGATAAGAACCGAAAGACTAGCACCATTCCTTCAATAAAGCAAAATGTTTCCTTTTAGAAAGACCAGAATCACCACCTTATTTGCAAATTATATTTAAATATATATTAAAAATGAAACCCAGTGTTTGCCTACCTGTAAGGAAGTAATTCTATCATAGTGAATTGTAGTCATCTCATTTTCTGTCAGTGCATTCCCAGTCTGGTCATTAATTTCAAAGCCAGTGTAGAATTTAAGCATGTCTAAAAGCTGAAACACGATACATGTAAATTAGTGACGTTTCGGAATGGGATCAGCAACTACCATATAAAACCTTGAAGAAAAAAAGACGGAACCTAATATCTGAACTTCAGGCACCCTTGTATAATATATATCTTACTAAAGTACCAATAATCTAGACAGAGAAATATGCATGAACTGATTAGTTATATGTATTGTGCATTACCCAAAAATAACTTGAAACCAATTTTATTTGAGATTCTATCTACAGTTTAAGGAAGTCCTAGCAATGTCCATAATACCCATCTCTGAATGCAGAGAGTTGTAAAATATTTCATATAGACACCCCTACATTGAATTTACATCCACATGGCCACAGTCACATTACACTGAATGCCATTCATACTAATTCTTGTAAAAAGGCTATACATGCAAATAAAAATGAACTATTCAAATACCACTTGATACATGTACAACACAATGTTCCACATGTATGCACAATCAACTTCAAAAGTGACAATATATCTCATAGGAATGCAAAGGCTACAGTTCCAGATCTCTTCAGAGATTAAAATAATTATTGATTATTATGTAGTCTTTAATCAGGGAAATTCTCCTGGGAACTGCCAAGAGTTAAAGTTGAGACTAGTTACAAAGGAAATTTAGCTTAACTGTCATCAGAGAAAGCTGCAGAGACATCTTAACAACAAAACTTCAAATACATAAGTGAAGTTCTAGTGCCTACAATATATGCATAACAAGTGAAAAAGATAAAAAACTAATCATCTGCCATGAAGTGATGAAGTATCAATCTGGTAGGGTTTGCTTCAATAGTGTACAATGAAAAAGTAGAATTAATTTTTGAATGCTGCACTAGGATCATAAACACCCGTTTATTAAAGAAAATTAAATCAGATTAAAATAAGCAAGAATTTTTTGAAACTGTTGGTACACAATTCGCATAGATGCAGAGGCCTGGTACACTGACTGTGCTGCTATGTGATAAAGGATTACTGGCTAGCCTGTTTTGGCCACAGAAGGCACCTTTCTTTAAAAAGAATGCAAACCCCATACAGCACCTCAGGATGGGCTTTGCCCTTAAATCAACAGAGAGAGACTATATCTGGATACATCCAGGTAACAAATGAAATTTGCTATGAAAGAAAGGCAATCCAGCTGAAAATGAGACGATCAAAGTTCACTCTCTTATGAATGGTCCAGGACAATTTCTACAAATACTGGTCCTGAAAATACATCAAGAGGACTCAAGCTTTTCTAGCTTTGACAGTCCTCAAGATAAAGGACCTGAGCAGTTTAAAAAAAAAAAAAAAAAAAAACAAAAAACACCCACACACACCATTCTGGTTACCAGATTCCTTTTTCATTTCAAATTGGACTTGATTTTAACAGTTGCTAGCATATTAAATTTAGAAATATTTTCTTCACCAGCTTTCTGATGACGTAAAACATTGACAACTACCAGTTTGTGAAATATTAACTGCTAAGATGTTGTCAGCACATTAAAAGAAAAAGAAGGATAGCAGTTAGAATAATGTGATTCTAATGTCAAATTTAGTAGGATGCTCATGAAGCCTTGTCAGTTTTAGAATTCACTTCCCAGCTGTCAGGAATCAGGGCCTGAAGCATAGCTAGTCTCCAACCAGCCTCATCAGTACAGTCAGCATGTGGCTGGTGGCCTGATTAGTCACAGATCCTGATTGGTTGCGGAGGAGAGCAGGCCAGCAACAGCAGCTCACTAGCTTCTCAATGCTCATACCCACCACTGGGCCTACTCCTGCCTTGCCTCTGCCCTACGCCCGCCTTAAAACCCTCCTTGCTGATACCCCATTCACTCCAATTCCTAACCTCCAGTTTGACCCCTGGCTCCTGTTCCTGATTATGGACTCCAGTTCAACTCTTAGGTCTGGTAGCCAGTTTCACCCTTGGCTTTGGCTCTGGCTGCTAGGGCTGCTGCCTACTCCAGCTACTAGGCAGACTTCCCTCATCCCATTCAGTTGACATCAACCCTCGGTCTCAAGTAGCCTAAACTGTTAAACTTCAGGGCATGCTACATAAACTTCCTATGGCTTCTGGGGAGGATTGAGCTGTGCAGAAGAAAATTTGAGGTCACAAATACAGAAGATTTAAACTGACTTTTGTTTAATCTGTGTTAAGACACAGTGGGTGAATGGTATGTAGACTATTTTAAAAACTGCTTAAAACACAGAGACAAGGAAACACACATATACAAAGGTAATGCAAAAATAAATCTGTGCACAAAGTCTACTCAATAATAATTCAATTTTTAGTTTATTTCCCAAAAAATGTGACACAAAGTAACCATTTTCAGCAGACAGATAACATGAGAAGAGGAAAAAAATATTTTGAGCTGCTTCAGAACCAAAGAGCTCTCTTCAATAAGATCAAAACTCACCTGGCAGAAGAGATGGCCCTCCTTTTCCCTTTTAGCAAGGTTAGACAGGTAACAATGAACAACAAGATGGGAGTCATCTAATACTGTATTAAACCAGCGCCGTGTGGGAAGCAAGGCCTAGAATAAATAATTTGCCGTTAGCAGTTGTCTTAACATACATGATTTTGAAACCCATGGCTTTCCTTATATATCTTCTCTGCATTTCAAGATGGCAGGTCAGGACTGATTCCTGCATCAACAGATGGTAATGGTTATTTACATGAAAGAGAATCCCTCCAGATACATCTATCCTAGAATGCAATTCACCTGTGCTGACTCCTACTTAAGTGAGTAGATTTTGTGCAGTTATATGAATTCATGAGGGTGAAGCCTTTTGCAGGACGATGGCTTCAGACTGCACACCTCACTATTGAGGAATATTTGATTTGTTTTATTATTTGTATTTGATTAGCAGAACAAAGAAGCAATTCTTTTATTAACGATATCCTTGACCTTCATATATGTTGTACAATGCAAAGAGGCTTTTTTGAGAGCATTTTTTAAAATGTAAAAGCTGAGTCATTCCCTTATATTGTGTGCATATTTTATTTTTAAATTCAAATGCTATTCAAGACTTGTATTGTTCAAGACCCCAATATCAGTAAATGTACTTCCCTAACTATAACAAAATAATAACCAGTCCTTCAAATTTTATTTAAAACAATGGATTTCAGAATTTTTCACTCATTACACTTTAAGCCTCATTAAAATCTTTCCTGATGTAAGGGAAAGAGAGAAATGACTTCACTCCCATCACTGAAATACAGATATTACTTTTGTATAATATTGCAGCTGTTTAACAGCCCATATTAGGTAACAGTTTAGGACAAGAAATGAAGAATACGATAATTGAAAATACAGATAGAATTTAAGTAGCCAGAATGCAGTTTCACCACTAAGTAATCAGAATGAGGGTGGCAGAATGGGATGGAGGAAACAGTATGTCACTACGGTAAGTAATAACTGGCATTCATAGTCACTTAAAAAAAAAAAAAGCCATCAGTCAAACCACGACAGTTTCCTTCTAAAACATATTATTTGCAAGTGGAAGAATGGTCAAGTAACTTAGATTCAACTGTAATGGATGTAATTTAATATAAAATGCCCTAAAATGTATGTAAAAATACTCCACTCGCATGGGACATGATACAGAGAAGAAAGAACACAATGGCTTTTTATAGCTAGTTTCTAGTTTGCCAGTTCCAAGCAATACAGCAAGCTTCATAAACTATTTTAACTCTAACTCTCCTGTAATACACAGACACTAAATTTACTGCTTCTTGGCTTTTTGGCAAAGATCCATCATTGCACCCCAATCTGGGTCTATGCTGGTTATGTACTATGAATGTATCTTGTGAACCTTGTAACTGATACTTGTAATCTCTCATACCTCAAGCCTGACCCAAGATGTACAGTACCTTCCTTTTTAACTTGTGTAAACTTGATTTTAAATATTAACTTTAATAAAAATGTCCTCTCTCTGGGGACAGTGCGCTGTACTTTCAAGGGGATGGCCTGAATAATCTAATTAGTTTTTGTTACTAAATACTATGATCCTAGGAAACTGAGGGCTTTTAGCCAAGGCCAGTTAACACTTTAATTCCTGTATCAAACATTAAATCACCTGTACTTATGGTTTCTGTAAGTGCCACCATCATGATCTTTACAGAGTTTAGTGAAGTTAAAGTAATTTAAAATAAACTCACTATTCATATGTGAAACTATATCAGCATCACTGATGTGTGAACTAATGCCTTTTAATCTTCAAAGTAGCTGCACTAGAGAAACCCACAAGAATGTCACGTTTCCAGTATTTGCAGAGATCATATTTTATAGAATCTCACTCCCCCCCAGATTGGCTTACAATACACTGTGCTGCTTTTGTGGCAGGAAAACAAAAAAAGTCTTAATTTCTGAAGTAATTTGGCTGTAGTAATAGAGTAATTCATGGCTTTTTTTGATAGCTCAAATGATAATGAATGTATTTATAGTCTTAAAAAAATAACTAAAAGAGACATAAAAATAAGTACAGTGGGACCCAGCAATACCGCGATGATTGGGATCCAAAAAAAAATCATTCGCGATAATGGTGGGGTCGTGGTATTGCGGGGTTCTGCTGCATCAAAGCAGCGTCCGCCGCCGACATCAGGAGCCAACCGCACTATAAACGGATTCGCACTATAGCGGGACCCCGGAATACCGCGTCCCACTGTACAACTAAAAATTAATGGAATTTACAATTAGAATTTTCCTCTGAAGTTCCCTCCTACAGTTAACCAAGGTATCACTTTGCTAGCTATATTCTGAAACAGCATACAGATGGCTTTAAAAAAAAACAAAAAACAAGCGGATATGGTGGATTTTACCCTACAGTAAATTCTACTTATTAGCAAACCCCTCAGTTGACAGCAAAAAGTTGCCATTATCCAGCAGTTGCCATTAAGCAGAAGGCAGGTTTGTGAAGCTATAGCCAGGGAAGGAAGCACTGGGATATGGGCAGGACGAGGGCAGAGATATGCACCATACAGCGTGTGGCGCTGGGACCACCACTTGCCATGAAAAGCCCAGGCATCTGTGCTGCTGCCCTGCCCATAGCCTTCCCTCACAACCTGTAGTGCTTGAACTCCAACAGGGGGTCCCCCCTTTGCGCATGGATGCAGGAATCCCAGCCACTTACCTCCTGTGTAGTCTGCAAGTGCAGGCAGGTTTGAGGGGCTGCAGGTAGCAAAAGCACATCCCAGTCTTCCTTCCCTGGCTACAGCCCTACAAACCTGCATGCAGGAGGGACCCATCTTCCAAAAGAGTTCTCAATAAGCGGCATGCTATAGCCAAAATCCAAATCCTATTAGTCAGTGACAGACTGGTTCCCAGCAAAATGTTGCTATTAACCAGAAGTTGTTAATATCAGGGTCGCTATTAAGCACATCCACCGTATCCACAGAAAGATCAATATAATATGTTTTCCTATTACAACCAGTGAGGGAAACCAAGCCAACTGTAATCCCGTCCAAGGAAAGGTTCCTTGACAATAGAGCAGTATTTTTCTCTGCCTATCAAGTTTGTCATGAACATAGCAGATACTGAAGTGAAAATCCTAACCCCATTCAAGTCAGTCAATTGCAAAACTTCCACTGACTTCACTAGAACCAGAATTTAACCACAGGTGTCCGTTCGTCTTTGCTCATACTGGTGCAGACTCCCTGCCTGCCCCACACTGCTGCTGGAAGTGGCCACCACCGTCATGGGTGCGAATGGGTAGGGGTCTCCCTCTGCACGCTGCTCCTGCCTGCAAGCACTGCCTCTGTAGCTCCCATTGACTGGGAAGCTGTGGCCAATGGGACTTGCGAGGGTGGTGCACGCAGAAAGCGGCAGCACACGGAGCCACACACTCCCTGCACCCTGCCAGGGGCTGCAGGGGCGCACTGGCCCCTTCCTGGAGCGGCCTGGGGCCAGAGTGGGCAGGGAACCTGCCTTAGAAGCAGCCATGCTGTGACAAACCGGGAGCCGCTGGAGGTAAGTGCTGCCCAGCGGAACGCTGCATCCCAACCCGCAGCCCTCAGCACCATCCCGAAGCCAGCACCCAACACCCCCTTCTGCACCCCAAACCCCCTTTTGCACCCCAAACCCCAGCCCTGACCCTCCTCCCAGAGCCAGAACTTTGTACCCCCTCCTGAACCCCAGCATTCACCCCCAGCCCAGAGCCCCCTCCTGTACCCAAACTCTCTCCCAGAGCTTGCATCCCTCACACCCCCCCGGCACCAGGCTCAGCTCAGAGTCCTCACCCACACTGCAAACCCCTCGGCCCCAGCCCTTCACCTGCACTCCCTCTGAACCCAAACCCCCTACTCAGTCCAGTGAGGGTGGGGGAGAGCAAGCCATGGGGAGGGGGGAGCAGGAGTGGGATGTGGGGGGCCTCTGGGAAGGGGCGGGGTAGATCCTGGATTGCCTTCAAATTCAAAAAGTGAACATGGGTGTCAAAAGGTTGGAGACCACTGCTCTAGAGCCATGACCACTGCAGTTTAATGAATCATCATTTAAACATGGTGTTAACAAATGCAGTCCATACCTCTTCCAAAGACTCACTGATTTCCCACATCAGTTGCAACTGAAGTTTCTAAATCAATATTTAGAAACTTCTCACTGATTTTGAAATCTTGCTGGACATTTCAGGCAGTTGTGTGGGGGGTTTTTTTGGTTTTTTTTTAAAAGGAATTATCTGTGCTTTCTGAGGCTGCAACTGGCAATCCAAAATGTTTTAGATGCCCAACATACATTAAGAACCCAGCTCTTGTAATGGATCCAAACCTTTGAACATTCTTGTTGTTTCCAAAATTATTGCCTCTGCTCCAAAGTGTACTTGTTTTGGCAGTTTAAGTTCTACAACTGCACACACTGGCAATCTGCCCCGCTTACTGTCATCAATGATCGGCCGCTTATGCAGCTGTCATGGGGCAAACCCATAATTATAGGCCAGTGTTTGCCTGGGTGCAGCTTACCCCATTCTGAACTGAGGATATGCTTCACCAGTGCAAATCATGGATTACTGTGTAAAGAGATCTGGTTTAGCAGGTCTGTGTAAGTGCACAGGATGACACTCGGTAGGATTTTTACAGTCAGATTTAGTGATACATTAGAAAAATTTTGTTCCCTCCAGATATGGAGACTGAACCCATTTCCATCTGGAGTAGTCTGTGTACAGTTAGAGGTAAATGAGCAGTATACATGTTCTGAGAATATTCAGTATGTTCTCTCCAAAAGCAAATGCTTTGGAGAGACACTATCTTACCTCTAGATCGATCATGAGTTCGATGAATCTTTCACAGTAATGAACTTTGTCCATGGAAAGAGGACCTGGACATAAAAAAAAAACCACAAAAAATCCCTGCAACTCATCATTTATTCCTCAACATCAATGTATCACAACACTTCCAAAAATTAAAAATATATCACATTTAAACAAGAGCTAAAAAGCTGAAGCTACCACAGAAACATGGCTGTTAGCCAATAATTGACATTAATGTTTCTTAGAGACAAGGTGGGTGATATAATATCTTTATTACCACACTCACCTCTTCTTTCTAATATCTGGAGAGCAACATAGCTACAACAACACTGCAAACATTAATGTTTCTTAGCATTTGAACCATATTAGATTAATAAATTTACTGGCTCATTCTTCCAGGATTCTGAAATGCTCCTCCAAAATAGATTTTCAGACGTCATGAAGTCAAAGGCCAAGATTTTCAGAACTAACTAGTGAGTCTGAATGCCTCAATTTAAGACTGACCAATCTAACACCATGAAGGGACCAGATTTTCCCAAAATGCTCATTAGGCATTCTCCAAAAATTAGGCCTCCACAGTATGTCAAAACTGAGCATGGAAAATTGAGGCTCCCAAAGTCGTTAGTCACTTCAAAAATTATTGGCCATGACTTTTTTTTAATAAGAGGTCTTTACAATTTCAAAGCACTTAGTTCTGATTTTGAAATTGCCTATTAGAGCTCAATTATGGATCCTAAGACTCTGAATTACACTAGGAAGTAGGGGAAGAACAACCAATAAGCAGCAAAACAGATACCCTCTTAAGACTCCTGGGCTGAAAGACCTGCTGTTCAGATCTAGCAAGTGTACTCAACTTTAACACGGAGCACTCACTGGGCCATTGCTTGCAAGCAAACCATGGCTATCCAATATAGGGCACATTCAGAAGTAATAAAGGACAGCGAAATAAGAACATAGATTTCATTTGGAGAAAACACTGTTTGATAATTATATTTGGGATGCAAGTTATCCTTGGACCAGTAATCTTTCAGTCCTTTCCCCTAGCCTGACTGTACAACAAACATATGCATACTGTGGCGATGCACTCTCATCAGATTATGGAAATGCATTTCCATAAGCCAGCATATCTAGGTAAGAAAAACAGTGTGAATCCAGTACATGGAGGATACAGAAGCATGCACAGGACTGGGGACACTCTGGAACCCTGCTTCAAGAGGACTACCTGAATGGCTCTGCACAGCAGCTAGGTTTGGAGGTTGACAGCTGTTGGCCAGGAAGGACCAAAGTCAATGGATCCACTACTACACATATCCAGTAGATTTTATCCCTTGACAAACCAAGGACATAGGAATGGAAATTGGCTGCAGCAGCAGTCACAGCTTGGATTGCATAGTGAAAGATTCTTTCCCCCAGCCCTCATGGAATCCCCCTGCATCAACCTTGATCACTCTAGATTAGTGCAGAAAACAGCCTTAAGCGATATGCACAAGGTCACACAGCACAGCTGAGAATCATAAGGTTTTATTTAAATAAAGCTTCTCCTGCTATGGTATTAAGGTAAAAATACAGAAGACAAGCACAAGATAAAAATATAATTAAAATACAATTAAGAATATAATAAACCACTATCATTCAAAATTCAAACACATAAAACCAATCACAAGGCTTCAATATAAAAAGGGAATAAGACCATGGAGAAAGGAGCTAAACAGGGGGCCAAGATTAATCTTTCTAAAAATAAACTCGCAAATGAAATAGCCTTGAGGCTTTTTTTTTTTTTATTAAAGGGAAGAGATGAGCCCTGACAGATGTCGATGTTATTGATTTAGGAAGTATCTTTTCCACTTTCCCTGCTGTTTTACAAGATGAATCACTAAGGGTTACACAGACCCAGATGGAGGAGGCATGAGCAGGAGCAGTCATACAGAAGCCTCAAATAGGCCTGTGGGGGAGACTCTTAGGATCACACCAGTGAGGAGGCTTCTGGGTCTGCATTAATGAATATCCAGTTTTCTAGTAACTTCCAGATGCACAGAATGTTTTTGGATTTAATAACAACATAATGCACTACTACAAGCAAACATTTTCTAAAACTAAGAACAGGTGTCCTGTAGGAGCTACAGCCTAATCTGATGCTGAAATTGTAGTAATAGCCTTTATTGAAGGTTTAACATTGCTTCTTGTAATAATACATTTTCCTTCAAAATCAGGCATGCATATTTTCTTGTCAGACCAATTTTCTGGTGAAGACACATGAAACCCCATTTTTCATATATGTTTTTATTCTCCTTACTGTAACCCTACAGTTCTGAGAGTGCAGGGTAATGTTGTGGACTTAAGTGCTTTGCTAAATGTAGAACTTAAGTATTTGCTTAAATTCTATTATTGTCAATGGGACATAAATCCTTTGCTGAACCGTGATGGACTTCAGCATACGTTTAAATGCTTTGCTGAACTGGGGACTTTGTTCATTCTGAAGTATCTGGTACTGCCAATGTCAGAAGACAGGATACTAGGCTAGATGGACCATTGATCTGACCTTGCACGACCATTCTTGTATTACTACAACAGAGAAGAAACTCTGTAAAGTAGCATTCCAATTTATTTTATTTTACAAAAACAGAGATTTAAAACCCTCTGAAGATGGATCCATGCAGGCAGATCCCTATATCCAAACAATTTCTCACTGAAGTAAATTGAAGTAAATGCCCAAACCTATTGGATCCCAATGAAGGACTGTGGCCTTAAGAATAGTTGGTTCAGCAGCATAGGAGCTTATAAATGATACCTGAAAAAACACACATATATATGCACACAAAATTACCTGACTGGGGTACTGATTTTAGCACACCGATAAATTTCTGGATGAGCTGTGAAAGAAATCTTCTCTCTCGATATGCTCTAAAAATCAGACATAGGATCACAGCGTTAATATTTCATAAATGCAGGCTAGAAGCTCTGACGGAGTCAGACCAGAAGGATATAGGAGAGTGCTGGAAGGCAGGTATATTAGTCTCAGGATGTGCAGGTCCTTGTTCCCTGGATAGCCAAACAAAGGCTACTCCAGGCCAATCAAGACACCTGGGGCCAATTAAGAACCTTCTAGAAAGGAGTAGAAACAGCTAGCCTAATTGGGACACCTGAAGCCAATCAGGGACTGGCTGAAACCAGATAAAAACCTCCCAGTTAGTCAAGTGGGTGTGGGTGTCAGGAAGTTATGCTGTTGGTGAGACTGAGTGGTGAACAACATACCATACTGAAGGAAGGAGGCCCTGAGGTAAGGGTGAAGTGGAGTTTGAAGAAGCGGGGACTGCTGTGGGGAAGTAGCCCAGGGAATTGTATTGTGTTTTGTGCCTAAAAGGTCAGCCGTCTTAGCTGATACTATTAGGGTCCCTGGGCTGGAGTCCGGAGTAGAGGGTGGGCCCGGGCTCCCCCCTTTTTCCATCTTCCATACTGGCCTGTGATGAAGGCAACTCACTAGGTGGTGACTCTTGCCAATTATACTGAGAAAGGGAGGTCACTCTGGGGCCTAGATGAGTTTCTGAGGCCCCTAAATCTGCCAGGAAGTGCAGGACCCACAAGTACAGACTTGGAGCTTTGTCACAAAGCATATTACATCCCTTATTAGCATAAGAGGTTCTAAACTGAATGCAATTTATATTCAGGGTAAGTTTATTTTACTAGAACAGTTTTAGGGAACTTTGAAATTGTACCTTAACTCTTCTGAATCATTTTTAAACTGCAGCAGCAAAACCAAGATATTTTGTCATAAGTCATTTTCTCTTATGACCAATCATAGCTAACATTTGTAACTTTTCTGTAAAGAATTCGCTTACCATTAAGTCAAAAGAAAGTAAGCGATTGCAATACAGATATCAGGTAACTATTGATGCATCTTACGCACAGCAGAATATATGTGTTTGGAACAGTTAATATTGCTGAGTAAGAGATGCATAAACTTCTTCAAAATAAACCATTAAGTGTAAGCAATAATGCTTAAATAATCTCTAAAAATCAGTGAGAAAGGGAAACATTTATTCATCAACTGTATGGAATGTTAAATGTTCTTTTTCGGCTTTCATCATATAGGTTTTTTTAAAGATCTGGTTAATCTGTTAATTAATTGGCGATGATTCAATAAATAACCCTATAAGCATTTCACACAGGATAATCTGCTGGAATGTTGTTCTATAACACTGTGTCCAGAAGCAGTGGACTATCAACTGATGATTTCTGTCACTCTCAGATCTATTTAATTCAAATAGATATCTCAGGAATACTAAACCGAACCCCTAGCAATATATTACATGCTTTGAATTTAATATGAAAAAATGTTTCTATAACATACTGCATTCGTGTCTTTTCATCCATTTTCTCATCATTCTTCTTGATCAGATTCCAAAATTTTCTAAGCTTTGGTGTCTTTTTCAGTTCTTGTTCCAGACGTGCCTGAAAAGGTAAAATGGTATTCAGCCACCAAAAACAATTATGAACTCCCTTCTATCATACAGGATAAAAATCTAGTTAGCAGGAAGGGCGAGGGGTTTGCCATTCCTGACCAACGGGAACTGCAGGAAGCAGCGCGGGGCAGGCCACCGCTTCCTACAGCTCCCATTGGCTGGAATGACGAATTGTAGCCAGTGGGAACTGCGAGCAGCTGAACCTATGGCCAGTCGAGTAAACAAAACATCTTGCGGCCAGCCAGGGGCTTACCCTGGCCAAGCCGCAGAACATGTTTGGGAACCCCTGCTCTATTTAATTGAAAAGTGAGGAATTCAGAAGTTAGGAAATGTCTGAATTAAGGTGGCCCATAAAATCTTAAATTGGCCCCCTTGTGTGTATGAATTATGGTAGTCCATGATCACACTGTTTTTCCACAGGGGAAACTTTACTTCTGGCATATCTTAATTTTTGAGTGCTTGACAGGTGGTGTTTTTGCATGCAATTTCCTAGGTTTTTAAAAAATGCAAACTGAAAAAGATATTTATTTCATCATGTGGAAGCTCACTGACTACAACATGGTTCATCAGTATGGTTAGAATCTTTAGATCCAGAGCACAGAACTGTGCCATTTAACAGATAGTATAGAGCAGCGGTTCTCAAACTGGGGGTTGGGACCCCTCAGGGGGTCGCAAGGTTATTACATGGAACATCATGAGCTGTCAGCCTCCACCCCAAACCCAGCTTTGCCTCCAGAATTTATACTGATGTTTAATACATTAAAAAGTGTTTTTAAGTGAAAAGGGGGGGGGGGGGGGCGCATTCAGAGGCTTGCTTTGTGACAGGGATCACCAGAACAGAAGTTTGAGAACCACTGGTATAGAGGTTATCATCATCTGTGTAAACCAACCACTATAGCGAGATTAGGTACACGCTTTGCCAGTGTGGTTCAAGGCTACTTGCTGACAGCAGGGAATAGAAACCCAGGAATCTTGGGTTCTATTCCAGTTCTGAGGATACCATATCTAATGTTTACAAACTCTTCTGTCCCTAGCGCTCTGCCCCCCATCCCAGTGTGTCTTTACCCACATCTCCCTGTCACCTCACAGCTCCTCACACCAGTTCCAGTCCCTCTCCCAAACATTTTGTTTCTTGATACCACCCCTAGCTCCCCACACTTAGGTCTGTCAATTCTTACTCTTTTCATCAGCTCTATCCACTAGTCTAGATCACCCTCCCTCACCCCCACACTCCTCTGCATTCTAGTCAGTCTGCATTCCAGTCCATGCCAGCAGGAGAGCACTGACAACACAGGAGACATTCTCTCTGCTTGCAGTTCCTGTTGCCATAGTGGCTTCCTGGGTGCCAGACAAAGCAATTGCAAGGAAGGTCCTCAGCCCCTACAGGTGCAGCCTAGAGCTGGAACACGCTCCATACAGATAGAGTCTACAGAGAATTTAGCAGTCACAAAAACAGATACCTACTGAGCATATGTAAACTGAGATTTTTTTCCCATGTTCATAACTTGACCAGATTTGAGACCCTTCACAGGGACAGCAGAAAGCACATCCCTGACACCAGGATGATCTGTCCTAACAAATTTCAAGTCCCTGCTCCAAAGCATGGAGGTGCTAAAGTTTCTCATATGATTACAAGATTTTTTTTAAAATTATCAAAACAATGCATTTTTCCCAGAGCTTGTTCTGAGAAACAGTTGATTTCTTATTGCACACTTTGGAAGCTTGTTTTGCCATTTTTTTTGTGATAAAATACTTACAGGTTGTAGGCCCATCCACATTGGCAGGGAGATAAGCTGCTGCACCTGACCCCTGATCAAATCCACTTCCTGTTACAAGATATTAAACAGAGAAGTCAACTTGGAGCATCTAAGATCTGTTTACAGAAATATTATCTTGCAAGCATATTCCTAATTTATGTCCATAAATATTATGGCTCTACCCCTTCACATAAAAAAATATACATACTATTCTAGATTTAGAAGATTTCAAACAGATAAGAAAGAGTTGAGCTCTACACAATGCCAGGCTAACACACCAACTGAATTATTTTAGAAATTTTCTGTTTTGGTTTGCTTTCACAAATCCTCTGTCAATACAAGACACTTAAGTTTTCTATTTATTCCATGAAACCTTCTTACCCAACTATTTCAAACCAGTGTGTCCAAGTTAGCGACTGTGACTAGATTTAGTGACTTTTTGGTTTTCCTAGCAAGAAAATAAGTGCCAAAGTGACCAGTGACAAATCTAGTAACTCTCACTGCCGATTACGGTGACATTCAGAGAAAGAAGTCACCAATATGTATTGTCACAAAATCATTCACAAGCGGATAAAGTGTTAATAAAATCCATTCCATGATCTTCTTAGTACATTCTGTTGCACACCAAGTTAATGTAATTACATCTCAACTGAGCATGTCCTTGGAAAGAATCGCATTCCAAGGCTTCTTGGGCTAAAAATCACTAAAATCTGCAGGCAAGGAAAAGAAGTTTGTGGAGGGTAATTAAATACATTGCTAAAACCAGGCACACTTTGGGGAGAGCAGCACATTAAACATAAAGAAAGAAAAATACTGCTTGAGAATAACAAACTCTAAGGATATTTATTTTATATGTTGACCTGTGAACAATTTGTGTTTTAACAGTTATAAAGCTTTAACTTTTTGAATCTCAGTGACTACTGTCATTAAATAATTGTCTAACACTCCCTATAATATGCCGCAACTGTGAAGATTTAAATTGATTAAAGAACTATTAAAAATCCTTAAAAATAAATATTTATTGATATTATCCATCAAAATTTAAAAAAAAAACAAACAAAAAAACCCCAGAATTTTACCAAGCTTAACTACAACAGAGAATTTGATTGGGGATTTGTAGGTGAAAGCATAATACAAATAATGAAAAAACATCACCACCATAAATGATGAGGGAGCAACATTTCAAATAATGTGTGTGTGTGTGTAGAAAACTTCTGCTCTAGAGGAACCACACTTCGGACAAAAGCTAGTTCAGCTTCAAATATCCATTGTATGTATAATGCAAATTGCACCAAGTTATGATCAATAGTTTTATACCACTTCCACTAGAAACTAAACGCATACTTGTGTGTTTGCTTTTTAAAACTACTACTAGTCCAGCAATACATTAATAACTAGAACTGGTTAGAAAGTAAAAAAAAATGCTAAGTCTTTTTTTGATGTTTCATCAAAATTTCATTTACATGGAAGTTCTCCATCCAGTTTTAAAAAGACATAATTATAAAATAAAAGCACATTTCCCAGTATAATATACAGTTATAAATTTTACTAAACTTAGTACTCAAATAACTAATAATCTTATGCTCTCTTAAGTCTTCTATAGTAAACACTCCACTTATTCCAGCAATAAGTGTCCCTCTTTCAACTCTGTGATAAGACACTGCATTCCCTTGCACGTCGTTCCCCATAGCAGGACAGTCGGTAGTTGGAATGAGGGAGAAGTGAATGGAACAGTACACAAGGGACATCACAACCATCACAGCCTTCCCAGCTGCACCCAACTCCCGAAGATAGGAATTTCAATGTATGTCCTCTTTAGCAGGCCCACCAATTAAATCAATCCAGCTCTCACCTGGAACAGTACAGCCATATGGAAAATATTCAGACACGTTCAGCATAACTTACTAAACTGTTGAAGCAGTGATCAAGGAAGAGAAGGAGGACTGTCTGTTCCTGCAGAGACAGTTCACTGTCGCTCTCATCTAATGAAGCTTCCAATATACATTTGAAAAAGAAAGGAAAGTGCTCTGGCTTCTTTTTGAATGTCTAGAAATAGAAGGGAAAGTTGTATTTTAATTAGCTCTAATCAAAGCTATTTACTATCTTAAAAAAAAAAAAAATTAAGTAAGTTCCTAAGAAAATCCACACATGAAAAACATTGTGGCTGATTCTCTGATTCCCTTTATGCTTCATACACAGTACAAATGGAGCAGAGATTGGCCATATCTTCCTGTTCCAGAATTCCCATGGTGTGCAAGAGTCCTCAAAGGCACAGTGCTGGCTGGCTTTGACACACACTCTACCCAGTCTGTGACACAGGTGATGTATTGGGCAGGAGATATGTCAGAAACCTAGCAGGAGTACTCCATGTTCTGGTTAAGCTCAGCTAGCAGAATCTGTGTCAAGGCCCAGTCAGAGTATCAGGGAATCAGGTGGATTCTGACTAAAAAAAAGTCACAGCTGTTTGGTGGTCAGAGCAATGAGTCTTGCTCTAGCTTCTACCCCACAAAACCATCATAACAGGGGCACTCTTTAACAATCTCAGCAGAGAAAACAATGATTGAATAACCAGGGGATCAGCTGACCCTCCAGAACAAGACTCAAGTATACAAATAGGAAGGTGTCAGGAGGCTTACACTGTCACTTCCCATGCAATAGCTGTGCTGATACAGAAGCTGCAGGACCTGGGCAAATGGAGTCACTCATCCAGGCTATTCGTCAGACCTGTTTCACTAATGCTAAAGTAATCCCCTTCCCTTTGTCATGTAAAATCAATATAGTAGGCACCATTAAAACGTAAACTAACACACTACTGACTTTGCTGTACAATCACCTGCCTATACTTGGAATGTTTTGAGGTACAATGAGATTTCTAGTAGTTGCACATGCTATATTTTTACATCTAACAGGGATTACTATTTCAGCAGTGCTTAAAAGGTCTATATATATATATATATAAAAAAAATCAGTAAACTATATTACAGCAGAGGCACGTTTTTCTCCTAAGGTTTGCATATTATATTTCTGCCTAGATTATGTTGTTGATACCTGCTTATACATATTGAAAAATAAGAGGTTTACTTAAGAAATGGTATTCTGAACTAGTTACTAATAAAGTATATTATAAATAAAACATTTTCAGTTTATATAAGCTACAAAAATATATTCAAAGCTTTCAAACAAGAAACTGACAAAGATAAAATAGTTGTCCTACTTCCAGTGATACATTTCTACAGACACAAATATAATTTCTTCTCAGCATTTTTTTTTACAAGAAAAAATCTTTCACCAAATGCCAGACTTCCTGTCAAGTGCCAAAAAAAAAAAGAAACATATCTGAAATGCCAGACTCTTTGTCAAGTGCCAAAAAAAACCAAAAAGGAAACATATCTGAAATGCAAAGGCATTACACAGTAGAACAAATGATTTCATATCAAAGGAGAAATCTCTATGAAAAGAAATCTTTCATCTGTTCACTGCTTTTCTCAAAAAAAGAACATAAAACTGTTTAAAGTAGTCTGGCAGACAACTTCAGAAAACGCACCATTTACTTTTAACATTGTAGGCTCTGCTACCTTCCATCACTTTAAGTGGGCACAGTGTGAAAGCTGCAACTTGTAGATCAAAGTCAATGCTAGCTGTAACTGAAATTGGTTACCTCCCATGCAGGTACATTTTCTCTGAACTTCTCATTCACCATGCAGCAGACTGACATTAAACAGGCCTTACTGGACACCTCTGGAGAATAATTCATCCACAGGTAATTTTCAAGGTACTGGCTGTGAAGATTGAAGAGAAAGAATTTCTCATTAGTTCCCACCACCCACCTAATCTGTCACTTATCTGAAAAAAGCATAATTAACTACAGATTTTTTTTTTAAAAAAAAAATCCATCTTTACAACTTGTGAGTAGTTCCTGAAGTTAAATCTAATCTAGGTCATTGCAGCAAACCTTACTGGATAGGCACAGTATATGAAAAGATATGAATTACTCACTTGGAAGACTGTTGATTTAAAGAGTTTTTTTACATGTCCTAGGTGGTCACAGCATAATATTGTAAGCCTGCACACTATTTCATGTTGATTTTCCAGTAGAAGAGAATAACTCAGTTTGCTGTGTATGATAAACACTTCAGATGCTTCCTCTAGTACTCAGATACAAATGCCAGCTTTCTTTCATGAGAGAAAGCACTATGGCATAACACCACACTTTATAAAATTATTACTAATATACTTATTTTACTTGATAACAGAAAATGACTAAGCATCAGCAAAGTTTATACATATAAGTGGTCTAACAAAGACAATAAAATGGTGCAATTCCACAGGGCAATCAATCTAAAGTAATTAACACATCAGACTGAACAAAACCCCAAAGCCTAATTTGCCTTTGCAACTGCAGAGCCCACAAAAGCTCCATAAGCTCATTTTTATTTATTTACAGCAGTTCTACTCCAAAACTATACTGTCTGAGCACCACACACAAACATTAATGGATTTAGCCTCACAATGCCTCCTGTGAAGCCGGTAAGTATAATTATCCTAGATTTACAGATGGGAAAACAGTCACAGAACAGTTAAGTGATTTTCCCAAGGTCACGTAGATTATCAATGGCTGAGTCAGGAATAGTAATCAAGTCTCCTTAGTCCCAAGATTTGGCCTTACTTGCTCCCACCCCTTTCAAATACATATGGTTTGTATGACAACTGGACTCAGAGGAACTATACTGGGGAAGTAAGGGCATGCTCAGTTTTCCTGTAATGTCTTAGTTGGGAAGCTGTTTTTTTCTTCTTTGACTGATAAGCTAAAGCCCTTTACATGGAAAACAACTCTAAAAATAGAGGTCAGGCAAAAGAGATGAATCGAGGTCACTTCTGACAAAAATAGGCCTTCACTCCTGATGGAAGCCATGACTGGATGCTACAAACAGGAAACCTCCAATTCCCCTAAATCCTTCTCTCCTGAGAGGAGCTTACGAGGAAATTCTGCATGGTGAACCGCATAGAGGAAGATGTAAAGCCTGTGGAAACTTCCCAAACATTTTTTAATAGGGTACGATATGAGCCCAGAGCAAGTACTTAAATAAACAAAGTCATTAATAGTTACAAAAATTACACAGAAAATAAACCGCTATAAATTAAACAAGAAAGAATGATCTCAGTAATTCTCGCTAATTTAATGTCATAGACTGTAAATAAGTAATTTCTTTATAATTAAAAAATCCAATATGTTAGCGTGTGGTCTGTAGCTTCACAAATCCATACCTTCCTTATAACTGAGAGGTAAACTAAAGCCCTTTATCAAAAATAAATAAGCCTTGAAGTATTACAGTTTGAATAAAGGAATGCTGCCTATTTAATTTGCTATTGTTTTTAACGATTTGCTTCCCAAACATTACAAATATTTCATAAACATCTATCCATCTGACAACAAACTTCAGTTTATCCATAGGTATTAGATGAACTATCCCAATTTTATAGACCAAAAAAAAAAAAAAAAAATTTTATATCATAAGGGTATATAGTGCTGCATAAGAGTAGAGCAATGCCTTAACAATAACTTCTCTGCCCAAAGAAACTTGCATTCTAAGGACAAGGTTGGTGCACCACAATACAGTGCAGAAATGGAGTGGCATATGGCCATTCTAAAGATGGAGGGTTTGCAGGATTAGTCCTTTATGTATAGTCCATTTGGAGTTGCACATATTCACAGTTTGCACAATTGGACCCAGAGTATGGAGAGTGGTCAGCCCCAATAGATGGAGAAAAAGCCTCACATCACTCAGAGACTCTCTTGTGCACTTTGAAGATTCTCTGGTTCTTGCAAAGGTGCTTGCCCAGTCATCCTCAACTGATAGAATGGTAGCTGATGGGGCCTCACTCATGAAAAATGTTTACAAAGATGGAAAAGTTTGAGGCTCTGATCGGGACATGGAGACGGGGAGAGAGAGAGACAGAAAAGACACGGGGTTTAGGGACGTAGTGGGGAGTATATATTGACAAGCAGTATCAGCATGAAGAACCTCTACATGACTTAAAAAGTTGTACAGAGTACAGTAAAAGCTGTGTTATCCAGCCCTGTACTAACTGGAAAACTCTATAAACTGGCATTTCTAATCTTCATTGAAAGTCCCATTTATAGTACGGTTGGCGCAGAGCCAACAGGCTTCCTACCTGGCTCTGCGTGGCTCCCCAGAAGCAGCAATATGTCCCTGCTGCTCCCAGGTGGAGGAACGGACAGGCAGGATTTGGAGTGCTGGAGGGGGCTCAGGACAGGGGTACAGGAGGGGGCTCGGAGTGCCAGATCCAGGGGGCACTCACTGTGAGGTCAAATCTCCTCACTGGCAGCTCCCTGCAAGCGGTGACCTGTCCCAGCTGCTTCGAGGCAGAAATGTATCAGGTGGTTCCACACGCTGCCTCGGCACGCAGGCACCACCCTCACAGCTCCTATTGGCCATGGTTTCTGGCCAATCGGAGCTGCGGAGCCAGCACTCAGGATGGGGGCAGCACACAGAGCTGCCTCACACACCTCCACCTAGGAGCAGCCAGGACCGGACGCTGCTTGCAGGAAACTGCTCAAGGCGAATGCCCCCTGGATCCAGTACCCCAAGCCCCCTCCCGCATCTAACTCCCTCTCAGGGCCCATGCCACAGCCCCAGCCCACCTACCCCTCCCCGCCCCCCACACTCCACATGGAACTTTCCTTCCTCTTAGTTAACTGGCATTTTTCACTTACCAGCACCCTTCATTACCCCACATGCTGGATAAACCAGCTTTTACTGTATTTCTTTAGAAGGGTATCAATGCCAACTGGAAATGAAGTAAGAAGCTACTTAATCGCCTGGTCAAAACCAGAATTGTATTTGATGTTGTCCTCATATCTTTTCAAATACAAAAGGGAGGAAAGAGCAGAAAATGCCAACATTTAAAAAATGAACATTTTGTTTCTAAGCTTATCCTACACTTCCAATAAATGGGCCCATATGTATGTCACACTCCTTCCCTTCATCTCTCGCCAGCAGAAAAGGAGAAAAAAAAATTGTGTTTGACAGAGGTGAAGGGGCAGCTTAGTCATGGCCAAGTGCCAGCTCATGCTACCTCCCCAGTAGGTGAGCTAGAGAAATCAAAGCTAAATAAAAGATTAATTTACAATTAATGTTGGCATTTCATACCTTTTTTGTGTGGTTTATATTTAATCCATTACAGTGAAACTTGAAAACAATAAAGCAGACTTTTTCCTTAATCATTTCTAAAGATAAGATCTCCATCTCCTGTCAGGAGAACAAGTCATGCTACTGTCCCTAAAATGCAGTACACCTCACAAATGTTGCACATTAATGATGTTCCTGATCCAAAGACTCCCACTGACTTCCATGGACTTTGAATCAGGCCTGTATGAGGTGTCCAAAATTTATCACTATCCTCTGCATAATTGGTACTCCTTTAAAATGCTCTATATTTATTTACATTACAAATTCAGGGTCATGATACAAGCCCTTCAAAAAAGTTATCCCACATCATATCAAGTTTTCTGCACTAAATTTTCCTATTTGTCTCATTCTGAGCTTTAGCAGGTATGGACAAAGTACACTAACTTGCAAGCTCCTGTGTCTGATCTTTACTTTCAATGGTTATTAAAGAGTGAATTTTTATTTCACTCCAAAACTTACCTGAATTCAAGAAGCATTATCTTTCTAATGGCAAATCTAAAGGAAAAAAGGACAAAGTGAAACAGAAAAGAAAAACTCTGATGCTTATCTTTAGTACAGATAATGACTCAGAAAAAGAAGTGTAAAACTTTTCCTTTACTTTGTGATTTGTTAATAAAAGTTCTACTCTTCTAAAACTTCTATGCAACTTCCTTCAGATGTTGCCTTGCAATGACAGTTAGATGGATCCCAAATTAACTTCAGTACCTATTCTTCAAAGGCAACAGATTAAATTTTAAAGGAATCCCACATGAACTCACTGTAATAAAAATCTACAAATGGTAATTTTTAATCCAAATGATTTTGGTTACTTTATAGGTAAAGGGCATTAAAAATAAAGCAACTGTAAATCAAACTTTGATGTCCTAAATTTTAAAATCAGAGATCTCCAGATCCCAAATTTGCTTCCAGGGATGCTAACTTATACAGATTCCATGAGCCTTCAAGGATATCTGGATACAGTCATGGAATGTTGTTTTTAACTTTACACAATGCTTTGTCTTATCTTCTTCTCTATTTAACATTAAGGCTCATTAGAATATGTTCAATTGTTTGTGCACAGGAAACATTTTCTTTAGCAAACTGTTGTTAGTAAACTAGAAAAAAAAACATGAATAAGACAACCACCAGAAGAGGTCAGCTCCTTTATATATCTCAAACAGAAATAAATTGCAGGGAGATCACAGAGGGTAGGAAGGAGAAATCCATCTCTCCATTGCCTGGGAACTAGTGGAGGAGAAAACGCTAAAATTAACGATCACTACAAAGACCACCTTAGGCTACAACAAATCACATAAAGGGAATAGAGAATGGAATGCAAAGAATGATTTATTCACTGTATCAGATCTTAGTTAGATCATGATTCTATAAATGTAGCCATAGAAAAGCTTACACAATCTCTGAAATCATGTAAGTCAACCAACGGCCATTACTAAACATTTCATTCATTTTCTAACTTTCATATTATTAAAATACTTTAAATCAGCATGGATACATGTCTCCAATACATTCTAAATAATAAAAGGAGCAACTCTGTACTGACCTTGATTTGACAATTTCTTTTGCATACACATCTTCAATAACCTATTGCAAATGATATATTAAAAATTATATTAAGAGTTCATACTTTTGGTTGGATTCATTTTTATATTCTAGACATTAAGGTTTCTGAAATGAGAATTGCCATTACGTAGATGCTCTGCATTTAATGACATTTGGTGAGTCCTCAATTATATCAATACTACCTTGCATCCTTATTACACTTTTCCTCCGCAGATCTTAAAGAGCTTTACAAAGGTGGTGAAGGTCTCACAGGAAGTCTTTAGCAGTGCTGCAACTAAACCCAGTTTTGAAACTAATTAGAAATTCTGGGTAGCCAACTTGTGATATATTAAAGAGGCCTAATGTTCAGAAAGTATTGTGCAACTGCCCTCAGAAATTCAGACCCCTTTAAGATTTTTCAAGTTGGCAAACACACACAAAAAGAGGTACTCAAAACCACTTGAAATTTTTGAAAATTTGGGCCCATGACTCGTATGCTAGACAATACTGTCACGACAGAACTTCATCCAGCAACCATACACTATATTTTTCCTTATTTTTGCTTCCTTTAAACCACAAATTGAGTGTTAGGGCTGCCCTTACAAAGCACATGGGAGATGACTGTAATATTTCATAAATATTACATATTCCATCTGTTTGCCTTTGTTATTGTGTTGTTTATAAGGAATTAATTCAAAAAAGGGGATAGTTGCACATAGGCAGAAAGAGAAATGATAGCTGCATATGTCCATCTCCATAAACACTAGATTGACAGTGCTAGAGCCATCTGCTGTGATGTGATGGCCAGAACCTATAACTGATCTTGTTAAACATGTTTCTTCAGGAACGTCACAGACCTGTAAAGGTTGTGGGGAGATCAAAAGCCTCAAAGTTTTAAAGATAGACAGGAGGAGGGAAGATGGTAAAGGCGAGAGTGAGGCAGACCGCTTTGGGGGTGAGGTGACTGAACCCCAGTCCCCATAGGCAAAGGGTGTCTGGGAAAAGTTAGGCCTACACAGCCATTTAGGTAAAACAGGTATGTGCATAGGCCTTGTACTGTGTTAAAATCCTTTTTTTAAAAAAAAAGAATAAAAAAATTATGCTTTGTTTGGAGTCACTGGTCAGAGCTTCTGAAGGGAAACTTGCAAGTAGTCAAATTCAGTCAGCCCAGCTGAGCAATCATGGTTGGTGCATAGGGTACTGTAGCGCATGACATGCTCTATGATGGGGTGGAATACTCTGATCCTACCAAAGACAGGTGAAGGTAAGACACCCCAAGAGTGGCACACACTGGGAGAGAAAAGAGGTCAGAGGTGCAAATGGCCCTCTGAAATATGGCAGTCCCTATAATGTCACTGGTTGCCAACACAACAAGTTTGTTCCTTCAATGTGGAGACTTGTATTTTGAGTGTTTAAGATTATATTGATCATGTTTCCACGAAGACAACCAGGATATATCTACACTGCAAACCAACACCTGCGGCTGGCCTATGTCAGCTGACTCCGGCTTGCAGAGTTTGAGCTACTGGGCCGTAAAACTGCAGTGTAGGTGCTCAGGCTTGGTCTGGAGCCTGAGCTCTGGGACCTTGTGAGTGGGGAGGACCAAACATCTGCACTACAATTTTAAAGCCCTGTAGACCAAGAACTACAAGACCAAGTTAGCTGACACAGACCAGCTAAAGGTGCTTAACTGCAGTGTAGACATACCGCCAGTGTCATGCAATCAAACCTGGCACTTCCGTACATGTCAGAAGATGCTAGTCAAGTTTAAAAAGAGAATCTAAAATATTAGGTCTCCTTAGAACATATTCCTAAATTTACTTGAATAACGCTAGTAATAAAATAATAATATTGATAATACCTATTTCTTATATAATGCTTTTCAGTGGTGGATCTGAAAGTTTCACAATCTTTAAATGCATTTATGACCACAATATCATTGTCAAGTGGGACAGCAATTTATGGATGGGAAACTGAAGCACAGAGGAGAAGTCTATGGCACAGCAGAGAATTAAACCCATGTCTCCCACATCCTAGGCCAGTGTCCTAAGCACCGGACAAGCCTTCCTCTTAGTCCATACTATCACCACAAAGATGATCTGATGCATCAGAAGACCCAGAACATTAAGGAGTCATGTACTATACAATTATAACAGGCATATGAGCTAATTATTTATAGTGCAGACAACATCTTAACTAAAGCCCTAGACATGTTATTGTGGAATCTATTGTAATTAAATCCACTGACTCACCCGTAGTTGTTGGGTATACAGAACCAAAGTTGGATTTGGATTGCCGGAATTCTGCACCATTGCGTAACGCAAAAATTGCACAGAATTGATGTTTAGCACAGACTTTTATTTCTCCCACACAGAGCCAGCCCTAGCCGCCCACAACTGATAGCAGGAGTGTGATTATAGTGCGTTATTCTGACAAATAAAATATGCAGAATTTTGCAGACCTTTAAAATATGATGCACAGAATTTTAATTTCTTTGGCATACAATTCTCCCAGGAGTAGTTTTGGATGCTCTATTATGCCTGATCCTCAAAACATGTGTACTTAATTTTACATACAAGTAGTCCTACATAAGAAACTAATGTTGCTGACAAGAAGAGAACTGCAACCCTTCAACATGGTGAAGGCAAAGATTTTTATCAATCTCCTCGATGGAAAAGATAAAGGACTCCTCTGTTAGAAATACTATTGGACAGAAGCTGACTTATGTACTTTGATCACATCAGGTGAAGAGCTGGAAATAACCTTGAGAAAATTATCATGGAAGAAATGATAGCAAGTCATCATTGTAGGGGATGACCAGTGAAGAAAGGATAAGCTGATGTGCAACAGATCATCTGCTGAGCATGCAAAGTTAGAAATGGATTGAGAAGTCTTCAGAAAATTCTACAATGTCACCAGCATCCAGATATGAATCAATATGTTTACTACTATTTCCTAGTCCTACATAAAGTTGAGCACATGCATTTACAAGATTGGGGCTTTATTAACAGGCAAGTGTATTTATCAATAAAAATCAGAAAGATTAGCAAGATAAAAAGTTAACTAGGTTGTTTTGGGAAATTTTCAAGACAATACCAACAAAATTTAGAATATCAACAGTGGTTGCCCAATATCCTACTACAGCGTTTTCTGTTTTGTCGTATAGAGAAACCCTACTGCAATGATGAGACAATCTTACACACTACTAACCAAGAATTTTTTAGAAGTCCTTCACTCTGTTACATCCTGTTAATACCAATTCAAGTAATAACCCAAGCTTTTACCTTTGAATCAAAAGGTAATTTTTTCTTCACATGTGGAGCCCAGTACTTATTTGCCAACTGTAAGGGAAAAAAAGGATTTTCATTAAACATATGGGCAAATACACAATCCTCTGTAAATACAGTGTGTCTATTTTATAGTGCAGTGTTCCTCAAAGTTTTTTTTGTCTGCGGCCCCCCTTCCACTCTCCCGCTTCCACTTGCGGCCCCAGGATACGTCCGCTGAAATGCCACCGAATAGAAAGCTTCTGCTCTCAGGGGCATTTCGGTGGGACAAAAATAGACCGCTTGCAATTTCGGTGGTCTCCCGGGGCCAATCCCGCAGCGGCGCCGGGACACTGCAGCCCCTTATGGGGGGGTCTCGCGCACTCCCGTGGGTGAGTCTCGCACACTCCCTGCGGTGCGCACACCCCACTTCGAAGACCACTGTTATAGTGAACCAAAACTGCAATGTTTTTATTCCACATGCTAGCTAAATTTAATCTCCTAATAGATAGTATCTTTTTATTAGGTATATCTCAGTCACACACTGCTCTGTAGATGATGTGGGAAGGCTCGAGTTGGATGAAAACTCTGGAGCTTGAGGACTGCACATTTCTCCTAAATCATCTTGATGGTGGGTCAGGAAGGGCAGGTGGGTTCCACACACAGTATACATTGGTCATGGGCCCCCAACCAAGCAGATATCCTAAGACCTGAGAAATTTCAGAGGTTTCAGGATACTCAGAATGGGCCAAGAAATTTCTGACGAAGGCCTAGCACCTCCTCACTACTCCCCATCTCTTGATTCAGCAAGGTTAATGAGATATGCTGCCATCGGCTCCATGGTCATCTCTGAGCAAGCTTCATTCTGAATGAAGGAGGGAAGGATGCACTGGGTAGAGTAGAGCAGGAGTTCACATAAAACTGTTTAAAATCCACCGGTTTCATAATACATTCCAATTACACTGAACCTTCAGCCACAGTTATGATGTTCTGCTTATTTTGTACGTTACAAATCGTTTTCTTTTAAGTCCTTCAGGTCAGAATACCTATTACTTGCTTGGCAGAGACCTTCCTGTTGTTTAGCAGTATATTTCAACACTATCATACAATGAGAACTTGAAAAATCCACTCCCCTACAATAAATAGACAGCTTGCTCTACAAGTTTCATGAACATTTGCTGAGTCAAAAACTGCAACTAAAACTTAGATTGATCTAGCTATGTCATTCAGGGGCATGAAAACATTCAAACTTCTGAAAGACAGAGTTAAGCTACCTTGCGTCCTGGTGTAGACACTGCTGGGTCAATGGAAGAATTCTACCTTTCTAGGGGGTAGATTTACTACAGAGATGGAAAAACCCCTTCCATCGCTGTAGTAAGCATCTACATCACAGTGGCACAGCTCCAGTGCTGCCGTTGTAAGGGCTTGTAACACAGACATAGCCTCTGTCGTTGCCTCTTCTTGTGCCATCTCCCTTCATAGGACATAAACAGATGTGCTAGGTGTGCATCTCCACAGGCTAGGGTCTCAAAGCCATGAAGTAGCAGCAGGAGACAAAAATCATGTGGAGCAATGGGTATGATAGTGGAGCAGTAACTGTCTATGTTCATTCAGTTTCTATTCATCGAGTGGGGCTGATGCAGATGGGATGGGAGACAGAGGCAGGGATGAGGGCAAGACTCCACACATTAATAGCGCTTTGTATAGTGATAGCTCATGCTTGTCTTTTGCAGCTGCTCTTACAGAGGATTTGTCCAGGAGCACTAGCAACTGGCAGAGGTGGACCTGAGCAGTCTGGACATCCTCAGCTTTCTGCTTTCCACATTACTCACTCAGAGGAAGTTGTCAGTGTTTTGAATTCCTCACCTGTACTCGCTGTAGTTCTCTTCACAGGCCATGTACTTCCTCCTTGCGTATGGGGCTCTGGGGGATTAAGGCTGGGGAAGGGACCAGAGTCTGCTGTGCAGAGTGACTATTTCAGGTACCCTTGCAAGGGATGCTTTTTAGTTGTAATGCTTCCACTTAAAGGAGATTTTACCCCTTGTGCTTGTAACGATAACCGTGACCCAAGTGTGAGACAAAGTTGCCTGTTGAGTCTGCTGACAGACAGCTCAGTGCTAATAGCACCGCCACAGATCATTAATTAAAGAAACCCAGGCCAACCCGCCATTAAACCACTGAACCACGTGCACTTAGGCCTGGTCAGCCCGAAGGCTACAGGTGAGCGGAGGCCACCCAAGCGTAGGAGGGAAGCACGGACCGGCGCGGTTGCCGAACTGCTCGGGCGCTGTACACACCGGGCCCATGAACCGGAGCAAGGCGCTGCCCAGGGACGCTCTCAAAGCCAGGACCCCAGCGGGATCAGACATTGCAAGGCCAAGGGGCTGACCCGCGCTTACACCGGGACCAACGTCTCCAAACCCCCAGGCGCCGGGGGGGGGGGGGAAGGGGGGAGCGTTAATCACTCGCCTCTGGCCCGGGAGATCCCAGGGCATCTAACGGGCCTCGGAGCACAGGGCTCCCTCACCCCCACCGGCCGGACCTCCTCGCCACGGCGCGCGGACGGCCGCAGCCCGGGGACGGGGAGATATTCCCCACCCCGCCTCACCTGGGTCACGAACTCCGCGTTGATCTGCGCCACGGTGGGCGCCACGATCTTCTTGGGCTGAATCGAAGCCGCCGCCGCCGCCGCCATGCCGCAGCGCGTAGGGGGTCCCGGCGCCTGCCTCACTCACCCGTCTCCTCCCGGTAACCGGTCTCGAGACACGATTGGTCTGTTCCGCCCCCGAATGGACTCTCTCAGCCAGCCCCGCGGAGTTACCAGCCTCACACCGGGCGCTTGCCGCTTGGGTCAATAGCGAAAGTTTGCGAAGAAAACGGAAGCGGAATTGGCGTTGGGCTCATCATAGAACCTCCAGGGCTAGAGAGGCAGACCGGCGGGGTCATAGAGATCGCGCGCTTCTTGCTAGAGCGGCAGTTAGAGGGAGACAGATGTGTTGGCTGCGCCACCGGCTGTGCACTCGGTGTAACTGCAGCAAGATGGTAATAGGCGCCCTCCTCTCACGCCCTCTACTTTTTTTTGGACAGGTGAGGCGGCTGGGAGCCTGTGCTGCTGTGGGAGCCAGGAGGGAGTGTGGCAGTGACAGGGCACCATCCCATTATACAGCGCAGCTCAGTCTCGTCCTGGCTCACACATCCTGCTCTGTGCCCCTAACCCAGAGATTGGGGGCAGGTGCTGGGGTCGCCCTTTAACCCCATCACACTATTCCAGGGACCAAAAGTATGAGGGATAAGTAAGAGGTGCCCAGGAGAGAGTGGCTATAAGGGAGACAATGGCAGCTCCTGCTACCCTGCTCCGAGCTGTAAGGTTCTGTCCCCAGCAACAGTGATTAGGCAACACCTAGGGACCAAGAGGCTAGTGATACCATTCGCGGAGAGGAAGCAGAGCAGCAGGAGTGAGAGAGATCAGCTACCCCATACCTTTTTCCAAACAGAGCAATTTTCATGTATTACTAGGTTTCAGAGTGGTGGCCAGGTTAGTCTGTATCTGCAAAAAGAACGAGGACTACTTGTGGCATTTTAGAGACTAACACATTTATTTGGGCATAAGCTTTTGTGGGCTAAAACCCACTTCATCAGATGCATAGAGTGGAACATACAGGCATGTCACGTCTTGCACGAGGGTTCCATTCCACAGTTACCGCGTAAAGCGGAAACCGCATATAGCCAGAACCCATTCGCTTCAATGGCAGGCAAAATCATGTGCCGACAGGAAGTTTTTTTTAAAAAAAATTACCCCCCCCCTTTTTTTTTTTGCCAACTGAGTAAAGCTGAAATCGCGTATGTTAAGTACGCCTAAGACGCGACATGCCTGTACAGTAGGAAAATATATATACAGAGAACATGAAAAGATGGGAGCTGCCATACTAACTCTAAGAGACTAATCAATTAAGGTGGGTAATTATCAGCAGGCGAAAAAAACTTTTGTAGTGATAATCAGGATGGCCCATTTCAAACTGTTGACAAGGTGTGAGTAACAGCAGGGGAAAACTTAGCATGGGGAAATAAATTTCAGTTTGTGTAATGACCCAGCCATTCCTAGTCTTTAGTCAAGCCTAATTTAACGGTATCCAGTTTGCAAATTAATTCCAGTTCAGCAGGTTCTCATTGGAGTCTGCTTTTGAAGTTTTTTTGTTGAAGAATTGCCACTTTTAGGTCAGTTACTGAGTGACCAGAGAGATTGAAGTGCTCTCCTAAAGGTTTTTGAATGTTACGATTCCTGATGTCAGATCTGTGTCATTTATTTTTTTGCAAAGAGATTGGCCAAACTGGACAATGTACATGACAGAGGGGCATTACTGACACACGATGGCATATATCACATTGGTAGATGTGCAGGTGAACGAGACCCTGATGGCATGGCTGATGTGATTAGGTCCTACGATAGTGTCATTTGACTAGATATGTGGACAGAGTTAGCACTGGGCTTTGTTGCAAGGACAGTTTCTTGGGTTATTGTTTTTGTTGTGTGATGTGTGGTTGCTGGTGAGTATTTGCTTCATGTTGGGGGGATATCTGTAAGCGAGGACTGGCCTGTCTCCCAGGATCTGTGAGGAATCATCCTGGAGAGGTTTTAGTTGGGGGCTGAAGGTGAGGATGATCCCTCACTCTCACAGATGCACCAATACGGTGGTTCTCAACCTTTTTTCATGTGTGGACTCCTAACAAATTTCAAATGGAGGTGTGGACCCCCTTGGAAAGCTATTTTCTGTATGTTAAATTCTATTCAGTCAGTTTTCAGTCTAAGTCTTTCACAGATCCCTTAAACATAGCCTGCAGATCCCCAGGGATCTGCAGACCACAGGTTGAGAACCACTGCACTAAATTAGAGGGAATTTTTAAGATATTTCTTCTCTATCTTCACAGGTGTCATAATTAAGACCCAGGATATATAAAGATAATGTACCCTACAATAATTGTCATATTGACTTGCTTCATGCTAAAAAATTAAAACTAACACTTTTGGGGGCTAGGTGGCTGTGACATGCTCAGAAAGGGTTAAGCAGCTCACAGGCTAAATGACCCAGAGTCAACCTTGAGAGGTGTTAGAAAAGTATGTAAATGGTAATTAGGGCCATTCCATCTTAGATAGGCTAGAACTTTGAAATGCAAACCTATGTTGTTAGAAAAACAGAGGTGATACTAATTGTATGTGTTTACGTATATCTTGTTAGATATTAAACATGTAAACAGACAGTTCCTGTCTATTACTATAGCTGAGATCAAAATAGAATATTAACATTTAGATGAATCTTGGGTGAAATAATGTCATTGTCTATATATCTTTTTAAAGTTTGTGGTAAACTGTATATGAACTGCTTAATGGATAAATTACTTTATGTTAATCCATGTAGTTGATTACTGGTGACATTTAGGAAACAGCAGGTTACATCAAAAGCCTATTGTTCACCCAGGACTGTATGGTTAAGAGGCTGTTAGAAAACTGTATAAAAGACTCTTGGGACCTGACCCTTTCATCTCAGATCTGCTTGATGCTTCATGCAAGGGAAGCTTGAGTCATAAGACTCAGATCTCCAGTCCCATCTGGATGAGCCTGAATATGAACATTGGACTATAACTATGGATTAATTCTGAAAGAATTTTTTGCAACTGCAAAGCTTACCATCTCTACTATGAATCTGATCTGAGAACTGTACTCATGTCTGTGTATACTGATCTTTTAACCAATACTCTCTCTTTTCTTTTTTAATAAATTTTAGTTTCATTAATAAGAATTGTCTATAAGCGTGTATTTGGGTAAGATACAAAATATTCCTTAACCGGGGAGGTGTAACGTGTCTTTGGGATTGGTAGAACTTCCTTATATGATTAATAAGATTTTCAGTAATCCTCATCATAATGACTTGGATGTCTGGGTAGAGGCCTAATCCTGGGTTGCTTTAAGGGAACTGTTTTGGCTTCTGGGTAACCAGTTAGATATTGTAGAAGCTGTTCTGAGGCTAGCTTGATGGATCCAAGTACTGGAATTACCACCAGCTTTGGCGATTGTCTGCCCCATTCTTTGCAGTTTGCCCTAAGTAAGTAACCTCAGTGTGGCTCCCCTGGAGCCTCAGTTAGAGAGGCATAATGTATTTCTATAATCATTTGACCCAACTGTGCACATACTACTGAATAGGACAATACTGGGACTAGTCACACCATTATACTCAATTGTGTTTGTGGGATCATGCCCATATGTTCAAAGTAAAATGGAATGTGAGGATCTCATCCTAGTTTCTGCTTATCACAAAACTACAATTGTGAACAACTGTTCAGCACAGAATTTTAGTCTCTGCTCAAAAGGACCGGGACTGGAATCATGAGGGCCTACAGATCAAGACTGTAGGTGAATCCAAATCCATTAAATTTAGTGGTGATCTTTTCATTGACTTCAGTGGAATTTCTATCAAGCTATAAGCATGTTAGAAGCCATGGGGAAGCCAGCTGTGGGGAGAACTGGAACAATAGGTCTCTGCAGATCCAGATTAGGTGCATTAGTAGAACCATGGTAGGCAGGACTGGAAAGGTGGAGGTATGTTAGGGTGACCACACAGCAAGTGTGAAAAATCGGGACAGGGTGGGGGGTAATAGGAGCCTATAGAAGAAAAAGACCCAAAAATCAGGACTGTCTCTATAAAATCGGGATATCTGGTCACCCTAAAGGTATGTAGATCAAAAGTCAGATATACAAGCAGAATCAAGTTTGTGGGATGGGAGGATATACCACAATCTTGCAGGTATGTAGCTCAGGATTACTGTACATTCACAGATCTTTGAAAAAGAACAGAACTGGTGGGAGGGAGAGGGTAGGGTTGGCAGAGATGTAGGCACTCAGGGTTGGCATAGTGACAGGGTTTCAGGTCAGGACTCAGGTTTTTAAGTAAGGAAGAATTCACTGTGCCTGCACACACGTTTCTTGGCTCAAGGTACTGTAACATTATTAATCTTTCATTATGAGCATTAAAAGTTTACAATTTTATTAGAAAAAAAAACAAAAATGTGCTATTCAAAGCTACTAGAGCAATATTATTACATAGCCATCACATAAGGTAGTACAATTTATCCACTCAGACTGGGGAAAATAATGTATCTGGTAATAAAAAAAAAGTCACTGTGTAATTCAATTTTCTTTATAATGACTGCCTCTCAGACATACATTTCCCAGAGCCATCAAAGCATAAACCGAGTTTATTAAGTTATAACTCACCATTTAAAAATCCCCCAAACTCCTGTGCAACTAATATGAACACAAGCTTCTTTATAGTTTAGGAGACCCAGGCAGTTTGAACATTAAAGACACATTACCTCAAAGTACTATTACAGGGAGGTATCCTGCAGTCTTTTCTGATGAGAGCAGTCCCACTGTATTCACTAAGGATTACTGAAATGTGTAGAAAGGGGCAGGATTAAGGTTTACATGTAGAAGGAAGCCAAGGTAATTGAGCATTAGAACAAAAGTCCCAGTTTGAGATTTGAAGTCTCATTAACTTCTGTGGGTTTTGGATTAAGCCCAGATCCACAAAGGTACTTAGTTTGCCTAGATGCCAGATTTAGATCCATAAGTCCCAGTTTTAGGCTTCACTGTGACCCACAAAACTCCCATCAGCTGCTGCTTAACCCTTTAGGTACCTAAACTCAGTCAATACTAGATCACCACTGTGCAGGACCCTATGTGGTAGGCATGCTCAGAGGCCACCTACCAGATCTAGTCCCATTCAAGATCTAGCTGGAGGAGCTGTTGCCAGTGGTGCCCATTTTATGATTTTTAGTCCAGTGATTAGAGCATTCATTTGGGATGTGAGAGACCTGGTTCGATTCCCGCCCCCCACCCTGTGTGTGGGAGAGAAAGGATTTGAACAAGGTTTCTGACCCTTAGGAGCATAAATCTAACCATTCAGCTATGGGATATTCTGATGCAGGGCTCCCTCAATCTCTCCCATTGAACCTGTTTCCATCAAGGATAAACAGTCCTTGAAGCAAGGAGACAGGACCATGGGTCACCAAACTCCCCGCTGGGTGCCCTAACCACCAGGCTATGGCATCATTCTGTCTCTCTGCTCTAGTATTTATCCACTGTAATGCTTTTGGTGCTATACCATAGACAAGCCAAGATCTATTTAAGTGAAATTACACACTTTTATCTATTATTTTCAAAATATTTTCCCTCTATTTGTATTAGGTTAGATCCTTTTCCTTATATGAAGTATGTTTGTCTCAAAGCTGAATATGTAGTTTGCCAGGTTTCTTGGGGAAATCTCAACTTTAACGTTAGAGACCCATTGTTTGATTGTAAACAGGAAAACAATTTCCTTTGATTTAGCTATTTAAAAATGAATTGCTTTATGCTAGCAGCTTATTACTATTAGACATGAGTCCCCTTTCATGAAACAGGACAATGGTTATGCACCTAAAGATACTTCAAAGACTGATGGCTTGCATTTGCCATGAAGCGTTATGCAAAATGACCATGGCATACTGATGTGATTTAAGCATGTGAAGTGTGATTTAAGCATGTTTAAAATAGCAGAAATTGCTCTGTGCTTCCCTAGGACAATCTAGCTCCTCCCCCTGGTTTCCAGGGTAGTATCAAGCCTGCGGAATCTATCATCCTACAGGTTTGCCTGCTGGCTACTACTCCAGAACACGCCTGCAGATGGGGTTTCACGTTGCTCCTTCGGGCAGCTAATAATGGATATCACTTGTGCACTTGTCACAAGTCTGTGGTAGGATAACATCACCAGTAGAAACAAAAGTGAAACTAAGCCACCATTGGAAAGCCTGGAGTTCAGAATGAAGGTTACATTTAAATACTTCCAGGACACCAGAATGAATGGAAATGCAGAGTCCATTAAATTTGGACTTAAATTTGCACTCTGAAGGCTCTCTTTTCAAGGAAAAGACCTAGAGACACAGGGAAAAGTCCAGGCCCTATCTGAATGTTGGCATTGACTTCAAAACAGCCAGTGTTTCACCCTCTGTATTGCCAATTGATTCAGGTTCATAGGATACAGAGGCAATAAGCTCACAAGTGAGGAAAAACTCAGGCTATTTATTACAAATAGCAGGCAAACATAAAATACAAGCAAGCCAATTCTACTAAGCAAGGATATAATCTTACACTCCTCCTTTCAGTCGTAGGGAACCCCAAGCAAGCAACGATGGCGGGACCCCCAGGCCAACACACAGCACCAGTCTCAGGTCTACGTCGTGGTTCACTGAATCAGTGTTTCTGGGGCTTATTTATACCCAAAACCCACTTAGGCTACATGGGAATTTGCAGTAAACAAGCCCATTAATTATGCCCATCTGCAGTCAACAAGCTCATTAATTACACCTGTTTTGATTTTAGGTACCCAACTCTTATCAACGTTTATGAATTCCTTTCTAGTGTCACATGATATTTTAAGATGCAGCTGTCCACCCTCATTAACTAAAAACTCCTCCAACATTCAAAAATCATACTATTTAAACACACAGGTGTTTGAACAAAAACTTTCGCAGGCAAGAGTAAGCCAGAGGCCTACTACTTTCCCAGGTAAGAGTAAGCCAAATGCCTACTTGACCAAAGAAAATGGAAGTCCAGGCATAAAAAGGGCAATTGTACATGTCACTCTTGACTCCTCATAACAATATCTTCTGGTGTGTTTCCACTACGCCCTCCTAGATTTTTCCAGTTCAGTTTTAGGAGCCTGATCCGCCTCTTCACTCCACTGCATAATTCCTCTGAACGTGGAATTACATTGGTATAGAAAGGAAAGGAAAATCAGTCCCTCTGTCTTCACCACTAACTTGGGGATGAATAAAATTCCCACTATATCAAGGGAAGATCCCTGGTGACTTTTAAAAAGTTCCCTAGAGCCCTAACAATTATTCCACGGTTCTAAAAATAATCATTAAATAACATTTTTCAAATGTGCCTTTTCTGATCTCAGAATTGGGCTTCTGCATTAAGTCCCTCCAAGATCTTTAAAATCTCTATTGAAATTTCTAGGAAAAGCTATTTTTGAGATAAGGCATGGAAAAAAAAAAGCATTCACTTTTTAAAACATGACTAAACATCCACCTTTCTGAACCCAGCACCCATCTATCAAAACCATCTCATTGGGATCGTCTCAAATTTGGACAATGAATTGTCCAGCAACTATAGATCATATATGCAGAATTTGAAAAGGAAAGGAATCTTGAAAAATTTAACTGTGTTTGCACAAAAATCAATTATAAGATATACACTTACTATAAGTGTATGTTACCTTCATTTGGGGGAGGATACTATCTCTCCATAATATTTATACATTCATATATATAGGCAAAATAAAATATCTGGTAGATAATAAAGTACTGGTATACCAGTATCTCTATAGTAGTGATTAAAATGCTCTTTTGTATATTCCATTAGAGTGATTAGGTCTGTATGAGATTAAAAACTTACTGTGGTTGTATTCCCCAGACTCTCAATCAAGTTTGATCCAATTAACAACAGTGCTTTCTAATTTAACCTTGTTTCAAGTCATTAATCTGACTCTCAAAACTTTTTAAAACACAAAAAGTCTGGGTTTTTTTTAAATATATATTGAAAAGTTTATTTTTTTTTGTGGAGCAGAAAAAAATGGTTTCAGAAACAATCCTATTTGTTGTAACATGCAGCAATGTGTTAATTACTGTGATATCTAATCTTTTACCTTCTGCATATCAAATTTCACACAGCTGGTCTTTACACCTCTAGAGTCTTCGAATGAAGTGCACAATAAAAATACTACATAAATAAAAAGATTTGTTACAGGTATTTCAAAAGAGCTCTACAGCACACCTCCAAAACACATTTTCCAGTATTCTGTCTTTCAATACAAAACAATCTGAAGAGACAAGAAAAAAAAAAGTCTAGAAGTACAACCACTAGCCAAGTATGAGATTATACCAGAAAGACCATTTTTCTATTTTTACTCTCTCATATAGGGGGAGACAGTCTCCAGATAGGAGGAAATCCTCATTTCATTTATACCAAATATTACATAGTTTATGCCATTGTAAGACTTAGGTTAATCACTTGAAAGACTGCAAATAGAAGTCAGAGTTCATTTAAATAAATCTGGATCTACTTAAACAATGAAAAAAAAAATTCTCCAATTTTCTGTTAGTTGGAAACTTTAGGGTTCAAGCACTGAGAAGTTACACAATAAAGAAACTTTAGCAGGCAGCTTCTCTTTCGGAGAGGGGAAAAAAAACCTCTAACTTCATTCTTTTCTACAAGTTCCCAGAGTCTCTTTCCCCAGGATGTCCATAATTATTTTTGCTCACCCATTCTTTCAGCATAAGGGGAAAAATGGGCATATACCAACACTTACCAGAAAATTCATACTGTAACTACAGCTTCTATTAATACAAAACTGGATTTACTTGATAGGAGCTAATTGTCATTTACAGTCAAGTTATAAAGGAATATGACTTCCTAACAACATTGTTTGTCAGTTATCATCTTACCCCATCCTAAGGAATATTTCCTTAACTTGTGCAGTGTGCACTACCAGGAAACAAGGAGGCTATTACTCAAAATTTTGGCCTTGCAGAAGAACTAAGGATACAGGGAAGATGAATGGAAAGGGGACACATTAATGGCATTATTACATGAAAAGAAAAATAATACCCAACTGGGGCTTAATTAAGAGTCTCCTCCACTTCTCTTGCAGAATAACACATGAATATTATGTTGACTGACCCACAAAGCTAGAAGAGGCAGGGAACAAGATTGGAAGAGTCAAATAAGGTTAAGACGACTGTACTGACTCAGGAACACTGTTATTTTAATGTGCATATATATTCAATATCTAGCTCTTACATAGTACTCTTCATTCACAGATCTTAAAGCAGGTAAGTATTATCTCTATTAATCTTGTGTTATTGTTTTGGAAGTTATCTTTCCCTCTGGGCTTTCTCCTCCACTTCTTCCTTTTCCAACTCCTTTCTTTTTCTCTTGTATTACCTGGTCTGCAGAACAAACAAGAGCATAAGAAAACCAGTACTGACCAGGCACAGCATGCATCTTATGCTTTCAACATACATGGAGACAAAGTGAAATGGGTTAAGGACAGTCTTTTTACATTTGCTTTTTGGTAGGTGCAATCAGAAATCATATGGTCATGAATTAACTCCTCTGGATGGGGAAGAGCACAACTTTTAAACACATTTATATTGCACTACAGATTGCTTAAACACTTATGCAATAACTACATGTATTCACAATTTGTAAAAAATGCTGGAAGTTTTCAAACATCAATCCTTATTCATCACGAAATATATAAGTAAAGTCTGTTTACATACATAACAGTATGTTAACCTTTCTTCAGGTCATCTCTTTAACATAAATAGTCACTTCCCACAAACCAGTCAGTCTAATGTAAGCCTGTTCATAATTATGTAATCCAGAAGTTTTATACTTTAAAAACAATCAATCAATTTCATGGAACACCATCCACTTTTGTTGAACACAAAATACCTTCTAGTGTTTGTTATCCCACTCAGTGGAATTCTGGCAGCCATTTTATCTTTAGGATTTCTTCTTAAAGTGAGTAAGGTGATGCCTTTTCAAATGTGGGGCCTGTCTGAAAGTTTTACCACAAACTGAACATTCAAATGGCTTCTGTCCAGCATGCATTAAATAGTGCCTTTCAAGTTTGGAAGGCGATTTAAAAGTTTTAAAGCAGACACTGCACTGATAAAACTTTTTAATAGCTTCACTTTTCTCCATACCTCCAGAAAAATTATACCAGTGACTGTAATGGCTTTGCTCCATTTCCAACGATTTACTATACAAATACGGCTGTGTGTTTCTACTGCTTGTGCCAAGAACAAAGTCCCCAGACTCTAGCTCAACTTTGATTTCAGCTGCTTGGTTTGACTGAATCAGCTCAAATTCTGGAAAGCCAGATGCCTGTGAAGGTCTTGTGGAATAACACACAGGCTGAGAAGACTTAAATTCAGTGTGATCTCCCTGATGACTAAAAAGTTTGTTCAGATTTTCAAATTCCACATGACAAACAGGGCTTTTATATGGTCTCTTTTCAGTATGGGTGAGCTGATGTCTTTTTAAGTGAGCTGACTGTCTAAATGTCTTCCCACAAACATTACAGCCAAAGGGCTTCTGTCCCGTGTGAATAAGATAATGTCTTTGAAGTTTGGATGAAGAAGGAAAGATTTTTTCACATCTGTCACATTTACACACTTTGTGTCTGTTATGTGTATTTTTAGTAGGAGTTGAAAAAGCACAGTGAAGTGCTGCTTCTGGATTATCAAAGAAATCAGCATCCAATGAACCATAAAGAGAGTCATCTTTATTATGCACCGAATCATCAATATTTAACATGCTTTCACCAGTAATTATATCATTTAAATTAATTTCTAATTTGTGCTTTTGTAGGTGCTCTTGCCAGGATAATGGCATGACAAATGTCCTTTTCTTTTTATTGCTAATTGTCTTGTGCCTTACAAGCTTGCTATGATAATTCTTAAAAGTTTTAGGGGAAGCATTCCGATCAGAATGCTGCTCATTAGATGCAAACAGGTCATAACTTTTAAAGTGACTTGTTTTATTATTTTTTTTGTCAAACAGAGACGAATCTGATGACTTTTCTCCAGCATGTTGGAGCTTCCTCCGGACTTTACTTTTAAAGTTTGCTTTGTGGGTGTAGGCTGATTTGCCACTGTTTAAATTTTTGTCATCTCTCAAGTAAAAACATTTGTGCAAATTTAGAACCCGCTCAGTTTCAAAACACTGCTCGCACACTGGGCACTGAAAAGGTACAATATAAATAGAGTGAACATCAAGTGGATCATTCTCTGGGGACTCACAAGTATCATCATTCTCAAAATTATCCCTTTTTCCTTCCAGTGAGTTCTGATACCTAGAATATTTAGAAGTCTTTGCTCTGTAAAGGGTTCTGGGAAGAGACTTATTTCTGACATGGAGTTGCTTGTGCTTCAGCAGTTTGCTCTGCATCTTAAATCCCTTTTGACAAAAACAACACTGGAACGGCCTCTCTTCTGTGTGTGTGAGCTGATGGATTTTCAAATGTGTTGACTGCCTGAAAGATTTAACACACAAGGAACATTTAAAAGGTTTCTGGCCAGTATGAATCAGCAAGTGTCTTTCAAGCTTAGATCGTGATGGAAACATCTTGTTGCATGTTTCACACATGTGAGTTTTCTTTCTCCTCCTGGCACTGTGCAGATGATCTGACTTTGTGCACTGATGCAGCATCCACCTCTCCTCTGTTGTAAAAGATTTTTGGCAGATAGAACAATGAAATATTCCATACAACAGCCTATCTTGCTTGGCATCCACTGATTTTTTAGTTTGCTTAATATCACTCTGGTAGTTTTCATTATGAAGCTGCTGATGCTTTAAGAAAGTAATTAAATTTTTGAAGTTTCTATGGCAAATGTTGCATTTAAAAGGAAGTTTATGGGTTAGCTGATGTCTCTCCAAATGGACTAGCTGTCTAAAAGTTTTATGACATACATAACATTCAAATGGCTTTTGACCAGTGTGTATAAGATAATGCCTAGCTAATTTTGATGGAGTTTCAAATTGTTTGTAGCAGATGTCACATCTATATGGCCTTTTCCTGGGTATCTTGTTAGCTGTTACGCACTGCTGAAATTTGAACATTTTAAAAAATAATAAGACTCCTATTCTGGTCAGTTTCTTCAGAAATGCACTTCAATAAAAACCATCGCAACACTGAGAAGGAAGGCTGGAACAGCAGCGAAGTTATTTTACAGAAGGATTCCTAAAATTCCACGGATCCCTAAAATAGTAAGAATGAAAAAAACAGGTATTTTAGGGACAAATTTTCTCTTGCCTTTTAGACAACTGCAGTTATTTTAACTAGTGCAAGATACATTTAACTTGGTTTAAAATGCTTCCTATCAGATTAGCCACAAAATATATCATGTGTTAAGAAAAAACTGGACTATTCTACAGAGGAGGAGAGTCAAAAGTCATCTGTAAGAAAGATTAATTTTAATCCAGCCTATTACCACTGAATGCTACTCCAAAAGCACATCAATTTCAGCTATCGTAAAAATATATATAAAAACACTGCTCTTGTTAAAAAAAAACAAACGTTGTTTGGGGGGGTTTTTTGAGTGGAGTGGTTGCAATACATTTTCCATCACTATCATCACTGTAAATAAATACTAGTTATTAGCAGCTTTGGTTATATAGTAGATGTAACCTCTGGGAGAATTAAGGAAGCGGAGATTCTTGGATCCCAAAATAATAGTAAAATTGTAAAAAGTTAAATTGTGAGAAGTGCCAAATTAACATTCTTTTAAACAGAAGTCCAGAGAACAAGTACCATTCATATTACCAATTTATTTCAGGGACCACACAATAACCATCTCAAGGCATAAAGCCTTTTGTTCGCTCTGAAACTGACCTGTATTTGAACCGGTGCCTGATGGGTGATGGACTCTAACCCATAATCAATTCTCTGAGCAATACAATCCCCCTTCTTAAATAAAAATTATCTATCAAGTCATTTCATTGTGCATGCATTTGGATATTATTCATCACAAGTTGTGTGTTGAAATGAGTACACAAGTGAATATAAAATACATGTCTGACTTGTTTTAGAACACACACACAGATGCAGGTGCACAGAAAAATCCAAATTTTCCAAAAATTAGAAGTGATGCCTAAAATTAAGCCCTTTAATATTAAACATGTAAAAAGAGATATCTAAAAAGATTAACCCCCCACCATGTCCCACCCCTAAAGTTAAGTGGAGAATAATAAACTGGGGGAGTCTGAGTTATACAGAGAGGAGCAGTACCCAAGTTTCCAGGTTTTCTCCTTCATACCAATTCTGGGGTTTATGTACAGGAAGATCAAGTGAATTTATTAGCTACCAGTTTCTGAGAACTGGACATCCAACTAGCACAGCTCTTCTTCCTTCTACTCTAGTTTATAGTATTTCAGAAATACTCTTCTGAACAGCTTGCAATTCTCACTTTGGATGGATTTCTTCCCCACTTGCTATATTATCAGTAACAATCCCTGTCTTGCAAAGGTGCAGCAGAATTTAAGGAGGAAAACATCAACACTCCTTTGAAGTGGTAGATACAACATTCAGAACAACTAAATTTTCTGTCTTTCAGAATTTCTCATGTCCCTCATCTCTCTCATAGGCCTGCACGCAGACAAAAAGAACTGGATGGGCCTCTACTACAGTCTGACAAAGCAAGTCCATGCAGTGACCAAAGTCAACTGTTTGACAGTAAGATACTCCTTTCACATCTAAAGAATGAATTGGCTGCTTCTTCATTTACACTGCCTTTTCAAGCCTTGACAAATAGACATACTAATTAATGTCATTAGATCTATTTTTCCACATGGCTAGGATATAAACTTTGGATTGCAGTCATAATAGATATAAAGCCAATATTATATTTCATCTTAGCCATAAGGGCCTGGAATCACGTAATATTATATTCACTAATTGTGAGGCCAAAAATATAATTCAAAAGAGGCCTTCACTTCGCCCGAGAGTTCTGCCCTGTTGTTACTAATCTATATTCCGCCATACTTAACTCTCTACCTTAAAAGAAAAAATTATCCTGATCCCAAGATTGAGTTTTGCTGTGCTCTTGATGTGTACCTTGTAAAATTATCTACAGAACATGCAAGCACAAGCCTTGTTGCTTATTTTACAAGCTACATATTACAAGATACAGAGTTAAGAATCTGATCACAAAGTCAGACATATCATAACCTGACTTTCTTCACCAACTTTCCCTTAGGAAAAAAATACAGATCTCACCGTTACAAAACACTGTTTACCAGATACACTATCTCCACCCACAGTTGATTGCAAATGGGCCAAAAGCAGAAGAGTTTACATGACTAGAATAACACTCTCCTCTCTCCTAATTTTCCCATAAATGTTTTGAAACATTTTATGAAGCAAAATAAAAGTGAAACAATGAGCATGAGACTGGTACCATGTTTGAAGGAAACTGACACCCCATGCCAAGCTTTTCCAGATAGGTCCAGGGTCATCTCCATTTAAACCCAATTTAAACCTTTGGGATCAGGTCTCACAAGTGAATTGTTCCCTCCCTGCACAAAATTTAGAGGATCACAATCTGGGATACTAGTTTTGGAGAGAAGTAAACCAGGGATTAAAAATAAAGTCTCAGATAAATCAGAAAGAGTGAACAGACTACATGAAGGACCATCTTTTTCACTGTGAGAAAAAAAAAACAACCCACAGTGACTTCCACTAGCGCTAACACGTCTCCACCCCCCAAAGCAGAGAGGGTATAGAAACTCCCCGTGTAATGGGAAAGGGAAGGCTACGGCGGTGACACTTCCTATAAAGGGGTGGGGGACAATCCCAGTTATTGTCAAGGCCAAATTTTGCTTCCACTTAAATTCACCGCAAAACGCTCAGGAACCTTCCCGGGAGGGGGGGAGAGGAGATCGGATCTGAGCCCCCAGTGAGCAGAAGGGCAGAGAGCGGAATCAGCAGCAAATCGATGCCTCACCCCAGCTGCGGGGCTGCAGCTTTCAGGGCGCTGAGGGGAAATGCCCGAGAGGCTCCCCCCGAGAGCAGCTGCGCTGGCAGGCGGTAGCGCGGGGGCTTCCCAGGCCGCCTCGGGAGTTAGCGCGCAGCGCTCCCGGGAGGGACCCGGCGGCGCCCCGGCTAGGCGAGGACCTGGGGAGCAACCTGAAAAGCGGCCGCTGCGCCCTCGCCTTCCTCATCCCTCGCACGGTTTCTGCCGTGCAAGCTCTTCCCCCCGGATGGCACCGAGTCTCCGGGACTGAGGGAAACCCAGCGCCGAGCTTTCAGTTCCCACCGTTCAATCCCACCCCGCCGCCTTCCCCGGGCCGCGGCACTGGGCTGGGCGGGGCTGGGCGGCACCCGCGGCGGGGGCAGAGGCCCCGGCTAGCGCGCCGCTTGCTGCTGCGTGCTGACAGGGAGACTCGGGAGCAGGCGGGGGTGGGTGTCTGTGTCCCGCTCTCTCACCAGGAAAGCACCATATAAAAAAACAGAGGGAAACAACCCCCCGCCCCGTGGAAAATCCCTGGGTAGGGACCGCTTGGCGGTGTCATTCTCCTCCCCCGCCCCCATCTTTTTGCGCTAACGTGAGGCAAAGCTCTGGTGGATGTGAAATCTTGTCCTAGCCGGGCAGTGGAAGTTTTGGCCCAGAGGGAGTCCAGGTTTTGTTCCAAAGGGTTATGTTTTAAAGGTGGTTTCTAGGCCCTCTGCTGATCAAAAGTTGTGGAGGTTTATTCATTTGCCAGTGAAACATTTTAATATCCCATTCATCATCAAGTGGTCCCGGTGGAGAGGCTGCTTGGGGGACTGAAACCTTTCCCAAAAGTCTGATCGTTCTATAGGGATGTTTTGCAGGCAGATCAATGAATGCACAAAAAGGATCTGGGCAACACTGTAGACCAGGGGTTCTCAAACTGCGGGTTGGGACCCCACAGGGTATCGCGAGGTTATTACATGGTGGGGGGTCACAACTGTCAACCTCCACCCCAAATTCTGCTTTGCCTCCAGCATTTATAATGGTGTTAAATATATTAAAAAGTGTTTCTAATTTATAAGGGGGGGGGGTCACTCCGAGGCTTGGTATGTGAAAGGGGTCACCAGTAAAAAAGTTTGAGAGCCACTGTGGTAGACAGCTCACTGAAGATCGCTGCTCAAGTGCAATCAAACAAAGTCTTCGGACACCTAAGGCAGGGGTTCCCACACTTGTTCTGCAGCTTGTGCAGGGTAAGCCCCTGCCTGGCTGCAAGATGCTTTGTTTACTGGAGTGTCTGTAAGTTCCACCACTCGCAGCTCCCAGTGGCCGCGGTTTGCCATTCCCAGCCAACGGGAGCTGTAGGAGGTGGTGGCCTGGCCCGTGCTGCTTCCTACAGCTCCCGTTGGCCAGGAATGGTGAACTGCAGCCACTGGGAGCTGCAAGCGGCCGAACTTATGGACACTCCGGTAAACAAAGTGTCTTGCAGCCAGGCAGGGATTTACGCTGCTCAAGCCGCAGAACAAATTTGGGAACCCCGACCTAAGGAATGAGATGGAGAGTAATATTGGAAATATCCCCATGCTGGTATATATCAGTGGTATATCGTCACCTGGAATACTGCATTCCGTTCTGGTCACCTCATATCAAAAAGGATATGGCAGTAATAAAGAGGAGTTCAGAGACAGGTGACAAGAATGAAGCATTGAAAAAATGTCCATAGGAAAATAGATTGAAAAAAATGGGATTTTTCCCTTTGAAAGCAAATGAAAAAGAGGGAACATGATACTTTACAAAATGATGAATGTTATACAGAAGGCAGACCAAGAAATTCTATTGACCTTCACAATACAGGAACATGGAGGCTGTCACCACATCACCAACCCAGTCTGGGAATCACACTCATCACTGCCTCAGTTTCTTCTCTTAGACTTCTCAGTGACTCCCAAAAGCTTTCACATGTCCAACAACACCACACTTTTGTGGGTCTGGTTTATTAACATAAAGCTCAGAAGGAAAGACTCCCTGTTGAGGCTTCTTCAGTCAACTTGTTCTCTAGACTTTCTGCTTGGCACTAGCTCTCTTCGTGACCCAGGCCCGGTCCCTGGGAGCTAAGAAGATTCTTTGTGCAGAGTTGCTCACATCACTCTTCTGCTCCCTATTAAGGGATAGAGTCTGCCTTCTGGTTTTCCACAGACCTCTCTTACCTATGCTCAAAGACCTGATTTAGCCATATGATTCACCTGTCATGTGACATCATTACTCATTTGCTCCACTTGGGGAAGTGAGTTAAGTGTGTCACAAGTGCAGCTCAACCCTTCTCCCCTTAAAGGGGGGCAGCCATTCTGTGACATGTGAAATGTGACAAATTAAAAGTGATAAAAGGAAATACTTTTTCACATAATGCACACTTGGCCTGTGACACTCATTGCCACAATACATCACTGAGCAGGATTCAAAAAAGAACTGCATGTTTATATGGATAATAAGAATATCCAAAGTTACAACAGAAGAGATTAAAGATAAAGAGTTTTGGAAGGACTAGAAACCTTTGTATTTCAGGGCATAAGTCAACCTCTAACCAATGGGAGTAGGAAAGAAATTTTCTCTGTAGGCAGATTATATCTTGACTATGGTCTTGCAACTTCCTCTGAAGCAGCTGGTACTAGTCTGTGCTAGAGACAGGATACTGACCTATATAAACCGCTGATTTGATCCAATATGGCAGTTCCTGTAATTAAGCTTCAACATCATTTATCTTCCTATAATTTCCTAGACCCTCACAGTTAGGCTTCAAAGAAGCTCATGACACAGAGACTGTCCTACAAATACATATTGATGATCTACTGAAGGTCTTGGATGAGATCACATGACGGGGAGATGGCCATCAGAGTCATCACTGAGTATAGCATCTATCAGTACTTGCAATATACAGTCAGAAATGATTTTCCTGGAGTCGTGCCTCGGGCATTTGGAGTTCCACACAAAATGGCTAGGGAAAGGAGGAAGATGACTCCTTTATTTATAACCATTAGCCCAGTGATTAGAGTAGTCACCTGGAATGTAGGAGGCTCAGATTCAGTTCCCACCTCTGCCTGACAAGGAAAAGACATTTTAACAGGGATCTGCCTCCTCTGAGCTGTGTGCTTGAACCACTGGACTATACAGTGATTCTCATGCAGTTGCTGGCGCAATTCTTCCTCTGGTTTCAGGATTTACTAAGCCTTAGGTGAGACAGACATCCAGATGTCTGCCTGAGACAACAGAGTGCATGCTTAGAGGAAGAAAGAGAGGTTCCTAGGAACTTTTGAGGCAAAAATTTAGCCACTGAGTGAGTTTAAAGTTGGGTCGAAAATTTAGCCACTGAGTGAGTTTAAGTGCCTACAAGGTTAGGTGTCAGCTGAACAGGGATTTTGTGGGTCGCAGTGCTGCTTAAAACCAGGCTTGAGGTGCCAAAGATCTTTGTGGATCTGGCCCATAATCTCTGAATGAGTTTACAACTAAAAGGGAGATATTATTTAAATCACACAATAAAATGGCTGCCTTATGTGTTGTTTTCTTAATATAGATACATTTTCCTGAATTACTTTGTGTAAATGTGCTCTGTTTCATTTATTCACAGGGAATGAACAGGGAACAGGGAAAACAAACCTGCTTCTTTGAATGGGCTTGCACTTTCTTGCCACAAGGTGACCTCACGGATACCCTTTCCTTCAATGCAGAAGTCCTTTATAGGGGATCTTGCGGATTCCAGCTCCATGTGGAGAGTAGGGCTAGGATCTGACCCCTGATGAGTAGAAAGGAAGAAGCCAGGGGGGAATAAGTAGCAAATCAAAGCCATAATTCAGCAGGAGGGCTGTGGCCTTCAGTTAGCGGAGTGGAAATGCCCAAGGTGCTATTCCTAAGAGCAACTGCATTGGCAGCTGGCAGCTAACAGGTCTCCACTGGGTTCCCCCAATGTCCAAGAAGGAAGACAGCTGTAGTAGCTTGTATTGTCTTTCTCCTTCCTGTTGGCTGTACTCTTACCCCCAACTTTATAGGGAATTCTAGGAGCAATGGTGGTATGAGGCCGTCCTGGCCACACGCCTCTTCACAAGCTGTTGAAGTCAAGGCTATGGAGAGATGGATACATGAAAAGGAAAGCCCAGGTGGTAGTGAGAAGGTAAAGGATTTCCCTGGGTATCAGTCAGTTTATGGGATGGAATTCCAATTTTCTTCTGCAAGGTAGGGTAGGCTTAAACCCAAACCCTCTGTTGCCCTTAGAGCTAAGATACAAAAGAACTTCATGTTTTCCATTTTGTGACAATGACACTTTCCTTTGATGTGGGAATAACCCATGGAGGGGAGATTTAGTTTGTTTTGGCCACTGTGTTTCATTTGAATTTAGCATTTATAATATACAGTTACTTTAGCTTCGCATTTAAACAAATTAAACACAAAGCTCAGATGATTTTTTAAAAAGATAATACATTGATGAACATACTTAATAAGCAGGCTAAATACATTTTTTGGCAATAGAAATATATATTGGTTGACATTTTCAAAGCATTCTATAGCATTATTATTCATAGACGATAAGGTGTCTAAATACCCAGTCTTGAGGCTTTCACTTTTATTTCTATTACTTTGAGGTCTGATCCTGTACTCTTTACTCAGAAAAAATTCTCATTGATTTCCATGGGAGATTTTCCTACAAATGGATACAGGGTCAGAGTCATAATTCATACCTCCACGCTGTTGTTATTAGGAATAATTAATCCTGAGAGTCATTCACTTTTACCGATATGAAGCATATGCAGTACAAGTCATTACAGTACTATTACCAGATGCTGTCAATATGGTAACAGATGATTAAACAATAAAAAAGAAACACGTAATTATATTACCACAAAGTAACTACATCCTTGGATATCAGGTGCAACCAAGCACTTCTCTCTCACAAGTACAGTTAGGTCACAGTTACCACGCCTCTGTATTTGCCTTATTGGTGTATAAAAGCCACTAATATATTTATAAATGGATTCTCTGTGTGCTAGTGGGGGAGGGAAAGTCAGCAGCATTTCTTGGTTTCAAAAAAACGCTTTCCAGACTGCTGCACTTCTTGGGGACTGTTCTTGCCAGGAGTTTTGAGATCCAGAAATTTATTGCCTGTACAGTTGCCATGCTTTAGTTTGACAGTGGGAGAAATCAAATCACAGTCTCTTGTATGCAGAAGTTCTAATTAATGTCTGACCTGAGGCAGCAGCACATGGATCAAGTTTTAGTACTGCAGTACAAATTTATTTGAAAATAAATTTACATTAGCAATGAGACAATCCTTGTAATATTAATGATTGCTCTAATATAATATTTATTTCTTTTGGAAGGAAGCTTTGTCTTGTGTAAGGCACTGGGAGTTAGGAGACCTACTCCTGACTTTGACACTGACTCACTACATAACCTTAGGCAAGTCACTTAACCGCTCTGTGCCTCAGTTACCCAACTGTAACATATGGATAATTTTTGACATACATCCTATGTATATTTAGAGTCTTAATTAATGAGATTGTTGTTTCTACAGCCCTTTCCAGAACTCCTCTGAATGACAGCATCTTTCATAGCACAAAAGCAGCCTCACTACTCCACCCTATGTACTAAGTGCTATTGCAGGATTGTCTGATACTGAAGCAACACCACCACCAGCTGAGTTATGCCAATGGACCCAGATCCACAATGGGACTTAGGCTCCTAACTTCCATTGATTTCAAGAGACATTAGGATACTAAGTATCTTTGTGGATGTGGGCCCTAACACCCAGATTTAGACACTACTGTGATCCACAAAACCCCTGCTCAGCTGTTACCTCAACCTATAGGCACCTAAACTCACTTGGCACCTATATTTTCACTCTAAAATTTCCCTAGACACCTACATTTTTGCCTCTGGGCATAGAATCATAGAAAATTGGGGCTGGAAAACACCTCAAGAGGTCATCTAGTCCAACCCTCTGCTCAAAGCAGGACCAACCCCAACTAAATCAGCCCAGCCAGGGCTTTGTCAAACTGGGCTTTAAAAGCCTCGAAGGGTAGAGATTCCACCACCTCCCTAGGTAACCCATCTCAGTGCTTCACCAAGCTTCTAGTAAAATAATTTTTCCTAATATCCAACCTAGACCTCCCCCACTGCAACTTGAGACCATTGCTCCTTATTCTGTCATCTGTCACCACTGAGACCAGCCAAGCTCCATCCTCTCTGGAAACCCGCTTCAGGTAGTTGATGGCTGCTATCAAATCCCTCCTCACTCTTCTCTTCTGCAGACTAAATAATCCCAGTTCCCTCAGCCTCTCCTCATAAGTCATGTGCCCCAGCCCCCTAATCATTTTTATTGCCTTCCACTGGACTCTCTCCAATTTGTCCACATCTTTTCTATAGTGGAGGGCCCAAAATTGGATGCAGTACTCCACATGTGGTCTCACCAGTCACAAATAGAGGGGAATAATCACTTCCTTCGATCTGCTTGCCGTGCTCCTACCAATGCAGCCCAATGTGCAGTTAGCCTTCTTGGCAACAAGGACACACTGCTGACTCATTTCCAGCTTCTCATCAACTGTAATCCCCATGTCTTTTTCTGCAGTCACTACCAACCTGTAGCAGTGCATGGAATTCTTCTGTCCTAAGTGTAGGACTTTGCACTTGTCCTTGTTGAGTCTCATCAGATGTCTTATGGCACAATGCTCCAATCTCTCTAGGTCACTCTGGACCCTATCCCTATCCTATCCCTACCTCTCCCCCCAGCTTAGTGTCATTCATGAACTTGCTGAGGGTGCAATCCATTCCATCATGTTGAACAAAACCAGCACCAGGACCGACCGTTGGAGTAGTCCGCTTGATACTGGCTGCCAACTAGACATCAAACCATTGATCATTACCTGTTGAGCCTGATGATCTAGCCAGCTTTCTATCCACCTTATAGTCCATTCATCCAATCAATACTTCTTTAACTTGATAGCAATAATACTGTGGGAGACCTTATTAAAAGCTTTGCTAAAGTCACGATAAATCACATCCACTACTTTGCCCATATCCACAGAGCCAGTTATCGCATCTTAGAAGGCAACAAGGTTGGTCAGGCCTGGCTTGCCCTTTGTGAATCCATGTTGACTGTTCCTGATCAGTTTCCTCTCCTCAAAATGCTTCAGAATGGATTCCTTGAGGACCTTCTCCATGATTTTTCCATGGACTGAGGTGAGGCTGAATGGTTTGTAGTTCCACAGATTCTCCTTCTTCTCCTTTTTAAAGATGGGCACTATATTTGCCTTTTTCTAATCTTCCAGGACCTCCCCCGATTGCCACGAGTTCTCAAAGACAATGGCCAATGGCTCTGCCATCACATCAGCCAACTCGCTCAGCCCCCTTGGATGCATTAGATCTGGCCCCATGGACTTGTGCACGCCCAGCTTTTCTAAATAGTCCTTAACCTGTCCTTTCACCACTGAGGGCTGCTCACCTTCTCCCTATATTGGGCTGCTCAGTGCAGCAGTCTGGGAGCTGACCATGTCTGTGAAGACTGAGGTAAAAAAAGCATTGAGTACTTCAGCTTTTTCCACATCATCTATCACTAGGCTGCCTCCCCGATTCAGTAAGGGTCCCACACTTTCTCTGACATTTTTCTTGTTGCTAACATACCTGTAGAAACCTTTCTTGTTAACCTTTACATGCCTTGCTAGCTGCAACTCCAATTGTGCTTTGGCCTTCCTGATTACACCCCTGCATGCTTGAACAATATTTTTATACTCCTCCCTAGTCATCTGTCCAAGTTTCCACTTCTTGTAAGCTTCCTTTTTTTGTTTAAGCTCACCAGAGAGTTCTCTGTTAAGCCAAGCTGATCATGTACCAGATTTGCTATTCTTTCTGTACATCGGTACGGTTTGTTCCTGCACCCTTAATAAGGCTTCTTTAAAATCATCCAGCTCTCCTGGGACTTTTTTCCTCCTCCTATTAGCATTAGAGAGGATCCTGCCCATCAGTTCCCTGAAGAAGTCAAAGTCTGCTTTTCTGAAGTCTAGGGCCCATATTCTGCTGCTCTTCTTTTTTCCTTTTGTGAGGATTCTGAACTCAACCATCTCATGGTCGCTTCTGCCTAGGCTTCCACCCACTTCTATTTCCCCTACCAATTCTTCTATGTTTGTGAGCAGCAGGCCAAGAGGAGCACAGCCCCTATTTGGTTTCTCCAGCACTAGCAACAGGAAGTTGTCCCCAACACTCTCCAGAAACTTCCTGGATTGTCTATGCACTGCTGTATTGCTCTTCCAGGGTCTCAACTAGGCATGCGCAGTGCTGCCTCTGGCAAGTGTCTGGATACCTATTTGATGCCTGAGCTACAGTGCAATTCTTAAACCAGGTGAAGATAGGCCCTGCCTATGTTGCTACAGGACCCTATCTGGTAGTCGTGCACCTAACACACCTAAAACCACATAAATCGACTGGGTAAAGGAGAGGGAGGAGGGAAAGGTAGCAACAATCTCTTTTGTAACCTTTAGCCCAGTGCTTAGCAAACTCACCCAGGATATGGGTGACCCTAGTTGAGTTCCCCCTTCTGCCTGATGAAGAGGTGGGATTTGAATAGGGCTGTGTCATTCACATTCTACCTCTGGACCAGTTATTGAATGCAAAGATTAACAGATCTAATAAGCAAGAGACCTGTATCAGAATATCTTATAATTCAGTGGTTAGCACACACTTCGGGGGTGGGGGGGTGGGGATTCCTGTTCAAAGCTCTTCTTGCAAGAACAGCTTAGTGCATGACCCCAAGAGAGGGTTCCCATCTGTGGATTCCAAGCAGAGATAGGCACCTCCCTGCAGCTCAGATTAGTTAGGCCTCTAACTCTGTGAGAAGGGTAGGATTTAGGACACACTAGAGTGTCAGCATCTCCCAATTTTTTAGTTTAGGCAGCTCCCCATCTAGTGTGCTGGCTTTTGTGGATCCCATTGTCAGGCATCTATCTCTCACCATGCATCCTATAGGAAGCCTAGGTGCTTACCCAAGGGTTTGTGGAATCCAGTGATTTTCAAGGCTTTATGGATCCAGGCCATGCCAAATAACAGGTTAATGGGACGGACCTTTAGCTGGTGTAAATTGCCACAGTTCTGTTGAAGTCAGTGGAGTGAGAACAATTTATGGCAGCTGTGGATTTATTTGTACAGTTCTACAAGTTAGAACAAAGCATACTCCAAAAGTATCAGATGTAAGCTGTTACAAAACAGATTAACTCCTTCAATATGTTTCAGAAGAAAATTCTACAAATACAAGAGGGGAAAAAAATAAAAAGTCTAATGGGTGGAGATTCATCAGCAGACATCTAACCACAAAAATAATAGAAGGGCGTACTGTAAACCCTTTACGCACATATGTTTTGATTTAACATTGGAATCTGTTAAAATCCATTTCTAAAGATGGCAAATAATTGTCACATGTAAGATTCCACCTCTGAATTTTTTATTTTTTCAACAAAAAGGAATAAAGGATAAAACAAAAAACCCAGACCATAAAAAAGGAACATTAAATCTTCCCATGACAGAAGTCAGCAACTACTGTAACTTTGTTCTTTGGAAATGAGTTTTCACATCTTGAATTTTAAGCTCTTTGTTTTCTGATTTTAGGCCCTTTTTCTTCTGGTGATCTGTTGGGTGACATAAATGTTGTGTGGCTTTTTTAAATTAATGTTTTAAATGTATGGTATGACACCCATTCGCACAAAAGCCACATAGTTTTTGTAAATGCCAGTTCTTTGGATTTAATAATGAGAATAATAATAATAAATAATAAAATGATTCATTGTTCTTATTGTGGGGAGTCCATTCCAGAATTTCTTTCTGCTGAGATGATGCCCTTTTCTAATAATCTTCTATTCTACTTGACTAGGAATGTTGACCCTGCCAAACTTTGTTCTAAAATTAAGACCCTCCAAAATCAAAAAGTATTGATTATGATGTCTCCGCAAACTCAGGAACAGTTGCTAATTCATTTGTTAATTAACTGACACACATTGGTATTGGTTCAGTATCTGTCTCTTTAAGAATACATTCTGTATTTCAAAACACACATGCTCTATATACTGTGTGATAAAAATATTTCCTGCTAATATTAAAAATACTGTAATAGATAATGTTTTTACTTCTCAGTCCAGGAGACACAGACAAGGTTTAATACCCTAAATACATTGTTAATATATCAGTTAGTGCCACCTCAGGATGAAAGCAAATTGCACAGACTTTTAAAACTGTATATGCATTTTTTATGCATTAGTGCTGGCCTTATTCTTTTTTCCTTTCTAAATAGTCCTCCCCTGGGAATCCTCTGGTGCATAACAGTGAATTGCCTGGGGGGACATTGGCATTTAATTAATCTTAGAACTATGTATTCTATGCATGTAAACATCATATTTTTCTGGACTAAACATTGTGAGTAGCAAAAGTTCTTTAATCCTCAGGTCCCTCTGTTACCCTCCCAACAAAAAAGAACATATTTTAATCACCTTTAAAGAAAAGTAAACTTCATTTATATAGATTTGTTAACAATTAAGCATACGTCAAAGCACTACATTTTAAATACAATAGTATAATGCAATAATATGAAAAGCACATTTGTTTCAATGCATTTTATATAAAAGATTAATACAATTACATTTTAATATAGTTGAACTATTATAATAAATATAATTAATGAAAGCAGCTAAAGTATAACTAATTGGCTCTGCCTGGCAATATATTTCAAGATTAACTTCAATCATAAGTACTATATTATAATTTATGTAAACCAAGACATTTGAACTAATACTCATTTCAATAGTTTACTTACCTTGGATGTTCAGCTGTTGAAAAAACAATCAAAAATCTTTGGCTCATATCCCTTAATCATTAGAATCCCTTAAGAATCTCTGCTTTGAAATAAGTTGCAGGCGCTACAAATTATATCTATTTAAATGGACAAATTTAATTACCAAAGACAAGCAATTGACTTTTAAATTACTACCAATTGCACGGTAGGTCTCTCATTGGGAAGACAGGTACATACAGACTCTCAAATGTAATCAGTGTATTAATTAATCTACAGATTGGCACACACTGTAGAAAGTTCCTTTTCCTTGTGCGCCCCTCTCCTAGAGTTATTTGCTTCCATTGAAAAGGAAACTCTGGTGACCCAGAAGCGAAAGACACAAATGCAGAATAAAATGATGCATGTACTATGAAATGTGTGCTGTTGTTTTCTGATTTTTCACATTTTGTGGCATTTGCTAGATTAGATGAACTCTAGAACATAAGTAAACATTCCCCTACAAAACCTGTAAGCCAAACATTGCAATATTGTGCTAGTGCTTGAGCAGCTGAAAGTGGATGTGAAACTGACTAGAAACAGAAGTGAAATTGACTGATCTATTTTTCAACTTACAGGCTGAAAAATGAAAGTAAACAGAAATGGTGAAAAGCAGAGTTTTAAAATTCTTCCAGGGTTATTAATCAAAGACATATTAATAATACAGGTCTTGGTAAGTTTTTTTTAATAATTATTTAATTTTTAACCTCTGTCCCTTTTAGGGACCTGGAGGACTATGAGTTACAAAGCACAGTGTGAGCTGGGAATGAAGCAGTCAAAATTTTTGAAACTCCAGTGGGCAGGCCTAGTTCCAGTGCCCTCTCTAGCATAGTTGTGAGGGTAGGATTAAGTTTAGAAGAAAACAGTTTATTCCTTTACAGTCTACATTTACTGGTTTTTGAGACTTGGAAATTGCTGTTAGTTCCAGTTCGAATTCATTACAATTTGTGAATGGTATAGAAAGGGGGTTGTGTTTTAACTACAATATCTAAGCCCACTAGCTGCTATACCTGAGCTATTTTGCAAGAAGGGATTTCTTTTCTTAAAAAACTAGAGTGTAACATTTACATGGTATTTGCATAATTGCACAATTTTTATATGCTTTGTTTCATCATTCTAATAATTTCCATGTTGTTTTTGTAATGTAAAAGGTGAACAACTCTTGTATTGAAAAAAAAAGTTGTATCTATGTTATTGTCACCAACCAACATTCAGGACTCTAATTCACCCAAAATATCTTAAGTCTTTTAAAATATGTTTTATTGTTTTAAAGAAACAGTAAACAACAACAACCCGAACTTATTTCTTGTTTTCTTACCAAAAAAGACTATGTAATTTCTTTGATCATCACTACAGTCTTGAATAGTAGGTGAAAAAAGCTGGTTTAGACATGCTATCTTTGTACAAACATCTTGTCCATCAATGAGTTTTTTTAGATAAATAATGTAAAAATACAAGGAACTTCTCCACATCAACATATCTTGTATTGTGTGTGTGTGTGTATATATATATAAAAGGAATATACATACATATATATATATATTCTTTTAGGCCTGATCCTGCAATTCACAACATGTTGGAAGACTGGTACCTGATCAGAAGCCCCATAAAACCACTGGGGTTCCATGTGCATGCAGCTGTCTACTTATGTGTAATAAATTGCAGAATCAGGTGCCTAGTAACAATTTAGGCCCTCTTTTTGCAAGTAGCTCCATGCAGGTGGATGTCCATATCTGTATGGAGCCTCTTTAAAGTCAGTAAGGTTCTGTGCAGACACAAGTATCTCTCTGCACGGAGCAGCTTGCAGAATTAGGGCCTTGGATACTTCCCTGGAGTTGTTACCAGCCTGGATGTTGCAATGTCTATTTTTTAGGAATTTAGCAGTAGAATCCACAAACCTTGGAATAGGTGCCTTTTTAAACCCTATAGGTGAGTTGCTACCAGCCATTCCTAGTTTCCCGGTGTCCTCTCGATAATAGTTCCTATAGGGACTCCCTGCCTTCTGACTCCATTCTACTGGTGATGATACATTAGCACCTCAATCTAGAGTGCAGAGAGGCACCTGTCTCTACTGGTGATCCATGAGCAGGAAACTTTCTCCTAGAGTCTGACAATCAAAGCACCTAAATCAACTAGTTTCTTGTGAGAATGAGTTAGGCATCTGCTTCATCCCACCCAAAACTGAGGGGGGCAAAGGGGAAAGAGAAGCGCTGAGTCCACCTTATGACTTTGCTCTCAGTAGTTAGAGCAGTTACTTGTGTTCACTTCCCTTTTCTGTCTGATGAGGGGAAAGAATTTGAAGAGGAGTCTCCCACCTCTTACACTCAGCTAGAGGATTTGCTGATATGTGCATGTTTGGCAGGAGGGCACCACAGTCTCTCTTCTGAAGCTGTTCCACTGGAGCAGGGGACTGGACTCTAGGTCTCCCATCACCAAGGGGGGTGCCCTAATCACCAGGCTATAGTGCCGTTCTCTCCCCTCCCAGCCTCTGACCCTGCCATTCTTTAATTATTTAATACACAGCAGAACAGCTTCCACAGTAAAGCCTTAGGAAGCCTTTCCCCACCACCCCATTATTCCATAGCTCAATGCTTAAATCATTCTTAGATTTCAATATTTTCATCTTGATAAATCTATTTATTGTGATAGAAATATATTTTTGGCTAACAAAAATTAAACTTTTGCCTGCAGCAAGTCTGCAGGATTGGGTACTGCAATATAAGACTTGTTTTTGGTCTTACTTACAAAGGTTTCCACTGATGTAACTCCATTGACTTCTCTGCCTTAAACTGTCATGCTAGAAATCAGGCTTATAGCCTAATCCTGATGCCTGAAACCAGTGTAACAAAGAGAAGAATATAGTCCTTATTTAATAACAAGTCATCATTAAATGAGTTTGAATTAGAGGTTGTTTACGCCCATTACAAATGTCCTAATTTCTAATTAAGTTCAATTCTAGAATCTGGAGGGAAGAAAAATCACATTGTGATATCACATTTTGTTAGACTTTTTAAGCATCATGTTTAACAACATTTATATAAATGACACAACATTGAAAAAAAGCTGCAAGGTATTTTCTTGTAAAAATTTGGCAAATACAATATGCAATCAGCTAATTCTGGAAGAATATTTTATTTGCATATCATTGTTAACCACTTTCATGTAGTACTTAACAAATGTGTCAGATTGTAACAATACACTTAATGACTTAATGGATGAGATACATTGTTCTTAAATTCAATTATACCCTTCCACCTGAAGTGTTAAGGTTGTGTCAGCATTTCCATTATATATTCCTGTTTTGTTGAGGTTTATGTCGCAGTTGTAACAACTTGCCTCCAACCCAGTCTTGACACCCAAGGCTTCTGTCTAAAGGAGAATTAATATATAAACTGGGAAAATATAGTTTTATGTATATTGATGTACAGTTGAAAATAGTTAAAGAATTTTTAGTACACAGATCAAGGGCCCAACTATGCTCTTTTTGTTTTGCAAGCATATTTTCTTCCTTCTTTCCACTTTCTCTTACGCCTGCATAGCCACTGACATGTCTGAAAAGTGGGTGTAAGTGCCATCACCAGTGTCAATGGGTGGACAGCTCTGGTTTGATAATATTTTATGACCAGTTTGCACGCATTCAAACGTCTGCAAAATGTGCAAGGCAGCAGAGAGTCTGGCTCAGCAGGTAGTCTAATATGCTTCAAATGTTCACTGATTATTGTCAGACATATTATATCCTGTAAGTAATTTAGTGAATATAATTGAGTGAATATAAATTTACATTTTTGAATATTATATATGTTAAAGGTAGATTATGATGTGACATTACATGACAGTTATTATACAGTCATATAATTGTGTACCACACTATTATCATATCAGATATATCAAAACAACAAAGCATTAAGCAAGGCAGTCATCTTCCTTCAGAAATATAGGACTGGCACACCAACTTGTAATTTTCACTCATCTGTAGGAGAATACTTGTTTCTCATCTCAAAACAGGAATAATGCAAGCCCAAATTTGTCTATGTGCCATATGTTTTTTGCTCTCCTCAGGCACACAATGATTTTAGTTATGTGATTGAAGTAAAAGAAAAACTTGATTTTAGCTTTAGTGATGAATTTGTCTCCTAGTGTTTAACGAATGACTTTCAGGTGATAGAGGACAGAATTACTCTGTGAGGTGAATCTCTACCTGAGGAGAAGTTTGGAGCTGAATTCAGGCCAGGTTCTGATGACAGCAAGGACCCAGAGGAAGTTATGTCATGACTCATGAGAGATAGAGGCAAAGGTGAAGGCCTAAGAAGTAGTCCTCCTTTTTTTCCTTTCCTTCCCTCCTTCTCCACACTGGCTGCTGAATATATTTGTTTATCTCTACTAGGAGCAATTCATGTCTTTTATTTTTGTAACAGATTTTGGAGGCCCCACCCTTTGCCTACTCATTGGAAGAGACAAACTTGCCCTCAGCACTCCCTAATGAATAGGAAACTGAGCATTTCAGTTCATGAAATTTCCTGGCCTTACAATGCTGTTTTCTCATATAGGAACTAATTTGGCCTGTAGGTTTAGTATGGCTTAACACTGCTCCAACATAGCATGTGTATGTATATATGTATTCAAATTAAGTTTCAGCAGAAACATAATCAAAAACCTGTATCTGGTGAAAATGAAATCATCAGGTCATCTGAGAGACAGGAAATCTATTAGCATGAGCTACAAATATGAATGTAGTAGGAAATATAGAAACTTTAGGAAGCCACTAGGGATTAATATTCTAACAGAGATCACGAAAGGTTAGTCTGAAATTAAATGCACTTTTCATATCCCTAATATAATTAAAGCAAGTAAAACAGTTGTTGAACATGCCACTCACTTTTTAGATACATGTCAGAGCTGTCCACATGCTTGCCACATCACTCTGTTCATTTTTTACAGTTTTTAATATGAATATCAATCCCCCTATAAAGGCCATGAATCCCTTAGGAGTTTTCCCAGGCTTGCTTTAATGCCCCACAAGAAAGGATGTAAAAGAGATCTTTCTTTTGTAAAGTGATCCTATAATTCTGTTCAATATCCATCATTTTCAAGGCCAAGTAGTCATATTTAATAGATGCTAAATTATATTCTGTCAGGCAAAGATTCCCTCGATAATATTAACCAGTACAAAGGACTGATACTTGGCAAGCTGAAAGTAAGATGTTTTTATAGCAAAAAGCTTATAAGAACTTTCAGTGGGGCAGCAGTCACTCGCATTGTGGTAGTTAAGGGTCAGCTTTTTCATTATGACTTGCACTTTCCCATGTTTTAACTTAGCCATAAATACTCACACTGGCTTCTGCCAAGAAGCAATATTGAGAGTAACCTGCAAAGGTTTTTGTAAAACACTGTGTTTCTATCTTTTTATTGGTCTTTATGATATCAGCATTTTTTTTCTACTGATATTTCTAAGAGCAAAAATAAGCAGTGGCAAGTCTGATCTTTTGTTTAGAGATTGTTTTTGTGTTTTGTGTTTCTTTGTTTTTGTTTTTTTTAATGGGGGAAAGGAAAGGACATTACATCTTAGGGGGTATCAGACTTATATAGAGCAAGCTTTCAGGTTTTAAGCGAAGTAGTGGTGGTCCTGATATTTTAATAATGACATTCTTTCTCCCAAGTGCTCATTAGGTGCTCAAATTAGAATTAGAATCAAAGCTATCTTGAGTAACAACAACAGTAAAGCCATGGCAGCACAGGTGATGGTACTGGCCAGCCACTTGACTAGCCATACCCAGGGTCCTGGATGGGTATGGCTAGTCTGCGTCATTTCCTGTGGTACTGCAGCTTCATTGCTATTGTTTCTTAAACTAGCTTTGATTTAGCTAGATCAATCACATCTCCAGATTCGAGTGTAGACAAATCTGATTTACATTCCTAATTCTGCCATAGAAATCCTGTGTCACTGTGGAAAAATCACTTGTCTTTTAGGCTATCTTAACTTCAAAGTTAACTTGATTTATGTATGCTTGTGTTAACTCCATTCTTGTTAGCCTACCTGATGCACAAGGTGATTGTGTTAGCAACTGACAAGTTGTGCTTCCTTGAGTTGTAGTCTATCCTCACTGATGGACCAGCCAACCTGAGTTAAAAACAAGATTTTTGTTTTTGTGTGTGGTCAGGACTCGAATTAGGGGCAACATTCACGTTATAACTTGGTTAACGCTGCAGTATAGACAAGTCTTTAGGATTGCACTCTCCACTGCTTGGTACCTTGTGTTGTTATTTACAATGTGAGCAAAACATGTTATTACATGTGAATAGAAGCTTTTTACATCCACCTTACACAGATTCAAATGACTGGAAGTGGAAGAATCAGGTCTGGTCTACACCTGACATTAGGTCAACCTAGCTATGTTGCTCAGGGGGGGTGAAAAATTCATACTTCTGAAAGGCATGGTTAAGCTGATCTAAACCCTGGTGTAGACACCACTAGAAGAATTCTTCCATCAACCCAGCTACCACCTCTCAAGGGGTTGAATTTACTACAGTGACAAAATCTTTTCCATCTCTGTATCAAATGTCTACACTACAGTGGTGTAGTTGCAGCACTGTAGCTGTGTGTGACACTGTAGCTCTTGTGGTGTAGACACAGCCTCAGAATCTAGTTTCTCTGTGTGTCCCTAAGCTCCGCCTTTGTAAAATGGTGCTAATACTGCTTTCTTACATCACAAGAGAGTTGCGAGGATAAAATAATTAATAATTGTGAAGTGCTTGGACACTTCTAGCGAGCAGTGCCATAACAAGTCCTGTAAGCAAACATGGAAAGGGTGGGGGTGTTCCAAAGGACACAGTGATAGCAGTCTGGTCAGTCCCTCAGGTCCAGGATTTATGTTCCACTCTTGTATTGCATCATGAGAGAAAAGTAGCAAGCCAAGAAACGAACTCCATAGCCAACATGTTTAGCATTCAAAGCCTGTCCTAACAGCAAGCAAGCCATTCAGTAACGTTATGAAGAACATTCCCTTGCAGCCAGTAAGAATAATTTTAATCGGTGATTTGAAATGTTCTTTTTCTTTGGTAGTGTCAGTTGCTTTTCCTTCCTTATTCTTTTACACCATCAGCCAATGAAATAAAAGCAATCTCCTCCCATGGTTTCTAATATAGATCTCCTTTACAAAGATTCTACAGATCGAGAAATAGAATTGGCAACATTTGGCATCTAAATAAGAAAACACTGAGGACCTGGAGAGAGGAAATTTTCCTGTTACCCCAGGCAGCCCTAAAACACATTATTCATGACTTAGAGAAAGGAAGTTTTAGTCTCTGCAAGAAATGTTTTGTCACCACAGATTTTATTTATATATATATAATGTATTTTATTGCTAAGAGACATGTTTCCTGATTTTTCTTCTTTAGCTGGTGGTCAGAAACAGTGAGAGAAAGTGACAAAGAATCCTGTGGCACCTTAAAGACTAACTAAAGTTTTAGAGCATAAGCTTTCATGGGCTAGTACCCACTTCGTCGGATGCATCCTTTCGTGGTACTAGCCCACAAAAGCTTATGCTCTAAAACTTTAGTTAGTCTTTAAGGTGCCACAGGACTCTTTGTCACTTCTGCAATTCCAGACTAACACGGCTACTCCTCTGATTAGTGAGAGAAAGGAGACTGATCAACAAAGTGAGCAATTTTATGCTGAAATCTACAGATCTGGCCATTACAAACACAGAAAGTGCTTGTAGCAAGCCACATGGAGTAGCTTGAAGAGAATTTTGGCCTCTTTGAAACTTTATCAGGCTATTTAGTTTTAAATGCTTTTATTATGCTCCTGTTGAGCTGGTTACATAATAGAATGAAAGCAAACAACTTGTTTAACAGTATTTTTAAGAGAAGACTCCAATGGGTAGGAGCAGCTGCAGAAGCAGCCAAGCAGGGTCTGCGCCTCTGGGTGAAAGTACTCTCCTCTTCAACCCAGAATTGTTCAGGGGGGATTCCCCCATTCTGGGGAAACTAGGACCCAGATGTGCCACATGTTCTTGGGGGGAAACTGAGAGAGAATCCAGCCAGACACTCAAACTGATAGGACAAGCTGCAGAAGCAGCCAAAGCAGGGACCATGACCAGTCAGAGAACTTTCCACAGTTTTGACCAGTCTTAGGCTGCTTGTTCCAACCCTTCCTCTCCCTCAAAGCCATGTCAACTTCACTCCACACCTATCCCTCATCTCCCTTTCCCTGCACCTGGCACCTGCCTTCCCTTTTCTTTGCCTTCCATTTAGGTTATCCCCTGTTAATTAATGCCCACCAAAAAATATATCATGAAACTAACATGCTGTTTGCCACTACCACAGTTCCCTCTGCTTGTGCCCTTCCCCCACCCTGGATTTGTCTTGTCTATATACACTATATGCTCTTTGGGACGGAGACTGCCTGCTCCTCTGTGTCTCTGCAGCACCTAGCACAATAGGGCCCTGATCCTGGCTGTCTCTTAGGCATTTATGTGAAAAATATGATTAATAATATTTCACTTACGAATCTTTACCAGGACATTTACTAATTCCCGGCTGATAGGTATTTTGATCTTTTTATTTACAAGAATTTTTTTCTCTTAATTTTTCTCTGCCACACTCTGCAGTCGTAGCATTTAGTCATGCTAGTAGCCCCACTGAAGTCAATAGGACTACACATTTAAATGTTATTTGGTGCAGAATAAGAATGGGGCCCTTAGGGTTTTTTGTGTAGCAACTATCAACATAATAGATAGTGCTGAGAGATTGGTCCAAACAAAATCCCTGGATCCAAACTACCAGTCTGGGTCTTATTCGCTACTTTCTTGCAACTTGCGCAGTCATTTAAGCCCTGATTCAGTAAAACACTTAAGCACATGCTTAATCCCTATTTAGGACAGCAATTAAGACTATGCATGATTTACAATGTTTTAATCCCATTGACTTCAATGGGATTTTATTTAGTCAGAAGCACAACATGCTTAAGTGCTGACTGAAATATGGATGGTCCCCTGTATTGGGGCTTTACAGCTGTGTGAAGTGGTGTAAAAGCTGTCATGCTTGTCTGGTAGCATTTGGCACTAATTTTGCACAGGTAGTAAATGACAACACAAGACTCAACATAATAGGCAATCCTGTCTGCAGAAGAGCTGGTTGGAATATTTTCAACAAAATGAAATTTCATTGAAATATGCGATTTCTTCACCTTTTGCAGCAATGTTTCAGTTTTGGCTAAGTCATCTGGTACTGGGCTTTGTGTGTGGGTCTGAGAACACACGTAAGGGATTCTCTGTGGTTAAGACACTAATTTAGGATGTAGCAGACCCAGGTCCTTGCTCTGAGAGCGCTAGAATGAAAAATCTGCTATGTATCAAGTAGGGACATGAGCCTGTCTGCCACAGAACAGTACCTTCACCATCAGGGGATAGACTGACCCACCTATGTCTTCCGAGGCAACAAGACACCATTCCATTTTTGCAAAAATGTTCAATAGGTTTTGTTTTCATTCCAATGCAAAACTAAAACAAATATCAAAACCTCAAAAATGGTTGCAAAATGGAATTGTTGTTCTCTGGTCAGCTCTAATCCACAGTATCTTCATTCAGCTTGCACAAGCCTCAACATTTACTATCTTTGTTTTGGCACTTTAAACCATGGTGGAGCGCTACACACTTCACAGGAGGAAATCAATAGGAAACTCTCATTTGATCCAGTAAGCATCCACCAACTTGTGCAAGAAGTTTGATAAACTGCTGTCCCAAGTAAATAATTTAGATAACAGAGTCACTGGTGCTGAAAAGTAAGGCTTCATTAATGCACATCATCAAGAAAGCAGGGAAAGCAAAATGGATCATTGATCCACTGCCTTTAGTAGTATGATTAAAGAAAATATGGCACTGAACTAGAGAATGCAGGGGCAGAGAGTAAAAGGACAAAGAGAATAAAGTGTATCCATTTGCCATATGGCAAGGAAGTGGATGATCTTTTTGTTTATTAGTTTTTAATTGCTTTTTCAGATTTTACTATTTATTGAGAACTTATCATCATTTTGGCATTGACCCTGCACCTACTGATATAAATGGCAATCCCCGCATTGATTTCAATGGTGCAAGACCTGTATGTTTGTTTACATATAAAAGTAGATTAATGCCTATATGTTAAGAGGCCCTAAAGTAATATTAAAAACCAAATGCTCTTCCTACTGAATTCCATGGCAAAACTCAGAATGATTTTAATGAGAACAGAAATAGTCTCAATGATTTTGAAAATGGGGACAGAAAAAGGGACGTATATGGAAACTTTTTGAACACAAAAGTAAGGAACAAGCACTGAAAGCTGATTTTCTAGAAGAAAATTCATTTTAGGATCATGTTGGATTACTGTATTTTTGTGCCAATTCTCAAAGTATTTATACAAAGGCATTCCCACCAGACACTCTGCAAGCAAAGGCTGGAGTCTGACTGGCCCATTTGGGTGCATACTGCTCATTATATACAAGTTTGTACTGAACATTTAAACTGGATGTAAAAATCAAAGATTTCTCATGTGCTGGACTGGATATTTCCCCCCACAAAGGATCTGGCTCAGCTCTCTGGAAATAGCTTCCCTAGGCAATTATACATTTGGATTTAGTTTTAGGTTTACAACTTTTCAAAAGAATATTGTACAAGGCTGAGGTAAGTCTTTGCCCATGACATCTGTGCATAAATATTTGCTCAAATTCACTTGGTCCTCTAAGTATGTGCTTTTTACATGCCATTACAGGATTATGAAAGAGTATGCTGGGGATTCTATATTTTAATTAGATTTGATCAGTTGTTAACTTTTATTTCTTCTGAATTGGACATTCTAATAGCAATAGTAACCTCACTGGGTGCATTACAGAAAGTTCTATTATTATTAAATTCCATTATAAAAGATATGCATTTTATACTTATGAATAATTGCTTCACCATGCTTTGTGCTAGCCTTTGCTGCATAACCACATAATCCTATTGCTGTAGCCTCTTTCCTTACCCTGCTACCCCATGCCATTTATTATACAATATCTAAATTAGATTGTAAGCTCTTCTAGATAGGTACGAGGCCTTCTTATTTGCACTATGAAGCACTTTGCATACTTTGGGTGCAGTAAGATAATAAATATTAATAATTGCAGTTTTACAGCGTGGGAAGTAATGTGATCAGTTAACTGTCTGTAGATACTTTATAGAACATGTAAAATACTGTAGATGAAAGGTGCTTTTCTTGGGGGTTGATAAATACACTTTTCATTATACACTATTATATAAATAGTAAATTTTACAAATGAAATAATTGTGCAGTGCTTTATTCCCTAAGCTATGTTGGGAAGCCCTGTGCTATGCTGAACACACTTAAACTACATGGATGACCATCACTGACAAATCAGGCCATGCTGCAGAAGTCACAGTGCGAATTCATAATTTTCCAATGTGCTCAAGTAGGATGAGATCCCAGAGAACCCTCTGAATGGAGAGCTCCTTAAGAAGCTTTGAAGTTCTCATTGGTTCTGCATAATTGGTGCTCCAGCTGCTTGTAGATTCAAAGGGCACTATCCTTCAAGGTACTGAGCCCCTTCAAGGTGGCACTAAGTGCTCACCATAGGAACATTCAGTAGGAACTGAGGGAACTTAGCACATCCTGGACCCAGGTGATGATCGGCACTTTAGAGAATGAGGCCCAAAGTTTTACACAATCCCGGGTGATACGGAAAGGCTTCCATTAACAATAGGCAAATTGTTTAGGCATCTCTTCTCTCCCACACAGGAAAAAAAAATCCTTTGCCCAAACTTCAAATGGAAAGTCAGTGCAATTGAACTCCTCCCTTGTTTTATTCTTGCACCGATCTCCATTTCCAGGTTCTGCTTGTATCTAGGAGGTGAAGTGCTGAGAAACTTACAATGGAACAAACTGTTGTGGCTTCTATTTGCAGCCTGATTGGACAGAGGAAGTACTAGGAATCTTGTGAAAGTCAACTGCTTTGTGATTTCCAGTTGAAGTTTGCAAACTCCAGTTCAGATGATCTCCATGAAAGTAGCCTGATGTTGGGTACTTAACTGATAAAATCAGAATGGTGAATTTTTTGAGGACTGCCCATCACTAATATCTATGGCCCACTCCCATTTTCCAGCTGCAGAGAAATTGCCTGCCTTGTGTCCACCTGAGCTGCACTCAGAACAGTATCAAAGGGGTAGCAAGGAAGGTGGTTTTAAGCCACCTTTATGGATCCCCTGGATCACTGGCATAAATTGCAGCAGCTGCAGAGCTGCGCTAATTAATGATTACTTGCAATAGCCCCAAGGACTGTTGTGGCAGTGGAGGGTGTACCTCTTCCCCAGCATGCTCCCGATGTGTAGGTCAGTTTAAAGATTGCTTTGTACCATCAGAGTGGTGCACAGTAGTTTTATTAGCGCTGAAGATCAGGCCCAGTTGATTTTTCTATTACCAGAAATGGCTATTTCCATCCAGATGTGTTTCAGAGATGTGAATGACTACACCAGGGCTGAGACAGTGGAGAATTGGACCCAATCAGGTCAGCTATAAGAGTAGAAAATCTTGCTTGCTAACAGGCTGCTTTAATTTTAACATCACTGTTCATCTGAAAAAACTATACTAGCTATAAACTAAATATTTTAGCTACCTAACGGTCTGTAGCTAATTGTCAGGTGTGATAATTGGAGGATAATTTAAAGTTACAGATATTCCTTCTCCAAAACAAAACACCTCCCAAAATTGAAACTGTGTATCTGAAGACCTTCCTTTCCCCACAACGAAATGGATAAATTCCCTAATAGTATGTGTGAGGTTGAATTATTTTTGCCAGATGAAATATTTTATGTCATCATCGCTGCTGCTACTGCTGCTGCTGCCCTGCCATACAAGGAGTTATTACAATCTCAGGGTAGGTGGATTAACTCTATAGGCCAGAAAACTGATTCCTTTGCTATAGTCAGAAACTTAAAAATCCTGTGGCATCAAGACCAGCAATCATGAGCTCTCTGTCTTGCAGACCATTTTGCAATTCTCTGCAGCTCAGCGCAACAAAAAACCCAACAAGTAATTATAATATTTTTTTAAAAGACATCTTTGAGCTGATCGATTTCTTATGAATTCCCCAGCCAAATTACACATAGCATGTTTCCAGAGCCCTGCAACTAAACCACTATTCCACGTCCTTGAACCTTGCACTGTTGGCATTGGGTAGAGCAGCAAAAGGGCTGCTTCAGGTTATGGCTGCTGGGGAGATGCCAGAGTGGGGAGAGGATGTGGCATAAAGCTTGCTGGTTTTTACATCAGCCCAATGATGTATCCTTAGAAGCCCCTTTAGAATTGGTTTATGGTCCTTTTGCACTGCTCTGACACTACGTAGTGATCATAGCAGGGGCTAAAGATATTTAACAAACATCAGGCCTCTTACTATAGCCATGAAATGTAGTGGATAGCCACAGAAATGAGCACAATGAGGCTATTCCCTAGGGGTAAACATCAATATTAATTAACTCTACATTCTTCAGTCATTTTCCACAATACAGCTACTTAATGTTCTCTTTAAAATAACTCTCTGTGTTTGTGATCTTTATCAGCACATATGCCAGAACCTGAATCCCGCTAAGCCTGCTTTGTACTATGTCAGTGGCCAGAAATGACTTAAAGTTGGCAAGTGCCCAGCTGCAGATTCCCCTTCAGTAGGGGCATAACAAGCTGTAGGCCAACCCCATTTGCACTCCCTGCTACAGAGGATGTAACCATGGCATTTTGAAAGAGGTTGTACATTAAATACAGCCACCTTTGCCCATATCTGAGGTCCTGTGCTGACTACTGCTTGGTTAGAGCCAAGTAATTATACTCGGTTATTAGATGCATGAATGTCAAGAGCTATATGCAAATGTTGCCATTAAGAGACTGATGTCTCCTTAACATTTATGGAAGGTATCACTATACAAATCTGAATAATTACCAATCTGGCTTTAAGACTCATTGGATAATGCTGCCACAGCTGCTTCTGCTTGTAACTGCTGTACAAGTCTACATGAGGTATGGGAGAAGGAGTGACCAGAGTCATTCAGATATGTCTGCAAAATGTGATGCCTGGGACAAAGCCAATATGGGAATCATGGTGGTAAAGTAAGCACCCTGTAGTCTCTCCTTCTTATCAAAGCTGGTGATAGAATTCCCAAAAGTCATCATCTTAGGTGACTTCAGTATCCATTAAGATATATCTAGCTATCTGGTTCAAGATCTCATGCCCTTCAATGACAACTATATGACTCTTCAGGTAGTCTCTAACACCTACTGAGAACATCTGGAAATACTCTGTGCATGTTAGCTGGAATACAGCTACTGAAGCACCTGCAATGGTTCTGTGAAATAAACCCCATTCAAGCAGTGTGCTTTATCTGATGATGATCCTGGAGGCTACCTGGAAGCAGCAGCAAGATCAGAATACGGCGGTGCACCTTTCAAATAAGCCATGCTGATCAGCACACACTGCAATGGTCATCTGAACTCTACACTGGCATCCAGTTCAATTCTGAGCCGAACAAAAAAAACAGGTCCTTGTATTTTAACCCTAAATGGCCTGGGCTTGGCTGCCTCAGTGATAGCTTCTCTATACTGCAACCACTGGAGGAGGTCGGGGGTATGTTCCCTCTGTCTTTCTCCTATCCAATAGGTGTTCCCCTCAGCATGGGGGAGAACGTACATGTTCTCCCACTTTCCCCCACTTCCAATCCCTTTTAAGTGGTAGTAGCAGCAGAGGCAGTCACCATCTGACAGGTCAGCATTGATTTCAGTGGAATTCGGCTGGTGTGAGATTAGTATCATGGCTAATCAGGCCTTATTTTTGGAGAAGGAAGGGAATGTACCTGCTCATGTCATGGCTTTCATTCCAGCTTTGTAAAGCTTCAGTGAATAAAAATATAATGAAGTATCCTCACCTCCCCTGGGGAGACAGGAAGACTTTAATCTTGAGGAGAGAATGACTTAGTGACAATTCTGTTTGTCAGCCTACTACACCTCTTCACCTATCATACAGAGTAGTATCTTGACAGACAGTGGTATGTCTACACCTACCAGCAAACAAGGAGGAAAAAAGAACAGTTAATTATGACTGACATAAGAGCTCTGGAAACCTGCACTGCTGGAAAATGTCCAAAGCAATAAAATCCAAAGTACAAATGACAAGTATAAGTTTCACCCAGCTCAGGTGAAAAAAAGAGTGGAAAGTGCAGCAGGGAAGCAGAATACAGCGACAAACAGAATCTTTGCTATGCAAATTGTCCTCGTTGTGTAATTCCTCTTTCTCCCTCCATAAAAGGAACCTCTTGACAAAGAGATGTTACAAGCAATGCATGGCCAGAGATGGGCTTTAGTCTGCTAGTTCAAGAACACTTCTATGAAAGATGGCATTGCTTGTTCAGACTATGGCCATTTTACAATGGCTAATCAGCATATGAGTTTGGAAAGACCTGGGGCAACTTTACAGATTTCTTTGGCAATTGCCTCAGTTCTAGAAGTAAATATTCATCAGAAGTGATGGCTCTTAACAGAAATAGGCCAAAGATGCCTCTTTATTTGTAGGACAGCAAAATGCAGTCCCTGAACTGCCAAGCATCAAAGTGTGAAAAGATGTACAGTTACAGCCCTTCTTGTAACTGTGGAAACAGGCTACCAACTGGACCAGCCTTAAAATATGGGATTCACAAAACTATGACTCCCATTTGTCATTGGAGACATGTTGAGCAGCACACTAAATGGTAGATATTAAGGTCACCAGAAGCTTTCGCTACATTCAGAGCATTATTTTAGAGAATCATGTGGCCACTCTTTGGCAATTTTACATATATTGAACAAGCTCAGAAAACATGTAGTATAATTGCTGCTGTGTGTCAAGTAGTAAAAGTCTCACAGTGCTGACTTACTGACTTTCTTTTTGAAATCTTTAGTCCTCCACTGGGCTATGGGACCAAGAAAAAAAAAAACAAATGAGTTTATTCTATGTGTCAGCCATGAATAAACAGCAGATCCGAGCCTTCAGAATTAATATCTCTTGAGGGTAGCTTCACCCATACACAGCAGGCACCACATTATCTGAAAAATAACTTGAGGAGGAAAGATTGTGCTGGGAGCAGAGGAGATAATCTAACTCCTCCAAAATTTAAACTGTCCAATTATCAGCTATCCTTATTCTGCCCAATAGGGATCTTGACAACTTCCAGATAATCTACGCTCCATGTCTTCCTTTGGACAGCAGTCTCCTCTATAGTCCCATGTTTGGTTCCTGGTATTTGTAGGTGAATCAAAACTGTGACACAGAGCATTCCCTGTTAACCCTTTCCATTGGTTCTTCTGATAAATTCCAGAAGCCGGGGTTCTAGCTGTTTTCTCACAGCTGATGTGCTGACATAGTATTCCCATTAGGTAGTATAGCTTTAAAAAAAAAAACAACCACTCACCTCTAGGAGGGTTACTTTGATTGATTGAGAAAAACTGACCCAAACTGTGTGTGTGTGTGTGGGGGGGTTTCTCTCTCATTTTGCCTACAGAGATACAAAGCAGCCCTCACACTGAATGAACTAAGGTTGGTTCATTTTAATCACTGGTCAATTAAACACATGCAATCAGTAAGGACAATACATGGCAACAGGTGATAGTCCATGATTTGTGGAGTCACTATCTGAGCAATTCCAAGTGGCCTCTTGAGAAGTGAGGATTCATGTACAAGTGGAATCCTGTTTGGGATTGATGCAACATGTCCTGTCCCTAATACTAACAGGTGAAAACATATTTCCAAAAGAAAGCAGAACGAATACGAGCATTTTAATTGTGCATATGCAAATCAATTAATTAAAAAAGCTCAGCAGATTCTTTGGAGCAATGCTGACATGAAGTGGAAGATGGACAATACTGGCAGGACCAAGGCATAATACAGGTCAGTGTCATATAAGTTCCCACACATCCCATAGGTCTGATTACTAATGTACTTCAATCCTGATCTGCAGCACTCTGCCTAATTTCTATCCTCAGGTTTTTCTGAGCAAAGTTTTTCAAGTTGTGTGGTGGTTTGTGATGTGAATAAACATTTGCCAAAAAAAATATAGAGGCTATCCACTGTATGATTAGTGTGTATTACTGAAACACCATCCATCTCTCTAATTGCAGACTTAAAATTAATGCTGCACTTTAAAGATATGATGTTGCTCAAATCACATTCAGCCCTCCTTAGGAGAACATTAAGCAAACAGAGAACCCGTTAACATAAAATTTATCAGAACACACACTGACAGAATCATTGATCCCCGATACACTGAGCGCTACCTGCCGATCTGACAGGTAGTGTAGCCATACCCACAGTCTCTGAAATTTGGAATAAATCAGAGCACTGTTTACATTGCTTGTTTTTGTTTTAAAAGGGGATGGGGAGTAGCTGGAAGGATGACTGATTTCAGTGTGAGGGTGATGGCAATATTATAAATGTCAGCTTAATAAGAGGATATACAAGTTCCAAGAAAACTGTACAATACACTCAATTTGCCATTCATTATTTATAAATATTGTAAGGTTACTATTTAAGACAATGGTAGTGAGACTGTTTGTTCTAGAGAAATCTGAAAAGGGTTTGGTGCTGTTCCATCATCCACTATTACAATAATTTCCAGCTTTCAAAACTGTCTCAAAAGGAATGAAATTGTCCAGTCATGCTGTGCAACAATATTTTCTTAAATGTACAGCGACTGTTTTGGAGAGCTGTTAATTTATTTTATACATATTAAAGTGCTTTTCCAGTGGGAGGGACTCTAGGGACATCTTGTCCAAATATTTTATAATTTGCCCCAAATCTAGCTAGGGGACGAGACCCTGCTAGTTTTTGCAACTATATTTCAAAACATGCTTTTCCAACACCAGTAGACTGTACCGTACCAACCTCCTACTCCTCCTTTGATCAAGTCATACACATTCGCTCCATATTGTCAGGCAGCCTTCATTCCTTCAAGAAAACATGCAGATCAAGGTCGGTGTGGCTGCAATTTATAAATCACAAATTAATCCTCCCCACACAGTATGGCTTACTAATTAGAAAAGAAAAGAAAAGAAAAGAAAAGAAAAGAAAAGAAAAGAAAAG
>ML677332.1:49620006-49685829 GCA_007922305.1 Dermatemys mawii | reverse complement strand
GAAAAGAAAAGAAAAGAAAAGAAAAGAAAAGAAAAGAAAAGAAAAGAACACTGTTTCTTGCAAGGCAGCCCCTGTTATAAATCTTTTGCTTCTGCCCTTGGGAACAGAGACTACCCTTTTTCTAAAAGTATTGTGGCTAGGTGTAAGAAGAGCCACTGTATAACTTGCCAAATGTATTTTATTCAACTTCTTAAATCTTGCTAATAAGACAGGCCAAACCATCCTAATGATTTATGATTCCTGCAAAACAGGAAGGAAGCCAAAAGTCCTGGCAGCTTACTGTAGTGTCCTATGACTGCATAATGCTTTAAGGAAGTAGCAGCTATTATGTAGTGTCTCCCGTGGCTATTTTCCTATCCTCCACGGGGTACAGAGTACTTCTGGAATCACTTCTGTTTGAATCATCCAGCTGCAGATCAAACACAGTATATACATCAGAGCTTTATAGGGAATTGCTGGTAGGTCACTGATATGCAAAGCTAACCTTTAATTGTCTTCAAATGTTTCAGGATCATTTAAATTGTCGTTGTACTAGGGGTGGGGGTGAGTGGGTTGAAGTGTGAAAGCAAGAGTCTATGGATCAGATTCATGAAAAAGTTACAGACCATTTACATAGGAAAGGAATGCGTGAAAATCCTTGACTGTGCGCCTACATGATTTATTAAATTCCCTTTCTCTGTGCAACTGGTTAACTGTGCTTGAAAGCTATGGAATCCAGAAATGAGTGAAAGTGAGTGATAAAAAAGGGGCATAGCATTGTAACCTATTAAACATGAGCTCAGCACACATGCAAGAAGGCAGCTATGGCAAAAAGGACTGTGAGGTTTAGTGGTTGCCATCAAAGTACCAACAAGGGTTTAAGGTCCCACATTTCTCCCCTTTATTTAGTACAGGAAATAACTGTGGTAGTACTATACCGCAGCATTGGAACTGTGAAGAAATGCTGACTTTTTTAATGCCAACCTCTAAATTGCCAACTGTGAAGCAGCAAAAACGGGAGATAGACTCTGGAGTGATGGAATCAGTAGACAAAGAAAGGATCTGTGAGGGCCAGACATTCATCTCAGCTGAATGATCTCTGTATTGTAATTACTACTGTGTTTGAGTGTTGGGAACACAATGACTGCTCCTCAGTGGTTTTGCTCTATCTGGCCTTGCTGTGGTCCCAAATATGCCTGTAGTACATGTGTCATTGTACCAGAGATTGAGGACCAGATCTCAACATCATCCAGGGAGTTTTTTGGCTGTGTTTTCAATGCTAAAGGGACATTTAACCAGCAAGTGCTGAGTTTCTCTAAAGGTGTTTCATTAAAACAAAAAATAAAATACCGTCCATGGAATGAAGAGGAAAGAGAGTGTTTCAGGCTGTGGAGAATGGATTCTAGAGGGAAATACAACCCACTAATACATTTGAAACACAGCCACCCTTCCCAACACTAAAAGCAAAATTGTACAAAACTGTACAAATTTAACAGTAGATAGAACCTCAAAATCCTTTGCATGTTGACCACGCATAACTCTCATTTGCTGTAATACCTACAAAAAAACTGACAAAAGTTAGGCCTTTGGTGTGCTGAGACCATGATCATGCTAACCAGTATTGTCTCATTGTTTACTTGTAGTTCTCTGGTTGTCTACATCCATCTGTTGTCTCTTGTCTTATATTGCAAGCCCCTTGGGACAGAGACTGTCTTTTGGTTTTGTGTTTGTACTGAGCCTCACACAATGATATTCTGGCCCATGGCTAGAGCCCCTATGTGCTATGGTAATACAAATAATAAATAATAATATTAGTTAACATGTTTTCTAACCCAATGTGTTTGCTCACTGTAGACAAGGCCAGTGAGGTGGTTGGAAGAACATATATCACAGAAAAGTGGGGGCTCATGGCGTTACCCAATTTAAATGTTCAGTACGAGCTTTGGTTGGCTAAAGACATTGTGGAGGGAAAGATAACAGAAAAGGGGAAGAAAAAAAGAGAATTAAAAAAAAAGTGAGACAACTAGAGGGAGGTGAGAAAGGAGTCAGGAGATAGATGCTGAGAGAAGAAAAAAAGGAAGAAAATAGGATGAGCTTGAGGTCATGGAAGAAGTGGAGAAAGAAACAAAGCAAAGCAAAACCTTCCTTCCCAGAAGCAGCACCTCCAGCCAGTCACAGACAGTGAGCTCTGCCTCGCTGCATTCTAATGGAATCAGTTTGAACCAGAGGCCCAAGACAGTTCACATAATGGAACGAAAGAGAGTCTGGGGCAGGCTGGCTTGAGGTGTTGGGTTAGAGTGTGCTGAGGCGTGAGACATGGGAGAGCCTGGGCTGGCTATGGGATAGACTGGGATAAGATGTGTAGGGTAAGTTCATGGGTGAATGAAGTGGGTATGTTGGTTTGGGATGTGATGAAGAGACTAAACTGGTATGTCTGAGAGGCTGGGATGGGATGTGAGTCAGTGGGGACTGGGGTCTGGGGAAGAGAGTGAAGTGGGGATTGGGAGATAGACTGGCTTAGAGTGGCATGAATTTCTGCACAGCTCAGACAAGCCATTTGAGAAGGCACATCTGACCAGAGACCTGCCAAAACGGGTCTATGAGCAGGACGGCACATTTGTCTCCCTCTTGTTTTCCCTTTACCCTTCACTTTTGTTGGCCTAGGAGCAAGCTGCTGCTGCAGTTACCGTTTACAAGCTGCCTTTTTGTGACTTGTTTGTAAGGAGATCCCAAGCACTTTGTTCCAATGCTGTTTAGGCGGAGAATTCCCTAGAGGGTCTCCCCATCCTATATGGGTGAGCTGGCATGACGGGTTTCCTCTCCCCAAGAAAGGGGTTAGCCAATAGGCGAACCAATGTATTGGTCCCTTGGCTGGCTGATTTGCATGAAAAGAGTTTAGGGAACCGACACTACAAGGGAATTGGCTGAGGCCTGTAGCCAACTGTAGAGGCTTTTTATCATTATGGATCTGGACAGAGTAAAGCTTGCTTGATTTAGAAATACTCCACAAAAGATGGCAATTATTGTTTGAATATTTGAGTAGTTACAGGATGTTTTGACTGATCTTATGAAATCCTGTTAAGTTGTCCTAAGGCCTCTTTGTTTACGGTATCATAGAGCATTTGTTCCTAAACTCAAAGTTGACTGTATTTCTGGGAAAGAATAAGCAAACAAATCATAATATTGATTTAAAAATATGAATATTTCATATTTGTTCACTACAAGACATACTGCAGGCTCACTTATATAATCCATATCCTGCCTCCTGTGTGTAAAAGAATGCAGGACAATTATTTTGATCAGGAAAAAATACTTTTTCAGGTTTTCTGCTTTTCTTCCTTGCTCCATTTTAGTTTATTTTCTCCACCCTCTTTTCTGTTTTTCCTCAAACCCTATTTTTTGACTTTCCCCAACTCATCCTCGTTCAAAAATTATCTTCCCCCAGTCTCTTCTCCGGCCCCATTCTTAACCATTGTTCATAGCTTCTTTTCCATTTTCTCCCCCACCCTTTCCCTTTTCTCTCTGTGCTTTCAGCTTTTCCCATCACTTCCCTACCTCCTTTAGCAACCCTTAGAAAGAAGGGAGTTCTTAAAAATGATAAATTCAGTTCTTGAGCTGCTGACCCAGCAAACTCAAGTTCTGGAACTCCTATAGCCAGGCAATAATGGTGCTTAGCTTAATGGAAAATGTCACTGATTCTCTGGTGGGCCCAGGGTCTCTTTGCTTACCTTTGACCTTGATTGTCCCTACAGCCTCATTACTAGGCCTTCCTTCCTGCCATTTGCTGACCTTTTGAATTTACCATACTACTGTCCTGTGCATTAAGTAATATCAGATCATGCCCCATAATGCATAGCCTTAGAGCCAATGAAATTCAAACATAAAAGGCAACAAAGTACAATTGATGCCAAACCCCAACCAGAATCTCCAATCCCTGTGTTCCTGGCTCCTTCCTTTTTCAGTGGTGAGGCCCTGAAATAGCTGAATGGTCCAAGTTATGCTGAGCCCTGGATCCCACGCCTGCCAGAACTCCAGTGATCACTGGGATATGAACTTGACCTGCTACTGCTTGGAGTGCCTTTAAATCCTGGTCCTCCTGGGTAATGTCCCCATCCTAGGCCATTCCAAACCCGACTGGCCCAAAGAACAGCAAAATGCATCTAAATCCAGCCCTGGGCTTTTGGGTTGCAACACCTCATGCTGTCAGACAAGCAATCCCAGCAGCCTATTTCTTTCAAATACACCAAATCCGAAAATGGTGGCTTAGTGGAAAGAAAACAGCCAATTATTTTATTTTATGTGAATGATGTAATGGGGACTAATACACTGATGACCTAAAGTACATGTTGGTAAATTGTGAGAGTGTAAATGGGTGTAGAGGATGGTATATAGGACAAGCAAGCAACCAACACAAGAATGTAAGGTAAACAGCCTCCTCTTTCATACACATAATGCCTCCTGCTGTTGTTTTTTCCAGCCCTCTCCATGTATAAATCACACTCTAAACAACTGCATAACTCCTCTCAATTTTGTCCTAATATTTGGATTTTCAAGACCAGCTACACAAGACCAATACAAAACCAAATTCTTCAACATGGAAATGGCGTATGGATTTAGCTATACATTACACCATATGCATTACTTAAAAAGGCTAAGCGATGGCATCAAAAATATTTTCCACAAGGTACCAAGACTAATTATACAGCCAGCAAATTTTTCCAAGGACTTTATATAGGTATAATATTATTATTAATTGGCACTCCCACAAAGAACCTCAGAATTCACAAGATTACTTTAACTACTGTGAATAATACAAGCGCAGGAGGTTAGTATTTAATTTGAAGGCTGGTATTTACAATTCCAAAAATTGTTTTGTTCGGAATTTGTCCAAATTTTATTTTGGAATAGAAGAGAAAGGGGAAAAAAACTGTGAAGTGCAATTAAAAAATAAATTGTCAAATGTTTTCTATACCTTGGACACTTGGGGGCAGCATTGTCCACTGAATATTGCAGGAAGAGCTAGAACAGAATTCAGAAAAACACACCAAGGCAAGCAAGCTCCCTTGAAGAAAAGCTTGTGAGCCTAAGGAAAACTTAATTAAAGGCAGAAGAAAATCTGGAACTTAAGAAAGGCATAGGGCGGGGGTCCAGGGGAGAGAAACAAGTGCTCTTTTGGGGGGTCATATAGTTCATGCTCCCTCAGTGTGTTACATGTTCAGAACAAGTGTTATCTCAGATTTCTCTTTCACAACAAGATCATGACATAAAATTGACATCACAGACAGTACCTCACAATCACTGCAGCTTCGGTGCCTCATGTGCTTGGAACAGTTAAAAACGTTCTGTCATCTGAGTAGCAAGATTTTAAATTTGCTCTGTTTCTAATCAGTAATGTACTTATGGCCTGGGCAACGTTAATTGGAACAGTATCTAGTGTCAGTTTATTGAGTTTTCAGTACCCACAACTAGGGCCAGATTTTCACAAGACACCCATTTAGACACCTACATAAGAGTCAGATATCAAAATAGCTCAGCACCCAAAATATATATTTACTTGGGCCACTTAAATAAGCACTGAGCTCCTTTGAAAATCTAGTACTAATGAGACAAGAAAAACACAGAAGGTTTTGTAAAATGTGTCCATTTTGGGGCCTGTTTGATTCAACCATGTGTTTGTTATACCCCGTTGTGTGAACCTAGGAAATCTTGATTCAAGATACTAGGGGAGGGAGCAAGTTTCCTTACTTCCTGAGTTTAGGTTGATGTGGGCTAGGGAACTAAGGGCTGGTCTACACTACCATGATAAATCAATCTAACTTACTCAACTTCAGTTATGTGAATAACATAACTAAAGTTGACATAGTTACATCCACTTACCATGGTGGCTATGCTGCACTGTGTCGACAGGAGAGCATCTTCCGTTGACTTCCCATGTGCTTCTCAGGCTTGATCTACACGGGGGGGAGGGGTCGACCTAAGATATGCAATTTCAGCTATGTTACTCACATAGCTGAAGTTGGCGCATCTTAGGCTGACTTACCTGCCGTCCTCACGGCGGCAGTGGGCTCCCCTGTCGATTCCAGCTTGTGCCTTTGGAGTTCCGGAGTTGACGGGAGTGCCTTTGGCGATCAGTTTATCGCGTCTCGATGAGATGCGCTACATCAACTGCCAATAGATTGAGCACTACCCGCTGATCCAGCGGGTAGTGAAGACATACCCTCAGGAAGGTGGAAAACACAAATCGATGGGAGAGTGCTCTCCCACTGATTTAGTGTGTCTTCACAAGACCGACTAAATTGACACTCGCTGCATCGATTGCAGCCATGTTGATCTACCGGTAAACATAAACAAGCCCTATCTGCTGGATTTTCCAAAGCTCCTAAGAGTGTATCATATAACAATAGCAGTGAAGCCACAGCAGCCCAGGTGGCAGCTCCTGCTAGTTGCAAGTACATACCCAGAGTCTCAGCTTGGCTTATATAACCTCTTCTGCCACAACTTCCCTCCTACTGTTATTGGAGCTAGTTAGAACAAAACTAGTTCAGGTACGTCCGCACATGCTGCAGTCATACCACTGACCGTAGACATACCCTAAGTCCCAAATCCATTTAGAAGTCAATGGGACTTGTGCACCTCAGTGCTTTGAAAATCCCACCCAAACTTTTCACTTTCAGCGAAGGTGACTGAAAGGGTTAAGCTGTCACTGAAGCTTGTTGGTGAAATTCTGGGAAATCAGAGAAGCCTTGCTCACCTGAGGTGGAATCAGTGCGTATCTTGATGCTGCTGTGGAAAATGTCATTAAACTCTGTTTACTATTTATGATGATAATAATTCCATATTCCATGGAGGGGCAAGTGCAGATCCCAGAGGCTTTTCATGTAGCCCTTTAGGAGGCAGCAGCTCACCTATGTGTTAGCTCCCCATCCTGTCTCAAAATGTAGAAACATCTGGAGGTGACTCAGCAAGAGAGAGAAAATAACAGAGAGGAAGTGTTGAGTTCAGTCCCTTCCACTGCAGCTTGTTGGTGCCTCTTGGAAAAGCTGCAGGACTGGTGCAACAGAGGGGGAGTGAGAGCATCCAGGAATAGACAAGCAACACAGAGGGAGATGGGAGAAGATAGACAAAAAAGAGGGGTGAAAGGAGACAAGGAAGAAGGGAAAGAGCAGGAAAGAGATGAAGGATGAAAGGGAAGAGTTAGCAGACAAACACTAAAGGAAAGGAACTTAGAGAGAAGAGATAATAACTAAAGAATAGGAGAGTGTGACATAGTGAAGGGAGAAAAGAGAGACAAAGTGGGGAGAAGAAAACAAAAGAGCAGGAAGAGAGTACTGCCCAAAGACCAAAAAGAAGAGAGAAATGAGCTGCAAAGCAGGAAGAAAACAAAAAAGCAGTGTTGCCAACTCCATGATTTTATAGGGAGTCTCACAACATTTCCTGTATTTTTTAAGCCCCCTCTGCTGGAGTCAAGTGATTATTTGAGCATATTCATTTTCATTTTTTTAAAATGTAAGTTTCTAGCTGTTGTGGTTGTGGAGAAAAGCTTGAAAATATGAAGCCAGTGGAGCCTAAAGGCTCAGAGACCAGAAGGCAAATAAAAAGAACTCCAACATTATTTTTAAATCCCAGGGTTTTTAAAGACAATCTCATGATTTTTGAGCATATGGGATGGCACTATAGAGAAATAAAATCCACAGAAACAGTGACATCTGTCAGATGTAGGCAGAAAATTCCACTTTTTTAAAACCTTATTCTGGGTGTTTCCAGAGCTGTAGTGCTGGCCTGAGTTAACAAGGTTGGACAACTGGAAAAGAACCGGACTGAAAGAGAAAGAGGAATGACTATTTCTCACTTCACACTGTTTTTGGTGTTTATTTCTGAAATGTTTCTTGGTGGTTGGGGTTGTGAGGAGAGATCTGTAGCTCCCTGTTCCAGACTGTGAACCAAAAACTTCTGTCAAGACCAATCTCTCATCCTGTCATATCTTCATCCTCTCTCATTTACTCAGAATTAGCTGCTGTGGTAAGGACTGTGCTGGTCTAAAATTACTTATCACAGTACCACTGGAATCCATTACATGCCTAAGCAGCCTCAGACATCTCCACAGCCACTCTGCTAATAAGAGCCTTATAAGCACTTCACATACATACACCGATTAAATCCTCACTATACTTTAGAAGCAGATTGCAGTTATTCACATCTTACAGGTGGGGAAACCGAGGCACAGAGTGGCTAATAATTTTGTTTAAGAGCATAATAGTCAGTGGCAGAACCAGAATTAGAATTTAAAAGTTCCTATAGCCCAGACCTGTGCTCAATCTGCTTGATGACGCTGCCTCCCAATTACACCTGGCTGCTTTGTTAATAGAAATCACAACGAGCTATAGCTCAGAGCCTTAGAAGTAGAACTGGGAGGAACATTTTTGATTACATGTAATTTAACAGAAATACGCTGTTTTGTTGAAGCTGAAACATTTTGTGGAGATGTGTCAATTTGGACTATATTTTTGATGGGGCAGTTCTGAGGTCCAGAGAAAGGACGAATTGAAACCTGACCTTTTAGCTCAGAAAACAGATATTTTGACACTATTCCATTTCTTGAAAAGGTCCAGTATCTTTTGTTTTCATTCCAGTGTGAACAAAGACAAATTTGGAAATCCTGAAAGTTGTCACAAAACAGAATTGTTGTCCTTCGGTCACAGCTACCTATAACTTGAAATCACGCTGTGACATGTCAAAAAGTTTGACCTCCCCCCAAGACCATATAGACACACACACATACACACACAGAGGGGGAGAGAGAGAGAGAGCGGACTCAGTATTTGAAATACAGTATATAAAATTGCTCACAGCACATTAAGAATGCTCAGCAATGTGTAATTTTAGGGTTGTACTTTATGTTGTAAGACACTTTGTGCTGTTAGCAATCTTTTTTCACTCACTAAGCACACATTATTTGAGTTTTCTAGTTGAGCATAGACCTAAAAGAATCTTGGGTTTTTGAAAGAGGGCCATATATTATCATCAAATACAGAGGTCTGAAATCAGCTGTTATTTGAACACTATCTGCTTCTTTTGAAAGTCTTGTATCATCCCTTCATCAATATCCATTATAGCAAGCCATGAATTTGGAGGATATAAAACCTACAAGTCCAATTAAAAAGGCTTTACATACAAATTGCATATTCTTTGAACGTCCTTTTTATAAAAATGGTTCTCTCATCTCAAAGATCTTTTTGTCTGATCTTTCTTCATTTCCTTAGTTTGTTTTCCTCTTCAAGGACTTTCAAAGAATATTTCTCTTCATCCGTTTCACCCAATGAAAAATAGTGGGATCAGTCTCTCAACACCTCTCCTCCTCTCCTTAACCCCCCATCACATCCACAATATCTGCCCTACAGTAAAAGGGGGAGCAAAGGTGATGGGTAACAGCTGTCAAACAAGAAGGTTGTGAAGCAGTGTATGTGTGGGTGAGAAATCAAATAAAAAATGGAGATGAAAAAATAATTTACTGTATGTAGCGCAGAGAAAAAACTCATGATGAAGTCCTACGTTAACTCACATAATGCTTTCAGGAATCAGAAAAATGACACTGTCAAAATACAACATTAGTTTTCAGAAGCCTCCAGGCAAAATTTTATTTATTTAAAGTTAGCTCCCATTTTAATAACAAAAAAGTGGCAGCATATTCTACATCAAAGAAAAAACTTTTCCTAATGTTTCCATTCCTCTTATGAAGTATGAAAGCTGAAGTACCAGAACTGTCTTTCTCTAAATAATTATGTGAGCGTCAGGATCTCAACCTGTAAAAGCTTTTCTTCTGCAATGGGGATTGTACTAGAGACTCATCTCTGGCACTGCTTAACCTGAACAGCGGCAGAGGGGTACTTTGACTATTTCTATTTAAATTGTTAGTTTAAAATGAGACCCATAACAATTAAAGAAACGGCCTGTGTCCAAACCATGGATCTGAATGTCTGTGTATTTTAGTTCCTATTCGAAGATGAGGGTAGTCAAGGGTCATCTCACAGGATTTTGCAGACGCCAATTGTCCACCCAATCTCTGTGACTGGTATTTATTATTTGGTATGCAGAGGCACCTAGGACAGGTCACTCATTTACAGAAAAATGGCAAATAAATGCTGGTTCCATCACTTATCGCCTACTTTGTTCTCTTCCTTTAGGACACCCTCTCTACTCCAACTTCTGGAACCATTGTCTCTGCTGATTTGCCCAGACGTGGAGCATATGGATTAAGGGCAGTTTTATATTACCACTTTAAAATCTTGTTTTAAGAACTATACAGATATTGAAATGCTGATCTTTTTCTTGGCTACAATATTTCTTTTTCTTGGTCCTTGGCATATTAATATTTTACTGATTACAGACCACTAACTAACGCTGAGGTGGCAGGCAATGGCCCATTTCTCCAAAGCCATCTGATAAATAGAGAGCAGTCGCTCTCCCAGATCCTCATTCCTTTGGTTTTATTCTTGTTTATTTTTGGCTTTCTGATTAGTTCTTAATAATACCTTTACTTTTGGCACTTACCTTTTTTCTTGTCTTCTTTTCCCCATTGTCTCATATCATTTAATGCTCTCCATTTGAACCTCAGTGGTCATGGCATTAGAACTTTGCAAAATCTCCCAAGTTTGGCTACATTGGTTTTTCATTTGAATTAACTTGTTTTTTCTTGATCTGCTCTCATCACAAACTCATAGGTTTCTTTTGAATGTCAGTTCTACAGAGTGGGATTGGGCCTCCACTCTGGTGTGACAAAACAAATCTGATGTCCCAGAAACATATTTCTCCTGACTAATAAAAGATAGGAACTACACGTGTGGCTAGGCTTCTGCCAGAAATAAAGGTAGGCTTTAGCGCTGACCCAATGATAGAACTCTTATCTCAAAGGAACAACACTCTTCTTGAAAAAAATTGGGAAATAATAACGATTTGGCAACAGAATAAAATATGTGAGTATTTCTCAAGAGGAATTACAAAAGAATGTGAAGGCCTCTGCCTATCGGAGTCAGATAGAGAGGAAGAGGGGCTCACAGCAGAAGTCTGTGGGTGATAGTGTCTTCTTTTCTGAGTTACAGAAAATAATAAAGCTTCATGGTTGCCGTTGTAGCTGTAAGGTTGCAGTACATTATGTGACAACTGTACTTCTGGAGGTCTGACCAGTGGACTTGCATAGTTTTGCTCCACAGTATATAAGATATAACAACAGTCTCTGATGGTACTCCCATGTGCCCCCTATATGCTGCAGACCCACAATAGCTCATCTGTATCCAGGACTTTCCAGACCTGTGGAGACAGGGACTAGGTGTGCAATTTATAGCCGACAGTGTTGTGTATTGGTGCTCTGTGGTATTAAATACCCCATTGGTGGACAAAGTGAATCTTGAATACATTATTTGTAAAGCACTTCAGGATTCTCTGAGGTTAATCATGCTATAAAAATGCAATAGATCATCATGAAAGTTCTCTAGTTCTTCAGCTTTACGGAGATGACTCCCCCTGTGACTGCTACAGATATTATAGCAAACCAGACTCCAAACTTTCCAGCTGGTGCACAAGCAAATTGGTGTTTTTTCTCAAAGACGTCATCCACCTTTGACTTGGATTTGTGCATTACTTGAAAAAACAGAGAACAGAAAAAAGAAGCATGACCTAAATTCAGCTCACTGCAACTTTATTTTGTACACAGTGTCTTTCAAAATGCTTGTAAAAGGCTTCAGATGGTACAATGTATTTCACAATCCTTTAGAATTAAATAATACAATTACAAAAATAAATAGCAATGAGACAGCAAATTTAGGTTGGACAAATGAAGGTAAAAATGGTTTGAAGAGATTTCAAATAGCATAGAGTCAATAGGCTGATGAAACAAGAAGGCTGTTCCTGGTTGAATGAGCTGCAGAGAAGAAGGCTCTCTTGTCTTTCAGTAATCAGATTTTTTGGTGGGACGAAACCAGTGCCTGAAGAGAAGAGGCAAGCTGGAGGAAATCAGTCTATGGAAGTTTTAAAAAGCAAGGTGGGGAGTTTTGAATGTGATCCTGAAATAAATGAGATTCCAGCAGTGAGCAGCAATCAGGAAAATGTTAGGAAAGTTCAGACAAATAGGTATCAAAAGAGAAAAGGCAGTAGTAAGAGGATCAACAATGGGCAAAATCTACCCATGAATTAATCATACAAAAGATGAAGCCAAAAATCCAGAGTAGTGAGTCACTGGTAAAAGGGCACTTGCATGAAACAGAAGGGTGCAGTTCTCAGGTACCCCGTCTGGTTTTCAAAATTAAATCTTAAAATATGTCAAAAATATTCAGTGTTCAGATGAGAGAAAGTTGAAAAAAAAAGCCTTCAAGATCTCAAGTCTGTATTTTGAATGCTTGGTTAATACATCAACACTGGCTGGCCTGCCAAAAATATTAAAATACAAGTAAAGACATCATAAATTAGTAAATTGTCAAGTGTTCTTAATATGTATTCCTGGTGCCAGACATACTTATAATAATAAAAACAGGATACCAAAAAAGGCTAAAATATTAGTGCCAGCTAGTAGTCAGAGAGATCAGAATAGTTTTATTTTCACACACAGAATAAGCTGGATCTGTAGAAGCCAACGCTTTCTGAAAGAAGCGACGATGGTTTAACTTTGGACACACAAAATGTTTCTCTGTTTAGGATTTCAGTGTTCATCTGGAGAACTTTATACCATACAGTACAAATCTTCCATTAAATCAATGTATTCATTTATTTAAAATACAAGTTGTATTCAGTCCCTGTATTTTGATAGAGTACAATAGTGCACAGAGGCAGGAGATAATGGATTGAACAGAATGTCCTTGAAAGAGAATATCTGCTTCAGATCACCTCTCTTATACCCAGGAGACATTCTGCTTCCAACGCTTGCAAGACTTCTGAAAGCTGGGCAGAAAGATGCACCACTGCTATGTGGTGTAACAAATCAGTTCTTGAATCACCTAACTATAAAATCTAAAAGGAAAAAAATTAAATAATCTCTGTTTAAAATATCTCAATGTCATCCTTTAACTTATTTAGGAAGATCAGCTCTGATGGCTTTATGGAAGTCCAACCATGTATACTGTACAAGCTTAATGGTATTGTAGCCATCACCAGCTTTTGAAATGAGTGAAACACAAAGTTATTAAATCAGTTTTGTTCCTGCAGTCCCACTTGGTCATTTCCTTTAAGCTTATTTCTGTGCAATTAAAGAAATAAGTATGCAGATTATTTTTAAAAGAGGCAGAAGACAAAGTTCATTGACAACCAATTCTGTAATGAATACAAGAAATAGATCTCACCAATTTTTTTTTTTTAAATCTCATATCATATTTTGAGCTCTTGGTACAGAAGAAAAGGGAGACAGCAGAACTTAAGTCTCTGGGTTACTTACATTTTTTAAAAATTCATTTCCTCTTGACTGTTAACACGGCTTTCCTGTTGGACTGAAATGTGTCTTCCCCACAAAGTATTGGAATCTTCATCAGTGTACCTTTTGTACCATAACATGAATACACTGTAAATTTTCCTGGGGGTTTAATAAAAAAAAAAATCAAAGAAACAGAAGAATTTATGTGCATGTGTGTGTGTGTGTGTATAGAAAAAAACCAAAGCTCTCAAAACCAATATCTTACCTCAGCATATGTATTTACACACCCAAGATCAAAACCAGTCTAGGTAAACTCAAGAGCACTGTCAATTCTATGGTAAAAGCTACATTTATACATTTTGGATATTAGTGTCCTTTTTCCTCTCCCACTCCTGCTCACTCTGTCACACACACCCCTTCAGCTAACACTCTTCGATTACAAAGGCTGAAAAGAGCTCTGTGAAACTTCCCATGCACAGCAGGGCCAGGTAGTTATGCTGAAAGTACCAAAGCATACGGCAGATAGAAAGATGCTAAGACATTTCCTTCCGTTATCAAAGTCATAGGTCTCTATATGAAGCAGCATTTTAACTTGTGTTTCAATATTGAACAAATTACCTTATTCATATTTAAAACTCAGCAAACCCAGCTTCTAATTCAGTTACTTGCATTACAGCTAGGGTGACCAGATGTCCTGATTTTATAGGGACAGTCCCAATATTTGGAGTTTTTTCTTATATAGGCACCTATTACCTCCACCCTGTCCCGATTTTTCACTCTTGCTATCTGGTCACCCTAATTACTGCAAGGAGGTATGAAGCTTTTTAAGTCAGCACCAAAAGACACTATTTCTTTTTATTTTTTTGGCGAGTCACAGAGAAGACATTTTAAAGCTCTTCTAGCTGTTTCAAGAAAAGGAAAGAATTCTTTGCTGGAAGCATTTCTTGGACAAATGCATTGCTTCAACACTTTTCAGCACCTACACAAATTATTGACCCAGTTTGGCAGGGGGATAGTTTGAGGCTTGAAATCTTGATGACATCAGACAAGTGCGACATCTTTGATAATAAGTATCCTGTCAGCTGAGTATATATTGTATCATTCACTGTAATACAAATGCTAGGATAAAGTGCATTTGAATGCCATTTCTAAGTTCAGTATAAACATATTAATGAGATATGGTACAGAGGTGGGCAAATTCGTACCTCTTCTCTGGCACCACATCTGTTTTTGTGTAAAGCTGAAAGCACCTATCCTCACTTGAAAGGCTTTGTCTCCATCTCCTTTCCCACCGGTCCCCACCTTGTGCCTTGTGGTCTGGCCACTTCTTAACATTGCGACTAATAAAATTCGTGTATTTTAAAAGCTAGGAAAGGATGCTCATTGAAGCTGAATGTGGTGTGTGCTTGTCTGGCTGGCCAGTGGAAAGGGGGATGTTGCCCTTTCCTTGGATACCTCTGCAACTGGGTGGCAGAAAGGTTCACCTGATGGAGGAGGGAGGAACAGGAAGTAGCTGGACCAGGTGAGGCAGAGTCTCCTTTGGAAGGAGGGGTGTAGTTCCAGAGAAGCTCTCTCTCTTTGCAATTGGGCTGGTAACACCTAGTCCCTATTTCGTATATTGCCTTGTTCATCTGCAGTGCTTAAAGTGCTTCACAATATTTGAAGGTATTTATCCTTACCACTCCCTAGCGAGGTAGGGAAATGTAACTCCTGTTTAACAGATGGGGAACTGAGGCACAGAGGGGCTCATGATTTGGTTATAAAGGAAGTCCATAGCAGACAGGGAATTAAATTTTGGGTCTTTAAAAGAATCAGCCTTTGGGGGAAAAATGGACAGGAAGCACTCACTGAAAGAGGGGGAAGAAGTGAGCTTCACCAAGAGGCTGCCACCCCTTCTGTCTCCTGGCAGTCCAGGATCCACTGTGACACTGTTAGGTCTTTGTTGTCCTGAACCTGACACACATCCTGACCACACTGGCCTAAGACCGGGATGCAGATAACATTGCCACCTCCACCAGCTTTGGCTAAATTGCAACCACCTGGGATGTGTGATGTTGTTGTCATCCCTGTCTCATGTATGTTCTTTTCTTTCCCCAACTTATTTCTTCTCTATCCTACCACTGTCCTTTTGCCTTCTGTCAAATAAGAGTCTGGCTTAGCTGGCCAAGGCTGCATAATTTGCAACATCACTCTAAATCTGCGATCACAGAAGTAGATAAAAGCTAGGCCCTATCTAGCCTGATCCTGGTACAACCTAGCCAGGTCTTGGAATGCTCAGTAAAACTGCGTGCCATGCTTCTGTTTTGCAGTGAGGAGTCAGAGTCAACACCAGAAATGGAAGCTGCATTTTCCTTCCTTGCTGTTCTTTTTTCCTCCCCTTTTGTGTGTGTTTTTCTTGTTTTGTCTTTGAGAAAATGGGTTCAGACTTCAACAGCAGCAGCAATAACAGCACCAGTTCATCCCAACTGACTTTTTTCTTGTCCTGTCTTGCCCCCTCTCCAAAAGGGCAGTTTTTACCATCTTTAACACCATCTAAACAACCACTAAATAAGGGGTTTCCTTCTAAAAACTCTCTCCAGCTAAAGGAAAGGGAACAAGGAACACTGTTAAAATGAAAGCTTCACTTAATACTTCATGTTTCAAATGCTTCCACTGTTTCTCCTTTTTTAATTTATATTCCCAATAAAAGGTTAAAAGCTTTTTAATGGTGTGTTTGAACTAAGCAGGCTGAGATCTGTGCATACTAAACCCCAAACCTTGTTGAAAACTGTTTAATGTTGGACAGTTTCAGGGTCATATTAATGCATTTGAGTCTTTGGGCCAATTTAATTTATCAACATTATTATAACAGAGCAGTCTTAGGCTAATCAAAAAATGACACTGACTATTCCTAAACGAATGTGTTGATTACAGCACCTTATTGATACCAGACTCTCTCCCATTTTCTCAGGGAGTGATTCAGGAACAAGAATCTTAAATTCAATCTGTCTAAGTATCTGTATCGTGTAATGGGATCTAACTACCTCTGGGCCTCCCCACTTCCTTCAAAAGCATTTGAATGAAAACAAACTAATAATTGACCAACAAACATTTTACATGTTATGAATTTAAACAAAAAAATAACCCCAATTAGTAGAAAAAGCTTCAGAATGAGTTTTTAATTATTGCAGAGAATAGCTATGACCAAAACAACCCTCACTCAACACTGTGGCTACTGTACTGTACTTTCTTGTGTGGCGATAAGGAATAATGACAAGTCTGATTCCAAGATCACAATTAGCACATATACAAGGCCAGAGGATACCAAGGAAGATCCTCTCAATTTTAGTCACAGGCTCTGTATCAGCTGCCAGATACATAACTGGGAATAGGAAGAAAATGAAGCCATAAGGCCAAAATCTTCTCTCAGTTGCACCAGTGTAAATTTGCCATCATTCGATTAACTTCAGTTGAGTTATTTCAGACTAACACTGGTGGAACTGAGAGCCAACTGGAGCCCTTGTATGTGTAGCTCTTCCAGGAACGATTACATGCCTGATTGTGAATCAGACTGTATTTTCTTAAAAAAATAATCTTCCAAGTGAAACATTAGGGAGGGAATTCATGAATGTGTGACATGGAGACAAGAATATCACTCTTTCCCCAAAGTTTAGTTTTACAGGCTTTGCCAAAGGATGGGCTTTCTCTACAGTGCCTTGGAGACAAGCTAAATCAGGAAGGCTATCTGTACAATATTGACCCTTAAACTCATTGAGGGTGAAATTCTAGACCCATTGAACTTAATGGGAGTTTTTCCACTGACTTCAACAAGGCTAGGATTTCACCTTTAGGGTCTGATCCCACTTCACCAAAGGCAAAATTCCCACTGACTTTGCAGGGAGCTGGTTTGGGCCCCCTTAGGGAACACCAGTACTTCTGTAATGAGAGTTCTACAATGGATAGAAAGTAGAAAAATACTCTGCACTGCTTCTGGAAAACAAGTGGCAAATGCTGTGTTCTTTGACAATGAGAATTTAAATGAGAACTGTGAAAAAACTGAGACTGTGACCTCTGTTATTCAGATTGATTAAATGTGTGTTATGACTACTCAGGTGAACAACTGTTCACCAGCATTGGAAAGGGGAGTCACAATCTGGCCAGGAGTAAGGCACTGAGGATCTGGTCTGAAGTCAGTGTATCCAGTGCAAAACGAATGTAAGAAATCTCCAAGATTGTACTGGAGCTCATGTACTGATCCTCCAAACAATGGCTGAAAATGACAATTGGTCTAGTGTGCCCCGGACTTAGGATTCCAGAGTCATTACCATCTCCTGTGAGATGCTTCTTGTTATTAGATGCCAGAAAACACTTTAGATCTGAGAAAAAAACATGAGACTATTTTGAAATAAAATCTTTATTTTTCCTCCAAAGGTGGAATGTGTCATTTGTCATCAGGCACTGTCCATAGAAATATTAATGTTTTAAGACAGGCTTTGCTCAAATCAAGCAATGTACACCTTGAAGTTTACTGAAAATATTCAACATAATCAAGATCGACTCTTCTCTTCACTCTCTTCTAGGTGGAGTACATGCTTTGATATCAACTGATCACTTATGACTAGCTCAGCCAGCAGGCTACATGAATAACTTCCTTTTCAGGTAAATCCACTACAGGTACCAGAATCAGAGCTGGAGTCTTCTCCCCTAACTGGTCTTCTAGGTAATCTTGCAGTCCTAAAACAGGAACAAAATGAATGATGAATACCTTCTGTTTTTTGTGTTTTAGTCTTTAAACAAATGCATTTTCTACTGTAAAAAGTGTGTCATCTTAAAAATGACTTACATATACATTTGAACAAATCACTTAGTTGTAGGATTCTGAATATCCCAAATAGCAAAGGTAACAGAGCTACCGAATTTCAATTTACCCTTCCCTAATTTGTGACTTGGGGCGGTGATATGAGGTAAGTTTAAATTTAGTTACTGTATGTTCTGAATGTCTCTTTTACTCTTCTTATTTGAATATTAAGTACATAGATCTCTACAGCTACTAGGTCAATTTCTGTTCTTTGTTGCACTTGTAGATCCCCACTGCATTAAATGTTGCGGTAATGTATCCTAGAAGAAACGTGCCCCTCTGATTTTTTTCAAAGTGTTTGTAAGTCACCTTTGAAATCAGCAGAAGTACTGTATACTTTCATTGCTATCAAATCATAGAAATGTAACAAATTACATTAGATACTTTGCATCTCCTTATGGAGCTGTCCTATAAAATGTAATGGGGGCAAAGCCTCCAGGAGTCCAGAGAAGAGCAACAAATATGATTAGGAGTCAGGAATTAATGATTTATGAAAAGATTAAAACAACTAAACACAGAATCTGAAGACTAAGAACGGATGTGCCAACAGTGTACAAAAGGTTAAAGGGCACAAACACTGTGGAGGGAGTAGAATTTCTGTGATGCATAGAGAGATTGTCTCCTTAGAAGGCTAATGGAATGGAACTAAGGAATGGCAAATTTAGGCTGAATATCAAGAACATCACATATAGTCTCGCTAATTAAGTTGTAAAGGCCTTGTCGCATAGTACTTTTAAAACTTGATTGGAAAAAGTGCTAAAAATTATACTGAAGGAACTGATCCTGGGCTGCTGGGTTTAGGTTTTAATAGGTCTTTTCTATCTTTAATTTCTGTGATTCTACCGACACTTCAGAACATTAACAATTCTTGGCTAGACAAACAATGTAAAGAGAACAGAACTTAAACATTTTATTGTTTTTCCCACTGTACGTGAGGCTGTGAATATATCGTTCAATCAAAGTGTTAACATGTACTTGGTGAAATTCTGGCCCAGCTGAAATCAACAGGAGTGTGATGCCAGTGGATGTGGTGAAGTCAGGATTTCACCTACTGTTTTTACTGAACAGCAACAGAAGGAATACATCTGAATATCTTGTAACAGGGATGTACCCATATAGCTGTTGCAACCTGAAGAACAGACTAAGACTACTAAAATGCTTCTGAGTTGTTTTGCATTGAAAATTGTTGACAGTAGAGATGAACGTTTACAGAGGTGAACCTAAGATCAATATTCACCGGAGGGTCAAAGGACTCCAAGTTCTGGGTAATAAGTAACTCAATCTATGTATCGCCGCAATTCTGTAGTGACACACTGATTAGGGATCAGCTGGCATTTTCATTCCAAACTCTGATTTTTGAGTGACCTTCTGGCTCAAAAAGCATTGGGTTAAAGTATGCAGAAAGTTTTCAGTTCAATGAAAAAAAATTACATTTTAAAATAGGTTATTTCTATTTTATTTTTGATTTTTAGATAGCCAGAAACCATCCCTTCTGCTACTTAAACTTTTTACAGGTTTATAACCCAGGGCTACCACCACAAAAAACCTGGGTATCATTTTCAAAGAGGATATTTGGCAAGGAGGTAGTTCTGACAGTGAACTCAACTCTTTTGGTACTTGGAGGTGATCCAAAATATTTACTTTGGAAAACTCTCTGGTAAGTTTCGAGTCAGAAAGGGCCACATTTTCAAAAGATGACTTTCCTTCTTGTTTTTTTTTTCCAAAATTTGCACCCAAGTTTTTCACCTTCAGTTGAATTATGGGTGAAAATCTGGGTACTTGGACCTCCCCCTGTCCTATTTCAGGTGAAAATCAGGTATTTAGATGGGCAAGTATTCTGTTTTGGATCTGCAGCTCATTTTGTCACTCTAAAAATATGGGGATAAAAATATGCAGGTGCAAATTTCACTGGCAGTATGGGAGGATGGCCCTCATGCCTTCTAAAAATAAAACTGTAAGCCAAAGTAGCTGGGGAGAGGGGCACTGCACTACTAGTGAACCTGCATCAGTTTGAATGGATATAGCTAATTCATTCAAGGCTACAAAGGCTACATCTTTTATCTGTTATAAATAAAATAATAATTGATCCTTTAAGTCCTTTCTTCTTCTAATTACACAATTTTAATAATGTGGCACTAATAAAAACAAATCCTCAAGGTTTTCAGCAAACTATGCTGTTAGATAAATAATAACCCATGTCAGCATTATTTATTTTTTATATTCAGTAGTTCTTTGCTTACATGGCTAAGATTCCAAGAAGCTTTTTATCAGTGCTGAATATTGAACCAATTGTTAACTTGCATGTCATTCCTGCAAATAAAACATAGGGGAGTGGCTGCTGATGGTGGTGGTGTGTGTATATGGGAGGGAGGGATTCGGCATGTGTATTTGGGTGGGGTTGGAGGAGGGGAACAGGAGGAACAAATATACTTCAGCGATGATCTATGCTAATCCAAATTGTCTCTTTAATGTGCTCTGCAACAGACTTTTTTAGTCTGATAGAGAATTTAGTGATTCATTCCAAACAGCAGCAACAAGCATTTATCAAAGTGATAAATACAGTATTTTCATTTTCAGTCATATGTAACTCTTCCCATTTCTACTTGGTGTTACCCCAGCGCAGATGAGAGCCTAACTCTATGGGTGCTCTCCACACCAACTGTGCTCAACAAGAATTGAGACATGGGCCTCAGACTGTCACCAGGAATTTTTCTTCTTTAATCAGGAACAACTGAGGGACACATGAAAACACACAAGAAGGTGGACACAACTGGAAGTTGAAATAAAATTTACTCAAATCAACAAACAAATCAAAAAGTGCTATTTGTTCTTATTGTCCTTTTGGTAACAACAGGAGATAATTCAGATCAATAGTGCAGTGATCTTTCCTACTGACCTAATACCCTTCACATTTTACCATGGCACTTTCCAACATTATACGTTATTGCTTTTAAAGGTGGACTTCATGCTAAACAGCTCCATGAATGCAACAACATCCTTTTATGGAATCAGTCTAACCTTTACAAAAATAGTCTTTACATCTGTGCTACAGTAGACTTTAGTAAGACCCTTAGACCCTCTTCTGAAGTCCTTACTTGTATGAGCTGAAGCCAATGAGACTGCTCACATGGGCAATGCTTGCAAAACCAGGGCCATTATCCTGATACTTTTAAGTGCTAAGCACTCTCCACCAGCTAGTTATGGGCGAGAACTAGCCTGCCTTGAAATGGAAAATGGTAGCAGAAAGATCATGTGTTTCACCCAAAACATAACAATCTATTTGGTGTTACAACTATACTCGTCCTTCACTTTGTAATGAAAAAGATATTGTTACATCCCTTAGTTCAAGCCTTTAAATCCCTGAGCTAATAAAGCTCCATTGCTTCAGCTGTGTGGATTTGACATGAAGCATGTACTTCAAAAAGAAGCCTCACAGGGGATCAGGTTCCTAACAGTTGACTAAGAGTTCCAGTCCCACAAGATGTGCCCCTGCTGTGCAGGGCACTTAACCCTTCGACCAGCATCAACATGACTATTCAGAAATTATTGATGTCCCTAAATCCCTGGCAGATTGCAGACAGTTCTCATCTCCCTTGAAGCCAAAGCATATGGCCACTAATGGGATGGATTAAAAAAAATACATACACACATTCAGTCTTTGCCACATGAATGTAAAGCCACAGAAATGGTAGAAAGTGATTGAACTGGACTGAACACTGTTAAATACATGATTAGCCTCTTGTTATGGATCATTTCCATTGATCTATATCTGGTTTCACAGCACAGTTTAATTAAAGCTGTCTGGAACAAGCCTGTTACCTAAATGATCAGGCAGTGCAATGAAAAGCTGAAACATGAGGAAGCTTGAGGCCTTTAAAAAAAAAGATTCAAGTGACTGTCTTTATGGCTAACAACAGTAGCAGGGAAGGAAAATACATTTCAGAAAATTAACTCGTTTTACTGTTGTTTTGTACCAGGCCATGTGTCAGAGAAATCAATTTATTTTTTTCCAAGTTTCTTCTTAGAATAATACAATGTGTTTTGGGTAAATGCAGAATTTCAAAACAAAATGTGTACAATCTACTTGCTTTATTATGGCTAAAATCCTCTTTCTCAGAATAAGCACTGAGCCTATTAAATAAAAACACGATAGAAAAATCCGATGAAAAAATAAAAATGAAATAAAAGTAACCTCTTTCCTTAAGGATGATCTGCAGTGATTTTCTCCTGCAAAATTCTAGTTTTCTAAGGAAAAATCTGGACATTTTATATACTTTGATACTTAGCTTTTCATTAGCTCCTTTATTATCTCTTTTCTTTCATTGTCCTAATGATATTTTTAAAATCAGTCACATTGGACATTCCCCTTGAAAAGTATATGGGCCAGATTTTCAAAACTGCTAAGCTCCTGACAACTGGGGGCAGATTTTCAAAAAAGCTCTGCTCCCATTTTGGTACCTAAACAAAGTGACCAGCTTTTCAAAAGGGACTAAGCACCCTGCCGGTGGATGGAAAATCTGGCCATAAATACATTACTATATGTTCTTATATTTTTATTTCAGGCTTTTGAAGTTGGGATCATAAGATTTTGCAATCAGGAACAGTGAAACAAATACAAGGAAAAAAAGAGGATCTGACAATTGCTACACATGGAAAAACGCGATTGGAGCACAGGCCTGGGTGCCAGTAATTACTGATTTCTTATCCTAGTTAAAATACTGATTATCCTTGGTCCTTGCGCAAGTCAGAAGGACTCTTTGTCTGTTTCTCATTTGTAACATGAAGCTAATGATGATTTACTTACCTCTCATGGGAGTTCAGTGGTTAATAATGGTTTGTATAGCATTGTATATGTGATTATTATTATTAAACCTATAATTTTACATCATTCAAACTGCTTTACATACTTAAATGTGTACATTTGGCACTCATGAGTGGGGCAGGTTTGGCACAGTGGAGATATCCAGATGCCGTGCAAGCTTCTTCATACCACACTTCTAATGCACTTCAGTTCTGAACTTCAACCACCCTGTGTTCCCTGCCTGGGGCTCTGTTCTGGATCAAAGGCTACTTACTAATCATGCTGAATTGTCAGGTGGTTTTCTGATGTGGTGATTTGTGAGACAAATGTCCACCTGGGATTAGGGGGAGGCTGCAAACTCATTTTTAGTGAGAGCTACCCTAAGTTAGGATTTAAGAGTAGGATGCCTGAAGTAAAAGCAACAATCCACTTGCCACCTAACCTAAAAATCCAATCTATGTTGTGAAGATTTTACAAGTTGCATCAAAATTGCTATGTTTTTCAACACTAACATTTCATACATGATACATTTTCAAAAGGTTAAAAAAATTATATAAGGAAAGTCTATATCAGTACAAATGGCCAGCAGATGCCAAAATAGCAATTCAGAGATGCATCTGTGTGTTTTCATGAGTGCAAATAAGTAGATCTTAATATTGTGCCTTTGAAAAATTGTCTCATCACATATATTTATTTATTGTCTATGGAGCCATCACACTTGTGTGGATTCTTGCCACTACAAAGTTTTCCCATTAAACCTGTTTGGGTTAGAAGAAATATAATCTCCTTTTCACATAGTCATATGGCAGATGAGAATAAACTTTGGACAGGAAGGACCAGGGCAAATTCTCAGAGCTGCTGCACTAGTGATTCAATTTGTTCCCAGTGCAAAAGGATTGTCATTATTTCTGTTTGTATGACACTGTGCCTGAAGGGGCCACAATTGTCACTGTGTCCTTTTTGGGCACTACCAAAATGCACATATTTATTATTATATGGGACCATAAGGGCTTTATGCAGCGAAGGGGAGGTGGCACAGAGAGACAAATTGCTCCCCATCCTCAAAAAAAGGCCACTGAACAATTGAGGCTTCCATCCTCCTCCCCCACCCCCCGCATGAGCTCCATATCCATCCACAAAACAGAGGGGTGGGACAAGGGCCAATATCAGATCACTGCCCTCCCAGTGCTGAAGGACCTTAAAGATGGCCTCCCCCCACCAGTCTGACCAACTTCCTTTCCCTTCTGCTAAGATGGGGGTGGAAAGGAAGGGGCATGCTCAAGGATTAGGCAGGTATGAACATTTACAAGAATCTTCTCTCCTAGAGCTGACTCACTTGGCTTAGAAAGTGGGATTTTTTGTAGCTAATAAATTTTTCATCATCATAAAGACATTGAATAGAAAAAATATTTATTTTTAGAGTTGGTTCAATTGTGGGCCTGTCAGCTTTGGCAATGCATCTCTTTTATCAGGCCGCCACGTTAATTTGTTTTGTTTTTTAGAGTAAAGTTTGCTTAAAGACCAGTTTCAGAGAAGTTACTGTCTGGGGGTGTTAATTAGTGCTTTGCAGACTCTGGAGGGTTTGGCTTATGATCATTTTCACTTGTTCATCCCTATAATTCAAGTCACAAGGGGATGGGAGGGAACCAACCCTGTTCTGTTCATTTGAAGGTTTGATTGTGACTAACTCAAACCTCTAAGAGAACCTCTCTTCCCTCCCTCCTCCTTTGGGCCCCTATCTCTGTCCCTCTTCCAGACAAAATTAGGAATAGCACTTACACTTATGTAGAGTTGTACAATGTCAATGTTATGCATTAAGATATACCCTAAGAACATCCCTGTGAGTTAAATAAGACTTTTGATGATGCTGTCGGGGCAGTAGTCCTTATCCATACATGTTAAAGAGGGTGCCATGTAGAATCTTCTCTCTTCCTGTATTTTTGTGGGGGTGTGGTGGTATAACTATAAGACCAGGCCACTCCCCCTTCCCCTTATAGGAAGGAGTGGGTCAGCAGTGACCTGAGCCCACTGTCAAGGGCAGGAAGGGAAAGAAACACTTTTCCATTCCTGCTGCTGCCATGCTAAACACAAGACCCCACAGCAGCCCACGAAGTTTAGTGCAGTAGCTGAGAAACTTCTTTTAGATACTAGGCTAAGCCTTATGGCAGGCAGTGTGAGGCACAGGAAGCAGAAATGCTAAAGGAGACAAACAAAGAGAGGAATACCAGAAAATAGTACAGGATGTGTGTGAAACTTGGAGAAATGGGATGAAATAAATGAAGGGATGTGAATATCAAGAAAAACATCCTGAAAATGAGATCAGCTAGTATGTGGAGGAAGAAACCAAGTCACATGGCACATTTAAATTAGAGTTGACAAAATACTAAATGATATACTATAGAGAACATTCCTACACTGGCGGAAGATTAGGCTAGTTGACCTAAGAGATCTTTGCCATCTCTAATTCCTTTCATAGACTGGCTTGAGAAAGAGAATGAGGCTGGATGTAGGAGGAAGAGCTTGAATGGAGTTCTATGAATTCCTCTACTGCCTGATATCCTCTCCTCAAATACATGGACATTGAGGTTTGATAGGAAAGTTTCACAAAGCTCTAATATCAATGTGCCAGATGCACCTACAGTGCTGTAGGAGTAAGAAAATCAAGCAAGATAACCAAAAATGACACATTTTTCATACGGATATTGTTAACAATTGTAATTAGAATCTCAAATAACATTCTTAAGATATTTATGCCTCACTTAGCTCTCTCTGAATATATGTAAAACCATTTTCCATAATACACACCACCAGTCAAATTAGGTATTTTATCATGCACATCAATAGCAAGTCATGGAAAGAAATGTGACTCTTTTAAAGATAAACAAATGCTTGCTGAGCTCCTCTGCATATTAGTTATGGCTATTTTTTACTAGACAAAATTAAGTTCTAGCTTTCATAATCATTCTTTCAAGCTGCTGGCTGTAGCTTAGAAAATAGCACAGCAACAGCATGTAACAGTCTTTGCTGGTATTCTTCGTTGTTCCATATTTAGCATTGTCCTACATAAAGGTACTGTAAATAGTCAGCCTACACAAGGTTAAAAATGTGCACTCCTGTTTAAAATGTCATTAGCCTTCTAAACTGAATAAAGAAACACTTAAACATCCCCTTCCATTACGCACAGGGAAGGCTAAATATAATTTGCAGGGGAAAGGAGGAACTGAACTTTAGTGAGTATGGTTGTTCCGGGAGCACCAGAGCTGAAAAGTGAAAATTTCCATTTTTTCTAAAGGCATGACAGAGTGCAGAAATCACAAGCCTATTTTCTTTGTATAGTATCTTCCAGGGCCTCAAGACCTATATAAGGTTCTCTCTCTTTAAAAGAAATATGGTTACTCAGCTTCTAAGCTGTATTCAGTCTCTGGGGAAGAAAGGGCATAATGCTACCAAGTTGGGATGAAGTATGAATGGAGACAGATTAGTACAAACAGATACAATAATAAGGATCAATTTTTCAGTGGGCATCTAAAAATCACTTGCAGTACTTGCAGCTCTTGTTTGCTCACCCAGAAACCTGAAAATGTCTGTGTAGATGGAGCAAGGTTGCATTATTCACTACTGGCTCTCACACACAACTACCATGCAAATATTGTGGACATATTTTTAGCAGTAAGTTGAAAATTTGACCCCCAAATTATCCAATGAAATAGCACATGTGCAGTGATGACAACACTTGCTTTTTCACCTCGGTGGCTGAGTTACAACTGCTTACCACTGCCCAGAATCTCAGAGCACTGACTGACACGGAAATTACCTGGCACAGATTTGCAAAATCTGGGACAGTTGGTAGCTATGCCCTTCAGGTAAGGGTTGAGGAACACTGGTGGGGCACTGTGTAGGAAGCTCTGCTTGTGCCTGCTGGTAAATCAAGGACTTTTATCTCCAGAGCTGTCAATCTGGCACCTTTCACAAGTGTTAAATTCACTTACGTATTTTTTAAAAGAAGCTGTCATGAGACATACTGAAGCAAATATGTCCTTCAGTGGTTACACATGGACTCAGTTGTAACAGTGTTTGTTAAGTGCTTTGACATCCCAAGATGATATGTTCTGTATAAATTCAACATTTGTTGGTTTGTTCATCCACTTTGCTAAGTACTCTCTAAAATCTGTAGTCTTTGGGAACACCAGACTGGAAATAACGTGATCTAAATTGGACCACAAGAGATTTATTTGTGACTCTGGCAAAAATTACATGCATGCATTTGGTGGTAGACTTTGGCCTGCAAACAACAGAAAAAGTGTCAGAAAAATATTTTATGGTTCAACAATTCTTTTCAATTGTTACAGAGAAGACCACACATGACAAGCTGTAAAAAGAACACCTGTATTCTTCAAATGAATAGGTGATAATGTAAAATAATACAGAAAAAGCAACACGTTTTTGGTTATTATGCCCGAGCTTCAGGTAGTATACATTAGGCTACACTGATTTACACCATTAAATGAACTGTTCCATAATCTAGATTTCATATTTATATATAGTGCCATGTGAAAGCTAGCGAGGTTATTTCTAGATGTATACTGTTCTGAAGATTTAAATCAATCTACTACACTAGAATAAAGAGTATACAATGACAAACTAAATAAAACTACGCTGGAACATGTTAAATACATGATTAAGTTGCTGTAGGTAATTTCTATTGCTCCAGCTCTGGCTTCATGTCACAGTTTAATTGACGTTTTCTGGAAAGGGGAATGAATGGCTCAGGATATTGGTCCTGGAATACTTTGCCTTCCATCAAACCCAGAACCAGGCTGTCAGTGACTGAATTCGTTACTACTTTATCTCATGACTTATATGAAATAAGTTGGATTAATCTTGATTAAGTTACTAGAAAGGGTAGGCAAATATTTCCTAAATATTACCAATATTTCAGTTTGGATAAATAGATCGATTACTGTCTGGCACAGCTTGAGCACCTGGGTTCCCTCTTACCCATCATAATCAAGGAAGAGGAGGCAGAAAGAAGAAAAATCTTTAGCTCCCATCTTGTGGCCTCGAGGAAGGGGGAGGTGAAAATCACTGCACTGGCATCCCCCATGGAAGGAAGGGGAAGAGCAGTGAAGATCTCACACACTTCATCAAAGGCTAGGACAGGAGAAGTCTCTCCCCTGGCTTCCAGTAAAGTGAGACTGATTAGTTAGATATATACTTGGGAGAATGGGATAAGGAGATGTATACAGCTGAATCCAAAAGCAGCCAAATACCTGGACATGGCCTGAATTTTCACCAAGTACCGATCACTGAATTGCCAAATGTTGGGCTATATTCACATACCTAGCTTTAGTACTTAGTAGTAATATAAATTGTATGACAGTAGTGCCTAGAGGCCCCAAACAAGATTGAGGTGCTGTTGTGCTAGAAACTGAATACACACATAGAAAAACACAGTCCCTGCCCCAAAGAACTTACAATCAAATGAGGTAAGGCAGATGGTGGGAGAAAGGAAGTATCATTCCCATTGACAAATGAGGAACTGAGACACAGAAAGAGCTTGTGATTTCCCAAGATAAGACAGAAAGTTTGTGGAAAGCCAACAGCTGAACCCGCATCACCTGCCTCCAGCTGGTCCGCTACATAAAAGACCATCCTTGCTCTCCTGATTGATAACCTACAGGTCATCTTTGCTGATAGTCTCAAGAGAATGGTCAAGGACCTTGGGTCTGAACTACCTCAGCTCCAGAGGATTATCTATTCTATAATCTTATGAGATCTTAAAAACCCAGTATTGTTATATACCAAATATTAGATTATATAACAAAAGGCTCTACAACTAGAGAAAACGTGTAACAAAAAAGTTAAGAAAAGACAAACTCCCTATGAAGTTGCAATTATAAAGAAGATTAGCATTATTTTAAAAAGGAACTTCTATGAAGAATCTTTTAGCATTATACAAATTATACTGTCTGGCATAATTCTTGCAAACTGGTTTGATTTGTAGCCACATGTATGGGAAAATTAACAACACTATCATAAACAGAATATTTTAAAAATAAATGTAAAAAACTGTTCTGGAACTGACCCACTCCCTAAGAGCTCTTTTCAGCACAGAACACGATTTCCACATGTGCTGTCCGTGACTCAGCACCAACAAAGACAAAACAACATCAAACTGATTCATGACACTGGCCCAACAGAATTACCAGTTCTGGAGCCTTAAGCCACATCTCCACCAATAACTATAAGTGGATGTTAGCTCAAATGGGTATTGGATTAATAAAACTAAGAATGCTCAGAAAGAAAACTGATGTGACCATCTAATCACTTTTAAGAAACATGAAGAGTGAGTGATAGAGAGATGACCTTTATCTTGGCTAGGAAGACTCCCCCACAAACAGAAACCCAAGCCATGAGGCACAGTGAAACAAGGTTTTGTAATCTTCTACCTATTTCTGAAAAGATATGATCTGTGGTACAGCATCTGGTTTTAACAATATAGCAGTACTGCTAGAGGGTACTAAAGTGTCCAATAGGAGATGTCAGTTTCAAAGTAAAGCAAAGATGTCCATGTAGCCCTCTCTTTGGTCAGCATTGATACTATATGCCATGGGCCTTACCTTGTCAGTGAACATCAGGCCATCTTTTATTATGAAACATGGTAGTGAGAAGGACAATCTACAGAAGTCCTTGAAATCTTTTCAGAAAGGGTCTATGTTCTCCAATGATATTACAATTCCAGTGATCTACCAATACATACAACACAACTTTATCTCAGCTGAATTAACTATGATTTTTTAAAAAGTTTCTCTGGGCCCTTAAACATTATTTTTTGAGTTGTACTGAGGTAGAGAGAGTCATTGGAATGAGGTACGCCTCCTTTTCCTTCAGTGCACAAGGCACATGTGGAAAGGAAGGAGGGAAATAAAAAAAATTCAGTTTGGCTGAATTTTTGCCAAACCACTTTGCTGGGCACAGCAACCTGATCTGAGGCCTGCCTTGAGATCATCTGTGGTCATTAAAGCCCTAAAGACTGAAAAGGTGAAACACAAAGAAATTTAAGATATCTTTGTTTACTTTTAAAAAACCCACCTGTTTTTTTAATTTAACAGTACCAGAGAACCGGAGGAAAGAGTTAATAATATTAACTGGATCTGCACATATGCACGTCAAAGGCTCACACAGAATAAATCAATCTCTGTAAGATGCTTTTTCTTCTAGTTTTAGCAACTAATTTAGGTAAATGTGCAATTTTCAATCGATACATAGAGTTGTATCCTGATTTTAAATTACTGGTTTCTCTCTACTATAAGCAATAAAACAAAATATTATAGTAGTAAACTATTTCTTGAAAATATAGACATTGGTTATTTATTATTCCAGAGTTCCAGCTCTCTCTCAGGGGAAATCCGGAAGTTCTAAAATCATTCACTGATTCTTAGCTTTGTCACCATTCTCTCCCCATTTTGACCTCTTAGACATTTTTTGTTTTCTGCAAGAACTCCACTGACTTGTTTGCAAATTATACATCCTATTGTGCCTTCCTTTTTCTCAAACCACTGTCCAGAATTTTTTAAAGAAACCTCCTCACGGAGACTTTCATATTCAAGGCCTGCTGAAGATTTATAATATGCTAAACTGGGCAAAAACTCTGTGGTAATCAGCACAATACATTTTACACTACATCACAATCATTTTTTTCTGCCTCTATGTCAATAAAATCTTTCCCCCTTTTTACAATGGTTTACAACTTAAATAATTTAATACAACAGTAGTTATATTTTTATTGCAAGCCTATAAAACTTGTACCCGTAAGTCTCTTCCATGCAATACATTAACCAAAAAACTGACAGGAGAGAAGGGAGCTGATGATTACTAAAACTGTAATTCAGTCTTGAAATTCTGAACATACCATAAACTGCTTCTGCTTCACTTGCATATTGTAGATACTGTCAGAATATCTCAAATGAACTCCTTCATTGTATTTAATCTCTCCTTATCTGTTATTTTACCGTATCTACAATAGAAACAAAAAGGACTTCACATTTCATACAGCACCTTCCGTAGAACGATCAGCTAGTGGTTCAGTGGGACAGGCACAGGAGTAAGAGTCAAGAGAAACAGATTCTCTGCACAGCTCTGCAGTTGACTTGCTGTGAGACTTCCGGTAAGTCACAGAGGCAAGTAGAACAAGGTATGTAAAGACATGCCTAAATTTATTCCTATTGATGTAAAGGTAGGCATGTGTTCAAGTGCCATGCTGAATCGGGGCCTTGGTGCCTGGTTTTCAGAAGTGCTGAGCACCTGCAGCTCCTGTTGCCTTCAGCTGTAATTGGGGGTGTTCAGCACCTCTCAAAAACAGGCCTGTAAGCGCTCTGGTGCCTGAGTTTCCCTGCCTGTAAAATGGGGATAATAATACTTATCCACCTTTGTAAAGTGCTTTGAAATCATAGAATCATAGATTATCAGGGTTGGAAGGGACCTTAGGTTGTCATCTGGTCCAACCCCCTGCTCAAAGCAGGACCAATCCCCAACGAAATCATCTCAGCCAGGGCTTTGTCAAGCCTGACCTTAAAAATCTCTAAAGGATGAGATTCCACCACCTCCCTAGGTAGCCAGTTCCAGTGCTTCACCACCCTCCTAGTGAAAAAGTTTTTCCTAATATCCAAACTAAGCCTCCCCCCTTGCAACTTGAGACCATTACTCTTTGTTCTCTCATCTGCTACCACTGAGAACAGTCTAGATCCATCCTCTTTGGAACCTACTTTCAGGTAGTTGAAAGCAGCTATCAAATCCCTTCTCATTCTTCTCTTCTGCGGACTAAATAATCCAAGTGCCCTCAGCCTCTCCTCATAAGTCATGTGCTCCAGCTCCCCAATCATTTTTGTTGCCCTCTTCGCTGGACTCTTTCCAATTTTTCCATACCTTCTTGTAGCGTGGGGTCCAAAGCTGGGCACAGTACTCCAGATGAGGCTTTACCAATGTTGATTAGAGGAGAATGATTACGTCCCTCGATCTGCTGGAAATGCCCCTGCATATATAGCCTAAAATACTGTTAGGAAGTGTAATGCCCTAGTGATTTGTAAATGCTAACTATCTGTATCAGAAATACTGACTTTAGATGACATATACATATTTATTTAAAATGTAAGGACGAAGGTAATTAAAGTTAATTCTGAAGTATATACTTCATGGTCTATGTTGTACGTGCTCTTTTTATCCTTCACAAAAACAATATGGGAAAACTTTTGTACTAATATTTTTAATAGACAAAAATGTATAGTTTTGTCCAGGTAGAGTGTTAGAATTTCTAAAGCTAAACATGAGAAATGAATGACCTCAAAAGTCATGTCTTGATGGGCTTACAAAAATAAAATACATAATTAGTTCTATAGTTGCAAAACTCAGTAGTCCTAATATTCTTAATATACAGATGATTGTCTACTCCCTCTGCATATGTGATTAAGATATCACATAGTAGATGGAATCAAGTATTTTTAATTTTCAAACTGTTATATTGAGCAGAAAATTCACAATAACCTATGCTGCTACCTTCCACATCACCTCCACTACCAATAATTTACAATTAATCTGCACACACAAAAATCTAAGTTTAAGAACTGCTGCCCTCTGTCCAAAGTGCCACTTGCCTTTCGAGTAAAAACAATACAGAAATACTTAAATATCTCTCTGTATATTCCCAAAGCAAGAATAAATTACTTCTTTGAGTGGGAGAATGGAGTTGAACTATTATGCTCGTGATTGCTGGAGATCAACACGTTCAGCTGAAAAAGTGGAATTTTCTATTTATCCACAAGCCTGATAAAATGCAGACACATTGAAATTAGTTCTGCACACTGTCTCCTAATGATGTCAACCCCTGCCTAGATAGATCATTCTCTTCGTAGGGTGAAGGGTCACAGACACTGCTGTGCTCTCTTAGGCTTGATTTTTTCTTAATATGCTAATCATGCAATGTTCAGATGAATTATTGTGATCACAAGAATATTAGACACCTAGATTAAACAATAAAAGTAACTAAAAATCTTTCCCCCCCAAAATGTATCATTAAATTAATAGGTAGGACACTGGTCTGGAAGAATTATGTGAAAGGAATCTTGATAGTTTCAGTCCAGTTCATGGTGGACAGATTTTTGCTCAACAAAAATATTCCAAATCAGCTGGGAAGACAGTGAGCTCAAGACTACTATGTAGCATGAGGGGCTGTATGAAATAACATCCAGTGTCCAAACTAGAGGTTGCACAACGGATCAGTTCAATGATGTGTGATATCCAGTCACAAAAATAGCTTTTGTGAAGTACGTCAAATTCTCTTCTCTTTTCATTTACCTATCAAGCTTGTATCAGTATTGGATCCTGGATCAGTATTGATCGTTTCCATTAGAATGATGCAAACTAGGAGTCTGAATCTGTAACCTTCTGGTCACATGTGTACTCCGAACAGGTTCAGTGGGGTTACTTATGCTAGTAAGAAATTGTTTGTGGAAGGGATCAACAATCAGCTCATAAATGCTTATAAGTGAGAAGATGCTCTTTTAGAATAGCTAATATTAGACCAATATAGATAAGGTTACAAAATATCTAAAAAATACTTTGATCCCCAAATGGAAATGTTTAAAAGTCATGTGTTACTATTGACTCCTTACTGTAGAGCAGATCCTAAAGTCAATAAGCTGCACTGGTTCAGTAAATGTGTCTCTTAACAAGTTAATAAAACAGTGGTCCTCACATAGTCTTTCCATCAAACTTTCATGGGAAAAGAATGAGAATATTAAATGCACTAGGATAGGGAGGATCTGCTCCATTTGCTCTGCAATGATAATCTGTTACAAAAGAGGATTTTTATTATTAATTCTTTGCCTTCTGGGGATATTATAATTTCCTAGAATGTCGAAATGCCTTAAGCACAGCAATTTGCTGAGCTAGACTGAATTTCAAAATGTTTCAAATGAGCAGATAAACAACTGCATAATTAGCCATTATTTGATCAAGACTGTACATTACAGATACCCAACCGAACCAGCCAATGGATAGGTAAATTGTGGATATTGTTTTAAAAACTAAGAGCCAGTATTATATTTTGACATGCATCACAACTCTTTTTGTAAAAAATTAAAAAGCACACTTCTTATTTTTTCTTTAGAAATGCAGATTATTCTATCAACTAAATCCTTGGGGTCTTAATCATTAAACACATACTTCTGTGGATGAATAATGAGGAGTTTATGGACTGAATATAACTCATGCACTAAAAGCGATTAGATTGAAAGATTTTTTTTTCAATTAAGTAGCTACACATCCACTGCATACACATTATACTCAAGGCCTGATGTACTTTCTGGCAAGCTGGACACAAACTCAGTTGCAAGGTCCTTAGATTCTGTAGCAGTTTGCTGAGGCAGCTTCATTTTTGTTACAAAATGGAGGTTTTTCATGATTACAAGAAGGAATAGCACAACCATTATAGTGTAAAATACATACAATATTTATAACGACTACACTCATCTCCAAGTAGAATGTCAAGATGGTGCGGGAGGTTTTGGCAATTAGCTAGCGTACTTTTCAGGGGTCAGTTTGAGATTGTGGAATAAGTATCTGAGCTGGCTATTTCTGCTAAAATAATCAGCAGTGAAATGTTGACACTTGCAGTTACATCTTTAGATTTCAGAGTTATCAATCCATTGAGATGCATATGAACAGTTCATATGGCTGACAGCTATTGGGCTAGATTCTGATGTCAATTATATTAATATCTACAGAGTTAGGAAAACTACACTGCATGGACTTACATACGGTTCAGATATTCAAGGTTATCTTCACAACCATGAAGGATGGATATATAAATTTAATTATAACGATAGCTTAAATTCTGGAGCACAATTCAGCAGCGGTTGCTTGTATGGCAAATTTTGTGCCCATGCAATTATAGAATGCATGGTTCCTGCTTATACCAATCCATCCTGCTTTAAGCTCCGCCTTGGATGTGCAGTGTAACCTGGGCAGTAAAAATGAAGGCTTCCTCATCCTTATAAATATAATGCTAATTCTGAATGGGAAAATAAAGTCAATACTGAATAAAGACCATAAAGCCATAGTTGTAAGTCTTCTTATAGCAGAACTATTTAAGTATCGCTAATGTACAGCTAACGTTAGATCTGTGTTTCTAGTAATGTTAGTAGATTTAGATTTATGTTTCTTTTTAGCACTCCTACTTCCCAAGAGGTATTAATATAAACATTTGATGTGAGCAGGAATTTTCCACACAATGTTTTCAGCTGAGGGGAAGTTTAAAAGGAAATGGATCAGCTGTATGGTTACGATCAGAAAAGTGACTACATAAAAATGACACCTTTTTACTTAACAGATCTGCTCCTTGTGTGGATTGTATTTAGCTTGTCTCTGCTAATCTTGAAAGCCTTGGACTGGTCCTTAAACTTGCCACTGTGGCAGGACTAAATATTGCCCAATGTGGATCACAGGCCAAACTTAATGTTAAGAGGTAAAAAGAAGGAAACATCTATCTGGTAGTGTGATTACATTAAAAAAAAATTAAAACTGTTTAGGAATGTGGAATATCAGCAGTAGCCCTGGACACAGATGGACATTAGTGGAGACAGGTTAGATAGCAGAGTTTAGGTGGGGCAGTCAAAGGTCCACAAGAAAGGCAATTAGCTATCACCCCTATATATGTAACAGTAGGTACACGTATAAACACACACACACTTTACAGGTAAAAATATGTTGTTACTCTTTTTAGCACAGCAGAACCAATTCAGCTTAGAGGCAGTACATCAGAATCTATGCTGGCCCGCACAAATAATATCTAAGGGTCTCCTCAGCAGTATCTCCTCAGCAGACAGATCTCCTCCTGCCTTAATGAAAGTGTGAGAATGCTGCCTCAGTGACACCTTCACCCCCACTTAGTGGAATCCTCTGGAAAACGCTCTACTGAAGCCATATGAAGTAGGGGCTCACAGACCTTGGGAGGTGGGATGAAACTTTTGAGAGGGAAAGCACTTTCTCCAGCACCTTCTCCTGCACTATAGACCCACATGGGAAATCCATGAAGATAGACCCTTGAAGTTAAATCAGGCTGGAGATGTATTAACTCTCTCAAGGTAACCTCTACTGAGTAGTCTCGAGTGGTCTCAACCTAGAGCAGCACAAGCTCAAGAAGTCATGCTGGCAAGTATGGGGAAGTAGTAGAACTGCTGAAGGAAAGCCATCCATACAGACAGTTCTTCTTGCTTTCGGGGACCCTTGCCTCTGGGTCCACCAGGATCTGAGGGATTGAAAGGCCTTTTCCAAATTTAATGCCTCATGTAAGCCCTCATCTCTAAGAGGGACTAATGAGGTTAGTCTTGCAGAGGTTTCCTGCCTCTCTGGCCTCAATGGTTTTTCCATAGGAAGAAATGATGTGATCTTAAATTCCATTTGCAGAATTAAATTGAGTAAGGCTGCAAGCTCTCCAAAGCATGGATCTTGTCTTAATATCTGTATGTATTATACCTAGTACATTGTCGGCACTAAACCATATAGCTAATCTAGCTAAGGTATTTTTGTAGCACCTACCACTGTTACAGCTAAATGATGCACAAAATTAAGTAGCGTAAGAGCACAGATCAACAAGATGAATGAGATGTAGTGTATCCTGGAGCTTTTAAAAAATTCCAATAAATACATATAACAACATTCTCACCTGGTGCCTGAAATGCTTAAAACTGCAGTGTGGAACATGTTACAGTATAACAACTGAGATGTATTCCTTCAGTTTTAATAATGCAATCTGGCAGCCAATTAGTCCCTTATACAATTTTATCCTTTGTGGAATTTTGAAAGAAGCAAAATGTAAAACAGCCAAAATAGTTAATTGGACCTGGGGGTGGGAGATGGGGGCAGGAGAAGCAATGCATGGATGAACTATTTAACTTTGAAAAAATGGCTATGATGAAGAAACTATAGTATTTCTCATAAAGCTGTTACCAATCTGGGTTTAAATATGAAACATTATATATTAAATGCAAAAAGTAGTATTAATGAAATTCAGAGGGTGAGAAAGCAAGCACTCAAAAGTCAGGAAATTCTAAAAGTTAAAGGTTGTTCCCAGAAGATTAAATTTGGTCACAATGAACATTCTGCATATTTTATGGTATACCTTAATTGCAGGCTATAATGCAATTATCAAAAAAACTGGAAAAGAAAATGCTGCATATTGTAGGTTGATGCTGTCCTCAGTTACCCAAATGGAACGAAGTGGAGAAATTGGCAAAGAATGGGTAGTATGTGTGAGTAACCAATGTGGGAAAAACCTTAACTTTTGGAATTTGCTGACTTCTGATTCCTTTATTTCTAAACCTTACCACTACTGTAATGTTAGTTTTTTGTTATTTTATTTTCCTCTTTAAACAACTAACAATCAAGGAGAAAGAAAAGAAAGAAAGACATAATTTAACAGCTCTATTTGTATACCTTACTATTTTTAACAGTGATACTGATAAGCTGTTTTAAACAGATGCTAGTTGGGAAGCACTTGTTGATAAAGTAATCTAGAGCTGGGCCTGGACTAAAGGAGTTAAATTCTGGCCCCATTTTAAGTAAATGGCAACACTCCCATTGATCTCAATAGGACCAGGATTTCAACCAAGAGGCACAAGAAAGCTCCCAAGAGTGTACAATAAAACTCATTCTGCAAACCTTATTCAGACCAAATTCCTATTGACTCAGCTGCTGTCAGTGGGAGTTTGGCCTGGTGAAGAAACTGCAGAATTTAGCATTAGTCCTTGCTTAATTTGATTCATGTATTGTGTGTGTGCAATTGCCCTTCATCTATTTCCTTTACTGTAATCCATCTTCATGAATAGAAGGACCTCAAAATTACGGTTCATGCCAGTTTTCCTTATTCCAGAATGGGACAATTTTGGTTAAGATTCTTGCTGCTCTGTTACAATTTGATCCTGCAGTCTTCATGTAGGCAAAACTTTCACTGAAGTCAATGGTACAGATCCTGCGATGTGTTTAAAATGTGCTCAGCACATCACGGCTTTCAAGATGGATTTCAGCCACTTTTATTACTCTCTGGGACCCTCTAGTTATCATTTGGGTCCATATCTTAAGCAGAACAGAGCCAGGCTGGCTGTGAACAGGCCCCAAGGTGTGAACTGGATCTCTGGGATATCATGCCCACTTTTCCTCTACACTGGGTCAGGGCGGACATGGTAGCGGTGCAGGAGATGATGTATTTACATTAAGAGGGGTTTCTCCTGAACAGGGAGAATCCTTCCAAGGCTAGATCCACCAGGTTTATGGCTACTTTGTGCTAACAGACTTGTGCAAAGTGACTACAGCACAGCTGAAAATCTGGGCCAATGACTGACCTCTTAAGGAAGGTATAATCCGACTTTACTGATTGATGTCATAATGAACAGCATCTCTCTATATTAACATTAAATTGTCATCACAGACAGGAAACAGCTGAGCAGCAGTTATTATTCTACCTCTTCATCTATGGGAAAGTAAATTAAAAATGCATCCCATTATAAAGTGGATTAAAGTGGAATACAGTTCTCTTAATACTTATTTAAAATATATGGAACCCTTCCCATTTAATGCACTCAGAGACAAGAGTGTCCTCTCTCCTTTATGTTATCTGCACTTTGGCTATAGTATCAAAAATTCCTCTGCCATTTATGTGAGTGTGTGTGATGACAGCTTAAAATACTTCTCGTATGCGATGTGACTGCCATAACATACTCCTATATACAGATCTAATGCTTTATTTATTTCACCTTAAAACATCTCTGGAAATCTTTATATCATTAATGGACAAGTTCCATTTCATTGATATATCCATTAGCTGCCATGGATAATTCTGATCTGATTAAAGGATAACCATTTAAGACCACTAATTCACACATTAAGTACTTAGGACTGAACATTGTTAAAGACCTTACATATCTATACACATTATCCTTGATAGAAGACAATAAATGAGATCTTAAATAGTGGATGGATCTTCTCTTGTCTAGATTGAGGAAAATGAGTTCTATAAAAATGACCATATTGCTAATAAAATACTGTGCATTTCAGGTCTATCCAGTAGTGCTGCTAAAGGATTGTATTATTTACCATGGAATTATAAAACCCTGCAGCTTTCTCTTAAAAAAGCATTTTTTATTTTTTAAGGTATTTAAAAACTGTTTAAGATCCAAAAGTATAGAGCCTATGCACAGACTTTTATATTTGCTTAAAATATTTTAATATTATTTTCTTGCTCCGCTTAGCTGGTAATTCTGAATTCAAGGATCTGCATTAGTTGGTATCACAATCACCTAAAAGGGTGGTGTTATTACATAGCTGTGATGCCATCAGATATCACCAAGGGCAAGAAACTGGAACAGGTGCCCAGCAGAAAATCCACAACTAGAAAGGGGAATGAAAGGCAAAAATTATCCAATCCAATAATGCCTCCTCCAAATACTAAAGAAAAACAGCTATGGAGAGCTTAAACAACAGAGCTATGGAAAGGTATTCTAGGTTTGTACCAACAGTGTGGTGTTTTGCTTTTACATGATTGCAGGGGTGTGTGTGGGCACTTAAGGCTACTCTCAATTATGCCAGCTGAAACAATTCCCTAAGGACTCTTGATTAGGCCTAACAGTGTGTTTGCTCCTAACCATTCTCACCCATGGAATGTCCATCCCTGCCCCAGGAAGCTTCTTATGTGGACATGGTAGACACTGTTATTTATGCTGGCTCTATGTTAATATCCTGCTGTCAAGGGAAATTCTTGGCATTTTAGGGCAGCTTTGTTTTGCTCTGATATTTGAAAGCAACTAGGGCTGAGGATCTGGTTCAATTGTAAACCAATGCAATGTAGAGCCCATTCCTCCTTTAAGGAACATCAAAGTAAATATATTACTAGTTGTGTATACTCAAGGCTCATGCAGAATAGTGCCAGTCAACGGAAAAGTAAAAGATTATAGCCTCAACTTTAGTCATTAAAACAACTTCCCATTTTCAATTTTGGGTTCCAGATTTTGAGCTATTACATATTAAGAATTCTGGGTCTGTGTCAAGGACCATATTGAGGGCTACTGGCTTGCAGAGTAAATATAATACAGTTTTTTCAATTACTTGTAAAGTTTGCATTCAATCCTCCTTTAAAACTAACCTCAAGCATACCTTTTAGAGCAGTCAAGCAATTAAAAAAAATAGCTGTGGGATTAATCATGCTGTTAAAAATAATAGAATACCATTTATTTAAATATTTGTGGATTTTTTTACATTTTCAAATATATTAATTTCACTTACAATACAGAATACAAAATGCACAGTGCTCACTTTATATTTATTTTTGATTACAAATATTTGCACTGTAAAAAACAAAAGAAATAGTATTTTTCAAATCACCTCATACAAGTACTGTAATGCAATCTCTATCACGAAAGTTGAACTTACAAATGTAGAATTATGTACAAAAACACTGCATTCAAAAACAAAACAATGTAAAACTTTAGAGCCTACAAGTCCACTCTGTCCTACTTCTTGTTCAGCCAATTGCTCAGCCAAACAAGTTTGTTTACATTTGCAGGAGATCATGCTGCCTGCTTCTTGTTTACGTCACCTGAAAGTGAGAATACGTATTTGCTTTGCACTGTTGTAGCTGGTATTGCAAGAGATTTACGTGCCAGATGCGCTAAAGATTCATATGTCCCCTCATGCTTCAACCACCATTCCAGGGGACATGAGTCCATACTGATGACGAGTTCTGTTTGATAACGATCCAAAGGACTGATGCACGTTCACTTTCATCATCTGAGTCAGATGCCACTAGCAGAAGGTTGATTTTCCTTTTTGATGTTCGGGTTCTGTAGATTCAGCATCAGAGTGTTGCTCTTTTCAGACTTTTGAATGCATGCTCCACACCCCGTTCCTCTCAGATTTTGGAAGGCACTTCACATTCTTAAACCTTGGGTCGAGTGCGGTAGCTATCTTTAGAAATCTCATATTGGTACTTTCTTCGCGTTTTGCGAAATCCGCAGTGAAAGTGTTTTTAAAATGAACAAAATGGGCTGGGTCACCATCTGAGATTGCTATAACATGAAATATATGGCAGAATGCAGGTAAAACAGAGCAGGAGATATACAATTCTCCCCCAATGAGTTCAGTCACAAATTTAATTAACATATTTTGGTAACGAGAGTCATCAGCATGGAACCATGTCCTCTGGAATGGTGTCCGAAGGATGAAGGGGCCCATGGATGTTTAGCATATCTGGCATGCAAATACTAATACCTTGCAATACCAACTACAATACCATGAGAATGCCTGTTCTCACTTTCTGGTGACACTGTAAACAAGAAGTGGGCAGCATTATCTCTTGCAAATGTAAACAAATTTGTTTGGCTGAGCGATTGACTGAACAAAAAGTAGGAGAGAGTGGACTTGTAGGCTCTAAGGTTTTACGTTGTTTTATTTTTGAATGCAGTTTTTTTTGTACATGATTCTATGTTTGAAAGTTCAACTTTCATGATACAGAGATTGCACTACAGTACTTGTATGAAGTGAACTGAAAATACAATTTCTTTTGTTTTTTATTGCACAAATATTTGTAATAAAAATAAATATAAATAGAGCACTGTACACTTTCTATTCTGTGTTGTAATTAAAATCAATATATTTGAAAATGTAGAAAAACATCCAAAATATGTAATAAATTTCAATTGGTATTCTCTTGCTTAACAGTGTGATTAAATTTGAAATTAATTTTTTAATCACAATAAATTTTTTGAGTTAATCACATAAGTTAACTGTGATTTATTGACAGCCCTAATACCTTTCTAATTTTCTAGCTGAACTGTATCTGTGTAATTTGGGGGAGATGCTATTTTCAAAAGAGATACTGCATATACAAATAGTAAAACTTATGTATGCATGTTATGACTTTACTATGAAACATAACTGGATCATGACTTCAATATCAGTTTTGACAATAAGAAAGAAGACTTTTTTTTGTCTACAATAGCTTCATACCACAAAATATTGGTGGTACCTACGCAGCTTACTGCATTGTAATTCTACTAATATTATTTAAAGCATCACTGAACTATATGATTCCACTTCCCACTACTAGAACATATATAGTCTGTGAATTTGATGCTGATTTGAGGTGCATAAGCATTTCTGATCATTTATTTGTAAAATTAAGCACCATGGGATGTCATATAGAAAGTCTAATCTGGGTCCTTAATATATATTTGTGAACTTCTGTTATCTAAAATATCTTTCCTGCATTTCATCTTCTGTTCCACATATTTAGGACACAACCTTTAAAAGAAAAAAAACCCTACAGTGACATTCCACAGACCACCATCTACCTTTTGAGGGTAGTATTACACATTACATAAAATCAAAGTCACTTTTTGCTCAACAATATTTTAACGCAATAGCATGAAACATTTCCTATGGAAAAAGCAACATCTAAAAATTAAGATGGGGACTTGCAGCACTAAAGGAGGTGAGATGGGTACCCAGTCCAGCCAATGAATTACATATCATCACATGTAATTATACACAAACATTAAAGAAAGGCTTTTTCCTCAGTTTCTGTGTCTGCATCTCTTATGTTTACCACTGCCATTTTTTCTTATTGTTGCATCTTGTAAAGATGATATTTTGGAAAGAATGTTAGTGGAGCAGGGAAGCAGACTTAATTCACTAATATTTGTGAAATGCGTTGAGATTCTGAGATGAAAAGCAAATTACTGGAATATCTGAAGCCTAAAAGTAGGCAGAAGTTACTATGATTAGTGCTTCATTTCGGATCTCTATCCTATTACTACTTTCTCTTTTTTTCATGTAGGATTTTTTGTGTCACATGTTTTTTACTGTCACAGATCCTCATGGTCAACACTCCTCTCCTAAACAGACTAAATTCTCTTGTGAGTTATAGTAAATGGTATTCTTTCTGGCAGCCTATTGGAACCACTTTAATTAAGTAAAGTACTAGCCACAATTCCCTGAAGATGATGAGTGGCTGAAATGCATGAGGGGAGGATGTCCTTAGGAAAATGATTCACTCAAGAAAGCAATTGCCCTCATGAGTGACTTTATGTATTACATTATCAATATACTGCGTAAAAGACTATTTTGAGGCTTATGACAGCACTTCACTATATGGACTTTACTAATTCTAATAGCTCTATCTCCAATTAACATTAGGAACACTGAAAACACTTGCTATGACAGGATGTTTTTAAGACATTTGCTACTCAGAGAACAATTCATTGCTGTTCAATACAAATTATTTCGTTTTGTCATCCATTTTCCTTTCTCGTCTTCCATGTCTCAGTGAATTCTCATCTCCCACTGCCACAGGCTATTAATTGGGAGAGGAAAAAAGCTCAGTTTAACCGCAAAGGTAATGAAACACGTGAAAATCGCACAAGAGAAAGTTAATGGTCAGAGCCACTACCAGCAGCCTTGCTCTCATGGGCTCTGCATGTTCTTTAACCAAACTTTTAATTACAGGTTCATGAACCAGTTGTGTCTGTCATCACGTTAACCCATCTGTTTGGTAACTGGCCAGTAAATAATACTCCTTCTAGAACAGCTTAGCATCAGCGGAAACTGCTAACCTGAAAAGCCAATAATAATTTTAATGCCAAATACCGCATGTGCTTAGTCTTCACAGAAACCTAGGAAGTTCTCTGTGTGATAATGTTTTGAGAGCTGTTCTTTTCTTCCCATATTAGTTACTTTCTGCATCTAAAACATGCACTAATATATGCATCAAAGAATTTGAACCTTAAATCAATAATGAATTTTGTTTTCAGTTCAAATGAAATAACTTTTATTCACTCAGAATAAAAGCAAATATTTACAAAGGAACTAAGCAAGACCAATTTGACCTAAACATGACTAGTAAAGATTATGATAAAAATAAAGCTTAACTCTATTAAAGGTATTCAATTATAATTTTTCCTGTAAAATAACACAATTTATACACACAGAAAAGTGATGTTAAGCATTAGCTAAAAACTATATGCCTACACAAAAACACACACCTGTATTTTTGATAATTTTGAAGTCTGATTTCACTCTGAGATGTTCAGATTCTATGGCAATGGGCACAACAGAAAAACCTAAATTAGACAGATTTTAAAAAGTGACTGTAAAAAAGATACCATTTTACTCAACTGATCAACTCCCTTGGTAAAATCCTGGCTCCACTGAAGTCAATAGGAGTTTCTCCATTGACTTCTGTGGAGCCAGGATTTCTTATCATCTATGTGTAATCAAAAGTCACATCTGCCTACTCTAGTTACTCAGATACATTTTTGCTGCTTTTTTACTGTACTTAGCACTGCAGACCCAGCACAGTTAGGATAGAGTGGGATTGATAGGGTAATTGACGAGGACTCAGGAGACCCAAGTTCAGTTTTTGCTTCTATCAGTGGTTTCCTGGGTGACCTTGGGCAAATCACATCCCTTGTATATGCCCGAGTTCTTCCCCGCCCCAGCCCCATAAAATGGGGATAATGATACTGACCTCCTTTGTAAAGTGTTTTTTGAGTATTACTATTACTATCATTATCACCAACAAAATTGCTTACTAAGTTCCAGTCAGATATGCCCATGCAATCCGACTTATATCAGCAAGATTTCCCAGGGAAAATTATAACTGTAATTTGGTCTACAGAATAGTTAATACTAATGATGATGCAGAAGAAGGAGAGACTCTAATCTGATGCTGGGATATCAAGGTGGGTTTGCAGTGCTGGCAGTTACTAAAAATATCTTGTAGACTGAGTACCATTTGTTATTGAAATCAATGAGCTATAAACATGGAATCCCACAATTCCATTTAAAACAATTAGTAAAAATGGGTGTATTATTTGAATATTCACATTTTCAAACACTTCTCTGCTTGATGAAGTATTTTGCACATATCCTTTGGGTACAGCTGATCATGTCACTTGTGCTGCATCTTGTGAACCTACAATGATATTTAGAGCTCACTGCTGGATCAGAGCCTTTATTTTCAGGCACTACCACTTTACATTCTCTAGCACAAGTTATCAACTTTTTGGGTCCACAACTCACAAAATGGCTGACAATTCATTTGTCACCTCACTCTGGTTTGAATCTTGCAATGAGATATGTGTGAGAGAACCCCGGGGCTGAGTGGAGACCTGGTGATTTCAGTAATATGCCACAATTATGCTTATTAAGGGATGATATAGGTTATCAGTTTTAAATATATGGTTTTTTTCTCTCTTTATTAACTGACTTTTCAGTGGACTTGGCTAACAGATAAAATCTGTGATCCATAAAGCAAGCAAGCAACAACAAGCATAATCAAATACATTTATGTCATCCATGGTGTCAAATTCCAGTTCACAACTACGAAATGGAGCTGGAGAGTTGACCAAGGAAGTTACCTCAAATATCAGATTAAAATTCCCCTAGTAGTTTTAAGATTTTGTAGAGGATTAATGAAGTAGATGCAATTAATTTCAAACATGCAGAATATTTAACCTTTAGGAGGAGATACCATTCAAATCTGATCTAAACTCAGCAGTACTCAAATGCCTTGATAAGGAATTGTCAGTTTGTGACCATAACACTACTAGTAATGCTAATACCCAGTACTGTAGCAACAACAATCAACTTCTTGCAGAATGCTGAGTAAGGTTCAGAGTGTGGCAGCAAAAAGTCTGCTTCACTTCTTTCAACAAAAGTGACCAGTTTGCTGTGCCAAAGATTCTCATGTCAAATTTGTTTGTTATAGTAGTACAGGGGTCGGCAACCTTTCAGAAGTGGTGTGCTGAGTCTTCATTTATTCACTCTAATTTAAGGTTTTGCGTGCCAGTAAAACATTTTAACTTTTTTAGAAGGTCCCTTTCTATAAGTCTATAATATAGAACTAAACAATTATTGTATGTAAAGTAAATAAGGTTTTTAAAATGTTTAAAAAGCTTCATTTAAAATTAAATTAAAATGCAGAGTTCCCCGGGCTGGTGGCCAAGACCTGGGCAGTGTGAGTGCCACTGAAAATCAGTTTGTGTGCCTCCTTTGCCACCCATGCCATAGGTTGCCTATCCCTGTACTAGTAAAACATATTGTTCTCTCCTGTCATTTCTGCAAATTCATCCTGGGATCTGAAAGTTAAATGGGGATCTTTCATTTTTACACAACACCTGATTGTGCAGGGCAAAACATCAGTGGCATCCATGCAACCTCTCTACAGCAAGAGGTTCCAGAATAACTGAAGAGAAACAGGTTTGTAGCAGACCAAGGACTGAACAAGCATGGAGCCTGAACTCCATTCCTGCCCCAGAAATAGTCTCTCCAGATTACGGTTGAGGCACACGAAAAATGGGCACGGAGACGTTTGCTTTATTGCAGCTAGCCTGTGGATAAACAGAGCACTTTAGATCCTGGGGTTGCAAACCAGAACTGAGAAAAAATGAACTCTAAAATAAGCCAGATCTCAGAACCCAAGATGAGTCTGCAGAGCTGGTACTAAGAATAACAATATCCTTTTTACTTGAAAACTGAACAAACTTGATATGGAAGTATTTGAGAGAACTGCTCTTTGAGGCATCTCCAGGTAGATTTTGCAATAACAGAAACATGTAGCTGTCTTCTGCATCATTGACTAAGAGCTTATAGACATATACCAGGTCCTAACACTCTCTGGATTCAATTCAGGTCAGAAAGATTATTAAAACTTCCTTTTGTGAATTTTTAAGAAGAATTTTACACTGCTTAAGAAAAAAAACAAATGCATTAAAAATCCAGGAAACATTAAGTAACATAGCAAGTCTTCAAAAGCAAAGAAATGAATGATTAATAAAGAAACTAAATATAATCAAAATCAGGCCAAATTCTTCTCTGGCATATGCATCACATCTCCCATTTTAAGTAAATAGGAGTTGGAATTGCTCACACCAGGGCTGAATTTAGCTCACAGCAACTGAACAGTCAGTGTGATACAGATACACCCTGAAACATACTGTAAAGTAATATAACTGTACAACTTCTGCAAGCACTAATAAACCATGTGCAACAATGAGATACAAAGGATGAAGTCAGAGCTACTTCAACCTTCATTAGGAATTTCTTTTCACCAGGTTTAGTATTGACCATAATAGGAATTTTAAATCATTAGACGTCAAGTACTTGACCTCATAAGGCTGCTTTGTGCCACTCAGGCCAGCTTTAAGGCTGCTTTATGCTGTCTGAGTGGCCAGCTGTATTACACCACCCAGAATTAGGGGGTGCACTGTGGAAAAGGGCTGAGGCTGGAGCATACTGAGTTCTGGTATCACCAGCTGCTGTAACAACCCTTTAAGAAGCTGCAGGCAGCTGATAGAGAAATCCTGAAATTGATCTGTAACAGTGGGGGTTACTGGCCCCAACAGTCTCCTTATGGGGAGTGCAGCTTTTCTGGACCTGAGTGACAAAATGCACTGTTCTGTGGTTCAGTGTAACACAGGAGCAGGACGGAAGAGAAGAGATTTTGAAGTGCACCCTTAGGATCAAGAGTAATTCAGTTTCCATTGTTTATTCCTGTCCCTTTCTTCAGATATTGATAGAGCTGCATTAATGTCATGGCAAATCTTGAAGACAATAGAATAGTCATAGCAAAAATGTAAAAAAAAATAAAATAAATCTTAGAATAAAGGGAAGGGGCGTGGAACTGACTGATTCTGGGGCTGTGAACCTTATATGGGTCTTTCATTTTCATGTGTACTCATTGGTTCCAATCCAAACCATGCTGGTATTGAGTGAAAATTATTGCTGCCTGAGGGTTGTTAATCTCGTGTGTTAGTGTTAAATGTATTAGTGGTTTCAGTCCAATTCTCAATGGATATTAATCCTCATCACAAAATCACCATGAAAGGTCTCAATGGAATCCTTGTTTGTAGGCTCAGAGGTGAGCCAAAGAGTGAATGGGCATGGAGCCCAAATCACTTTCCCATCCTTATGTGACTCAGAAACCTCTTGGTGCCAATTGGTAGAGGGCACGGCGTATATAAGGTTACAGGGATCCCCTGGGTTCACCAAACAGGGTAATGCAGGTCTCTACTGAAAGCTTGTAGTCATCATAATCATAGTGAAATGTATGTACATATTATGTGTGAGGAATTAGGTCTATATATTGAAAAGTAAGTTAAGACAGGTCACCAGAAGGTGATGATGAGTTTCTAGGCAAGAAGGGGCAATAAACAATTCTCTCTCTGACAGAGCATTGCATATTGTATTCCTCCAGGCCAACACAATCAGCATAAAAAACAATGGTCATACTTGGAGACAGGCTGTTTGTTGTTTGGGCTAGTTACAGGCCTGAATATTTACAAAGACAACGGAATTCCAAGATGAGTCTCTAATGAGGGGACCTCCTGAGGTAAGGGATCAAATTCTGTAATTGCACAGAAATGGAAGACAAGCTGCCTGCAGCCATAATCTTATGAAAGGAGGGCTTCAGTCATCCTGGTTGAAAATGCTGGGAAAAGGACTTGCGGTTAGCTATTCTGTAGGAGTCAGGGGAATGTCTTGAGAGTTAGGTTCAGGCTCTAGGAAGTATGTTGTGATTTTGTTTTATATGTAACCATTTGCTTCCAGTATTCTTTCTTATTATCATTCGAATCTCTGTGCTTTGATAATAAATGTCTTTTTTCACTATAAATATATCTAAGTGCTGATCCTGAGCAGAAACTATCATGAAGGTGTTCTGTGGGAATTCAGAATCTGGGACTTCTGTAAATGTTTGAGTGGATCAGAGTCTGGGCACTCCAGAGGGCTGCTCGGAGGATGTGGGAGTTGGTTTGTACCTGTCACTACCTTTACAGAGAGAGCAAGGCTTGAGGAAGTCTGGGAGCCAGTGCTTCTTTTGCCAAAGGCTGGTGGAGTCAGGATGCTGACCCACAGTGGGTATAGACAAGACTTCCTCGTAATAAGGCCAGGTGGTAGTGAGATGCTAGGGTACTCCTGGTTCTTCCAGGTCAGATTGGAGGCCCTTTGGCAGGGAAGTCTGTACTACTGCTGCCTTTGCTAGCCTGTTTTGAGCACTTCTGTTCTCAAAGCTATTAAACCAGCAGTAAAGAAAAATGCAGAAAAGCTAAGCCACAGAATCATGGGAAAAAATCATCCAAAGTTATAGATCTCTGTCAGTTTAAAAATGAAACATTCCTGTTAACTTTCCATGGGCATGTATATTTAGTTTAGCACTTTGGTATTGCATATTACCCATTACTTGAAATAGTTCCTTTCTAGGACTCAGAGTAGCCTCAATATATGTTTCCATTTAAAGAGTAAGTGGGCCATCATCACAGCTCCATGGTGTGAACTGTGATTATCCACCACTGGTCTGGTTCGCTGTGTTAAAAAAAATTACTCACATACAATGGGCCAAATCGAATGGTGATTAAGCTGATCAGACTTGGATTTTCTTCTCGATTACTCAGCATATACATTATACCAATCCACTTTGCGATTACTGACATGTAACTTTCATCTCCCCTAAACACCATCTCTGAAGTTGACCCACTGTATTGGATTCTAATTGTCTCCTAACTTGGTATGACTCAAATCCCAGGGGATGGAAGAGAAGAATGTAACAGGAAATGCAGGAGGGGTTAAGGATGTGTTAAACTACTTTCTTTAAATTACACTTTTCTCTGGCTCCCTGTTGTGTAACTTCAACAGCTTAAACTAGAGTTTACCTCCACTGACTATTAGGTAAATTATACCTCCTTCCATATCTCCTCTGATCTAGGACCACTGTCTGTCACATGTAATGAATGTATGTATGCTTTGTCATTTAGAGGATTTTTGGTAGTATATTTAGAAATAGTTAAGCTAGTGAACATTTATACAGTATCTAGAAGAGTATAAAAGATTAGAAGTTAAGGAACTCTTCTCTTTACAGGCAGGAGAGCTGGGATTTGCTCTCAATGATACTTCTACTTAGCATTTACAGTTCTGCTTCAAAATGCCTTGCAAACTATTAACTAATTCATACACCCTTGCAAAGCAGGAGAGTTATATTATTCCCATTTTACAGTTGTGGAATGTGACGCACAGTAAGGTTCAGCAACTTGTCCAAGACCACACAGGAAGGTACCGTTACAAGCTTGGGATCATGTCTCAGGAGGCCAAGACTCCCAGCTCTTTGCTTACACTATCCCTTCCCATCTACCATGAATAACAGTATTAAAGGACTTATAGAAAAGCACTGTGATAACTTTGAAAAAACTCATGATAAATATGCCGAAGAGACTTCAAAAACAACAAGTCCCCACCCACCTTTCCACAAATATAATACGACTTCAATATTATACCACGGTTGACAATACAAAGACTTCCATCCTTGAAACATTTTATGACATAGATATCTTCTTAAAAATAAGCTTTGTTCAAAATCTATGGCCCTGTTATTTCCTTAATGTTTTCCTACATGCATGGCAACTAAATGTATCAAGATGTGGCTAGACCATGAAACTTCATTCACTTAAATAATATAAATGGTCAGGGGGGAAAAAAGTTTCTTTAGCTTCTAAAGGTTGCTGAGGAATAGAGGTATTCAAAGGGATAGAGAGGGAAGAGACCTGTGAACTTAAAAATGTTTGTTCTGTTTTAAGATATTAGGATCAGTTGACTGACATCAGGAAAAATTTTCCTGGCAGAGAGATGGGAGCCAGGGGATATTCATGTGCAGATTTTTTTAAATTTTTTTTTACTATAGGGCTGTTTCTATCCCTCATGCCTATTCTAATATGCCACGCTGGGATAAATCAATCTGACTCTTAAAATGATAAAGAGAAGGAAATGTAATTTTACAATAATTTTGGAATTGTGTAGAATATCTGTCTTCAAGTGCCTTTCCTCTACTTAAAGAGTTATTAGAAGCTATAGCTGCACAGATATTTTAATAACCACTCTTCTCTTAGTAAAAACTCCTCCCTGGGAGTTATGCTTTTAAATGCTAGAAGAAACATTTTACTGGAGTACTTTAGTGAATTTAAGGTAGGTGAGAAGAAAGCTAAAGAAGCCTTGTCAGAGAGAAACTGAACTGGGTGCTCAACGTGAAGACCTCAATTTAAATCCGTCTTAGTTCTTAAAAGAAAAGGAATGATGTGGTCTCAGACTAATCACTAGAGAACCTCTGTTCATCTTTCCAAGAATAGCCATGGGCTGTTCACTGTAAGGAGTGAGGTGCTTTGGCTGAACTGTTTAGGAAAGCTTGGAGAATACTTGCTCAAATTACACCTGTTGCTGACCATTATTAGTCCCTTGCTCATTACATAAACCAAGACACACCATTTAAGAACACAACAACAAAATCCAAAATATCCAAAAGAAGAGTATAAATGAATGCATTAAAATCATACCATAAGGCAGTCACAGAGCACTGTGAATGTAAGTCATCTTTTGTGCTCAGAAAGGGGGAAAGTTAAAAAAACAATAGTTGGGAAAATACACATAATAAAATGCAAAACTGCATGGCATTTTATGTTTTTTGTACAGGCAGTCCTTGACTTTACGACATTGGAGTTATGATGAATGGCACTTATGATGTTTCTATACCGACACACTGAATCAACTTATGACTATAGGTTTCGAGTTCACGATGCTCAGTCCGCTATGGAGCAGACTGCAGTTCCGAGTTACGATGTTCTGACATACTTCGCAATTGTAAGGAACCAATCATGTCGTAAGTCCGAGGACTGCTTGTATTTCTATAATAACTCAAAAATTAGCCCATTTTCCAGAAATGAAGGCCTTTTTTGAGCTGACCCGAGACAATATTCGAACAAAGGTGACTTTTGTGTTGAAAACAATGATCTTGCTATTTTTACATGCATCTTATAATTTTCACCTCCCTGAATTAGCTTAATTGAGTTTAGCCCTCATCCGGCTCCAGGAAACCTTACTCTTTTACTTTAGTTTCAACTCTGGTCACAAGAAACCACTTATTTTGTGTTTGCTTGTGGCAATTGGATTGTGCATCAGCCAATTCCTTCTACTGACCGTCTGTAAACTGGCCATCCCCTTTTCAAACATAGGCACTAAATTTATGCTTAAGTACATTAGAGGTGAACTTAAAAATGTACTTAAATGCTTTCCTTAACTGGGCCCATATTTAGTGCAGTAATTTTCTTGAACATGTGCAGTAAAAATATTAATTTATGAAACATCAACTTTGCTGGGCTGGCCATTGTGTGCAGATGATGGATATTCATCTTCCGAAGCAAGTCCTCTTTTCTCAACTTAGTCATGAGGGACTAAGGGGGGTCAGAGGAAACACTACAAGGACACCCTGAAAGCATATTTTAAGAAGGGGAGGCATTGACCCCATGACTTGGGAACAGCTAGCTGGCAATAGATTGCAATGGTGTTGCATAATAATAAAGACTCAGCCTGTTTTGAAGAGAATCCCCTTGCTCTAGAGACTAAGAAATGGCACGGGAGGAAGGAAAGAGTACAGCATCCCGGCCAGCAGTTGTACTCGCTCCAAGCAATCACCTGTCATATATCTGGAAAAACGTATACAGTGCATGTTGGACTCTTTAGCCCTCTTAAGTCATCAATGAATTTTTTCCCCATGGCATACACCATCCTCATACTGAAGGATAGCCAATGACACACACACATTTAATGGGCTCATAGTAAAAGATCCTCTGACTCTGCCTGTTGTCATGTTTTTGTCATTTTAAAAAGCTTCCTCACAGTTGACATGATGCTAGTATGAGCTAATTAAGTGTGACACAAGGATATTTACTAAAACACCCACGTAGTTTCTCAAATGTTCAGTTGCATTTCTTATTTTGATGGGGGTTTCTGCAAAATATGTAATGATAATTCATGGATATTTTATGCCCTAAAGAGGTGATCAACATTTCTCAACATTCACCATATTATCCATCAAGACTGAGTGAGTGGAGTAGATGGAAATGAAGGTTTGAAAATTAAGGACCAAATTATGCCTCTTCACACGGAGAACAGTGCTTTGGAAGGACAAGAGGTGTACTGCATGGAGGCACTGTGGAGCAAAATTCTGGGCCATTGATGTCAATGGCAAAACTCCCATTGACTTCAATGATGCTAGGATTTCACTGTAAGCTGCAAAAGGCAAAATGACCAGATTTTCAAACGTGCCTAGTGACTGTGGATGCCCAACAGCAGACACCTTAAGGTGACCTGATTTTCAGAGCAGAGGTTCAGCGTTTTCTGAAACTCAGGCCCCTTCAACATGTCTCACGTTGGGCACCTAATAATTAACGCAATAAGAGGTGGTCTTTGCTGCACCCACCCCGCCCCCCAGCAGAATCAACTTGGCGTGCAGAGGACTGGGCCCTGACCCTGCTACTACATATTCTCTGGGCTGGGTTATATTGCCAGTACAGGCAGTTGTCCCATCCCTTTCCACCGTGTGCTGAAGCACAGGCTCCTTCAGCAGCTGTGCTAGAAGTGGACGAGGAGGCTGCATCCTTTCCTGCACACATTTGCTTGGACAGGCATAACTGAGTCTTATCATAAGGAAATTACGTACAGTTCAGTCCTTTCTCCTAAATGTCTTGTTGGGAGACAAGGATTTGAAACATATGTATTATAAAGGGGAAGATAAATAATTGAAGAGCCTACGGTTGTGCTAAAAAATACCAACTCGAAGTTACTGCGGGTATGTCTACACAGCACAGAGCCTCCCTCAGACTGGCAGTGCTTAGGCTAGCAGTGCAAAAACAGTTGTGTAGAAAGTGCTTTGAAGTTGTGGCTCAGGCTGGAGCATAGGTAGAGCCCATCACCACGCCTAGGCTTCAGAACCTGACCTGCAACTTCAAAGCACTGTCTCCAGAGCTATTTTTACAGCACTTGCCCAAGTACCTGGGCTGGGAGGTTTGCTTTTGCTGGCTGTGTAAACAGGTCTTGTGAGCCCAAATCAACACACTTTTTGAAACAGATGCAGCTGGAGGAAAACTTGTCTTAAGCAAAGAAACCATTGAAAGAAAACTTTATTTTTAAGATGGAAACAATGAACTACAACAAGGAAAAAGAACTTGCTCTAAGAGTAACTATCTATTTTGGCTGGGATGACTGATATGCTGCAAGCTTGTGCAGTGCCCTAAAGCCTCTTCTGTAGCATACGCATATAAAATGACATCTTAAAAAAAAGATAAAAATGATAATGAGTTCCAACCAGTGTGTGTTACTACAAAATAACTCATATCTAGCAGCCAATCAATCTAAAATCCACCGAAACCATTTCATAACACTCACCACATGATCGTTTTATCTCAGGGCAATCAATATAACATGACCCCCAATATCCAGGAAGCATTACATAGCATGTTTCTTATTGCAATAAAAGCTTAATAGCTGCAAGAAATTTCAGATCTCCCACATACAGTATTTTTGAACGAATTAAGCCCTAAAGTGACAAGCAGTGCTTTTAGTGAAAGGATTATTAAACAGCCTAGATTTCTGTTTCTGGATGTTTAGATGTATAGGAGCAAGAGTTAGTGATTTTCATATTATTACAGCTAAAAGAAAATCAATTCATAATACATTCTGATGAGTCGATTCAAATTTAAAAGAAAAATAAATAAAACACCAAGCTAAACTGAAGACAGAGATTCTGATTATTTCTGATGTTCTTATAATTTGAGTCATCTAGAGTGGCCCAAATGCTTGATTAAACCACAGCAGGTGTGCTACAGTATGTAATATGAAACAAGAGCATCCAGAACTCATTACTGTGTGGTTAATACAGAAAATAAAATATTGAATTAATCAGATAGAACAGTATACATTTATCTTTATACATGTAATTGTAGGAAATGCCTGAGGCTACATACAATTAGTCATGCATTTCATAAAAATCTGGAAGTGACAAGACCCTTTGACAGTTTTAAAATCATGAACTAGTGTCTAAGAGGAGAGTAATCTCATAACGGATTTGATCTCATACCTCTTTTCCTATGACAATATGAGCATTTAAATGAACTACACAACTTCAATGTTCTGTTTATCTATTCTTACTAAATGCTGTTGTTTCTGAAGAATGGGGCCTGAATTTCAAAGATGATGAGTATCCACAACATCAGCTGAAGTCAATGTGAGCTACTGATAAAAATAAAAAGCCTTCCCTGTATCACTGACATTATGTGTGAACTTGGGAAAGACAACTAGCCAGTCTGTGCTACAGTTTCCTTGTGAGTATCTGGAGATAATCAGACTTACTTCAAGGAGACTTATTTCATTAGTATCTATAAAGTGCTTTGATATCAAGACAAGATACTTAAGTCTGAATGGTCAGTCTGCTGAAACAAGACTGAGAACAATAACACACTTGTAAAAATGGATTATGTTGGTAAATATTTTCTCCCAATTTTGAAATAAGATATTTTATGTCTTTTTACTAAAGATAATAGAGTCGAGAGAAATTGGAATATTTCCTCCTTATCAGAAAACTTTCCTACAATGTCTGTTAAAAACAGTACAGTATGTTGCATATATTAAATACAAAAGTGCTCAACATACTTCTCCGTTGTTTCTTTCAGAAATATTACTACTGGCTGAGGAGAATTAATTTTTCATTTCCCAATTCCATATGTTTACCTTATCGGCAGTTAAACCCATGTTATACCATCCCACTGAAGTACTCCAGTGGCAATAAATTTTAAAGCCTTGAAAATTATGATGTTTATTTTTTATTTTTTTTAAAAAATATAATAACCTGAGATGAACTGGTATTCAGGCCCAGTGAGTTCACAGGTTACTATACAAAACTCAAGGTTACACTGAGGTATTGTGAATTATAATTCACAAAGTCTTTCACAGATAGGCTTCTAATTATCTCTTATTTCAATATTTTTGCAGATAAGTTTTAATTTTGGCTCATTATGATGGAAAAAACCCTCTACAATAAGATGAAAAGTGTATTTCTTTTGTTTACATACCTTTTCAAGAAAACTACACAAATCATGGCACTCAGATGCCAAGTAAGAGGACACCATATAAAATATATAACACTTTAGGGAACTGCTGAGATGCTGAGAAAAAAATAAATATTACATTTCACTGGAGAGCTAAAAATATATTACAGCAAACACTTGCAATTTCAATCCCTTAGGTTCAAATATGTTCCTCTGTGCAAGCCTAAGAACATGGCATTTGTGCAGAGCTGTTTCTGGTGTTCAATGAGGCAGAATACTGCACTCCCATCGGCTGGGCTCTATAGCCACTACTGTCCGTGGGTTGTAGTTGATTCTACAGCTGCTGTGCCCTCCAGTGGCAGTCTACCTTGAAGATGTACACAGTTATCCTGATTTCCCTTTTGTGAGGTACTGTGACCTCAGGAGGGGGTAAAAGATTTTTCTTATGCACCCACTTTACACCCTGCCTCTCCATTCCCAATGGAACCATGTTATTTTACTGCACTTAGGGCCTTATGCATACCAGACTCCCATGGGCACCTAACTCCCCTTTGTGTCTTTGAAAACCACCCTGTATTTGTTAGCTTTTAACACTATACAAAGATATATTAAAAAACCCTCTCTTCTCAAGTTCTATTATGTTCTCTTTCAAGACACTAAGGGTCCATTTTAGTTCAACAAAATGTTTTTTTTTCCCACTGAACCTTTTCTGGCCTTGAATTATTTGATAAAAAGAAACACCAAACCAAGACAAATGGAACAATATCACTACAAACAAAAGAATTCTGCTGTATACGACAAAAGCACATCAAGGAAAAAAACATTAAGTGTTTAAAAGTCACTTGCTAAAATACAGATGGATTTGGTGGGAAGACTGTAAAGAGAGGTGGCTACTGCAGCAGGAAGCAACAAAATCAGATTTAAATCCTCATATTTCAGACATACAATGGAATAATAAAACTGCGAAAAAGATAATTCAAATCTGTGAAATGTCCTAGTTATTTTAGTTGGAAGTACACTATGAAAACTTGCATGAGCCCATTAAAAGTTTATTTTTTCTTCCTAATAGTGACTGCCAATATCTCTTAAGAGTCCTGAGCAATCACATACCTGTAGCTCATAACAAAATTTGTAAGTACAAGAAACACCTTGACTGTGAGTCCTATGTGTTTAAAATGAATATATTATGATGGATCAAAGTTATTTATTCATTCAGCAAACTTTATACAAGGCACTTCTAAATCCACTCACTGAGAAACTGTAGACCAAGAATTAAGGCATGGAATATCTACTGAGGCTATTCAAACCTGCAGCAAGACAGAAATGCTAATCGAGTACAGTAAGAAAGAAAGAAACACTTGAAAACCTCTGCTAAAATTGAAGGAGATGTTCTAGTTTAGATATTTAAGCCACAAATCAAGAATCCTTAGAGTTCAGTAATGTTAATGAACCTGGTTCAATAAAGGGCAAAAATCACACTCATAATGAATTTATGATTTGCAAATGGATAATAGCCTAGCTGCAGGGGTAAGAGGAGAGGAACTACTATGGATGGCTTTGTCAAGTCACCTCATCATGAAGGATCTATGGGTTACGCCTATTTACCTAAGGCCTAGTTTCTCATAAAGGTTAGCAATTCTCTTCTCGTCTTTGGGAGAAACTGATTTTCATTTACTAACAGAGGTGTACTTATGGAATAGACTGCATTTCCACAAGACAGTTTTCCCCTTCTGATTATCTAAAGAATAATAGTAAGCCTCACATCTGTGCCACCCTCCATAACACTGCTCTATAGCCAAAATGCTTCTGAAATAAATGTAGTCAAACTTTACTAATTCTGGGTCACTGAGAACGAAAATGATGCTTAAAATTGTTGATTGGCTCTAGTTTTCAAGATATGCTATTGGGTCAGTATATACGACCCTTGACATGGGAATGGCGGAGGATAAGTGAGTTATAAAGGGAAGGGATCTCAATGTAAACCAGAAATGACTAAAATACATCTTTGACTGGATCTATGAATAAATCTATGACTGGGTTTGGACAGTACTTGCTTTTTAGGCAAAACAATGAATGATGCAATCTGAAGCTGGGATTGCGTCATACATGATATGAATTGCATCATGTTATTCCTAGACGTCATGGATGATGCAATCATAATGAAGCTTACATCACTCTACTGAACAAATTGCCCTATATCAGCTCCAGAAATCATACAGTGTCGTGCTCTCTTATTTGTCAGTGTTTGATTTTGCAAAGGGACACATTTCTGTTTAGCCAAAGTGAGCAGAGATGCCTCGTACTTGTGTGAACAGTGCAGATAACTTCTGCTATGTTTGTGGTGAAGTGACTTTTGCATCACAAAAGCGCAGTATAACCACTATGGTTAAGAAAGCCTATCACCTTTATTTTGGCTGCAAAATTGGAGATCAGGACAAGAGGTGGGCCCTACACATATGCTGCAACACTTGTGCAACAAATCTTCGCCAGTGGTTGAACAGGAAAAGGAAATCTATGCCTTTTGCAGTGCCAATGATTTGGAGAGAGCCAACAGATCATACCAGCAATTGTTACTCCTGCATGGTGCCTCCAGTTGGGAAAGGTGTGTCGAAGAAGAAAAAGTGGACTGTGCATTATCCAAACATTCCATCAGCTATACACCCAATACCCCATGGAGAAGGACTGCTGGTTCCTGATGCACCAGAATCATTTTCACTTGAGTCAGACGAGGAAGAGGAAGAGGATGAGGACGAAACTTCTGGTCCTGAACCATCAATGTCACAGGACCCACATTTTCTCCCATCCTCCTCCTCTGAACCACACCTCAGAATACAAGCTGAACTGAATGACCTGGTCAGGGATTTGGAACTACCCAAGAGTAAGGCAGAGCTGTTGGGCTCCAGACTACAGCAGTGGAATTTCCTGGCAGGTGATGTTAGGGTTTCCATGTTCCGTGACCGTCAAAAGGATCTTGTCCCATTCTTCTTCATGGAAGGTGATCTTGTAGCCTGCAACAACATCGATGGTGTGATGGCAGCCCTCAACATCGTTCACGATCCAGATGAGTGGAGACTCTTCGTTGATTCATCGAAGACGAGTCTTAAAGCTGTTTTGCTGCATAATGGCAATGTTTTGCCATCAATTCCAGTTGGTCATGCAGTCCATATGAAGGAAACCTATGACAACATGAAACAACTTTTGAGGTGCATAAACTATGACCAACATCAGTGGCAGCTTTGTGGCGATTTGAAGGTTGTTGCTCTCTTGCTTGGTTTGCAGACTGGAGACACAAAGTACTGCTGTTTTCTCTGCGAATGGGATAGTCGTGCAAGAGATTCCCACTACATCAAGAAAGATTGGCCACTCCGACAGTCATTGGAGCCTGGAAGGAAAAGTGTTCAGCATCCACCACTTGTTGAATCAAGGAAGATTTTGTTACCTCCCTTACACATCAAGCTGGGTCTGATGAAGAACTTTGTCAAGGCCATTGACAAAACACAAGCAGCTTTCAAGTACCTCCATGGAAAATTTCCAAGGTTAAGTGAAGCTAAGATAAAGGAAGGTGTCTTTGTTGGTCCTCAGATTTGTAAACTTCTTCAAGATGATGCATTTGACCATGCACTGCGTGGCAAGGAAAAGACGGCATGGAAAGCCTTCCAGTCAGTGGCAATACATTTTCTCGGAAACAACAAGGCAGACAACTACACGTTGTTGGTGGAAAACCTCCTCAAGGCATACAAAAGCCTTGGTTGCAACATGTCACTAAAGATACATTTTTTGCACTCTCATCTAGATTTTTTTCCACCGAACTGCGGAGCAGTGAGCGACGAGCACGGCGAGTGATTTCACCAGGACATTGCAACAATGGAGAAACGCTATCAGGGCAAATGGAACCCATCAATGCTTGCAGACTATTGCTGGACAGTGACAAGAGATGCTCCATTTAATGAATACAAGAGACAAGCCAAGAAGTGCCGAGTAGACACTGAATAGGACTAAACCATGTACATAATAGTTTTTTTGCCTTTTGTTTCATAATACATTTCATTTATATAACCCTTTTGCTGATTTTTGAAGTGTTACATAAACAGGACAGGTGAAATATTATCATGTAAAGCAACCATAAACACATGAAAAGACCTAGGTTTACAATTTATGTTTAAAACTCTACTATCTACACAATATATATAGACATAAAATGTAAAAACTTAAATATCTTAGAAACTGTAGCCAATCAGTTGTTTTAATTGTCATATTTGAATTCAGCACATCAAAATACATAATAAATATCACATTTTATCTCTGAAGCAGACGACTTCTAAAAAATTGTAGACCAGTGTAATCAGACAATAACTATATATGAAAGTTTAAAGAAGAAATCTTACAGATTTTTGCCAATTTCAGAGAGAAGTCTACTGATAATATAAATGATTTCAGCTTCATAACAGTAACAACTTGCCTCAACCTCAAGCGTCTCTAACATCGTGAAATGTATTAGACCCTGGAGACACATTGGTTTTACACTTGCAGAAATATCACAGCCCAATGATAATTCTAATCGTGCACGTATGAGTTTCTACTGAGACAAAGAAACAAGAAAAGAAAGAGGGACAAATCTGCACACCCCATGGAAATGAATAAGAAAATGAACATTGACACTTAAATTATTCCCTTCTTTGGGAGCAGTATGGTAGGAAAGATTTTTTAGTTTAAATACAGAATACTGCATTAAGAAGTGTTAGTCAGCTGCTGTGAGAGTGGGCTGAATTCATGACAAAGAGAATTCATGACAGAGAGATATTTTGTTCACATAATATTAGCAATTAAATGGCATTCCTGTTGGTTATTTACATCCAAATGTTTTTAACAATAATTTCTAAAGTTCTATACAGTACAATTCCAGGCAGTCAAATTCCAGTTTGGTAAAATGTTGGTTGTTGCACCCTGTTGCCTTCTTCTGTGCTTTGGACTCCCTAGACTGGAATGGAGTCTCTTATTCCACCAAATCGTCTAAAACACTCTTCTCACTGCCTTCCAAGGGTGATAACACTGGCTCTACTGAAGTCAAAGACAAAGCTCCCACTGTAGAACTGCCAGGCGTCCAGTTTTCGATTGGAACACCCAGTCGAAAAGGGACCTTGGTGGCTCCAATCCATTAAAAGTCTAGTCCAGTGATCTTCAAAGTGGGGAGCGCGCACCCCAGGAGGTGAGTGGGACCTTCCACAGGGGTGCGCAGTGTCCCTGCACCGCCACAGGATCGGCGCCGGGACACCGCCGAAACGGAAAGTCTTCTATTTATGTCCGCCAAAGTGCCACCGAAAGCAGAAGATTTCTATTCGGCGGCGTTTCGGCAGACATACCCTGGGGTTGTGAAAGGATGCGAGAAACGGAAAAGGGGCCGCGGGGGGAAAACTTTGCTGCGCGCTGGTTTAGTCAGTGGTGCAGTGGGGCTAAGGCAGGATCCCTGCCTGCCTGGGCTCTGCATAACTCCTGGAAGGGGCTGGCATGTCTGGGCCCTAGATGCAGGGCGACCAGGGAAGCTGCACATGCTGCTCCATCCCCGGCTCCACAGCTCCCACTGGCCAGAAACTGCAGCCTCTGCCAAGGGGCCAGACATGCTTTTACCTTTTCATTTACATTAAAAAATACTGCAGATACAGAATGGGAATAGTATTTGTTAAAATTCTAAAAACTTAATCTTTTCACCTGAGAGTCCACTTTGGTGTTCTGGAATCATTTTACAAAGACTACAACAGGGTTCAAAAAAGAACTAGATAAATTCATGGAGAATTGGTCCATCAATGGCTATTAGCCAGGATGGACAGGGATAGTGTCCCTAATCTCTGTTTGCCAGAAACTGGGAATGGGTGACAGAGATGGATTACTTCTTGTTTACCTGTTCTGTTCATTCCCTCTGAAGCCCCTGGCATTGGCCACTGTTGGAAACAAGATGCTAGGAAAGATAGACCTTTGGTCTGACATAGTATGGTTGTTCTTATGTTCTTAAATAGAAAAGGGCTATTTATGAAAACCTACCTGGTGATGAGAGACACAGTAGAAAAGGTGTATTATTGTAGCCTTACATTTGCTTTTGGAATGGATATGAGATGGAATTAAGTGAAAAGGTGAATACAGCTCCTTTGTTCTATTGTTCATCTCAAGGATGAATAACATTTTTATATATAAAAAATTAATGTTCACTCTTTTCAGACAACTGGGAAAGTGACTTTTTAAAACTGAATATTGGTACAGCAGCTGCTCGGCATTTGGAAAAAGCATCAGCTTGTAAAAATATTTATTGTTATTCAAAGTTTTAAAAGGCTTTTCAAACCACATACATTGTGGAATTGAATCGCTTGTTTGAATTAAACAGATACTGTCAACCTGAAACGTAGTCAATTTGAAAAAAAATTAGTTAAAAGAAATTACAGGACCTACACTCCTCCTTGAGACCTGTCACTAATTTTCGTGGTTTTGCAACTAGTTTTTTAACATTAATCTCCCCACCCTTGCTGCATAAAGATACACATGAACAACAGGGAAAACAGACTATCCAGAACATGCTGTCAAATAGACAAAATAAAGCAGCCAAAATAATAGCGAATAACAGCAAGAGGTTGTTTTTCCCAAAATGCTATTTTTATAATCTTTTGTGAAAATCCTTCCTTTTCATGACAAAACATGCTCAAAACATAAATGAGGAATATTGCACAGTTCTGAAAAGGGCTAACGAACAAGAAAAAGTCCCAATTCCTGTTTCTGATTTGCCCTCAAAACGTCACAGTATGTTCTTCTGAGGAACCAAGGCACGAGGTATCTATTTTTGTCTAATATACTTTTCTCCCATTGCCTTATCAGGAGAGCTATTAAGCCGAGTAAGTCTTTTGCCTCCTTAGCCTCATTTTTGAGCAAACATAAAGTGTGGAAGAGGAGATTTCTAAGGGAGTATCTTTAGAAGGCAATTCCTCAAGAGGATCATTCTTTTTTTCCTATATTGAGTCAAGAATAAATGTAAAATAGCAATAAGTAGCTTATCAAGAATGACAGGAATGCATTTATAAAATTGAATGCACACACAGAACTTCAAGAACATACAGTGGAACCACTCTTTTACCTCTGCTCCTTCGAAGAACTAATGTTTAAATGTCCACATAGCTCCCATTTTTAAAAATAAGACATTATACAGGCATTTTTCTAACTGGCTGTATTATATAAATATCTCTAAAATATATTTACATATTGTAATTTTAGTAGGGTAAATTTAATTTACAGTGAGAAAAAAAAATTAAAAAGGGACAAAAAGATCATCTCTTAAATTTGATTGTTTCAAATTATATGAACTAACTCTGTGTATATATATATGTTTCACAGTTAAATATATAGTAGTGCATATTGTTATTAGACCATCCTGCAAACAGAAGCATTAAAAAGGTAATTTAAAGGACTACATTATGATTTGATCAAGACACCACTGCTTTTGCTAAAGCGGTTGGCAAATTGCTCTATTCCAGGGCAGCAACCTTTCAGAAGTGGTGTGCCGAATCTTCATTTATTCACTCTAATTTAAGATTTCGTGTGCCAGTAATACATTTTAATGTTTTTAGAAGGTCTCTTTCTATAAGTCTATAATAAATAACTAAACTATTGTTGTATGTAAAGTAAATAAGGTTTTTAAAATGTTTAAGAAGATTCACTTAAAATTAAATTAAAATGCAGAGCCCCCCCCCCCCCCCAGCCCAGTGGCCAGGAGCCAGGCAGCGTGAGTGCCACTGAAAATCAGCTTAAGTGCCGCCTTCGGCACACGTGCCATAGGTTGCCTACCCTTGGTCTATTCATTGGATTTTCAGACAGCAGCTTTGAGACTTGACTAAAAAAGCAGAGAAAAGGCCAAGGGGATTAATAAAATAAGACTACAGTGATTGATTTTGTAATGATAGTAACTTTTTCCATAATGTCCAGTAACTACAGACCATTTAAAGTCTGCATTCACTAGTAATTTGGAATGGAAGGGTCCTAGCATACATGTTAAGTAAAGCCAACTCTCAAGCACTGTGACAATAGCAAAATACTTTATCTTCAGCTCTCGTGGTAGTTACTTAAAGCAATTTTCACAGCTTAAAAGTTACACTTCAGATGGCAAAAACTTTTATTTTTCCTCTGCACTTTTTGCTGTTGTAATGGCTGCATTATAGAAGTTAAATGGAAGAAAGAAAGACAGAAAGAATGAACGAACAAATGAACAAAAAATACTTGTTAAAAGGGTTGGAGGTGGTAGAACAAAATTGCAGTACTTATATGGATGGTAAACAATTTTTGTAGATCTTCTTCTGAGTCAGACTCAGAGTGTGGCTTTCAAAGGTGCTTCAAAAACTAAAAAAAACCCCCCAAAACAAAACACCCCCCCAACCCTTATATAACTGTAGAGTGGAAGAGATTTTAATCAGAGCTGCTTTACAGTACTTACAAAACTCAGACAATACATACAAAGTGCTTTCTTTCAGGCTTATTTCCAGTTGTTGCTTTCTCAAAGCCTTAAGAAAGCGGTAGCAACAAAAAGGAACTTCAAAATGTAAATTTCAAATTCAAACCTCTTAAAAAAAGGTGCATATGTTTTCATAAGAAACAACAAAATACTATAAATATAGATATGCTTGCATAATAGCAATAAAGCAAGCTGATCACTTCTCTCCGCAACCACAGGGAAAGCAGATTTGCAGTGGTGGCTGCTTTAGGTCCATTCCCAGAAGCCAAGTGGGTAACACTATCAATTTCCCAGTATACCAGTACATTGTTGTTAGCCAGGTCAAGGGGCCTGATTGATTTCTGTGGTTGTCAGTCATCACAGGTGCCAAATAACATCTCAAGCGATCAATCAGCAGTACTGAAGAGTGGTTAGAGTAGGTTATGTAGGATTCAGCCAATATTTATTGGGCTAGAGATTACCCAGACCTAAGAATGATGGTTCTAATTGTGAATGATAACAGACTATCTGTAGCCAGGCAACACTGCTGGATGACCCATTAAGGTCATGTGCTTACACTGTCATATTATAGAGGTGCAGGAGCACTGAAAATTATTTTCATTCTTCCTCACCTATCCAGGCACACGAGTTCCACATTCCCATTATAACAGTTCCTATTGTAAAGTATTAAATTTATTATTTGTGTTGGTACCAGTTGGCAGTGTAATCCTGAGCTCTGTCCTATTTTGCAACATTGACAGTTTACTTTTACTCTTCCATTTATTTTGCCTCATAAGCATGCCTCAGTGTAACAGTGTGCATTCTGAGAGTCAGTAAGACAGCTTGTTACTTGTACTCAGTACTGTAGCTGATTCCTACCACTGGGATGACAGCCCTTACCAATAAAAAAGGAATACAGAGAAGGATTTGGTACAAGTGACACATGTCAACTATGGACATATGAAAAAAGTTTTTTTTTTCAATACACAGAGGCTCAAAAATCCATAGGTTGAGCCATAGTGGGGACATGGTAAACTAGTCTCAGGGAAGGATTTAATCACTGTTTTGCCCCACCTGGTATGTAAGTCACAAGGACACTGAGCATGTTAGGCAAGAGGCACTGTGATTTCTGGATGAATGGAGACTATGCTATAGTGGATAACTATATTCCACACAATTTTGCTAAGTTTTCCTGCCTGAAGTCATTGTTTAATGATGTTTATATACTGGTGCTGTGTTAATAGCACACTGGAAGAAAACTTCTCAGCCCTCTTTTTGGCATGATACAAAGCCACCTGCAGTTATTCCATGCAGAGATACAGATATATACATATATATGGATAGATAGATAGATAGATAGATAGATAGATAGATAGATAGATAGAT